>JAOTQQ010000052.1:32201367-32246553 GCA_026546715.1 Gallinago undulata | reverse complement strand
CTGTTGCTTGTGTTTGAAGTGTAATTTGGTGTTCACACCACTTATTGTTCCTGGATTAAATCGCTGAACACTGCTGATAGTTATCTATATTAAGAATATGGTTAGTACTGAAAAATAAAACAAGATGATACTATCTACATTAAGGCTATCCAAGAGTGTGGCAAAGTTTATCTGTGAAACACTGAAATGTGAAAATACTGCCCTGGACACCTAACCAATAGTTTCTGTATCATTTCATTATATAGCACAGAAAGTAGGAAAATGACAGCTCTCTTTTTCGAAGACTTAATTCCCATTTGCATTAAATTCTCACTGCATCTCTTTGCGTGACTGTATTATAAAAGAAATTATATTACTGGGTGTGTATTTTATTCACCGAATAAATTGTCCTGGCATTTAACATTATTAGCATTTGAGAAAATACTGAGAGCATTAAAGGAAATATTGAAAGAGCTGGAACTGACACATTTGCCATAAGTTTAACAGAGCTGTATTTAAAGAAGATGCAAAGGCAAAGATACTGAGGCATAATGAAGCCTCCTACACACACCACAGAATGAAATATTTATACGGTAATCATACTATTAATAAAATGATGGATCAGGCAGTGTCTGCTGCAACAAGACTCAGCTGAGAGACTGGTTACTGTCTAGAGGAGAGAATGTGGGAACTGAGGAGCAGGAGTGTATGGACTGGCATGGGAGTCCCTGTCCTGAATCAGCCCTGCAATTGTGTAATACCCTGACTTTGCAAAACAGTCTCGTGTTGCCGCTGGTGCTGTCCCCTTTATGTCTTGCATGAAATGAAAGGCCACGAAGCAAGAGGAGAGGTCTGCAGCTCTGCTTGTCACTGTCCCAAGTGTCCATGAGTGCTGAGAGGGCTCTCTGCGGTGATCTGCCTGGTTTTCAGTTGTTGGTAGATGTAATTCTGAGGCCATCAGGAACAGCTGGGTTTAGGCAGAGCAGGGCAATCCGAAGGGCTGTGCTGAGTGAACTGGCACAGGGGGTCAAATCTTAGATGTGCCTTTAAGGAAAACTGTACAGGAAAATTTCACTAACAATTAGTGTCTTGGTGCTGATGCCTCTCCCAATTCCTCCTGTTTGATGCACGTGTGAGTGAGCTTAGAGATCTCTCCTTCTTTGCTGGGATGGGAATGACAAGGTGATGTTTCTCACAAGCATGGTGAGGATAGTGGTGTGAGCCATTCATCTGTGCTGTCCCCAGCCCTGCACCCAATGCCTTACCTGCCAGACCCATCTGGATGCCCAGTTCTGCACCAGTTCAATATCCCAATATCAGAGCACTACATGTGAGCATCTCCCAGAAAGTCTGCCTAGAGAAAAGCTGCCTGTAGTTTTGCTTTTTTTTTTTCCCCATGTTTGTGTCCCCTTTCTCTCCTGTTTGTTCTATCCTTCATGCACCTTATTTTTTATCTCACGCTGTGAAAAACTAACTGCAAAGCAGATGCTAATTAAGCTGTTACTTAGGGCTAGTGTCCATACATAATGAGCTCCCAGGAATGCTGGGTTCTACACACTGTAATGACAAACAGAGTTTGTTTTTCTGTTGTTCTGTGTCCCTCCTGTGTGCTGTGATGGCCTGGAAGTCCACGGGATAACTTGCCCCCTGGCATTGCAGCACGCCGCTGGCCCAGCCGTCCTCCTGGAATTAGGGTAGCAATGCCCCCCGTCCCACTGCACGTAGAGAGGGGAACGGATAATCAGATACTACAATTAGTGGTGACTGGCTATTTTCTTCCCAGAACATTCTCCTTTGCTTCTCATTTGACAGGAGTATTTTCCGTCACAGTGAATTGCCGAGGCTCAAAAAAAAAAATATTACATGGTGAGTTTGTTACAAATATGATATATTGCTATAAGGAAGTAACTAGTATGAAATGCACAGCCTGCAGCTTTGTTCTGTCGGCTCGACCAAGCTAAATAAGTGTTGATTGGAGTATATTTGAGTAGGTTCCTTTTCTCTTTCTCTCTCCCCAAAGCCACTATTACCGGTGGCTTGGGCTGGCCAGAAAACAGCTGGGAAGTACTCTGAGGTTGAAGAATTGCTTTTTTTGCCTGAAAAAAAAGAGGAAACCTTTCAAATAGCTTCCATGAAGTAGGGTGTGGAGCAACCAGTAATTCAATAACAAAAGCATCAGAAGAGGATGGTAGGGTCTGTGGAAGTCCTTTCTCTGGGGTAAGAGAAGCCCTCCCTGCTCGGAGCTCTGGCCCTGAGCCGGGGCAGCTCTCTGCTCTGTGGGGGCTAAAGCAGAACTTGGGCTTTGCCTCTTCAAGCAGGGAGGAGGGACACATCAACATGTCAAGGAGCTAGGCTGCTCTGGAACTGCAGCTTTTATCAAAAAGATCCATTTCTGGATGTGGAATGTTTTTATTTTCTGCAGAATGGATTTTTTTGACAAGAAAAAGGAATGATGTATTTGTTAATTGGTTGTGTTGGCAAACTAGAACTGTGGTACAAGAGCACTGGACTGTGAGAAATCCCCTTTCCAAACTGAAAATTAATATTGCTTATTGGCATCACCCAGCTCATGCCACTTTTAGTAGGAGGAGAGGTTTAAACTTGATCAAAATTCAGCTTACATCCTTTTCTTCTTTTTACCCTCTATCCCAGTCCATTTCCATCAGGCAGGGTATCTTTCTTTTGCTTTCTGTACTAAAACATTATTTGTTGTTGTAAATTATAATACTTTATGTCTGGACTGTCTCAAAGATGGCTTCATTTCCCTGGTGATTGGATTTGATACTTCAGCAAATACTTAGCCTCCCCTCAGGAGTGTTCGGGCTCAATGAGAAATTTGGTGAGAAGCTGTGAGATCAAGTGAAGCTCAATAGTGAAGAGAAAAGTATAGATTTATTTTTGAACAGGGATACCCAAGAAAAGCTGTAGATGCTAACGATGTTAATTATACTGAAAATGAAGGAATACCTTTAAAATATTAATAAATTGTAATAATCATGGGAAACAGCTTCGTTCTGGCCTTTAGCAACATCCTGCAACACAACAAAGCAGTGTTAAAGTCAGTAAGAAAACCTTTTACCAGCTTTCAAAAGAGTCTGTGGGACTGGTTCCGCTCTGTACAGCGCTACGGGGTGCGCTTTGTAGTTCCAGGAGGGTAAGGGAGCGTGTCTACAGAAAGCCTTGGTGCTCAGCTCCTCCTGACATCATGTAAGTACTTAATGCAACTGGACCAGAATATCCCGGGAGATGTTAACATAAATCATCAATTAAAAATAGAAGTACAGAAATGGTTAAACTACAATAACTGAAAGCAGCGAGTCAGATTTCAGTCTTTCAGATAATATATTGTAACAATTACAATATTAATATAAGTTTAGACTCATATATATATGAAGTTTAAACATTTAGACTCTTATATATATACATTTTTCAAGGTCATATTATCCCAAACTGAGTGAAAAGACCAAGTGTGGTAGGTGACCTCGTGCACACAAGAGGCAGCCATTGCAGGGCAAATAATCAAAAGTTAGCAGAACAAGTGGCCAGACTTTCAAAAGGGTTTTTGTTGGGGTTTGGTTGGTTTGTTTCTGGGGTTGGGTTTTTGGGGTTTTGTTGGGTTTTTTTTGTTTTTCAATTCTGTGCATGTCTGAAACTGGTTGCAAATATGGAGAGCTGAGTAGCTGAGTGAAAGTAAGCAGGAAGGACGGGCAAGTGCTTGCCATCAAGGTGCCCAGGTGAGAATAAGGTCCTCCAGAGAACCTGTTCCAAGCTGTCATTCCAAGGACTTGGAAACAATTTCAGTTTTTCTGAGTTGGAAAAGTGCTTCCTGAGGCAGAGCAGTAAGTTGCCCAGAATTCTGGCCATGGGCATGCGGTGTCCTTGATGCCATTTCTTGCCTTTCCTTGTCTGGAAACAGCCATGGGAACACCAGCTGACCTACAGCAAGGGCAGTTTTTCCACCATCTGCTCAGAGCCCCCAGGGCTGCGCAGCCAGAGGGAAAGGCTTTTTTTTCTCACATATCCCTCGAACTTTAAAACTGCTTTCCCTCTAACAAGTCCCTTCTTACCATATTAAATATTTTACTAGATTCCTGTATTTGATGTAAAATGTGTGTGTGGTGTGGGAAAACAAGCTACTCGAACATGCAGCTAACATTCAGTAATTGTATTTCACTCACTAGGGAAATACAGCAATAGGTCATTTTCTACATGAAATTATTTTGCTTTGAGTTTTCTCAAGTTCACTTTAGTATCCAGCAAAGAATGTGCTTGGACTTCTTCCTCTGTGTTGTTAAAGTAGGGGATATCTCTAAAACTGTAATTCAGCATGAAAAAGGAGCATCAGATTTTACTAGATATCAGACAGATTTGGTGAATTTTGTCTGTGACAGAGAGGAACTGCTAAACAAAGTGGTTACTGTATATTCTGTTGCCTTAGAGACTGAAACATCTGTATCCATGCAGGCAAGTGATGCAGACATGGTAAGATTTGACTTCCTTACATTCCTGTGTTCCTCTTGCTGTCAATGGAAATGTTTTACGGTGGGAATATGCTGGGCTTCTTTAGCATTGTATTTATCTGGTTGTGTGGCATGTGCTGGACTAGGAGGGCTTTTTAATTAAAGTCTAACTCTGAAGTCAGGACGCTCCCTAAGAAAAGATGCTTTTACATGAATAATTTTTCAAGATGAACTTGGAGGGACTTGAAATGATTGTTGTACTGGTGATAATTGTTGGATTTGTGAAGGCACTTGAGCATCTGGGTCTCCTAGAAGGCAATTATGAAGGTAGGATCGTAAGAAATAGAAAATATTTTATTCTGAAAGCCATTTGCTGCAGAGCATTATACTTTAATCTGCATGTGCAGTGTCTGAGTATCAGAGAAGCTGAACAGCAGCTGAAATAACTTTAAATGCTTTCTCTAGACAAATGAAATGTACTTAAATGTTAATATAGTATTGTAGCTCTCATTGCAGCTCTGAAAATAAATGTAACATAATCTTAAACCCTGCTTTGTCTATGTTTAAGATTGTCTCAAGAACTTCAACACAGAATTGTATGCTTTAGTAAACTGCAGCTTGCATTCTGAAGCTCTGAATGAAAGAAGGGGTTACATTTTAGTAAGTTTATAATTGGAACTTCTCAATTTGTTCTAATTGCTGGACACGTCATGGCTTATTTTTTAGCTATTGGCTATTATTAACAGAAAATCCCCAAACCTTAATGAGCTTATTTGGATTAATGTTTTTGTTGTGATCAGTTTAGCCTTCTTTCAGAATATTTATCTTTAACAAATCTCTCTAGTCTCATATATGTTTTAGAAAAACACTGCCGATAGAAATGTAAATATGCTTTTTAGAAGATAGTTTGAGGGAGCTGACTGCTAAAGATACTTTAATTCTTGTTACCTCTCTGTTTTTATAAACAAGGTAATTCATTATAAACAAGGTAGAAACATGGAAATATTAAATAGAGGCAGAAGGGATGAATTTTAGACAGTGAGCTCTATAAATCAAACCATGTCTGTGCAGATAGCCTCACTGTTTAATAGGAAGAGTAGATTTACAGTGTTCCTAAATGTTCCTGACTATGATATACATCGAACAGCTGCTTTTTATAGAAACTTGAGGGTCATTTTTCACGGTAAGCTACAAGTACGCAGGTATTAAAATAACCTTCAGCTACCCACAGATACCGAACAATTATTCCTTTCTGCTTCAGAGTTCATGACAACCTGAAAAAGGCGAGGTTTCTGGCCTCATATTAATTACATGACAACATTTAGTACAAGGGTCAAAGAACCTTGGAGACTTGCAGCAAGTACTTTACTGGAGGAAAAAAGTTATAAAACTTTTGGTTCGCTGGTCGTTTGCTGTATTTTAGTTCTCATGCATGTACCTGTTTCTGCTACTTCCCGCTGCTTTGTTTATTATTCCTAACCTCTTACATGTTGTATTAATTAAGAGGTACCTGGTGATAATTGTTGCACAGCGTTCTGAAGCTAGGGCAGCAATACAGATTGTTTAGCAATTGCTTTATGTACCAGCTCTACCTTTGCAACGTCTATCAAAATGATCAAGTAGTGCAAGCAAGACAGTCCCAACAGAAAAATGCATTTATTCTAGCTTTTGGGAGCCTTTAGAAGCCTGTGTGCTCCTATCACAGAAAAGCGTTATATGGTACCTGAGGTACAGTTAATTTCTTGTCTCCAGTCCTGTCTCCAGCTCTAGCAAAGTCTGTTATGAATTGGTCTGTCTGAGGTTGTTTGGAATCCTTTTGTTGTCTCCCTAAATGCATACAAAGGGCAGGTGCTATTTAGCAACTTGGTTAAAATTTTAATTTTTTTTTTTTTTTTAAAGGAGCACCAAAGAAGGAAGCTTTAGGAGAGAGTGTTTCTTGGGTAGCTGCATCTTCCCAGTGCCCAGTCTCCTCACAGTGTTGTGAGCTATACTCATGTCACAAGGGGGGAATTGCACATTTGGTACCACTAACCCCCAAGAAGAGAGGAGGTTTGGAATATTTGCATAATTCGGAGCAAATCATAATGACGTCTAGTCATTTTCTGATAAAGTTTAAAATACTGAGTAGGACATTTGGAATTCTTTGTGGATTTTACTGAGAAAGGGATAAGGTAGATTTTACATTGAGATGTTAGAACTTCAGGTGAAGTTGACATATTCAGGCTCTGTAGTTCGAAAACATACGCAATTATGGCTTCATCGGGGTCGCTTCTGCAATGCCCACCCTTGTGTAAGAACATACCACGTACGCATACTCTAGTGACACTCTTGTCCTTGTGAAATCTGCTGCTTGCTTTGCTTTAATGGCCAGATGGCTTGAATGAGGTTGTCACTATTTTTCAGCAGAGACTCTTAACTGTTGCTGTAGGTTTGTTCTTAATGCTTACATGCTGGATTTTATCCAAAGTAATTCTTAATAGTCTAGTGGCAAAAAGTTTTAACTGCTATCAACTTCTATTAATGTTAGTAGCCCTGCTTGACCCTATAGGGCTTACAGAGTATGCTGCTATGTAGGAATCCACATTGCCAGTATAGTATAAATTCCTCAAGTGTGGGTTCTCCTAGCTCAAAACCAAATTTCTATGGCCACACTTCGTTATGGAAATAGAAAGTAGGTATTGGATACACACAGCAGTGGAAGGGTGCATACTAAATCTGAAATGCAGCATATGGAGTGCCAGCAAACAACAGCTGAAATAGCTGGAAGGTGCCTTTGGCCTAGATAACGCTTCCCAAAACAGTTGTGGACCCTGTTTATACTGAACAGCTTACACAAGTACACTGCTAACATGCTGTCTACATGTTGAAACCACTGTAATTGTTATTGAAACTCGTCAGCGCTGTCTACGTAAGGATTTTTCAAAGTGACTTTTACAAGTATGAGATCTAAAATCTGTGCATTTTAAATTGAGGAAGAGGGAGCAGAAATACCACGGGCAGAAACAGGCTAAATGTCTTTCAGCCTGGAATGAATATGCTCTTCTGAAGGTCGCTGGCACTAAGAAGGGATGCTTTTGCTCTTACTCTCACCCTTGTGGGCATCTGGACAGGAGAGCGGCTGAGAAGACTTTGTACGACTGAGAAAGCACCTCTGTCTAAACATCAGGCAGAGAACTCAAAACTGCTTTGCAAAAGCATTAGCCCAACTTATCTGAGTGAAGGGGAGGACTTTGGATTTTTCCTAACTGAGCTTCTGCTTGTATCCAAAACTGGTTTTGAAACAATATACAAAAGTTCACAAAACCCAAATCTTCCCATGCCATTTCCCATCTGCTGCATTTGCATTAAAATATAGCAGAGAACAGTTTTTGTAGCAGCTGCTCAACACTAAATGTTCCTGGGGAAAACTACTGTCTTTCAGCCTCAGCCTGTGGTTTGTGAGGTGCCAGAATTTGTTATGGGGTAAGGGGGAGGAGTGAAGTTCACCCCAACAGACCAGGCAGCAGCTCCCAGCTTCCCTGAGATATGAGGCTTGCTGTCTGGTAGTGATGAGGAGCCACAGTTTCTGTTTGAAGAGTCTGTGCTGGCCATGGCTTAGCAGGGAGTATCCGACTGAAATGTCACTCTGGGCTGTTGCACTTTTCTTTTTGATTTAGCATCACGCCCATCTCTTCTGCTAGTGGACAGTACAGTGCTCTGATGGTGTGACTGGTCTATATTATCTCCCAGCTGCTGAGTAAATGTTAAAGATGGAAGCAGCTCATTGTGGGCCAGTCCAGACCAAGCGTGAGTAATTTGCACCAGAGAACTGACAGGTCTAAAATATCAGCCAGTACTCTCCCAGAACTGGTCTTGTACCTTGCATTTCAACCACTGCAGTAATTAAATTATTTGTAATAATTATTTAATAGATAAAGTCTTAACCCTTTGCAGGGACTTGTCTTTGCTGACAGCCATCCCTGTATGCTCATTTCTTACAACCCCAATTTCACACGGGGCCGGGCTTGGCCTTGGCCTTGATGGTGTGCGCAGGCAGCAGCAGCCACCTCTGAGCCAGGCACGGTCCCCCTGGGCCAGCAGTACTCATGTCACGAGCATAGAGGACTCAGACTGCAGGGGTCCAAGTATTATGGAAACTCTTCTCTGAAGGGTATAATACTGTGTTAAGTTTATGCGGTTACTCTGTGAAAGGCAGTGTGTCTCGTTGTTTCCTGTGCTGTATTCCTGTGCAACCTGCTCTAGGTGGACCTGCTTTGGCAGGGGGGTTGCATTAGATGATCTCCAGAGGTCTCTTCCAACCCCTTATCATTCTGTGATTTTGTGACAACTGTTACAGAAACAGTATTCTTGTGAACACTGGGTAGGAGCAACTATGCAGTGTCAGCAATGCACAGTGTATCGCTGCGACGTGATGGAGAAGGGAAGGGATGCTGAGGGTCTCTGGAGAATGGCAGAGTGATGAGATGATTCTCTTGTTCACTGAAGTTCAAATCTCCGCACGTACTTTGTAGCCGTGGTTTGCTTTGAACACCTGTATATTAATTCCCACCTTTTGGGGAGCCAATAGCATGTAATCTTGAACTTTTAGCCTTCCTCATATCTCTTAGCTCCTTTTCGTTTTCCTCCTTTGTTTTCTTTAAGGTGTTTTTTTAAGACTGGGCCCTGGCTCACTTCCCATACACTGCTTCGCCCCATCCTGGCTGTTGTGGGTGTTGGGCAAGGGGTTTGCACAGAGGCTGCTGCAGTGCTCTCGAGGCAGTGGTACGACTGACACCGCTGCAGTACGTGTGGCTGCGTGTGGCCAACTGGATGGAGTGTGTGAACGTGAGCAGGGACACCTCAGACTGCACAGGTGCTTTTACCCAACAAAAGGCAAGAGCACTGCTATTTCTGCAGTCACAGAGTAGACTGAAAGGCCTGATTTTGTATTTTGTGGTGCCCACACTGAGGTTTCTCGCTTTGCTAATCCCATCTCCTGCCCATCTGTGACTGCTCGTGCCACTGCCCCTGAATGAGCTCAGGAGGCTGTCCGTGAGTGTACAGGCTGTGGACAGACTGAGCCAAAACAGCATCTTCCAGAACAGCAAACAAGATAACCCTGTGTATGTATTTGCCTTTGCAAACAGAGAGATACATACTGCACTTGCACAAGGTGACAGAGCTGCCCAGCTGTCGGGCACTCGCTGCCTGAAAGGAAATTGTTATTGGAGCTGTAATATTTTCCTTGTGTTACCCGAGCAGTTACAGCACCGTTGTTTGCTGTCTCTCTTCTCGTCCGTGTTGGTACTTGGTATGCACTTGGTGTACACACACTCCATAGCCCACGGTGAGCCATGCCTTCAGGAGAGCCTCCAGCTCTTGGCCAGCGTCTGCTTTGGTCTGCACCAATCTACTGCAGTTCATCTAAAAATGGGCACTTTCAGTGGTGTTATTTGGTATCACTAATGAACATATTTTAGGGGTGTGTGCTTCAGCTGTGGACTCAGTATGAGGTGTTTGTAGCAAGTACTCAGTTTTCTGTTCCAGCTTTGGGGTTTTGGCCTGTTACACGTTCTTGCCTTTCTGTGTGGCTGAGGAGATCTTTAGAAAGCATTTATACCTACAGAGGAGCTCACTCGTGCGCGCTCCTGTAATCTAACAGGACCGGGCCACTGTTTGTGAGCACCAAATAACCAAAGAATGGGGACCTTCTGAACAGAAAGAAGCTTGTTGCCTACTGTCTGTCACAGTTTTCTACATCCTAACCATGGCAGGAGTGCCAGAGGTTTTCCTTGCACTTCTCCAAGGTGATGCTTCAACAGATGGAATTACTTTTTCTCTCCATTCTTAATTTATTCATATGTAAAACAGAGTTAAAAGTAATGACCCGATTCACTTTCCTCCAAGCTTAACCTTGACCATAAAATACTTGGAACTTTTAAAGTGAAAGGTACTAAATCAGGAGATATTAAACTCTAAGAATCTGCTAACAGTGTGTTCTATTACGTACTGCTGTGCACATAATAAACTCCTCTCTTTGCCCTGCCACTGATGACAGACTCATCATAGTGAGCATCTAATTCACTCCTTAGAAGTTGGATGAGAGATCATCACAGAAGATTTGGTGGGTGTAATGCAGAACCAGGATCCCAACTTTTTTCCACTAATCATTAATTGCTCTTGGCTTGTAATATCAGCTGGATGTTTTACATCTCTGCTTATCACCTGCACTTGAAAAATCTTTCCACTGAAACTGCTTGATGCTTTCCAGGTAAATATACAGCTGCACCTATCTCTTATTCCGTGTGCTCCTCAGGCATACACACTTTCTTCAGAGGTAGAAAGTAACAAAACAAGAATCTTAGTGTATAATTCCTCATAAGCTGTCAAGATGAAGGCAGCAAAGCAGGTTAGGGAAGAAAAATGTAACTCTTCTCTCAGATGGGGAGGAGCATGCACTGCAGAAAGAGCAGGACAGGCAAGAATAGTCTTTCCCTGACTCCTACTACTACATAAGATAAGAGAACTTCTAAAAACATTATAAAAATTCTGTCTTCTAAATGCATTTTTCAGTGTTGTCTTGTTATCACAGTGGCTGAGTGGAATTAATGTCCCTCATTGGCACGCTGCTGTCATTCCCGGCCTTCCTCTATATCAAAGCCCTAACCTGCTCTGCTGCCTTTTTATCCTGGCAGACAGCCTATGTTTATATCAGCTGCTATTTCAGTTTACCAAACATCCTAGATAGAGGACATCAGGAAGGAGGGTGAGAGGATCTGATAATTCTGATAGGAGACTGACTTTTTGGGAGAGATAAGGTCTGTTTCTTACACATCATCTAGATGTGCCTGATGTCTTCTTGTCAGGCAGCTCAGAGTGTGGAAAGGGAAAAGGTATAATTGGGGCTAACCTGCTTCATGTAGGAGCATGTTAGCTCCTCTCTCATGAGGAGGCCAAGGCGTAAATTGTAGCTGAAGGCCAAATGTGGGAGCGAAACAAACCCAAATGGATCTTGGCAGCACAAATGGCAAGTGTGCATTTATACTGAGTGTTCTTTCCTTCTTTCCTCCTGAAATGCAAGGCTACAATATTATACCTTATCTCAGAAACCTGTTTGCACGGTGAGTCTCACACTGTGGTCGTGCTCCTTGTGCTATCATCAACTGGAGTGAGAGGCCGAGCCCCACAGCAGGCGCAGGGTGCAGCTGGACTGAGGTGTGGGGAGAAGGTCCAAGAGCACCAGGCACCAGCACTGTCATTTCTTCCTTTAGTTCCTTTAGTCCTTGGATCCTTTAGTTGGAAGGGTTTTGTTGAGTTCCTTACAAGAGTCTCCTCCTCTGAGGGAATTTCAAAAGAGCTGAGCGTCTCAGAAATACAGTATCCACCTGGACAGCATGTCAATTAAAGACCCAGATTAATTAAGGCACTGGGGTGATTTGACTGCCTCTAGTTAAACATCCAGGCTTCTCCTCGTGCAGATCAGCAGCCTGCCTGCTTTAGCCCCAAGCACTTGTCAGCACAGGGCTGGGAGACGGAGCCTGGAGACCCTCTGGCACAGTGTCCTTTGTGTCCTGTTCATCCACACTCCTTTTTAAACAGGTTTTTCCTTCATTTTTCATACCTCCTTATTCCATGCTGAGGGTTTCAGTCCAGTGGGGAGGTAGAAACAGCCTGTATGCTGGTGGTGCTCTGGGCGATCATCTTTCCTCGTCTCTTAGATAGAGAAATTGGGACAAGTCAGCCCAGCCAGCATCTTGTGTAAAAGCAGGGAAATAAACAGCCACCCAAAATTGTAAGAATAATGCAGAATTTTCACTCTGTTCTTCCCATAGGTTTTCTCCTGAAACTGGAAATGCTGTATTATGGCCCTTATTTTTGTGAGCGTATTTGCACAACTTCCAAGCATAGGGTGCACGCAGCTTTTTCTTCACTTTGATTTAAGGATGGCTGCCCTCATTTCAAGTGTTGTTTGATCAACACTTGTGTCAGGAAAATGATCTGTGTACATGTGAAAGGAGGCTGCATATAAAGTCCAGTTTTTCGGTTGAATTTTATAAGCCTAGCTATTTGCTCAGAGGCAGCTTTTGCACTATGGAAGATTAACTTATTGGCCCTTAAAATAATATTTTAAGGAGTTTCTATATCCTTTAAAATCCCATTTAATGCAGGTACGACCACTCTATATTCTTATCTCACGAGACAATGAAATAGTTTGAATAATTTATTTTGGCTTAGCTGGAAGTAGATTTAGTTGCAGGTGGACTGCAAGTGGCCACCGTGTATGAATCACTGTGATACCCAGCGAAGTCCATGTTTGTTTGTTTTTTAATGAAAGCTGAGCAATTTTTTCACCTTTGTCTCACTAGGTGGGGATGAGGAGTCATTTTGCTTTGGGCTAGTGAAATGCCATGTCTTATGGAGGTTTACATATGCTTGTGCATTCACTTGTATCATGATTTGGATTAGAACTCTTGTAAAGAAGAGAAGTATTTCAATAATCTTTTTCACTTAATTTCTTTGGTGTTTTCGTTGAGAGAAGGCTTCTCAGATATTGATACATTCACATTAATAATTACACTATTTCCCATATCACTAAAATTTAGCCTACAAAAAGATTTGTGTAAGTTTCAGCATGACAAAAACTGTAAAAGTTTCCCTCAGCCATCCTGAAGCACTGCTTCATTACGTCGGAGAAGTCAGGAGCACGTACAGCCTCTTTGGCTACTACATCAGTGCCTTGTGATGAAGAACGATTGGTCCATTGACCCTTCAAGACCATCTCAGGCAGCTTCTTTGCCTAAACACCCAACGAAGGATGTAATAATAAAAAAGCCTCACTTCGTGCTCCAGTTGTAGAAACTATTTGCGACCCAGAGAACAAGAATGTCCTTGAGGGAGTAAAGAGTGGATTTGTGCTGTTGAGCTGCAGGTAATACAGTGGGTACGGCCAGGCTCAGTGCTGCAGACAGTGAGGCTTCCCAGTGATCCATACTCTTATCCTAATGAGGTTAAAATATTTGTATTTACAAATACATGGTGATACATGATGATACACGAGCATAAGAATGGGCATCCTTGAAGACAGTGCCCTGGGAGGCTCTAGAGGAACATTTTAAAGCTCAGGAGGAGCTGGGGAAACTTGAAGCTCACAACTGGAACAGCATAGGTTTTATCATCCTGAACAATCTCCAAAAAATTGTCTTCTTTTCTTAGGGAGGAACTTCTAGTATATGTGTGTCCTCAGGGGAAATTGTATCAGGAAAAGAAAGAGTGAACTCTGAGTGTGACTGTGAGCTGTTGTGTTGGTGCAGCTGCTGTTACCGTGTGGTGCATGGCTCCATGTCCCCATTGTACCTCCATTCCCAAGGGAACGTATGTATCACTGAAAAATCCTACTGCAGGACAAGGCAGGTGGAAATTGGATGCAAGATGCGGTGAGCTGATAGGAAAGCCTGTCTCTATTTGCAGCTTCATCCCCTCAGATCTTTCTTGAAGTTTAGGTGAACTTCTGTGGCCCCATGATTCCCACAGAGGCCAATGTGGTGGACATCATCTCCCTGGGGCACTCTCAGGATTCTACTTACTAATACCAAGTTCATATTGACAGAATGTCAATTTTATTTTTATATCTCAAAACCCTCCAGCTTTGGGCTTGTTATTTAAAGTTTGCTGTACTGTGAAGTGGAAAAAAACTTTTTGCTTTAGTCTGTGCTTTTCCATTAAACACCTGACCCACTTTTGTCCTAACTGGATGCTTCTGTGCTTAAAATTGCTTCATAGTTCAGTTCTCCTGGATTCAAAGGATTTTACCGGTTGTCAAAATTGTCCCCCCTTTTTTTGCCTTTTGTCCTGACCTCTGAATTGTTACTATTCCTAAAGATTTTCTTCTATTGTGTCATTTGATGAGGTGGAAAAATATGAATTCAATAAACATCCCAACAGTGTTGAGATGACCTAATTCTGACATCTTCAGAAAGTCTTTTTTTCCCTAGTTCATCCTTGTGAAAACTTTACTGTAGAATATGCATATTTTAGGAGGGGAAAAAGAAGAGGTACTCCATAGAACTGTGATCCATCTTAGTTTTCATTTATGGCATAGTTCAAAATATTGTGCTTTCTATAGCACATTTTCAATGCTTTGAGCTCACCTTGTCTCACATACAGTCAATAATTTGCAGTGCCTTGGTTCAAATACATTGAATTAATGAACTTCATGGAAAACGTAAGCAAGTCATTTTCCTCTCCCTCAGTGGTGATATACTGTAGTTCTATCAGATGTCGCAGTGTTATACACTGTAGGGGAATTGGAATTATCTTTTGAGGATTGTTTTCTTGCACAAACCAAAAAAACTCAGGGTGAAGAGGCAACCCAGAAATGAACATGAGAGGAGGACCTCAAGGACCCTACTTCAGGAGGTATCTTCCACACTGGAAAAAAAAGGATAAAGAAACCCTACAGAAGTGAAATAACCTAAAGAAAAAGCACTTCTGTGTCATCTTGGGAGGTTAAATATAGTCTGGGGGATGGACATGTCAGAGTTTAGTGGACCAAAGACAAGTTATGGACCAGAGGACCCCTATTCTCCCACTTTGTCCGTGTCCAGTCCTTAAGGGCTTCCTTGTGTGGGACCTGCATGAGCAGCAGCTGGTGGACTTTCTGGGGGCTTTCTTTTGGTGGGGGGTGATACATTGCAACTCAAGGGGCATCAGGTAGCAAGTGAGCTGCTCTAGCAGTTTAATATTAGTTGAAAACTTACTGGAATGATAAAAGAAAATCATTGCACAGACTGGAACTTGGGAGACTGGAATCTGTTGCCCATGCTATTACTTACATGCTTCCTTTACCCATACCCTATGATGTGTAAATAAGAATAGCTCCAGTAATTGATTTCTCTGTTTTCCTTTCCGAAGAACACGAACATGTCACTTGCTTCCTGTTGACCTAAGTTTGTTTCCTAGCAGGATGGGGTGCCAGCCTGTTTCTCCGCCAGGAGGAGCGCTGGCTGTTGTTGGCCATTTCCCCACCATACACTGTCCCTTACCTACTGCTGGACACTTGCTTTCCTTGATTTCTCTCTTGACATTTCTAAAACTTAAGGATCCTCTGCTGAGACACCCTGCAGACCAGAAAGTTTGATGAATAGTGGGGAATGCTGTAAGGGCCAAGTTCTGACCACCAGCTTGTCCCTGGAAAGGCATTAAGGAAAAACCTGTGGTCATTCTCGCTCAGAACAAGCTGATGAGGGCTGCCATACATACTTGCTGGCAGGTTTGAATCCTGCGTGGACAAGCAGTGAAGCAGCAGGCTGTACTGGAGCAGTTAGGCTCCTTTCCACCTTCTGAAGGTTTCAGTAGTGCTCCCTGCAGCTGTTTGCACTTTCACTTCTTGATTTTAAAAGCCTCTTTTGGAGCTCAGCTGCTTAGAACTCCCAGCTGGGCTTTTTAAATACAAAAGGAAAAGGTTGAAAGCAACTACTGTGAGTACTCAGCACAAATGACAACCCAGGATACAACATGCGCATATTGTTGAGAAGAAGAAAGAAAACAAATGTGATGGGACTTATAGCAGAAACTTGAGGCTCACCAGTGCGAGCATCAGAGACAAATTTAAAAGTGTGCCCGGTGTGTGATTTCCTGAAGCCTTGTCTTTTAACCCTTCATTGCTCCTGGCCTTTCTTCTTACCTGCAGCTCTGACACTCCTACATCTATTCAATAGGAGAGGAAACTGGTTCTGACATAAAGAACTCGGTAATGTACTAATTGTACTAATGTACTAATTAGTACTAATGTACTAAGCTGGCAGAAGCGAAGAGCCTCCTGGCTTAGTTATGGGATGGCAGTCCCCCCCATCCCAATAGCAAAAGTCTTCCATTGTCCTTAGCATGTCTCAGTGCTTACAAAGGAGATTGTTTATCTTGATTTTTGGTTTTACAGGCAGAGATGGCATGGCTAGGCTTCAGATGTCATACCATTCTCGTCTTCACAGCTTTTGTTTTCTGCAGTCCTAAATCAGCTTCATGCCTGTCAGTTCCTCAGGACGAAAGTTTGGAAGGTCTCCCCTGCCCTCTATCTTCAGTTTTCTCATTTTGCTTCAATGGGGAGGCTGGTTCTGTCTGTGCAGCAGGCAAGAGGAGTTCCTCTGCTAATGCTGTGAATGGGCTTTAGAGCAATTCATGCAGGCAAAGTTATTCTTCCTGGTCTCTGCTTGGATACTTGGGGCTGGCCCACTGCAAATTTGCTGAATTGCTGAGCATCTAACCATAGAGCAGGTTAATAATGTTACACTGCATGCCCACAGCTACTGTACGGAAGAGCTTTTGCTTAATGTAGTGTTCAGGCTATATTAATTTTTACATTAGTACCCTGTGTAAAAAGGATTCTGAACTGCCTGAAAACAAACATCAGTTTCAGAAAACCTACAATGGTAGGTTACTGTAGGCTTCAGCAAACATTTTAATAGTCCTTGGCTAAAAAAGCAGCATTTACCATAGGTCATAAAAGTAAACACAAATGCGGCACATCCAATTACTGTGGAAAATCAAACATCTGAGTGCAAGATGAAGGAAGCTGTACATGAATGCCTGACAAGAAATCTATTGAACATATTAAATTATACACCTCTCCTAGAATAGCTAGAGTTTTAAAAAGAATATAGTGCAGCAGTACTCAATCAAGAACAAAAATACAAGCCTGGTGCACATCAGAGTTGGGACAACTTACACTCAAAGACTACTTTGAAAGTGAGAAAACAGCTTTGAACTCCACGGCATGCCGTTATGCAAATACACGCGCATGCAAATTATAAAAAAATCTCTCAGTAAAGTGAAGCAATGTGACAGCCACCCTCCTCCATAAACCAGGACACGGGAGACGGAAATAGAAAAGGGAGGTGGAAGGAATAGAAGAGCACAGAGTCAGCAGCCAGGGGCTCTGCTGGACAACTGCAGATTTAGCTGGGAACACAGGTAAGGGGACCTGAGAAGGAATGATGCTGATGTCAAGTCTATTCCTTTCTAGTCCCAGGCCACCAGTTACCCCATACAGCATTTACCCCCCAGAATACTTGCAGGAAGTAAAGCAGAACTACTTTGGTAGTAAAGTACCAAAAGCCAGCAAAGCAGGAAAAATCTACGACTGCATTGAATTCTAGGTCTGTGCAGTAGCACAGCCCGTACTGCAGAAGAAGGACGTTAGCTCCAGATGTGACCCAGGAGTGTGTTCCAGGGTGCACCAGTGGGAACACAGAGAGCATTCAGTTCATTGCTGAGCAGGGTTTTGTCTTAAGTTATTGGGGGGGAACCAGGCCCAGAGACCTGCAAATAAGTAATTATTTTTTTTTCTTATGGGGTAAAGCAAGAGCTAATTCTAGCAGAATAGAGCCAGGGTGGACGTGACCCTGACCATAGCAACTAGCTGCTACGGAGCTTGTAATTCTGTAACATCCAGCTCTAGTGCCTGTACTCTGACAATTAACAATTTACTGTCCAGAAAATGAAATTGGTCCTAAATTTATGCACAGGAACAAGACAGCAATAACTTCCTGAGCAGCTCAGGAAAGTGGAGCTGGATTTTAGTTTTCTGGTCTGGTGAGAAAGGTTAATGAATGTTGTACATCCATATTAAAAGAGCTGAGGAGAGAGTAAACAGCTGGTGACAGCAAAGGTGCCTGAGCCAGAGGAAACAGCGTTATTTGCTCTGTCACTGACTTTCTGTGCGACCTTGCACGTTCTGGCTGAGAATTTTATCTATCACATCTCCTAACATCCCTTAATACCTGCAGGTATGCATAAAGCTTTAGCACTTAAGATATTAGAGATGTGCAAGGTATTAAGGTGTGGAAGGGTTTCAGTAGGAAAAGGGAAGATACCCCTTTTTAGGTCGTTTCTGTATCAAACACAGAATATCTGCTTTTGATTATTTTTCCCTTGTTGGTGTGAAAATGAGCTGGCAGACTGCAGTGTGGGCATAAGGCAGCAGAGGCACCGCGATAGCGTAGACTCCTGTGGACCCAATTTGATCCATACGCCTGCCCCAAGGCAGCTTCTAGCAGCTGTTTTCTGCCTTTTTCATAAACCCCTCCCAACACGGAGGCTCCACTGGAGTCTCTCTAGGCAATTTATTTCACTGCTTTGTTTCCTTCTCCAGTGAAAAGCTTTTTCTTCATATCAAATTGATTCTTCCTTGCTAAACTTGAAGCTTGTTACTTCTCTCATCCACCAAGGACATGGAGAATAGATTAACCTCTTCCACCGCACCATTTTTTGTGTAGTTACCATCTCTTTTTGGTCTCTCTGTTCCTGAGCAACCTCAATTTATTTAGGTGTTGTTTATTAGACTATTGATCATTCTCACAGATCTGGACTTTCTTTAATTGGCTTATATCTTTCTGGGTGTGCATGACCCAAAATGGGATCTTGTACCCTACCTGAGGCTCTGGTATTGTGGGGAAGAGCCATTTCATTTGTCTCACGAGCTACCTCTGTGTTTGTACTTTTCTAGAAGAGCATTTGCCTGTTTTTTTGTCATGTATGGGTTTTGATCCTGTATAGCTCCCGATTTTTTTAATGGACCTTTAATAACAGTAAAATTCATTTGTGCAGATGATTATTCCAGCACAGGTGTAGATTTTTGCATTTGTTCTTACTGAATAGAAACCTGCTTTTGTTTGTTTTCAGACTTCAACTGTTAAAGATATTTTTTAATTCTAGAGTTGATCTTCAACTTATTTTCCCCCTTTCCCAGCTTGATATTTGCAAATCTATTAAGTATACTAATTCATTTGCTGTTCCAAATGACTGATACTAGACCTAAGACTGTGCCAATGAGGATTAGGCTTTTTTATATTTTCTATTTTGAGAATGAACCTTTGACACTCCTCTCAGTAGTTTTTCAAGTATTTCTGCATCCACCCTGTAGTATTTCCATCTAGACTATTTTCTTAACTTATATACTAGCAAGTGAGATGAAATACTGTGAAAAGCTTTAGAGAAATCAAGATGTGACACAAAATCTATTGTCTTACTATTGAAGGAAATGAGATTGGTTTGACACCAATTACTCAGAAAAGAAAAAATGGGGCAGCCTCTCATTTTCTTGTGATTTTTCTCTCTGCTTACCAATTGTTTGGCTTTACTTGGTTCTAGGAACTGCAGCTAAGATGATAAATACCTAATTTCCCATCTTCTCATTCTCCACCTTTTGTAAAGACAGGAAGTGTATTTATCTTGTTTCAGCCTCCTGCACCTCATCCCTGTTTCTTAACACTGGGTTGCCAATAACTCCTCGCAGCCCTGAGATTTCATCAGCCAAGGAAGAATTATATCAGGCCCAGTCAATTTCAAAACCTTTGCCTTATCTAAGTATCCTCTAACCTATTCCTTACCCATTTAAAAAAAAAAAAAATCTAGTCCCGTGTCACTGATTTTATCAATTTCCATACTTTTGTCCAATCCAGTCTGGACGACCCCTTTTCTAGTTGATTTTTCCACATTCTATGTGGAAAAAAACACTGAATTCAACAGCCTTCTCAGCAATACCACACTTTTTCCAGGCATGCCTGTATATTACTACTGCCTAGAGGCTGCTGTCTTTGCTGCTCAAGGTAATTTTTTCACATGCTGACACACAAAAAAAGCTGCGTTCCCTTTATCTTCCTGCTTTGGCCATCTGGATTATTAAACTCTTTACTATGCTAAGAGCCAAGGTTTCTTTTTTTCCCTCAGCTAGCACCTCTTCCTATAGTATGGATTTCAGTTGTTCATCTTTGAGGTAGTCTTCCTGTTGACTTCAGGAACCAAATGCCTTTGGCAAACAAATAATCCCTTTGGCAAACAAATAATCCCCTTCCTTTCAAGTCTCATGACAAGCAGACCGGATTACCTTCCTCAGAGCACTTGGAAAAGTTGCATGCAAACTGCAAGGCACTCAGCCCTGGCTGCAAGCCTCTTGTGTTCCTTCTCTTCTGAAAGGCACAGAGGCAGTCTGTCATCTCGTGCTTTTCTCCTCGGTGACCTAAGGATTCTTACACCTGCCTAGGCAGGAGCAGGAAACCTGAGTGGAAGAGAAGCGGTAGGGTTAAAAAGAAACAGATAAAATCATTCCTGACAGTGAATTAATATTCTTACCTGGGGGACACTTTCCAAAGCCTGCACGGTGTATTGTTTGTTAATAACTTAAAGCAGGTTTGATTCCAGCAATATGCTTTAGCAAACTTAATGGTATATATTTGCTTTGTTTGTATCCTTATTCAGGGTGATGGAGGAGGAATGCCTGCTGCATTGCTCTGGAGCACAAGTGTTTGTGGAGGGAACAGCTGTGGTCAGGGTGAGGAGGGGAGCTCACTTAGAGCTGCAGCTCACACTCACTTCTCCCTCAGCCCACAGAGAGGCTGAGCCACAGCCTTGCAGAGGGGAGATGCTTGGGCTGGGGGCTCCTGCCTCCCCCTGTGCCTGACACTGTGTCACCAGGTCTGGCTCAGGCCCCAGCCCTTTCTTGCCCTATGGAGGTCTTATGGTCATGGCTTCACGTTAGTTGTATGCAGTATTTTTTCCTTTTTAGATGACCTGCCTTTGAGTTTCAATGCATCTCCACTTGCAGCTTCTGTTAAACCATGATGAAGAAGGAAGAGGCACGGGCAAGTTGCGCTGTGGTTACTTGTGCCTTCTTTGCCATATGTTTGTTCTCTTTTAACTAGCTGTACTCTGTTGGATCTCTCCCATGTCGTAGCTGTTTCTATTGCCAGCATTTGGACCTTTTCACAGTTTCCTTCTAGGACCTTGATGCACAACCAGGTTATTAAACGTTATTAAGGGTTAAGCAATAAGCCTTTGAAAAATTGTACGTTAATTCTCTGTGCAAAGTTTTATCCATTGGCAGAATAAGGATGATAACGTGCACTGCAAGAAGTTGCTGAAGATTAATGAAATATGTTTGTAGAGCACTTTAAAAGCTTTGCATGGTGTGTTACTTCTTGAAGTGTAGATTCCTGAACGCTGTTTAAAGAGATAACTAACAAACTGAATGCTACCATATGCAGTATTAATTGCATATGCAAATGCAGCAGGCTTCATTATAGGATTTGCTGACATTTACTGTGAACTCTGTGAAACATGACTATAACAGCATGCTTTTATTTGAAGTAAAAGTAAGTAGATGAATCCAAGATTACTTTGGGGATATCTTTAGCAAATCTTTCCTTTCCTTTGAAATGGTCAATTAGCCACCATTCAGATTTTCTATCAGACCTGCCATCTTGTACCAGAAAATGTTAGAAGTCAATAGGTGGTTCTAGTTGAAAAGAAGTTTCTGGCAAAACTTTGTTCTAGAAGATGACAGCAAACTGGAAAAGGTAGGATGTATCACCAGCTGATTTTCTTCATGACAGGAAAATGTTACAAAAAAACTACTTGCTGGGCTTATTTTCTGTATTCTGGATCAAGAGATTGCCTGTAGCAGCAGAGGGGATGAGATCTCAATCTGTGGCATCCTCCTTGGCTCTGCAGATTTGTCAGAGAAGATGAAGGAAAAGGGACCACTGGGCAAGGATGCGCAGCAGAGCATGGCTCTGTCTGGCCGTTCAGCTTGTGGCGGAGGATGGTTTGGGAGCCTGTCCTCAGGGGACACACCAGGCAACGCACGTTTGGGTGTTTCACTCCCAGGCGATGATGTCTGTGTGCATCTGAGGTGTAGTCTTTGTGCATGAGCCTGTTTCAAGAGTAGTTCTGCAGCTGCAGAGAAGAGCTTGCACAACCATCTGCAGCGTGAAAGAAATAAGCAGAAGGGAAACCTCAGCCAAGTCCTACAGGAACCAGGAGATCAGTTAAGAGAGAATTGAATGGAAATGTGAAAAGACTGAAAGGGCATGTGAGGAGGTGTGAAGGGAAATGAAATGTGGCAAGAACTGGAAGTACCGCTAGGTTCTGGGGACTGTGAGAGAAAGTAACTAAAGGATGCTGAAGGAGAAAATGAAGTGACCTTGAGTTAAATTGAGAAGTACAGATGTGATGTTTTGGCTGGAAATGCGATACTCTGGCACAGTAGCTGGGACTAGTGTTGTGATAACAAATTTCTGCTGCAAAGAAAACCCTTCTAAGTAGAGAAGGTCATACCAAAGAAGTACCAACCTTTCTCTTTTCTGCTGGAACCAACTGGCAGTATTTGCAGAACTAACTAGCCAGCCAAATGGGGAAAGTAATAAATAGTATATTTTAAGTGTTTAAAAAGCTTATAATAGTTGTATTTTTACAGTTCTGCTAATTTATGAGATAGAATGAGATGTAAGTTCAGTTGCAGTTGGTGACAGCTCTTCACTTTAAATGTTTCCTATTAAGCAATGCAGCAAAATTATACAGAAGCAGAAACAGTGTGTATCATTTAGATCTGCATGGTACCACATCATTCTTACGGCTTTTTGTTGTTGTTGTTGTTTACATTGAAAATTGAAAGTATGCTTTTGGCTTCTGGGATTATTTGTTTTCTCAACTATATCAAGTTTAATTGCTTCTTTGAATCATGAGACAGTGCAGTATTTCAGAGCCTAACATTCTTGGCAAATCTTGTCACTCATTTCACTCACTGAGAATTGATATACTTAGGTTTATTGTATTAGAAATGAAGCAAGGTAGCAACTCCATTTTGAAAAACTTTGTACCTTTTAAAAGTGAAGGACCATGTTTTCAGACAAAGGCACTATCTTTGAACGTGGGTTATTTTCAGAGTGTCTGACAGCCAGTAGTTGAATTAAGGAGCTAAACTGGAGGCAGCATCAGAGTAAGAATCTGTAAGAAGGAACTCTCTAATAGTTCCTCTATAGTCCTCTCTAATAGGAAGATCTGCTAGAGAAGAGTCTGGTCTGGGAGTCAGAAGGCATTGCTGTGCAGAGATCATAGGAAAAAAAAAAAAACATGTGAGGGAACAGAAAGGAAACCTGGGGACCTGCTGGGGTGGGCATGGGGAAGCCTGCATCACCAAGCAGTGAAAAGCTCCATAGGTACGAGACAGGAGAATGAAGACTATGGTGCCCTCAGAAGAGTGTTTGATTGTGAACCTTGCTAATGAGAGCCTGTAGCATTTGTGGGAACATATGCTCCGTGACAAAATGTAAAAGTTGCATAAATCATAAAAGCAGACTCTCAGAAATCAGAAAATATTATAATTAAATTCACTAGCAGAGCTTTAATTTAGTGCCCTGAGCAAATACTTCATAAGCAAACCCATCCCTTCTTCCCCATGCAGTCCTGTTTCTTTTATTGCACAGCAAGATGTTGCCTCCTTAATTTTCTGGACTTTTTACAGAAAAAACAATGTATTTTATCTCCACCCATGGTGAAAAGCATGGGGGCTCTTTTTGCCTTGAGACTTTTTTTCAGTTTCTGGGTTTTTTTATGACATCCTGATGCAGGCACATAGTCTTAAAAATCTCAGCATCAAGCAATTAAAATTCCAGTCTGATAAGGGAGAGCGTCAGATGAATTGAATGATGCAGGGCACACATATAATATGGCTTTCTTCTAAAATTCTGTTGATTGTCAGAGATTAGTGGTAAAGAAATACAATGCTGTAGCTAAATGTCTCTGATTTGTATCCAACTCAAATCATAGGCATTACAAATTATTCCATTTAATATGTTTGACAGTCTAAAGATGAGTTTGTACTTAATTTCCAACTTCGCTGCTAGATCATTAAGATTACACTAACATCTTTCAATGGTGAAAAGCTTAATTAAATTAAAA
Source organism: Gallinago undulata (assembly GCA_026546715.1). NCBI lineage: Eukaryota > Metazoa > Chordata > Aves > Charadriiformes > Scolopacidae > Gallinago > Gallinago undulata. The sequence continues at coordinate 32,222,404 of JAOTQQ010000052.1, read as the reverse complement.
TATTCCCGCAAGTGTAAGTTGCATGCAAATATGAAATTCAATTAATGAATTTTGTTTGTGTCTTTAGGAAGATGTTATGCATAGCATAAATAATTGGTCCCATGAAAGTCTTGAATTTTTTCTTTGAATAATATTTTGAGTAAAGCTCAGCCTTCTCCTTTGCAGTACCTTGTGGCAAACTTAAGGGCTGAAACAGAAGTGTCTGTTACAGTAAGGGCATCCTTCGGCTCACTTGCAAGGCTACGAGCGATAGGACGAGAGGAAATGATCTCAAGTTGCACCAGGGGAGGTATAGATTGGATATCAGGAAAAATTTTTTCACTGAAAGGGTTGTCAAGCATTAGAGCAAGCTGCCTGGGGAAGTGGTTGAGTCACCATCCCTGGAGGTATTTAAAAGACATCTAGATGTGGCACTTAGGCACATGGTTTAGTGGTGGATTTGACAGTGTCAGGTCAACAGTTGGATTCAATGATCTTAAAGGTCTTTTCCAATCTAGATGATGCTATGATTCTGTGCTATGATTAACAAAAATTGTGTGTTTCTTTTGAACTCGCATATAATTTGCAATGATTCAACTGATGTAATACATAAGCCAGTATGGGTCCTGTGCAGAAAATTCTGAAGTGATTTGTCAGGTTTTATGTATTATAGATGCACATTTTAGACATTCAGATAAGATTGAGCTGAGTTTTAAACTGACCTTAAGAGGTCATAAAATGGGCACTAAACAATCAAGTTACTTCCCTACTACTTAATCTGTGTTGGTTACAAATGTATGTTGGAACAGGAACCATCTATTGTCATGTACCAGAGGCAGTGTTTGTTGTGAGGGCTAGTTGCTTGACACAGCTCTTATACTAATTTTCAGTAGCATTTTTAAATTTATGAAATTTCTTGGTCAAATGTTCCTCTTGGTCTCAACTCTCCTTTAGGAAAAAAAAAATACCCAGCCATAGATAAGCTTTCACAACTCTCTTGGTGATGCAAAGCCAAAGATTAGGGAACAGCTGTGTCTTTGACAGTCAAAAAAACCCACTTGCATTTGGTGTATATATATTTAAAGTTGAAGAAATTGTTTCTACCATATCAAAACATACTTGTTTTCCTAAAATAGTCATACAGCTTAAACACACAGATTTTAAGAGATTTTTTTTTTTTTTTAGAAGACCACGGAGAGACTAAGATAATTTCTTTTCTAACTAAACACCTCAGTTTCTTAGGCTAGTCTCAAACAATTCTAAATATATTACAAGATGTGACCTATAATTCATAGAATTAATGTTTTTAAAAATAACAGCAAAGCCTAAACCAAATCCTTTATTTACACGGCATTAAACAGATGGACTGTAAAAACCAGGAGTTTCTGTCCTTCCTGAGCATGCATGGCAAGAAAACACTGAAATTTCAGTAAGGAAACAGCAATTTATAGGCATTCATGTGCTTAGAGAACAGTCTAAAAAAAACAACCAACGTGTTACTGCATGTCTGCCAGTGCTGCTCTGCTCGCCGCTGCCACCTCAATGCCTCCCTGTCCTTGCTTCACTGCTCACTGTGGAGCCAGGTTTGCCCTGTGCTGTCCCGAACCTGAAGTGAAATCTGAATATTAATTGGAGAGTCCCCATAGTTTTAGAAACCTAGATAGTAGTAGGGAAATAGGTTTTGCCTAGAAAATTTGAAAATATTAAATCACTTCATAATTTTTAAAGAACGATTTGGACATTACATTTCTCTTTAAATACTTAAAGCACTGTTTTTAAAAAAAATACCAAAAAAAATGCAAGCAAAAAACCCACAAACTACTTCTTTCTGACTCAAGCTAAGGGCTTTAGATTAATCCCTAGCTAAGTCAGAAGTTTCGCATTTCAGCTGTTTAAACAGAAAAATCTCTTCCCTGCTTAGTCCTGATAGTCTCTGCCCAGTGAGTTTATCCACACCTCTCATAGCTTTGCTGGCAAAGCGACTTTGGCATTTTCAGGGTTCTATAAATTTGGTATAAGTGGACTCTACTCTCTCACACGGCAGTGGTGAGACAGAGCTGGGTGACAGACACAGACACTGTGGCAGTGTCATGTTCTGTCTGAGCACTTCAGTTTTCCCACAGGTGTAACTGGATCTCTTTTTCCTGTGAACCAAGATCAAATTGTTGAGGAATGGGCATTACTCAGTTAACTGTTTTGTGTCATGAGCAAACACGTGGCACTACTGACCACGTAGACCATTTTGCTGTTGCCAGCTTGTGTGAGCAAGGAGAGCAAAGAGGCCCTCTACAACTACCTGAAAGGAGGTTGTAGAGAAGTGAGTGTTGGCCTCTTCTCCCAAGGGAATAATGACAGGACTAGAGGAAATGGTCTGAAGTAGCGGCAGGGGAGGTTTAGGCTAGGTATTAGGAAGAATTACTTTACTGAGTGGTCAGGCACTGGAACAGCCTGCCCAGGGAGGTGGTAGAGTCACCATGCCTGGAGGTACTTATGGAATGTGTAGATGTGGCACTTCGGGCATACTCTAGTGGCTGAGATTGTTGGGGTTTTTTTGTTTGTGTACGGTTGGACTCAGTGATCTCAGAGGTCCTGTCCAACCCTGATGATTCTGTGAGGACTCATGCTGGAAAACCACACAGCTTCTTTCCAGACGGGAACCTTTCTGTTTACTGAAACACTGCTTGTCATAAAAAATTTTTTGAAGTGTCATTCTCCACCTTTGCCATGGTCTTTGCCATCACTCCTATCTTGCACGTCTTTCCCAGTGCCTACTGAAAGCAGCAGCAGAGACTGCCCTGGCCTTTCCCGAGTTCTGCAGTGTGACAGGCACTTCCCGCTCTCCCCAATTTACGGTCCTGGCAACGTTTGTGTAAGGAAGATGAGCCAACTAGTTAAAAGCAGAATTTTTAAAAGGTTAAGATGCAGCCTGCTGTTTGGGCTGAGGTGGTACGTTTCCAATTGCTGATTCATGAGAAAGAGTTGAACAAGACCAGAAGGCGTGACTGAAGAACTCACCTGAAAAGGCAAATGCTTGTCTGAAGGGATTTTTATATTTTTTTGAGGGAGAGTCAGTCCTGTGACAGGAGACAAAGTCTAAGAGCAGCATCCCAGTGGGTGTTAGCAACACCAGGAAAGCATTTGTCTTCTTTTTATTGCTGTGGTGAAACTAGGCCGGTACTATGAAACCTCAATCCGTAACTGGAAATAAATTGTTCTTCTGAATATACATGTGAGGAGATAGCTGCCCTTCCTTGTCTCCTTGCTGTTCCTGAATACACCAACTATGAGGAAAAATGAAACACAATCCTATCCTTTCATCAAATATTGTTGAATTTTTCTGGTTGTGGTGGGCTTCCCCGTGCCAGCTGCCCACCCAACTGCTCTCCCCTGCTCTCACAGGACTGATTCTCACCTATTTTTCCTCACTCCCGGGCAGCCTTTTGCCCTTCCTTAGAAAGCCTTTCCCCCTTTCTTAAGCAGCCTTTCCCAGAGGTGCCTCCAGCCTCGCTGATGGGCTCAGCTGTACCTGTTGGCGAGGCTGCTCTGGAACTGGTTGGAACCGGCTGGATCCGGCCGAGTCCAGCAGGGGGCAGGGCGGGGCTCTCCTCACAGAGCCCGCCCTCAGCCCCAGCCAGCGCCTCGGCACCCACGCCCAAGGCCAGGACAGGCTTTAATGGTCTGTTTTAACAGACCAAAATGGTCTCCTTGTCTCCTACTTCCTTCAGGAAGGAATTCTGCTTTACGTCCTGGGAAGAATTCCGGCACTTGGTAGGGTGAAGCAGGAAGGGTGGGAGGGGGAAATCCACCAGCCCTGTGTGGGGAGGAGCTGGGACCACCCTCCCTCAGGATCGGCCTGGGGACAGAGGGGTCGGAGGGGCCTGGGGAACAAGGTGTCTCTGTCTGAGAGAAATTTGTGAAAATACCGTGAAGAAAAGTCTAGAAAAACGTAAGTTTAAGTGGTTTCTGGAAAGCAACGGCTTTCCTTATTTTAAAGATAGTATAACGGTTTTTGAACGACAGCGCTCATCAGAAACTTAAATGCGTAAACATCGCATAAAATAACGTGAAAGTCAAGATATAATGCTGGAAAGAAAATTCAGTTTCACTTATTCCAAGTTTATTTATTCCCAAAAATTCCTGATAGAAAGGATTGCTGCCATTTTCCTCAAAACAAGGTACTTTTCAGAACATGTCTTAGTTTTTAAATCAAAGGAGTTTTGCTTTAAAAAAAAATGTGTAGTGGGATATCCATTGTATTGTAATAATTTCTAAATAAGAAATCTAGGATTCCACACGAGCAAAATCCCCAAACCACATTTCTGGCTTTGACTTGAGAAAGGATGGGAGGACTGAGAGCTTCTGAGGTGGTGGGATTCAGGGCGGAGGGAAAAGGCCAATACCAACTTTTAAACCGAAAAACTAGGAGATCAGTATGGGGCTCCCTCAATGATCTTTCTCTCATTATCAAGTTTTAAACAAAAATACTTGCCCTTCTAACAACATAAACTAAAAGAAAAGTGTGCCAGTCAAGATTTTTGCTTTTAAAAAACGTGGTACAGACAGTATAATTCAATTCAGATGTTCTTTGTCTCTGAACATTAGTCTTAATTTGGGGAAGTGCACACCGCCAGCGTAGACCTGTAAAATCCAAGAGAGACGCTCAATTAAATAATATATTTAACTGTTTCCTCAGTGAAAGCCTGGCTTTCACCCAGATACATTAGACTTAAGTTTTCTTCAGTAGTGTGATTAAAACATCTGTTGTTTTTAATGATGATTTGCTGCAAGTTCTGGTGCCTGTCATCCCTTCTAATGGGAAAGTAAATTACTCATTACTCCAGGAATTAATTCAAACAAATGATTCATACAATGAAATTGATTCCAGCTACTCATCTTGCTTTGAGCTGTAATACGTGCAGTATTGGCGACAAAATCTGATCCTAAGTGAAGAAAAAAGTCTAAAAACTTGGATTTTATACTTGACATTTATTTAGTCATGTGTAAAATTTGTAAGCAGACAAGGAAATTCACCCATGTCAATTCCATGTATTTTAATGAGTTGGTAACTAAACGCTAACTCACATTGGCTTGGCAGGCTTTAATATCTGTGTGTGCTCACAGGATTTGGTAGTCACTGCGATAAGTACCATAAATTAATACTTGTTGGAAGTTTGCTTCTTAGCTGGATTTAATGCAAGACTTCAGCCATGTGGCGCAATTCGTTTTTTAGGTTTGTGAGGTTTGTTTTTCTTTGGTGCTACAGCAAGTACTTGGAACACTGCAGTACTGCTTGGAAGACCAGTGAGGGAACGTGTTGTTTGCCTGCCTCTGGTGCTCTGGTTTCCATACCCAGGAAGTCTGGTAATGGTTTCATGGTTTGACCCAGTGATACTCCTTTGGATGTTTCAGAAGCAGAAGAAATTATTATCTTTAAATTACTGTGGTTATGTTGGGGTTTTTTTTTGTTACATACAAGTATCTACGAAATCATCTTCATAAATTAATATCATCCAATTCCCAAAGAAACAAGCAGTTTTAGGCAACCTAATACAAGTATTTGTAAGGCAGAGAACACACAGATGCCTCTTTTTTGGATCCAAGTTTTCTAACAGCCTAATTTGTAAATGAGCTTTCTGTGTATTCACACACTCCTAGTAATTTGGCTCACAGACGTAAGGAAATGCAGTCATCAAGCTGTGAATAGTTTCCCACACTTTCATGCTTCATTTCCAGGGAAAGAATCATGTCTGAGTGACTTAAGGGGAAAGAGCTGCTGAGGCATATAAATACATCTATAATAAACACAGCTTCGTAGAAGCAGGCTGCTGTCTTGGTGAAGTTTTGCACTAGTGATTTCTCAGAAAAGCCACTCTAAATGTGATATTTGGAGGTCCACAGATAGGAGTGGAGCCACCTGTGGGGAGTGAATGTTATACATGAGCAGAGGAATAGTAAGTGTGTGTGCCTAATGTGATTAAAAATAACAAATGCTAATCTGACTTTCCATCTGAGGGATTTGAAAATGCCATATAAAAATGTCTGTGTCTGAAAGTATGCGATACGCACTTTTGGATAGGTAGATTTGGCTGCTGTTTAATGATTGCAGCTTTGGGTAGCCGTGGATCTGTTTATATGATATTACATTGATTTGTTATTATCTGCTGTCATAATCCATTAATGCTATGATGTCTGTGATGTGCTCTCTGTATGGCTCAGATTACTTTATTTCAGGGCTGAACTGCAATAGAGAGGAAAGCCATTACACTGGGTTTGAAAGGAGTTGATCAATTCACCTGTGGAATTGGTGTTGAATTTTTTATATTGAAATATTTTTGCAGCAGAATGGTCAAACTCATCCATAAATTTGACATCTTTAAATAACTAGTTTGGGCAAAAACTGAAGTGACATATATGCAACACGTTTCATGTGAGCTTATTTTAGAAGTTAAGGTAGTTCACAGAGTAGTAAGAGTTGAGTCTAAGCAGGTGCTAAGGGAATGAAGAGCTAGATTTGTGGAGCCTGAGGAGGAAACTCCTCTCCCGAGAGGCTGGAGTGCTGCTCTGTTGTAGGGGTGAAATTTCTTCTTTATGAAGTGAGATTTGAGTTTGTGTTCCCCTTTCCCAGGAGAACATACGTCTGGTCCAGATGTCTTTGCGCATCTTTATTTGGAGTTCATCATGTAATAGAGGTGGCTTTAATATTCAGAAAGCCAGAGAGCAACCCCAGGATCTGTTAACAAGAACACTCCCAACTGTAACTTGAGTTTAGAAACCTGGGGTACAGGAAAGCAGTATAAACTTAGTTGTGTGTGTTCTTGATGAATGCCAGGCATGATCCCTGAAGTTTGAAGCTGAATCCCAGGAAAGGCTTCATGGCAGTGAAAATCTGTCAGAGGGAAGTGCCAGATGCCCAGTGTTACAGAATGAATCCTCTTCTCTCCTTTCCCACCACCCTCCTGCTGCCTACGCAGAGCGTAGCCAGTCAAAAGCCCCTTGGAGGAGCTTGTCTCCCCATGCAATGGAAAGGTTGGCCCACACTTAGGCTGGGAGTTCCTCTACTTAAGTAATGCTTAAGTGCTTAATTCTGCTCCTTGCCATCTCTAAGCTGATACTTTAAAATGCTTTGCATTGGGATTTTGCTGCCATTTGAGCTATTTTGCATGAAACCCTGTGATTACAGAATGATAATGTTTTGACAGAGTGATAAAAGCCAAGAAATTCACCATTAGCGGTGGTGTTCCTCTCTGTCTTGCCTTTACTGCATGACAGCTTTAGTGTAGGCAGTAATTGAATAGAAATGACAATAGCAATTAAATTATAACCTTCTGCTTCGGTACACATTTTAGTATTCATTCAAGGAAAAATGTCCATTAAGAAAGTAAATATTTGTACGTGAGTGATCTGTGATAAAAATTCATACAGCTTGGAATATCTGCTGTGAATATCAAAATCATTATGACTAGGATTTTCAATTTTCCTTGAAGGTTTTGCCATTAAAAAAAAAAAATCATTAATCCTTTGCCTTATTTTTCCTAGTTTCATGCCTTCCCTGTTACAGTAATTAGTCAGAAAACTGAAGTTTAGATAATGTTCTTTACGCAATTACTGTCAATTGGTTAAATAGGCTGTTTTGGCATTGATTTTTTTTTCCCCAAGAAGTCATTAACGTTTTTTTGTCCATGGTTCATTACTATTTGTGAGTAACTAGGTGTGGAGAAAAAAATTGAAAATAGTGATTTATGTTTCATGAATGACAGCTTCCTATTTCTGGTTGCTCTGTATATGTGGTTTAAAGCCTGATTTATTAATCAATAAGTAGAATTTCTCTGCATCTTTGATCACTAATATTATCACACAGAATACTGAATATTTAAAACTAGTTTCAAGTTAATCTGTAGCACATGTGCTGTATCACAAGTCAAAGCATCACCTTACAAGAACTAAGCTCCGTGATTAAGTTCATGAGATGCTTACTTTCCAATTTGAAGTGAACATACTGTTGGTGAAAGTGATAGGTTTAACACTGATGTGAATTGATCAAGTGTCAGGATAGACTATGTCTCCTAAAACAGCTGCTGAAGAAACTCAAACAAAATTATTTTTAAAAATTATCCACGTTAATAGCTAGGCCTGAAAAGGAATAATCTGCTTTTCTTGAAGTGCTGAACCTTTCAGAGATTTTTGCAAGCTTTAGTACCTCTGAAAGCTGATTTATTTCAGTAAAACAACTGATTTTGACCTACAGTTGGGGAAAAAAATTTTCCCTCAAAACAAAACAAAAAACCCCCAACACCCCAACCTTCAATACCAGATATCATCAGCTCCTTCTAGTCTATTGTTGGTTTCTGAAGACCTGCTTAATATGAAAAGTGCTCATGTAGGCATTGGTTTCATATGTCTGTCAGTGTCAGCACTTTATACCAGTTCATTCATAAATGGTGAATTTTAGGAGGAATCTGTGTGTGTGATAACAGACAGCAATTGTTATCTCCATAAAGCTTTCCTTTTCTGTACTTCTGTGTGTGCTGCTGAAAGCTTTTGATTTGAGGGAACCTATTTTGCCCTTTAACGTGGCATGAGCCCTGCTAAAATGAAAAAGTGCTGCATGTGGCAGGAGCCAGGGGTCGGGCAGGCTGGTGTTTGCTGGCTGGGAGGGAGTGGGAATGGAAGGGCAGAGCAGCCCTGCCTGTTGGCCCTTGCACAGGGAGACAGGGCTCTGCCTGATGGCATAACAACGTGGCTGGAAATACCTGTGGGCAAGGACGCTAGCTGGGTGAAGTGGGACATTAGGGTTACCTTCCCCAGCTCTTTACCCCCAAACCCAGGCTCTGATCACCTCCAGCTTCACCTTGTTGAATTGAAGGCTTGTTTGCCAATTAGTAACTCAGCCCACCTGTTTGTAGTTTATTTGCAGCTGTTTCCATTAAACCTCTGATATATATTCCAGATAGCAGTGTGCCTCAATGTGAGTGTGTTCTGGGGGTGTATGCATGTGTGTCTCTGCTAAAAGCTAGAGGTATGTTTACTAATATAATATTAGTCTTAATATTGAGATTCATTTGTTATACAACATTTCCTCTTGAAAAAAGCGTGTTTATGTGAAACATGGGCCCTTGTTAGGAGTGGCTTTTGCTTCTAGGTGAGCACCTGAACTGAATGCTAATGCAAGGAAGGCTGGATACCAGGCAAGAAAAGGCTCAAAAGGGGTAAGCACAATATCTGTTTACTGTAGCACTCTTAAATGGCTTGGAGGAATGCGCAGATGCAGTAAAGCTGTTTCAGGTATGCGTGTATTATTTATTCTGAAGTGAGACCCTTTATTTAGTAGTCTGTTTATTTCTTCAGGTGTCTTTAAGCTAAAGATTTTCACGTGTGAGTTTCAAAACTGTTTTTTTTCTTTAAGTATATTGAGTGTTTCTGAATTTAGTCTAGCAAAAATTTTGGGGTGTGTGCCAGGGAGCTTGTGTAGCTGCACATGTGGATGAGGCTTGTGGAGAGCAGGAGTGCTCTGAAGCTGAATTAAATGTATTCCTTAGTTTTGATTCCCTGCTAGACTTCAGTCTGGCAGAAAATCCTGGTGGACTGTGGACATCACTTCAGAATAAAGATTGATTGTTTAAGGCTGTGGAGTTGTTTTAGACTTGTATGTTTTAATACAGAGTTCTTGATTCAAACTATTCTTGGCTCTTAAGGGAACTAAGAGGGCTTTGAACAACCAGCTTGTAAATGTTTTGATAATAAAATTTCTGTGTCTCCATTGTTATATTTTTGTGGAAGCAGATGTGCTGTGTAAGGAGTCAGGTGTAATTTATGAGCTATTGGACTGGGAGTTTACAGGGAAGAGGAGTGTGGCATGGCTGTATGGGCAGCTTGGAAGGCTTTGGAAGCAACACATTCTAGGAGTGGATGGGATTTCCTGCTGTGTTTCACTCTTACAGGGTTTTTCTCTAATATATGGAAATGCGGATTGAAAGGGGGCAATCAGGTTCAAGAAGTTAGACACAGTTTAAGGCTTCTTGTTACTCTGGATACAACTGATTCTTTTCAGTGTGAGACTACTGTGTTTAGTGAATTGAATTCTGTGGGGCCAGTTTGGAGGAAGGAGCCTTGTGGGTTCAGGGCGATGGAAGACCTGGAGCATGGGACACTATTGATAAGGCTCATGCAGGCTTCTTTTTCCCTCAACTTGTAACTTCCATGTATTCGTATTTGTCCTTGTAGCCTTTTACTTCCAGTCAGTTTTCCAAGAAACATCTTTTTCTCCTTCCTCTGTAAAATCCAGTAGTCAAAGAAATAAAGGTGTTATTTGCACTCTGACGAAAACACTTCTACAAACCAAATGCTGATGGGCACCTAGTCCAGATAAGTTTTTTTCCACCTCTCTTTTCCCTAAAACAGCCCTGTTAGCGGCCGATAAGATCAGAGGAAATGAGGCTGAGGCCAAGAATAGATGTGGGGAGGTGGGGGACAGAGCTGGCAGAAACACCATGAAGCAAAGCGCCTCTGCCTGCAGCTCCCATTGCCCTGCAGAGAACGGACAGGCAGGGAACAGGAAAGGGCTGTCCAGCCAGGGCAAAGAGAGCTCCTGGGCCAGCACCGAGTGTCCTGCCCAGCCCTGGGCCACAAGGACAGAGCAAGGATGACAGCTTCAGCTCCAGGCTCTGATGGCAGCTGTTGGTATAGCAGGGAGTTGCAGGAGGCAGGATGCTTTCATCCTGGGCATCCCTCCCAACATTCTCTTTTCGTTCCCCTGCTGCTCCATCTACATCTCTGGTGGCTGTCTCATCCCTTCCTCCTCCTTCAGAGCCTAATTACTACAAGTACTTCATACTTGTGAAAAATGACCAGATCTCCCATTTGCATTTGAATTGTGTGATGATAACCAAAGTAGGTATTTCAACACCTTTTCTCTTCTTGGATCAATATTTTTCTTTGTTCAGAGTTACCTTATTCATCAGCAACATTTGGCCACTGGTAAAGTGACGTGGCAGCTCTTTCACAGCTGGTTTAGGACACAAAATAAGAAAGCTGTATCTTGCAGAGAAGTGTTATGGGAATGTGAACAGCCAGAAAGTAATTATACACTTGGAATGCTACCAGGATGCTAGCTGACTGTGGAAAAAAATTACCTTCTTTGAGAGTAAGAAGTTGTCTAGAGATACCCAAATTTCCCTGCTAGGCTAGAAGATAAATTCTTATTTTTCTGCTCAGTTAATGGGGTGAATTGACTCTACAAGGGATCAGACACGCACCACAGCTGGTGCAACACAGGGGACAAGAGTGTGAGGACAGCAGGTGAGAAGCGAAGAAAGAGGACTGCCCTTCCTGGCAGTGTTAGTGTATCTTGTGAATGCCACTCAAATACTGACTGGAATTGAACGGCTTAAAAGCAGGATTTAATCAAATCCACAGTGTGAGATGCAGGAGTGTCTGCACTTGCAAGGCAAAGCCTTTCTGGTTTTGTACAGCACTGGCATAGAGAGAAGTGGATATACTACCTACCTCTGAGTCTACATCAGGACCTCATTTGTCAAAGAGCAAGGCAAAAAGTGAGTAATGAAGGTTTATGGAGTAAATTTTCTTCTCAACGTGCTATTAGCATTAATGGGAAATGCATTCAGAGTGAAGAGAATATGCCCCCTTGTGTGCTTAATGATCAAGCTCCCAGGTCACTGCTAAATCTCACGCACTTTATGTGCTCCTTGGTGCAATGATTCTACATTGTAGTTTGAAATGGGGTAAATTATATTGCTGACCTTAGTTAATTGCTGTCAGTAAAGCAGTATTATAGCCAAGAGCAGACTGCATCAAAATGACCTGAGATCAGTCTTTCCCTTCTTTCAGAGCTACAGAGAGTATTCTTCATGTTATTTAAAAAATACATTTGCTCAAGATGCAGTACTTAGAAAGCAGATAATATTTTGTCAGAAGATAACAGAAGCTAGCTTTGGTGACACTTGTTTTCTCCCAAAGGCTTCTTTCCTTAGGCATTTCTGTAAATGAAATGAGGAAAGCAGAAGCAAGGGGAGGGAGCACGAAAAGCGTATGATGGTGTGTACATAGTTTTTTCTTTTATTTTAATTTTGGGAAAGCTATAGACCTTAAATGTATGTTAGTCCTCTATGGATCTTACTGGGGAATTATGGTGTATAAAAATAAAGCACAGGTTAGTTACTAGTAATGAATGCAGGACAGGGATCCTTCCTCTCTTAACTTTCAGTGTGAGCCCTGTTAATTCATGTTTAGGGTGATGACATCATTGCTATATAACACTTAGATTTGGTGACTTCAGAAGGAATTTTGGGGGAGCCTTTGCACCAGCTTTATTTTGTGTTTTTTGTTGTTTTGTTGTTTGTTTTTTGTTTGTTTTTTTTTAGCAAAGGGAGTCTCATTCACTTGCAGAGATGTAACAAAACTGTTAGGAGCCTGTGTATGGACACAGGGCAGTAGCTCTCAGGTGGTCTGTTACTCAAGGGCCTGCTAGTGCTTACTGCAAAGAATAAGATGGGGGGGTGGACTAAATCATAGGTACGTGTTCACACTGGACAAAGGCCATCATCACTCCAGTCTTCAAAAAGGGCAAGAAGGAGGACTCTGGGAACTACAGGCCAGTTAGTCTCACCTCTGTCCCTGGAAAGGTAATGGAGAGGCTCATTCTAGATGTTATCTCCAAACAAGTTGAAGAATGGGGGGTTCTTGGAAGTGGGCAACATGGGTTTACCCCCAAGCATCTCCCTTATGAAGAAAGGCTGAGAGAGCTGGGACTCTTTAGCCCCGTGGAGAAGAGAAGGCTGAGGGGAGACCTTATCAATACTTATAAGTATCTAAAGGGTGTGTTGAAGGAGGAGGGAGCCAGACTATTCAGCAGTTGCCAGTGAGAGGACGAGGGGCAATTGGGCACAAGTTGGAACATAGGAGGCTCCACTCAAACATGAGGAAAAACTTGTTCATGGTGAGGGTGACAGAGCCCTGGAACTGGCTGCCCAGGGAGTCGTGGAGTCCCCTTCTTTGGAGATTTTCAAGACCTGCCTGGATGAAGTCCTGAGTGATGTGCTCTAACATGCTCTAAGCAATCCTGCTTCAGCAGGGGAGTTGGACTAGATAATCTCTATGGTCCCTTTCAACTCTAAAAATTCAGTGAAATATGTTAAAAAGTGTGGTGTTTTCAGTAGAAGTAACATAATGCCGTAGAGCAGGTGTGTTTTGAATAAATTGGATGACTTGGAACATCACTTGAAACTTTATTGTGAGATTTCACATCCAGTCTAAAAACTTAAGTATTCTATAAACTTCTGGGCATTTGGGCTTTTAATAGGAAAAAACCCCAAAACTCTGAACATCCAGAAAGTTGCTAATTGGAGTCATTTTTAGCTACCTTGCTTCTGAATGAAATGTTAATAAACTATTTCCTGTGAATCTGTCACATAAAATTGCCTAATTAGTTGCATTATATGCTACAGAGATTGTGTTCTCAACCTGGAAATGGACCTTCACTGTAGTTTTTCTCCTCCTGAAAATACTATGAACAGTGCTTACAGTAGCTGATGGGGCAGTTGGGGAGCCTCTGCTCAGGAGAGAACCTGGAGAGTACTCTTTATTGCCTTTGGGAACTGAGCTGGTGGTATCTCCTAGAAAAGCTGGAGGTGGCCAGGCCTCATTTTCCCTGCCTGCTGCTGCTGGCATGTCACCCACGAATAGAAAAATGGGTATCCTCTTTGGAGAGAAAAGCTCATTGGAAAGAGTAGACGGTTATAGAGAGCATTACAAAAGGAGCTGCTGCATGGGACTGATGCTGGCTTGGCCAAAGCTGTGATGAGTTGGGAGCATGTCCTGGTGGAACTGTTGGTGAAAGGGTAGATTTGGGTTGTAGGGGCTGTGTTGGTTGGTTCTAATAGCAGCGAGCATCGTTAGTGCTGGGTTGCAGTACAGCTGGGACCAGTAGTTATGGCAACTTTTAGTTCAGGCCGTACACTTACTCCAAAGCAAAGCCCTTGGAGGGCAAATCCAGTCCATGCTTTCAAAGCATTCAAATCTGCGTTGTTGTTCTTTCTTCTTACAGGCAGGTTTCATCATTTTGAATTTGCTCTCAGGTAGTCTCCATTCAACAGATTAAAAGAAGAATTCCTGGGGAAATATTAGCATACAGACAGAGGCTTTGGGCTGTAAAACTGAATGCAGGGAAGTGTAAAGGGTGATAAGAGAAACTGGCTGCAGTGATAAAATACAGTCTACAGGAATCAATATTGTCTGTTAAAATGTGCTCTGTGAAGTGGGAAGAGAGGAGTATACTTTTTGGAGAGACGGAGGAGAGGTGAGGACTGAAAATCAGCAAACGGGCATTGCATTTATTCTTTGTAACTTTTTTCTGAAAAAGTGGCAGTTTCTTGTTAGGAATATTTCCTTGTGTCTTGTTGGAGGAAAGGGGGAATAAACAATCTTAAAAGACAAAGGAACTTCCCAAACATGCACAAATGTGTGTCTGTGTTTGCAGAAAGTGTGAAAGCAGGTGGCATGCAGATAACTGTGTAATGGTAAGTGAAAAATATGATGTAGGGACATACTGTATGGATGGAGACAGAAGAGGTGTGTGATCTTAGTGTCTATGTGGTATGCTAAAAAGGACTTTTTTTTTTAAGAGCTTTAGCTAAATAATAACACTTAAAATTGGGGCGGCCCCCAGGGTATGGAAGTTTGTTAGTTCTGGTAGACAGAGCATTCATTCTTACTGGCCCAGGGCATGAGATGAAGTGCTTATTTGCCTTTGTAGAGGACTTAATTGCCTTAAATAAAGAGGTGGTATTTTTGGAGCTGAGTTAGGTTTTAACTTGCATTGCAAAAATAACCTGTGTCCTGGCTTGGTTTCTTGAGCCCTAGCCCGGAAACATGACATAATGGACCTGTGTGCTTTCCCTTTTGCTGCCCAAGGGCCATCTTAAGTTGTTGTGCCTGTGGTGGGTGTAGGGCAGGCCTGGGCTTGGCCTGTGTCCCAAATACTGTTCAGATGGGAACATCCCAGCACAGGGCTGGAGGTAGTACCAGCCCAACAGCCGATGGAGCAGGAGCGGGAGACTGCTAGGACAGCATTGCTTCTGGAGGAAACACTCACCTGAAAGAATTGTGTTTTCTCCTCTTCACTGCTTATTTACAAGTCTAGACTTTTGTTGTAGTTAACTGTTAAAACACTGTAAAGAAACCAGTATTTTAGTAGTGTCTGTTGTTATCCAGGAACATGATGAAATGCCATTCTCAACAAAAAATGTCTGTTTATCTCTTTGTAATTTAAGATTCTTGTAGCATCTGACTACTTTTGTGGCTTTTAACAACAAAAGTGCTCAGGATTTATTCCCCTATGCCTCTTTTTTTTTTTTCTAAAATTTATATATGTGTTGGTTTTATTGCTTGCTTCATTATGATTTTGTTCTAGAGTTGCATTTTCTATGTTTTAATAGAGAAACTAGCAATTTTATTCACTTGGCAAGGTGCTTCAGTTATTAGAGCCCCTGGCAAGTTTAAACAAAATGCACAGATAGAGTATTTGGCCCTTCTTGTCTGCAAAGTGGTTTACAATCATCAGCTGATTATTCATGGTTTATCCTGTGAATGTCCAGATGGATCTAAGAGTTATTTGTATTAAATTATATTTACAAGATCATGCAAATTGGAAGGAACTATATGATTTCACTCATAAGGAAATGGATTATTTCTTAATTAACTGTTTAATTAAAACAAAGAATCTTGAAGTTGCAGAGAACAGTTGATTGGTAAAACTCTCCTTAATGCATCATCTTTGCAAAAACTGGGTTGTACTGGGGCTGGGAAGCAGAGCTGCAGAATCCACTCTACAAATCAGCAGACTCCTCTGAGCAGCAATACCGCAGGTCTGTTTCTTTATTCTGTTCACAAAGAATAAAGCAGGCATATAACAGCAAGGGGGCAAAACAATTTAAACAGAGCTATAACCTTAGTTGCACAGTTATCCCTTGCAAAAGTAAACAACGTATTGTTTAGAAAATAATAGATCTATTTTCTTAATCCCCCAGAATCCATTGTGTTTGTAAAATTAGTTAGGTGTTCTGTAAGAATGAGGAATCTGAGTAGAATAAGAGAAAGTCCTTGCTCTGTTTCTGTCTCTGCTTAAAATCTTTCATTGTCCCTCTTCTCTAGAATATCCAAGCCTTGTCTCTACTAAATTTCTAACAGGTAGCATTGTAATATGCTTTATGATCCGTGTTTTACAGTGAGTCATTTAGCTTTTTTTTAACCACAGCTGAGATGGATTTCCATAAAGAAAAAAGAGTCTTAGTTAACAGTGGTCAAACTGAGCTGATTAAGTAGCAATGAAGCTGGGGTGAACTTAGATTTATATTTTTTTTTACTGGGTTTCCCAGCTTAAATGGATGCTGCTCAGATCAGGGAAATCCTTCTGACTTTCTACTTTCCTCCCTGCACAATGCACTGAAATGGTTAAAAGCAAATTGTACATATTTTGTTCAGCCCAACAGTCTGGAGGTTCAGAAGATAAGAAGTGCTTCTCAGCATGAATGAACTGTAAAATGTATTTGAGGATGAAGCTTTTGATGAGAATTTACATCCAAAAAAAACCCCCCAAACTTCCATTTAAAAATATCACACTGTTTATTCCTGCAGAGAAGTAAGACTTATGTTTTGAATTTCAGGCTACTCTACTGAAAAAAGTTTTTTAAAGATGTTTTAGTGGCAGTTGACATTTGAACCCGCCTTCCCAATTTGGGGGGGGGGAAGCAGAATCTTGGAATATTCTATTCTTGGGTTTTCCTTGCTGCAGGTGTAATGTACCTTGAATATTTTTAGGCCAAATGCCCTTTAGAGAATTATACCAGATCTTTGCTCTTAGATGGTTGATTTGAGCAAAATAAGGAAAGCTTTCCTGCAAAAGGCATTGTAAGCATTGCAGCAGAGTTACCTCCAAGCAAACTCTTGGTTACTCAGAGCGTGATAAATTTTCCTGACCATCCAGAGACGATATAACATTAGAATCACTTTTCTAGCCAGGATGCATACACTGTGAACAACGTAGGTAGGCAGCTCAGTAACTGCCTATGTGTATTTGCATAGGTTTGTGGAAAGTACTTGTTCCAGTGTGTAAAATAATTTATATCCATAAATTAAGTAAAATTCTGATACGGTATAAGCAAGTACAACCAATGAGTTTCCTTGAAGCACTTGTTTCCTGCTCTTAGATGTCAGTTTTAGCGTTTAAAGAGACTGATAAAGTTCAGCTGACATCAGGGGTACAAAATGTAAGTTGGCAGGTCTAATAACATCCACAAACACTAGTGCCATTTAACTATAATAGAAAATGAAATTATTCAGCTTTCACAAACATACAGGAGAACTTTTCTGAATGTACTGTGGTCCACGTGAATTTTCAGGAATCATTTAGGAAGCAACCATTTTGTGGATTATGTTTTGCATCTGTCTGCATGTGTGCAAGGGAAGAATCATACTGGAGCTTTCCTCATTAAATTCTTGCAAGTGCTGAAGGGGTGGATGCCAGCATCACCTCATACCTCTTGGTATTGAAGACCTATTTTTCTTCTTGGAATAAAGATCTATCAAGCAAATTAGAGATTTATTCCAGCTCTAGAGTAGGCAGAGAAATGGAGGTACCATTAGGAGGAAGCAGTATTCTACGGAAGGAAAAATCTTTTGCAGAGCTTATCACTGTGCTCTCATTTTTCAAGTCTTACTGTGCTCGTCAGTCACCATTCTACCAATCCGCCTATGAGGAGCATCTTAAAGCCAATTAAGTTTTTTTTGAAAATTATAATTCTATAATGGTTATGAAGCATTTGTGACAACCAACTGGAGATAGCAGCGTTTATCTGTGCTGGTGTTACAAGGAGGAACAAAGGCTGTAAGGGAAAGGATTACCTTCATTAGATCTGGTATAGGCGAGGCAAAAATTGTGATAAAATTTTTGGACGTGGAATCACATCTGTCCCTCACTTCATCCTTGGACTGGGCACGGGGGGCTCCCCAGGCTCTGGAGTCTGGGACACTCTGCCTAGGAAATGGCCACGCTGATTTACAACTGCTGACTCTTGCAGCTCCTGCTCTTGCTGTTCAAAGCTTCTGCAGATCTGGTGCACGGTGCTTGGGAGATGTGAATTGCCCTACACTTACCCGTGCTCATCTGAAGCAAGCGCCCAGCAGAACCGTGCAGCTCTCACCGTGCTTTCCCAGTTTTCAGGCATTGGCATGTTGTCCCCCCACGTTGCAGTGATAGTACTGCGTGTAGCCTTACTGCTTGCATGCGTCTGGCCTGCCAAACCAGTGACTAATACTAGGAGTGCTATGCTGTAAATAAGAATTTGTGTGTTAGATCTGCAGGAAGTGTTTTCAAGGTGGTGATTTCTTAGGGCAGAGAGAGCTGGAAAGGATTAGGATGCTCTCAAAATTCTGCTGAACAAGTAGATGTTGTTGAAAAGAGATTTATGGATTTCTTGGTGGGGGAAGGGAAAACAGATGGGTATTTTATTACACGAATTTGTTTTCATATCTGGAAGGAACAGGTAGTCTGCCTAAGCAGCCTCTGCTTTTAATTTCTGCAGCCCAGGCACAAGTGGCAGGTGGGAGGAGAGGAGGGGGAGCAGCTTGGGAAGCCAGGCTTGCTGCTGCTCACACCCAGAGGGGGAGGTATGGGACACAGACAGGGTCAGTCCCAGCCCGCTGTGGTGTTACCTCGCTGCCAGCTGCTCCCTTGAGCCCCACTGGTGATGGGGGTTGTCTGCCTCTGCGGGTAACTGCTGGCTTGACTGATTCCTAACTTCACATTTTTACTATCTCGATGTGAAGCTTTTCTAGTACAGCTCATGGTTGAGCTCGTAAATGCTCTTCATGCATCAATTCTTGTTACATATTGCAGAGGACAAGAGCAGCAAGTCATAACTGTGGTCTTCACGTGGGGGAAAGGCTTCACTCTGGAATACCAATTTAGTTAATTACTGTCTATACCAAATGCCATTTCTGAGTGCTGTGATGGATGTGCATGCTCAGAGCCTCGGCTGCCAAGTGTTAGTTAATGGTCACCACAGTGGGTGGTCCATGGAAATTGCTGCTTTACTGTAGGTACAGCAGTTGACAAAAAAAAAATCCTGTGGTGTAGTCATGTAGAATCAGACAGGCTGTGAAAGAAAACACACTTTGAGTGTTCAGTAAATGAAGAGAGGAGGGAAAGTGACCAAATCCCATATGTGTTCTGTGCAGCAGGGGAAAGCGATCCGATTGCTGTCTTAAAATCTGTCCTAGATTTGCTTTCCCAATTTAGTGAATGTGGATTTTATTATTTTTAATGAAAGGGCTGCATCTGAATGAAGGTAATCAAAGCCTTTTCCCCGCATGTGACAGATTGCTCAGAGACAGCAGACGTACAACTCTCCTGATGGGCACTGCAGGGCAGGGCTGGTGCAGGTAGTGGCTGGGGATGGAGACACAGCACAGACATGCTGTTGTTCCTATGCTGAGGATAAATGAAAGACCTTGAATCTCTAGAGCTTTCATTGCTGTTTTCCTTAGTAGTTCTCATGCCTTCTCTTTTCTCTCAAGAGATTAAAGTTCTTTTGTTCAATATATGTTTTGTATGAACTTGATCAAAAGGCAAATAGAAGCTTGCTCTGTTTGTAGCAATGGATGTAAACATTCTGAAATCCCAATTCAGCTGTCTCCAGAAGTACCAAACAACCTAATAATTTAAACTCTCGTTTCAGTGCCATCAAGTGATTCAGTATTCAAATGAATTATAGACCTCAGGAAAATCAATAATACAGTTCTGTGTGAAATAAAGCATGGCTGCTCTTCAACTGAGCCTGCTCATTTCTAGTGTATTCTGATTCAACAAATCTTTAATATGCAATAAACCTGCTTGATAATACATAGAATCATAATACAGATTTATTTTTATTCTGCGGCAAGGGATAGCTCAGCAAACTAGTACTGGGATGTATGATTTTCATCTCCAAATCCTTTTGTTCAAGGATGTGTTAGGCTGTTTCCATCATGCAGTTTTTGGATACCAGTTCAGTTCCAAAAAGACAGGAAGTAGAGACTAACTCCTAATCCTACAGTGTGGGATGACTGCAGGTTTCTTTGAGTTCTGGGGAAGTGCACAGTAGCCTGCATTTGAATGGTTGGAACTAGTAGCCTCTTGTCACTGTGGGTTTCGGAATCTTTTTGATGATTAAGGATTAAATTGAAGACCTGTGTGCCTTTTACATCTTCTTCCACGTGTCAGTCTTTTCCCTCTACAATGTGAGGTTGATTTGTTGCCCAGGGAGTGATCCTCGCAGTGATGCATTGATGACAAAGGTGCAGTACCTGCCTCCTCACAGACAGACCAATGTCATGCTATGTCCTTGCTAGTTTTTTTCCTTTATCATGTAAATGATAGACCTGGAGAAGGAAACTCTAAGTTCAGGTCTGCAGGTCCAATATGTGCAACTGATAGCTGAGATCTGCTGAGAGAAACAGCAAGTTCCTTCTCTACTAACTTGACACTGGAGCTACAGATTTTTATCCATAAAAAATCAAGTGTAGATCAGCTGTATGAGATAAAGGGTCAGGAAAGAGAGATTACACAAACTGTGCCAGGTTTCATTCTAATGGCTATGACCATAGTAGCTGGTACTTATTGTATTAAAGCAATACCCCTTTTTCTTATATCTTTACACCTGCTGGGCATTATTGCTTCTTGGTTCATTTGGGGATTCGTGGCTTTCTTGTGACAATCTGAAGTCCATTTTCATTTAGTGAAGGTTTAGCAAAGTTCCTGTACAGTTTGAAGATCAGTCCAAGAGTAATGGTTTGCATCATTAAGTGGTTGGTCAGAATCTAAGTTTGCTTGAACTTCTTGGGGACACAGGTGACTTGTCCAATGCTGCTTGTGAGCTGAGAAGGCAAACAGGGAGTAACACCTGTATCTGATATCTAGATATTTGGATCAATATTTCTTTTCTCATTTTTGTCTCGGGGGGGGGGGGGGGGGGGGGGGGGGGGGGGGGGGGGGGGGGGGGGGGGGGGG
>JAOTQQ010000052.1:32189209-32201267 GCA_026546715.1 Gallinago undulata | reverse complement strand
CTCTTCCCGCCCCCCCCCCCCCCCCCCAGCAAAAATAGAACCCTTTCAATCCAATTAAGAAATCCAATTAGCACTACAACTTGCAGGGCACTATTATCATGTTTGCTTTTAATCATGCTACTGTGAGTACGTGTCTTTTATGACTGTTACAGAATTATTAGCGTGAACATGCTGAGGCAGAATACTTTTCTTAAAAAAATAAACTCTTTAAAATACTGTGTATTTATTAGCTGCTTGTGTGATGTGTTAAGAAAAAAAAGGATAAATTAGTTACCCACACTGAAAAGATGAACTTAATGTTGACTTTGTAGCAGTCCTATGTGAGTGAAAGTGTTTGCCTTGGTAAGAAAGTGAGTGTTGATTAATAGAATTAGCTGAAGGAGTCCAAAGTAGAGCCTCCCTGCTAAAAGGGGTGACCACGGTTTTCAGTGATCTCTGAAGGTTTGTGTAATTGCTTCTCGTGGCTTGGTCTTAGTTATGAAATGTTTTCTTTTTAATTAAACCATCATCCCTCTAGTAAATACCACTTTCATTTGGTTTGTAATTAGGGAAAGAACTAATGCTTTGCATTGCTTAGCACTTGCAGGATACCAAGTGCATAATAAAGAACTGTACAAGCAGACTGTCAAATTCATGTCGGTGTGCCTTTCCTTGAGTCTTGTTCCTGCACTCAGGTTTTGTCCATGCAGTAATTTTCATGGTTATAAGGTTTATTAACACTGCTGTAATAAAACAGATAAATAAAAAGTTGAATCTAAAACGTCCCTGTGAAATAGGAGTTGAGAGGAATATAAAGCATTTGAAGGGGAGGAAAAAAGGTCTGGAAAAGTCCTTTTTTCAAGCGTGGGCATGACTGCCTTGCAAAACATGGCAAGCACAAGGAATGAAAGCACAGTGTTTCCTCCTGTGTTGCATTTGCAGTATTGTGTGATTGAATGCATTGCCACCGTTGCCAAGCCTCATAAGAAAGGAGACAGCTTGCAGTAGTTAATGTGATGGAGATTTTTTCAGTTTTGAACATTTTAAGTACTGTTTCTGTTTCACAATATTTCTTTTCTGTTAAGGAGGGAATAAATTGTTCTATATTTAAGATGTAGATAATAGAATAGAAAAAAAAAAGGCAAAAAAGCCTCTAGCTAAGTGTTTGCCTTTATAATAGACTTGGGTATCTAAATGTAAAGGAGGATGAAAAATCTTGGTGCTCTGTCAAAATTTGTTTTGCTCCTAAGTACTGATTTTGTTGGATCTTTTGTACTTCATTTCTACTGTCCTTTCCAATAACATGGTGCCTTCCAAGCACCAAAATGCTTCCCTGGGCTTTGGTTAAAGATAATGAAAAGCTGGTGGAGGGTTTTTTAGAGCTAGCTGAAACAGCAGGGTTCCAGTTTTCTGAAAACACTGTTTTCATGATAGAGTTATATAAACTGTGTAGCCTTTCTGCTGTTTTTTGAAGTTTGATTCAGCTAGTGAATTACTACAACAATAATTAATTTGGTCTTAGACAGACCAAGGTCTTTTATTTGATATTACTATAAGTCTTTAAAGCCAAAGTATCTAGATAACTGATTTTTCTGTTTTATTCTGAATTTATCTGTTTTTAAATTGGAAATTTCAAGAGCATATCTTCAAATGAGACATGGAAAATTGATAAATATACAGACATCAAGCTATTTGACTCCAGTTGGTTTTGAATTATTTATGTACTGTACCCATACCACTGCATCAAACTGTAATGGAGTGCAAAAGCACCTGATTTCAGGAAACCTCCAAGACCTTTCTAGAGTATATGTGAGCCTAGATGAGTGGGATTGTGCAAAGTAACTTTCTATGTGTTGAAGTCAGAAGAAGGTTGCTGGTTGACTCTAGCAGGTTTTAGGTCAAACACTGGAACAGGTTGTACTGAGAGGATGTGGAGTCTCCACCCTTGCAAACAGTCAAAACCTGACTGAAGACTAACCTGAGCAACCTACTGTAGTTAACCCTTCTCAAAGCAGTGCCTTCCAGCCTTTCTAACATCAACTGTTCTGAGATTCTGTGTAAGGAAAAAAAAGAGGTAATTTCTCAGTGTTACACTAGAGCAATGAGGAGATGAAATTGCAAAGTCAAGTATTTAACATAAGAGAGAAGAGAAATTGGATCTCTTAAAGTAAATTCTGTATTTATCGTGGAATAAATTAGGATTTTCTGATTTATTCTGATGAAATGGGAAGTACAGAGAAGGCTTCAGGATTATTCCAGCAGGGGGTAAAGAAAGTTTATGAAGTTCTATTATACTGTGTGCTGCATATAATGGGGAATGAGATTTGCCCTCTCTGCATGAAATTTTTCCTTCCATTGGACATGTAGTATAGACAGACATCCTGGTTTTGATTGTCCCTCTAGGTGATAGATTAAATGTTGGCTCTGTCATTAGCAGATAATAACTGTTGGGTTTAGCATCTGTGAAATAAGGCAGTCTCACTCCAGTTGTCACTGGCCAGGAGAGCTCTGCCTATCTGCTTCCACAGCTGGATCTAATGCATGTTCTTGCTGATAAGAGATCAAGCATGGAAATATCTTGGCCCAGACTTTGCTAGGTATGTCAGTGAGGTTCTTTGAAAAATCTTACCAGTGCCATCTCCAACAGTATGGAATATTTATGTTTAGTGCTGTAGGTTGCAAAGTCAAACTTAAGCTGAAGTGTACATGTGGTTTATGGTCCCCTTAGAGCTCTTGGATAAGATCTGAAAAGCTCAAAAGATATTTCTAAATAACAATCCTGCCTCCCTTGAAAGTGGAATTGTATGTGACACCTCCTCTCCATAAAGAATGAATTGCTTGTGATCCAGTGGCAGGTTGATCCCAATCTCTGAAAGGACAGGCAATGACTCGTGATAGTGATTTGTCAGGTGTTTTTTTTTTAGAACAGTGTAAGAATTGTGTCCTTCAGTGTTCTCTTGGAGCCCTGGGGTCTTGCAGAGGTTTCCTTCTCAGAGTCATGTTACAAGACCCCATGTGTACAGCAGCTACTTCCAAATGCTCCAGGAAAATGCAGTTGTTCATTATTTCCTTCCCCAGCCAATGCTGTAATTACAATTTCAATTATTAATGTAATCTAAAATTTCAAATGAATATGCAGTTTTCTAATCTATGTGCAGTCAAGTTCAGGTTAATCTCTGACATACCCCGCTCCCTTGTGTGGATTTGCAGAAACCAACAGTCTTGTTCTCATCTATGGGGATTCCCCTCATTTACGCTTTGTCTTAGGTTCAGTCTTACCACAATGATTTTTTGTGTGTGTGTTTTTTTCTGCTGCTCTAAAAGGATAGGAGTGGGTCTTCATCTCCCCTGTTGGGATTTGAAACAGTATTATCTGTCCCTTTGTTATTGATAGCCAGTTGTGGTTCTAGCTTTGGTGGCAGCTCTTTCACACCTCTTCTCTTGTTTGGTTTTGCACTGCACATGTGTAGTGTATTGCTTCGGAAGCGGCCTTAGCTCTGTGCTCCATGTCCAACGGGCCACTTGCTTTGTATTGTTTCTGTCTTCCAAGTCTGCAGTGACTCCAGCATCAATTTTCAAGTTGTTTCTGTTGTCAGCATCAGCAGCAAGTAGGTGCAGCATCTTTTGAAACCCTCCGGGAACTGCCTAGGACACCTGGGCATGTGTGGCCAGTGCTGTGCAGAGCTTTGCTAACTGTATATGGGTGTGCCAATAGTGCCAGTGTCTCTAGCAAAGTGTGTGTGTTCCCTCAGGCTGCAGGGAGAACCCACAGGAGATGATGTCTTCACCTGCAACAGGATGAACTTTTGGAAATATGTCCCTGGCCTGTTAGCATAGGTCACTAACTGAAAGCAGTGTGGGATGTTTCTCCTGTGCTTGCTGGTGCGTTAAACTCATTTCTTGGAACATAGGGAGCAGGCTGGCTCAGTAGGAAGCACATACCTCTATTTCCTCTCAATTCCTTGCTGGTGAGATTGCTTACGTTTTTCTGCTAGATAAGACTTGATGTAGAATGCAATGTCTTTTCTGCCATTTCTCATGCTGACAGACAGTGTCCTAATGACCTGCAAAATGGGAAAGAATCAAAAAACTGAGAACTAGCTCAAGGTAGGGCATGTGAATCAGTGCAAGGACTGTTGCTGTTCAGAAGTGTGGTTTTGGTAAAAGGTGATACTGAGGCTGCCAAATACAAATTGACCACCAAGTACAGAATTTTACATCCAGTCACTTGGAAATAGGTCTGTTTGAGGCACATGTAATGTCCAGTCTTCACTCAGTTCAGGTGTCTTCCAGATAGCTAGTTCTGTCGAGACCTCCAGGTGCTGTCCTTTAGCTCTGCCTTGCCAGCCTCGGGGAAAGTGAAGGATAGCTCTTGGTGCATGGAAATCAAGGGTAGGAAACTCCTTGATTTGGAGTTCTAACTCCTTGGAAACTCCACTGCTTCTTCGCTTTACACAAAGTGTGAAACTCTAAGAACAGAATTTATCCTTAAAGAAATTGACTTTTATCCTCTTGCAGAGGTATGAGGGGCCAGGGGTGTTAATGTACAGGTGAAAAAAGCCTGCCACAGGAGTTAGCCCTCTGCCATGCAGGCTTCTTCCTAACTTTGTGCAGCACCAGCTTATTACTTATGTAGAAAAACATGGAATTTGGATTTTTTTTCCTGGTTTGCTTCACAGTAAGCCTGGGTTTATTACCTCTTACGTAAAGGTATGGCATAAATCTGCACATGAATTTGGTCAGGTTTAGGATAGTTAGCTGGTCAGTTAAGCAATCTGATTTCTAGACAAGCCAAACTGTATTTCCTGAAGCACTGGATTTATTTTATTTTACTTTTAAGTTTCCCCATCCCCCTCTCCGTCATGTCATGCACAAATTAGTCCTTCAGAGAGTAATTTGAAAACAGGGGTTTATGTGTGACAAGAACATACAATGTGAAATGTGTGGTACTTCTGTTTTCAGTTAATTAGAAACTTGAGATCTCTCATTACTAATAAAGCTTCAGGTTTCTGTTCTTTGAAGCAGACAATTTTCCAATCAGGCATAATTACTGAGAAAAGCTCTTTGGCTGGATCTATTAAGTTCCCTTCCTGTTTTTTTTTTTTCTCCACTCTTTTTCCTCATATCTTGAGTGGGAGACAGTAAAAGATATGGCAAACCTCCAATAATTACCTGAATGTCAGACATTTAATAGCTTTATAATGTATTTGAGTGAAGGTTATTAAATCTGCGATACTGAGCTTTTCAGCTACAGCTATTTTCTTCTCTCTCTACGCAGAACTTAAAAAATTCTCTGTGCAAAAGGAAAAGCATTGCTTTCCAAGTACATGTTAATTAATTGTCCATTGTATTGATGCTGGACATAATTATTGAAAAATTCTTTTGAAGTGCCTGCCCTTGAGTAGTTTTCTGGATAGACCACCAAATGTAAATGGTTTCTTATTGTTACAGATTGCCTACCTCTGTGTCGGTTTAAGTTGTTGCTTTCTCCTGAGCCATGAGAAATTATGTATTTCAAATGACTTCTTGGAGCTCATCACTTCAGAAACATTAGCACCCTGTCTATTTGTAACATTCCTTTTTCTGTTCTTGATTATAACTCGGAGCCCTGAATGAATTTCCTGGTTTTATGGGTTGGTGTAAGGCTGTTGATGTAAACTCTCATTGTCTGAGAATTTAGCATAGGATAAATGAAGAAAGAGTGAAAGAAACTGGTGAAACTGGTGAAAGAAACTCTTCTTGGAAGAGGCCCATTTATTATTTTGTTTTTTCCTAGGATAGTTTAGGAAAACATGAGAGGAATGGCTTGTGATAAGACCCGGAAGGAGACATGCTGTAGGCGCTGCTGTCACTGCAGATGGTGATTATAAATGACCTTAGAAAAGTAATCTAAGCATAATTCTGAGAACCAAGACACTTAGAAATTTTCTGTCTTGTGCTTTATTGTGAAAGTCCTGATGGCACATCCAGGAGTCTTGTATGTGGCTTTTCAAGGTCTCTATTATGGTACCAGCGAAAAATTTTATGGAATGGGGCTTAAAATATCTTTGTATATCTACAAAGAGTACATTAGATGCTGTTAGGTGAGGGTCCAGCTTAATACAAAGTAAGCTTAAAATGCCTACGGCTTAAGCTATATTAATGTGACTAAAACAACTTCTGGGTACATAATAATTTTACAGAATGCTTCTGCAGCTGTACTTTAAATTCAGTGCTGAAAACTACTGAACTGTGGAATAAATTTCACTTAAAATGCAGACTTCTGTAGGTGACCTGGCCTGGGAGAGTAGGTGTGATTAATTTTAAAGAAAATAACTTGATCT
The DNA here is from genome assembly GCA_026546715.1 of Gallinago undulata. NCBI lineage: Eukaryota > Metazoa > Chordata > Aves > Charadriiformes > Scolopacidae > Gallinago > Gallinago undulata. The sequence continues at coordinate 32,194,965 of JAOTQQ010000052.1, read as the reverse complement.
GGTTAAAGCTGCTACTTTATTGGGGGGACCCAAAAATACATGCAGGTTCAGGAATGAAGGCAAAAGAATTCTTTTCTTCTGTCCCAAAGGTGGCTTATTCTTTTCTGAGTGTGGTACTGACCTTGGGCATTGAATGGATATAATCAATGTCAGAGTCAGAGCAGAAATAACTATTCTGTCTTAATTCCTGATAGTTTGGGAGACAGGAAATTCTGAATAAATATAAACAAAGTGACCAGCTTTTAGACAACAATGTAACAACTCTGAGAACTCCCAATTGGATTATTTTTATAAGTAACTTAAAATTGCTTCTGGTGTGTGTGTTCTCTCCCTCTCTCTAATATTCTCATTTAATAAAAAACACAAGAGAAGCCTCGTGATTTGTCTAACAAGTGCATTTGGGATTTTTTTGCTAAATTTCCTTCCATGCAAATCGGCCATTTTAAACCCCACAGATGTGACTGGTCTGGTGTCTTTGGTGCAAAGCACGACAGCTCTCCTAAACAATACCTTAATGATTAGAAAATTTGCTTGGGATGTTTGAGATGGGAGGTAAAAAATCCCTTTGAGGCTGTGCTCATGTGTGCACCTTGTGCTGTCTGAAGGGTCCCCTGGGTATGTTTCCCCCCCCTGCACAGTTCCTGCTGTCTGTCTGTTGGTTTCACCCTCTGAGTGCACTTGCTGCTGCTTCCAAGGATAGAAAAGAAAACAACCAATGGAGACGCAATATCCAGTAGTTTGTGCAAAAGTTTGTTTTTTAAGACAAGCCCTTTATTCTGCTGAAGCATCTGTTAGCTGTCTAAGTCTTCCTCTGAAATGAAGTGAGCTTGGTCTCTGCTCTCTGGGTGATGTGTTGATACAGTTCTCAGCACAAATGCAGTATTTGCTTCTCGTTGTTGCTAAAGGAGTCATTACTGCTAATCCACTTATCATGTGCTTTTCCTGTATTGTGCCAGACTTTAGTCCAAATGAGTCTTTTGAAGAGAAAATAGAATTTGCAAATTCTCTTTACTTTTTTTCACTCAAAAGGAGTAGCTTCCCAGTGAAGTTAAACCTTTTATTGTTCAGAGAAGACTTTGTGGGTTTCTGCAACAGCTCAAAAACCTCAGCCATGAGATACAAATGTGATACTGCTTTCTTCTCCAGTGTTTATTTCCCTTTCAACAGTCTATAGCCTTATTGCTTCTGTTGGTTGGGTCTTTTGTTTTGTTTTCCCCGATTGTCCTGTTTGTTCTCTCCGCAGTCAAAATGGCTTCATGGGTATTTGAGTAAAAGCAAAGGACCTCAAGAACTGCACTGCAGGTTTTATGAGCTGCAGTCTGTCTGTGTCTTGCTCAGTTTTGAGTCTGAGTGATCTTTGTTCAGCGGAATTTGAAATAGGTTTATGGAATTACTCCTTGAAGTGAAATCCTGTTGGGAGAACCTACTGGTGGCCTGTGCTTTGTCCTTGTTTATGCCCGATATCATTTGCAGGGGTAACAGAATTGCTTTTGTTGGGTAACTGTGGATTTAAACAGGTGTACCTGACGTTAGGCTGTGCTCTTCAGAAGTATTTGGATGTAGGTAAATGCTTTAGATCCGTCCTGGGTTTTTGAGCTGTTTATTGAGGCTGTGGTGGGCTATCTCCTTATTTTTTCTCTGACTTTGAAATGCATTTTTCCTCAAGATGGGTTTGGTATATTGACACATTTCTTGTAATAAAGGCAGGCATCTCTATTTAGGATTAGAAGAATAATCGATGTAAGTTTGGCTGGCACATGTGGCATGGATAAACTGGCTTTTATTGGATGATTCTCTTCTTTCCTTTTAAGTCTTGATTTATCACCCAGTTTTCACTGTCTTCTCCTGTCTTTTGTCTTCCCCCACCCTACCTTCCTGCATATTCTTCTCTTCCTCTTTGAAGCTTTCTAAAGGATAAGGCTGTTCAACAGCAGCCAAGCAATAGTGAAACCTTCAAATCAGTGATTTTTGAATGGCTTTAGGAGCAAAAGAAAAATAGACTTTAGTCGACAAGTCATTGAAAACAGCATTAAAACTATAAGTTAACAAAATGAAGGCAAAGTGGTGCATCAGCCTGATCCTGAATAATTTGAATTGCAGGTTTCAGGCAGTGTACCAATCTAAGCTGCTTCAAAACTCAGGAAACCAGATCTTTGGCCCTTGCTTCCCTTCAGGGCGCTGGATAATGTTTTCTTGCTTTCTCTGAATTTCTTCGTTAGTGGTTTCTTTGTAAAATACTCTAAAACTATAGGTGAAAGCTCTATAATAGTAGAAGTAATTTTCTCCTGCTTGGTATTAACATAAGGTGAATTTCTGCCTAAAGAATTTGCCTTTATTTTTTTCTGCTGCAGCAATTTGTTTATTTCATGGCTTGTATGGACATTTCCCCCCATATTTTTAGCCATTTGCCAAATTTTAATGCACTCTATAAAAGCCCATTTAAGCAACATTGTCTACAAACCATATAATGTAACCATAAAACCACAGAACTGGAAAAAACATCTGCAAACTTACTACGAAAGGGAGATTCTCAGGACTTATTTCCATTTTGTTGTAGCTGGGAAATGGAGACCTTTGTGTCAGCTTTGCCTCCCGAGAAATAATGCTATGCTAAAGAATACCGAATTGCAGTGCCTGTTCAGAATACAGCCAGTAAATATTTTTGTAGTTAACAGATAAGGCTAAGACAGATTTTGTGGCTTGATTTATAAGTAGAAATGAAAGCAAACCCAGCATTTTGTGTTTTTCCTTCTCTTTAATGCTAAAGAAAGCAAGGAGGCAGAGAACTGAGCTGATAACTTAGAAAAAGATTTACTGTGAAAGGGGATTCAGCACTCTGTCTCCATCAGCGGTTTTCACGCAGAGCTGAAGTGCTGCTCTCCTTAAAGCCTGATGTTTTCAAAGAATGAAATAGTTGAGCTTGGATCCAGTGACAGGCAGATAGAAAGGTGTGAGTTATGGTTTCCTGTACCTGGCCCTCTGTCTTTGCTGATTTTTGCTAAGTGTTGAGCATATGCTGTGTTGGCAGAGCAGGGTCTTGAAAAAGATTTTTGAGACACGTCTAGGCAGTGCACCCTGAATGTTTTAACGATACGCAAGGGTTACCCTGCACAGAGGCTTGTGCTGCCAGGTGTTGATCTGTTTTGTCAATAGTTCAATATCATGTCCAGACTTCTAATGAAAATTACCCCTATTTTGTGTAATGGCAGCTGGCCCTAGGCAAAGCTGCCCATTGCTGAGTCCCTTCAGCTTTCCTTGGAGTAGGGGTGACTGTACAGTGCAGGTCAGCTCCAGAGCGTGCTTGGAGACTGCATAGCAGTTGAACTAGATGTCTCTTGCTAGGTCTTACCTTTCCCACCTTTTTCTGCAATTAGAAATAGCTGGAAAGAGGAGGCTGGGAGGAGAAATGAATGAAATGAGAACATGCAACTTCTTAATGAATTAGATTGAGGCTAATTAATTGGCTAATTACAGGAACTTGTTAATTCCCCATTACTGGAACTGCCTTCCCCTGATGGCATCTTCTATAACTGATTTATTAAAATGGAAATGTTGGCCTATGCCTCCCCTAAAGTCACAGCAAACCCATATCACAACATGCCCGGCAGCTGACATCTTCCTGAGTACCAGTGCATAAAGGGCACCCTGGGTTGGGCAGTCTCTGAAATGGCATAAGCTGAAAATAAATATATTTCCTGCATCCTAGTAGAGCAGGGCAGAACTATTTTTCAAGAAACCTTCGTCAAAATAATGTCAGGGAGTCCTGGGGAAGAGATCTAGTCCTACCCCAAATGACTTTCTGGAAGACAAAAGTCCTTGGCTGCTTATGAGGAAATCAGCAGTGATTTGCCAATCTCTGAGATGCCGAAATTCATATAAAGAGGTTATTAATATTTTGTGATGTATAGTTATCTTCTTGGACTAATGCTTACTTGATGCCAATAGATGTTTCATGGCTTCGATTTGTTGTATTGTATGTTTCACATTCACCTTTCCTTTACCTGGATCTCAGCTTATTAGCTCTGCTTCAAGACTCTCTAAATGCCCCCGTACCATACCTTCCTGGTGTTTCACAGCAGTTAGTGCACTTACTCTCCTAAGAGCCCTCTGAGGCAGAGCCATTAGCCTGTCTGCAAAAGGGGGGGCGAAGCACAGAGCTCAGCGTAGATGGGCACCTCCTTTCCGGGCTCCTAAACACACTGTGGCATCTTGGTGTCTGTGACTTGGCCGTGGTTTCACAACTTCTCCCCAGCAGAACAAACTGGTTTCTGAAGTATCAGGCTAAAATCCACTTTTTCTCTCTTTTTTGACTCCCTATTAGGACCAAGCAAGGGCTGATGTTGGCCACCTATTATTTAAATGCTGTTAGGAAGTTGAAGCAATATGTGAGTGATAACCCAGTAGTAACTGAGGAGTTCCATAATGGCGGTGATGCAGAACAAGGTTTCAGCCAAACAAGACTGAACATCAGGGAGAAAATGTCAATTCCAGTATTAAAGTAGTGTTGACTTAGATGTGCCCAAGAGAAAAATAAAGGGGAACAGTACCCCCGAAGCCAAACTATCAGTATAGGGGGGTCACAGGGAGTCAGACAGAAAAAGACCTCACGTACCTCCCATCCAGGTCACGTTGCCAGGTCTAGTGATGGGCCTCTGATTCCCTTATGGTTCATTTGGGTATGTCTATGATACAAAGCATGAGGAGTTTATCCTGCTCCACTGCTGCTTGGCTATGGGCCGGGGAGACTGCATCCTTTCCTTTCAGCCCACCGAAGGAGAAGAGGTATTGAAGAAATGGCTCCTGTGAAGGCTTAGGGCTCAGCTTTCACAATTCACTACGATGCAAGGAGCAGTCCTTCACCTGTGTATGGCACAGCTTTCCTTTTAAGTAAAGCCCCACTTTAAGATTTGTTGGTTCAGCTTTAGAGGCACAGTTAATTCCCTTGTCTCTGTGCTTTGGAGCTGTAGCAGAGACCAAAGCAAAGCCTGGAATGACGACGTGCTGTTAAAGTCGATTGAGTGTCTGTGCGTTTACCATCATCATAAACAAGCGGTAACCAGAATCCTCAGCTGACACTTAAAGTTTAAGGCCGTTGTATGGCATTTTCAAGTCTATGCACTGTCTAATGCCCCCTCCGAGCGCAATTACTGCATAAACTGAACTGAATATATTGAATAAATATGCTAACTTCACCTTCTCTTACTAGAGTTATAACAGTGAAATTTTTACTAGATTTGAGATGATGTTACTTGAGAGGATGCTATTTCTCTCTTAACTGACTCCCCAGACACTCTTCTGTTGTTCAGGAAGATACACATATATATATATATATGTCACTCTGGAAAATAGTTTCTACCTAGGTCTGAAGAAACCTAAGTATTAATGCTTGCTGGTGCTTATATTCTAACAGCTCCAGACTACCTACTTGATATTCAGGAGAAATAAACAGGAATTGAGTTTTTGTGCATGTTAGCACAAAAGACTGGAGCTTTGCAATCTGGGGAACAAACTAGACACTGGGAAATGTCTTCCTGTTCAGATCAATTATTTAGCAGAATCCATGCTAATTTGCCAATGTGCTTAGCTGTGAAATCAAGTGTTTTTCCACTTTCCTGTTTTGATGATACTGGAGCTAGCAACTGAATCAGGATTAGCGTACTTTGTGGAACAGGATGATTTAAGAATCCTGCAGTGTTCAGCTCACAAAGCTTAACATATTCATGAACAGATTTATATATTCCTCCCCTTCCTCCCCC
>JAOTQQ010000052.1:32144619-32187138 GCA_026546715.1 Gallinago undulata | reverse complement strand
GGCCCCCCCCCCCCCCCCCCCAATATCATCTTCAACCATAGAAATACAACTGGAATACATATGGCTATTCAAAAGGATTATGGATTCTTGGGGGAGCATTCTAACTGCTGAAATGTGTATGATACATAGTGTGCCCCAAATATGAATGTTTACAGACCTGGGATGTGCTGTGTGCAAATCATTTTTACCTCTGCTGCCCTTTGCCAGATGTGATGTTACAGTCATAAATCTACTTCAGTTTGCTTTTGCCCTTGAGCTTTAGCTTAAATTCTGAATGTAAATCTTCTGGCAGAAAACCCCTGGCACCTTCATTTTCCTTGCTGCTTTTTTCCATGCATCTCATGTCTTCTGGTGTACTTTCAGCATTTTACTTTTCTTCCTGATCTTCTTGAAGGGGTTGTGTCTCAGGGTGAATCTTTTTCCCTCCTCCTTGCAGTTCCCCTGTACAGACAGTATGTCCTGTTGACATATTATTTTCCTTTTGTTCTCCTTTCCTCTATGACTGGTAGTAGCAATGTGGGAGTGTATCCAGTAGGATCCTGGCTCCAGCACCAATGTCCAGCTTGCTTGGTAATTAAATATTTTTAGATATACATAGGGGAAAAGGCTTGAAGAAGATTGATTAGCTTGGGCTACTGCTTGGTGTTAACATCCTAAGCATAGTTTCTATCATGTGTTACCGACTTTACAGTTCTTCCAAATGCTTTGTTGGTCACACTTTCATTTTTCCATGAATGCCAGCCTATCTGTGTTGTGCCCAGAAGCAGAATTTAAATAGTGGTGCCACTTGAGGAGCAGTTAAACTATTAATTCATAAATCAGAGGCAGTCTGGAAAACTCTGGAGAGCTGACCCCTATACTGAGTGCTAGTTACATGAAGCTATTGTCATGCATCTAGTAATTGGAGCTGTGCTGACAGAAGCAAAACCAGCCTCTGTTTCAGAGAGCCCTCTGAAAGTTCTTCAGCTTACCATGTATTTAGAATTTCAGCATAAATTGCTTTTTTATTTTCTGATACTTTAAAAACTTGATATTAATTCTTTAGGAAGCTTAACTTCATGCATTGGCTTTATAAATTGACCTTTTCGTTCTTAGGTTCTGTTTCATTGCAAAGCATTAATTGCTGAGAGTTTTGTTACTTGGCCCGGGTTTCCAAATGTTTTTGGGATGATGTGCTTTGAGACTATGATGTATCTAAAATAGTTTTTTGCTATTTTATAATTCATTGTGATGTATCTAAAATATGATTAGTTTTGTACAGTTTTATAATTCCTTCATGAATTTATTACTCTGATCTGCTAGTAGTAACCTTATTTCTGTGGCAATATCTTTCGCAGAATAATTATGCAAATAACTGATTAAATTAAACCTTTCAAGCTGAGGGGAGAACAGGAATATAAATTACAGATGATAAAAAATGAAGTGTAAGTAATGCATAGATGGTACAATGAAGATGAGATGCCATTAAATAGCCAACGAGAACATTTAAAGGTGTTTCCTCATACAACAGATCAGTAAGAGAAAGAAATACATGCTTATTGAGAAAACCCTGTATTCGTTGCTTGAGGCCACTTAAAATTAAAAACAAAAATCCCAAACAGCATGGTAAGTGGTAAAAAACATGATTTAATATAATAGGCAAAGGAACATTATTTTTCAGGTGGAAAGTGTTGTTCAGAGCTTAACCCTGTAGTACATACATTATAGCTTAGAAAAATGTATGAAATTATCTTTACTGGGCAATAATTTGCATAGTTCTCATGCAAAAACAAGAGCATAGATTAATATTCCACTAGAGCATGAGGAAAAAAAAAATGCAGCAAACAGACTAATTGTTCAGTTTGCTACTTAAAAACAAAGGGAAAAACATAAATAAGGGGGGAGAAGCCAGTGTCTTGGTTGGAGACAATTGGAGCTGCGATGACTGTATGGCTGAGTAAATGTGTTACTATAGCGGAATGATGGGAAACGTAATCATTTTTCTGTAGTACACTCCTTAAATAACTACATAGACCTTTAGTGAGACAAAGAAATAGGTTGCTAATCATCCGCTTGTCCCAATCGTCACCAACAGAGACGTATCTTCTGACACTCAGTGTAGTTCCATGGCTTTTCAAGAGGGATACAAACTCCTTGTGAAAGCCAGGCTTCCTGGCATTCTTCTTCCTTCTCCAAATTTGCAATTGTTCCTACAAACCTCTCAGTTTCAAAACTTTTATTTCCTTACTGTCTTTTCATGATTGCTTGGATTCTGTTGCCCTCAAGACTAGTGCAAAATCCCACTGATCTAAAAGGTGCAAAGCCACCCTCCTGTCCCTGTCCCTGTGTGTTCTTATGGGCTGAATCGTGTATGGAGTCTTGAGTAGCCAGGCAATGTGTGAAACACTGCAAAAATGTATTTTGCAGCTCCTGATATTTCTAATCCTATTCTGCAGTCAGGCATGCAACCTTCAGGGCTACAATTCAAACCAGCACTTTCCTTGCTTGCTGATTAGACCGCATTGGAGGGTAGCCTTGCTGTTTCTCCCTCAGAAAATGCTGCCATCTGTGCACCTTACAGTCTGACCTTTGAAATAATAGATAACTCTATGACCAGCCCACTCATTTAGGAAGCTAAACTCCCTGCATCTTAGTTGAAAGTGCTTTGATGAGAAGGGGAAGGGTCTGTGATGTTGGCATGTAGTCTTGCCCTTCTTGGGATAATTAAAAGGGTTTGGCTTGGAGGAATGGAGCAAAACAGAGTGCAGCAAAATAACTTGGTCCATACTCAAAGGCTTTCTCTGAAGAACACACCAAAAAGCATTGGCTTTAAATGTTGCCTTGCAAAGAGCACCCTGTATGTTTTTTTCACATGGGCAAAAGCCAGACAGCTTGGAGGAAGGCTTGTGGCTTACAGGTGACCCTGTGCATGCAGTGTTGGAAGATATGTATTTTATAACAGAGGCAGTGGCTACAAGTGGCAGCTTTAGAGGTTTAGATTAAATATTAGGAGAAAACTCTTCCCTAAGAGAATGGTGCAGCACAGGAGTGAGCAGCTGTCCAGAGGTGGTGGGCTTGCTATCTTTGGAGGCCATAAAGTCTTGACTTTAAGCAAGTAGCAAGTGCTGTGCTGGCAGTGAGGCAGCTCTTACTCTGGGCAGCAGGTTGGAGTGGGCGATATCTGGTATTCCTTCCAACTAACACTTCTGTAAAATTATCAAGTGCCTGGAGATGCCAGTAGATTGACATTATTTAAACTAAAATAAGCTCCCTATTCTGTTGTTCTGGATGATGTCAAGAGAAGATCCATCATGGAGAGGAGCGTGAGAGTAAAGCATATGTGGTGCTGAATAGTTTTACTGGTTTTATCCCTCAGAGGTCTCTCCTTTACCCATAAGGTTGGAATATGCGAAAGACCTGGTCCCAAGCAGCATCTTAGCAGTTATCAGCAAGTTGACATGCATGGGAAAAGTAAGATACTTGTCATTGTACCAACTGTAAATAATAAATGCAGTTATGTCAAATAACTGGGTATGATTAATCTTAAGCAAGTTTAGTTTTTAACCTGTGATTCATCCTGGATCAGTTTTCTGTGATGTAAATTCATGAACTTCTAAGTCTTTGGGAGGGGAAAAAGCCCACCTGTTCATTGTCATTCTCATATACCTAATTCAATATGAATCTGGAAAAACAAAGGCCATTAGAAAAAAAAAAAGTCTGAGAGCAGAGGTTCTGCATTGTTAATCATCACTTTTATTAAAACTGGGAATGAAGCTGTGACAAGCTTATATCCATGGGAAATCTATAGTACAGGGGGAAATCCACCTATGATGAGAAAATCACTGCAACCTGACTTGATAGCAGAGGCTTTTATCTTCATGCCTCTTTACTGTTCAGGTTCTGGAAGCACTTTTTGCCGGTGCCACAAGAGAGGGGGTCACGTCTCCTCTTGCTTGTGGCAGAAATCCAGTAAGCAAGAAAATGCCACTGCAAAGCACATCTGTCTTCTGGTGACTGTGTTTTGACAGCTTCTTTTGGCTGCTTTTTACTGCGATCTTCTGTGTGTGGGGACTGAACCTCCAGTATAATTGAAACATCAGGGTTTATATTTTTATGCACAGTTTCAGGTTGTGCCTGGCCCCATCCCAGTCTCTCCCAGATGTGTTCTTCACATTGCATCCCCTGTTCACTGTTCCTTATTTCAGACTTGAAATACCCTCTTGTGCTGTTTCTTCTTTTAACTTTTCACTTCCTCTCCCCTACTCGTCCTTCTCTCACAGTGTGCGTCCTCCTCAACTTCTGTTGTCTGCTTAAAAAGTAGGACAATGAGAAGTCCTGCAGCCTTTCCCTGTCTCCCCTCCTAGTGCAGCTGAGCTTATTATTGAGCAATTCCTTGCACTTCATCTGGCCTAAACAACAGCACTGAAAGAGAGCAAGTTTGGTGCTAGAGAACTTCCTTGGGTCAGCCCTGAGAGCAGCTGTTGCACTTCTGCAAGTCTGATAGTAATCTGTGATCTTAGAGGAGGCTGCTGGTTTTGGTTTTGCTGCTGTGGCAGTGTTGCAACTATGTTGGTTTAGAAATAAAAATCTAGAGAGAAACAGGCGAAAACCAGTTAAATAGAAGGAAAAAGTCTAATAGAGCCTATCTGAATTCCTGTCAATGGTATTTAATAGTTGGGAGAGGTTATTGGTAACCTTTCATCAATTATATCTTGCCTCAGTTGTATACAGTGCAGTTTCAGCCAATGTGCAGTAAATTGTGTTTCATGTTAGACCTTCAAGGTACATGGTTTCTTCAGTAGTTGCTGGTCTCCTCATGGTTTGTAGCTTTATAGAATCATAGAATGGTTAAGAGTTGGAAGGGACCTTGAAGATCGTCGAGTTCCAACCCCCCTGCCCTGGGCAGGGACACCTCCCATTGGACCAGGTTGCTCAAAGCCCCATCCAGCCTGGTCTTAAACACTTCTAGGGGTTGGGCAGCCACAGCTTCTCTGAGCAACCTGGGCCAGTGTCTCGCCACCCTCACAGTAAAGAATTTCTTTCTAGTATCTAATCTACAACTACCTTCTTTCAATTTAAAGCCATTACCCCTTGCCTGTTTTACACTGCTTGATCAAGAGTCCCTCCCCATCTCTCCTGTAGGCCCCCTTCAGGTACTGGAAGGCCATTATAAGGTCTTCCCGGAGACCTTCTCTTCTCCAGGCTGAACAACTCCAACTCTCTCAGCCTGTCAAGGTTGGAGGCTTGCTTTAATTTTGACCTGTGCACGTATCATTAATGCTCACCAGCTTTTGCCATCGTGAGGTCCAGAGTAAAGCAAAGTCCTCCATTCAGCAGTTTACGGTAACTTCAAGGTAGGATGTGCTTGTCTGTACCTCCAGCTGGCCTAGCAAAAGGCAGTAATGATGTACTGGATTTCTGGAATCTTTTCAAAGGTATTCCTGCATTTTTCAATGTTGGTGAGGTGGATTGTGCTAATAGGCTCATAGAAGGCTGGGAGTTGATAGCTCAAGGCAGTCCTCTTAATGGAGAAAAATATGTGGGTTCCTCCTGCTTCCAGCATTAGTTGTTCATGGGTCTTCAGACCATTGCCAGCAAGGTGGGAGAGGTTGATAGAACAAAGATAGTAGCTCTTTCACATGAATCAGAAGAATTGAACTAAGGGGGAAATATTTGATTAAATTAGAGCTCATTTTGTCATAGCGGAACAATTAATATTATGGCAGGACAAGGGTTGATCTTTCTGGTTGCTTCCCTGCACTCTCACAGCGGAAGGGCTTCAGAGACCATAAATCTATGAAAATAGATTTATGGACAGTAGCCATGTGAGAAGACGTGTTCAGGACTGCTAAGTATTAGAAGATCCATAAACAGAGGTGTTCTAGAGATATTTGAAATAATGAGAAGAATCAATCAGTTGTTCCTGTTTATTCTTTATCATAACACAAGAACAATGGAATATTCAATCAAAATGACAAAAATTTAATATTTAGGGGTTTATACCAGGCTAATCATAGAATGCCACTGGAATTTTCTTCAAGGTATGGGTAATGAGAAAGTGTCATGCTGCATTTGTTTTAAAAGTGAGGAGATAAATCCTCCTCTCCGAAAGTGTGAATGTGTTCCAAATAGCTTGGTCACTGGGAGAAGCTTCTGCTGTAGGGAGTATCATTCTATTTGGCTGTGATTTTTTTGCACCTCCACATGATGTGTTTTTCCCCCCAACCAATTTTAAGAGCTGATTATAGACTGCATAAATAATTTATATGATTCATCATGGCAATTCTTTTATTACCACAAAACCCTTTTCATTATGTGTTATTTTGATTTATCTTTATAAAGTTCCTATATGTGTTCCCAGAGGGCACACATTCCACGTTCCAAGTGTAAACCTTTTTCACACTTAATTGAGGCATTGAACCTCCTTTGCTGTATGTGAGAGACAGGTACGCTAGGCATTAGCAAGAACATCTATCTCTATTATCAAAACATCTGGTATTTTAAACATTTGGTTGTTTACGTTCTTTTTTTTTTTTAGGATTTGGCAAAAATAAAGGTTATTGCTTCACTGAAGTGCTTAACCTTGGCTATATGTTCTGTCAGTTGCTCTTCTATACAGTCTGTTGTTCAGTGGCTACGATAGAAAACCAGGCACTTCAGTTTGTACTATTTATTTTATGTGTTATTCTAGTTAAAATAATTTGAGCTGCCCTCTCTGAGGATAATGGTATGTATTTTGCAGCAGATTTACAAATGTTTGGGGAGCATCGACTCAAAAGCTGCTGCAGATCTGCAGAATGATTTTTAGGCTGTAGAATATTTATACTGTAGAACTCAAAAAAATTTTGAATCCCACTATTAATTTGGCATTGTTTTGGGTTTTTCCTCATCGCTCCAGGAGGGAGTCAAATAAAATACCCAATAAACTCTTGATTAATATTTCTGCTTCTTGTTAAGAGTTGATTATCCTCTATTTCTGTGAAAATTCCTATTGGAGAACTAAACTGAGTAGCCTTTCTTTGGTTTAAATCACAGAACCCATTTTTCTCATTAGCTCAGTTCTACAGTAAAGAATGAGTGTTGCTGTAACTAACATGTCAAGCTGGGAGGGGAAGCTTTTGAGGAAAGATGCTTTCTTTTACTTAAATTAGTTCTTACAGTGGGGAAAAGAGATGAACATTTGGGTCCATAGGATTCGCCTCTCATAAGGCATCTGTAGCCAACTCTTTAGTCAGTCACTCCTGATGATGTGGATGTTTAGATAGCATCAGAAAGCTGATCTGCTTTAAATGTACACCATAAGGGTAGGACAGTATATGGCTTCCAGGCTGGCTGGATGGAGGGACTTTGTGTGCTTTCAGGCAACTAGCAGTATTTTCCATAAAAAAGTTAGCACAACATGACACCAACACATCCCTAACATAAGGAATCCCGGTTCTTGGGGCAGTGATGATCAGGTGAAGAATGAGCTAAATGAGACTGGAAGGAGGAACGTTTTGGGAAATGAGGAGATGAAACAGCATCCAGGTGGAACTGCTGGCTTCAAAGTGATCCCAAACCACTGTGAAGGTCCTGAATGGAAAAATTCTCCTTCAGCATTCCTTCCAAGCCTATTTAAAACCTGAGACAACCTCACAAAAATCATGATTTGGCTTTGACAGCATTAGATGTTACTGTCTAATGGATTCTGAGCTTCTGGCACGCATGACGTCTTCATGCAGTGACGATACTAAGGACTCAACCCAAATGTTATTTTGCAGTTGTTTATATCAGGAACACCTAAAAAATCAAAAATGTTAGACTTGGCATAAATTGCAGTAACACAAACAACACAAGTTTTTCATGTCCTTCCCCATGACTCTTGCTAAGGTGCTGCCGTAGAGCTTTAGAAGACGCAGAGATGCGATGTTATGGGGGGAGAACTGTAGAATTGCAAGAATACCTATAAGAGTTTCATTGATCATCTTTTTTGAGGGTTTTTTTTGTGGCAGTTAGTAGATTCAGGAGGTTCATGCATTGCTGGGAAGAAACTTTGTGATTAGATGTTCTGCAAGTAAACTATGAGCCTGGGAGTGAGAGGGTGAGTAAGGTGGGCTCTTTCATTCTGTGCACTCTTTAAGATGTTAACCTGGGGGTCTGAGGAAGCAGTGCAAAGTCTACCAGGCAGCCAGTAAAGATGTCAAACATCTCTTCTATAGGCAGGAAGGAACCTGGTTATTTCTGCGGTCTATATGCCTGGCCAAATATAATGTCATGGGGCTTTTTTTGGTTGTTTGGTTGGGTTCTTTTGTTGTAGTTTTTTTGTGGTAGTACTGTTTGGTTTTTTTAAGGCAAACAGGACATGATAAACCAAGAAATTACTTAAATACTTTGAGGTCTGTTTATCACATTTCTCCTTCAAATTCTCCTCTCCATCTGGGAGAGAATGAATGTGCAGAGATTTCAATTCCTTGATAGTTTTAAAGCTGAATGTGTTAATCTGGGAAATATAAACCATCATGTGGCATCGTAGCCAGTCATACAGCCAGGGCAATGAAAACCTAATGTGGCAGATGCTACTGAGTACAAAAAATGAAATAATCCTTTGGTCTGCGGTATTCATCAGTAGAAGTGGCTTTGATATCACAGCATTGCGCTCTGGATGGGTAGATGCCAATGACAGAGAACCCTCATGAATAACACATTTGCAAGTGTGATCTCTTCCTTGGCCACCTGCATACAGAAACAAAGCTCAAATTCAATTAAAGTGTTCATTGCTTGTTGACATGATCGCTCAAGTATGTATGAGTACTCTGCACCTCCAACCTGGCTTCAATATGAGCATCTCTAAGCAATTCAAGTGCATTACTCGGTTAATGTGATATACATAGTCCCTTTGAGGTTCTGCATCTGATGTTATTGCTCAGTGATAGTTTAGGGCAGAGGCAGCATCAGAAGAGATTGTAGGAGCAGTGTGGTGGGTGAAAGCCAGCCTGCCTTGCTCTTGGGACTGAGAGGAAGGGGAGCTACCACTTGCCTGGAGCGGGGTGGGAGTGTGGGAACAGCGTGGGAACAATGGCAGCCTCTGAGTCCTGTAAAACTAAATGTATTAGTTATCTCTGTTCTCTTGATGATTTCACGTGGGGTTTACCAGCATTTTACACTAATAGTGTGCCTGAAAAAATCCAGCTTTTACTGGTGTTGCAATCATTGCTATCTTGCACCTGCCATCCTGATAAAACACTCAACCTGCCAAGTGTTTGTGGTGCTAATGGAGAAATACATAATTGACTTAACTTGAGAGCAACCTGCAGTGCTGCCCCATGCCAGCAGCCTAGTGAAATATTGCAAAGATGAACAAGTGTAAAGTGCATCTGCCTGTCTTCCCGTAGCTGCCTGCGAAGGATGCTTCTTCCAGGCCAGCGCTGGTCCACACTGATGTCTGGGTAAATGTTAAATGCCAGCAAAATGCACTCTTCCCTGTCCAGTAGATAACCCAGAGGAACAGAGTTTAGAGCTGTTGCTTACAGGCAGAATTGCTGGGTCCTGGGCTCTATACAGGTATAGAAATGTGGGAAGTGCATTTATATATACCCCAGCATGTTGGGGGGGGAGAGGAATTAAGAAAGGGAAGAAGACCTCTCCTTTCCTCCCCTATGATGTGCCGTATTCTCTTATGCCGTACAGGAGAGGCATTGCCAAAAAGCATCAGCATTGGCAGGATTACTGTGAAAATCCCAAATGCAAAAATTGACTGGCATCACAGACATCTTAAAAAGAAAAGAAAAAAAAAATATTGTGTGAGATGTTGCTGAGCTTAGCAACATGGTGCTAAGTTGTTCAGGGGCAGAGTAAACTCTTGAGAGAATTGCCCTGAAGTGAAAGAAAATAAAACCATAGATTACTGTTAAGTGCAGAAATTGCTTGCATGTTTTAAAAAAAAAAAAAAAAGGTGAAAAAAGATAGGAGGGGGGGAAGAGGAGAACTAGACATAGGGAGAGAGGTTGAGAAACGGAGGGAGTGTGAGAATGAGAGGGGGAGAGGGAAATGTGCTGTACACTTAGCTGAGCAGCAGGAAGAAAAGCTTCAAACAGAGGATTTCTCAGCTTTAGATGTCTGCCAGTTGTTTGCAGGCACACCAGTAGGTATCTGTGTGGTGCCTTAGAGGATGTGGACTAAAGGCGAGTCGGAGGGACTCCAGACTTTAGGGATTGTGGTGGTGGTGTGCTCCTCTCTGAAACTTTTGCACTACCTCGGGCTAATTGACTTGTCAGATGGTAAGAGAACTTCCAAGTTTTCCAGCTCCTGTTTACTTTTGTTTAAATCTGTTTCAGTAAAGCCACTGTGAGTAGCAGATAGGCTGTGGGAAGGAAAGCATTGTCTCTCAGTGCACTGATTCTCAATATTGCCTTTATCTTTATTAAGAATAATACAGGCTGCAAAGAAGGAATTATGCTTTATGCTTTATTGAAGACTTTTATTTGCTTTTAGTGTATTGTCATAGCTAGAGAGAATCTGAAGCTGTGATTTTTTTGCCTTGTATATTATTTTATCAAATTTTCTTAATTTTTCTTATTGTTAATTGTTTGTCTCTCTTGAAAATAAATTAGTGCCACCCTGGAAAAAAGAAAGTCTCTCTTGAGATAATGGAAGCACAGCTGATAATTAAGTGCATGATTTTATATGGCTACCTAAAATAATTGTATTGTGATATATTTGCAGATTAAAGACAGGATAGAATGGACGTGAATAAAACAAAACTTCATTGTATTTGCTATTGGAAGCAGTTCAGCAAAGTAACCAGAAGCGAAGTAACCTAGGGAAAAATATTTCTGGTTTTGTGTATTGAACTGGAAGATTTGGTCTATCTTCATCTTACCAATGTAATGAACTTTTTTTTTTGTTAAATGTTTTCCTGGCTGAGTAAAGCATATGTGTTTTAACAATTAAGCGAGCTTTGGGGATCATATTATTTATTCACAAAGGCATGTAGATATCACTAAATTTTGAAAGAAAATAACTTCATGATGAGGGAAATAAGATTTTTTTTTTCTTTTCATGTCTTTTTAAGACAAAGGGATCCCAAAGTCATTGGGTGTATTCTTGCTTTGATCACTGGCTGTGCCAAGTTTATCTAGCAAAGGAAAAAGCAATGATAAAATTTTAGTATAAACACTTTATACAGATATTATCTTTAAAATATGTGTTAGCTAAGGTTTACAAAAGATTGAAGGGAAGTGGAGGTAATTTAACATTAGCCAGTAAAATGTATTTAATATATAAAAGCAAGAAAAGCAGATGGAATTTTAACTTTCTACTGTAAAAATCAGTGCTGTCACAATCTTAGAAATCCTCCTGCAGGGTTAGGAACAAATATGAAAACTGGCCTAAATAAAAGAGTTAATTTACATCTTCTCTTAGTCTAAATAAAATGGCGTGTATTTGTCACTATCTGAATGTTGATATCCCTTATTACAAAATTAATATCATGGGAGCTTTTAGTTTACTCCTAGAATGTCACAGGAGTTCAATTATATAATTGCAATTAAATTAAGATATCTGACAATGACAACTAATTTCAAATAATGGCAATAGAAGTGCTCAGTTTAAAAATAAGCTCTCAAGTTAAATTTTGAGGCAATTTCATTGCTACCCCTTTAACTGCAAGGACATTTTTATACCTTCTTTCCAGATCTAATTACTGTAATTCCAGCATCTGCTCTTTTCAAAGCAATTGCTTTCCCCAGAAGAGTCTCCCCAGTGTTTCCCCAGCAAAGTCAAATGTGTGACAGGTGAGGATGTTGTCTGTTCAAAGATGAAATGAGCAAAAGTGAGCAAATAATCCCAACTTGTATTCATTGAACAGCTCTGGCTGCATTTTATTTGTGGTCATCAGTCAATAATCATTCAATCCACACAGATGTGGAAGGGTATAACATTCTCTTTGTAAGGGAACACACTCAGAATTACTGATACACGTAGTTCCTGATTGCTGATGTACGTCCTGACAGTGGATGGAAGCATGATACTATAAACCTTTTTAGCTTTGGATAATTTTTCTTGAAATTACTTTTTTTCTGACTGCAAAACAGTTCCCTTGGAGACCAACATATATTTATTTGGTAGTTATTAAATTATATGAGCTTGTGTTTTTTCCCTTCTGACTCAGAACCTGTACTAAGAATTACTTAGATGTGTTAATAGTAACACTAATGTCATGCAGATAGTCACTAATGTAGTGTAATCAAATTTCAATCACTTGGAAATCTTTAAAGGTAGCATTAAACTCTTTTCTTTGATGTGCTAGGTGGCAGCGAGGGGAAAGGTACAGTGAGTGCTTCTATTGCAACATAAATATTTCCAACATCTTTATATTCACTAGATATGATCACTGCTTTTTATTTATAAACAAAGAGAAAGTCGATGTGCTTTCTCATGGCTGTGTGTAATAACACTAAAATGGGACACTGAAATTGACTATATTCTTACTCCTTTATAGAATGAGAATTATTCTCTCCTGTAGATGGAACAGGCTTATTTAAATGATGTTCCTTTGTCCTGTTTAAAGAGGAAAAAACCAAAAACAAACAACCCAAAGCAAAACCTGAGTGCTGATTCTTCGTTGGTCTAATGTACGATGCAATTATGGATAAGGGAATAGTGTAGACAGTAATTTGGAAAATGTGAAATTTTATAATTTGCTGCAGTTTGATGCATGTTCCACCTTCTCTTTTCATTATGTTCCAGAGGTGAGGTCCTGTTCTTGCTGTTCGTTCATTGAGCTGTTTGATTGGGAACAACTGAAACCAGAGACGCTACTGGCAGTTCTGGTCTCTGAGCACAACCTAAAAGTGTTAGGGAGTTTCACTGAATTTCGCTGAATTTTTAGAGTTGGAAGGGACCATAGAGATCATCTAGTCCAACTCCCCTGCTGAAGCAGGATTGCCCAGAGCACGTTAGAGCACATCACTCAGGACTCCATCCAGGCAGGTCTTGAAAATCTCCAAAGAAGGGGACTCCACAGCCTCCCTGGGCAGCCAGTTCCAGGGCTCTGTCATCCTCACCATGAACAAGTTTTTCCTCATATTTGAGTGGAGCCTCCTATGTTCCAACTTGTGCCCAATTGCCCCTCGTCCTCTCACTGGCAACTGCTGAAAAGAGTCTGGCTCCCTCCTCCTTCAACCCACCCTTTTAGATACTTACTGACATTAATAAGGTCTCCCCTCAGCCTTCTCTTCTTAAGACTAAAGAGTCTCAGCTCTCTCAGCCTTTCTTCATTAGGAAGATGCTCCAGCTGGACTCTTTCCAGTAGTTCCTTGTCCCTCTTGAGTTGGGGAGCCCTGAACTGGATGCAGTATTCCAGTTGTGGCCTCCCCAGTGCAGAGTAGAGGGGAAGACTGACTTCCCTCGACCTACTGGCCACACTCTTCCCTATGCAGCTCAGGATTCCATTGACTTCCTGGCCACAAGAGCACACTGCTTACTCATTGTCATTGTGTCGTCTACCAGGACCCCCAGATCTTTCAAGATTTTTTTTTTTCCTGATTTCTGTTGTTCCACTTGAAATACAGGTGGAGCAAGTCTGTGTGAAATGATCCCCTGAAACTGAGCCAATCGGAACAGCGCCAGTAAGATCAGATCGTTGCCAGTTTGCATTGTTTGCGTTTTCTGAATTCTTCATTCCCATTTGCTCAAAACTTGTGTGTGTATAGTGTCTAGATACAGTTAAGAGGCAAAATTTGCTTAACTGACAAGTTCTGCAAAGCATAGGGTGATTTTTTTGTGACGCAAATAAATAAAGAAATTTGGATGACTTGTTGCTTTATGCTTCTGTCTCACTGTTATATCTCTTGGGGTTTGGTGTTTGATGGCTGTGTCCTTGCTGCTGTTCTGCACTTTGACAGAGCTGCTGCAGCTTCATTAGGTTAGTTCCCAGCTCCTAAGAGCTACACAACCATGTACATTCAAAAAGGTGGGCTAAGAGCTGAAGATCAGTTTCCTTTAGTGCAACAATTATATGTGTTACATATTATTTGGGAAAACATCTCGTGAAACCTTGTACTAACTTGTGGTTGGAGACCAAAAACCGCCTCTGTAAAGTGAGAGTAAGTTCTGGCTGTACATTTGTTTTATAGGTTGGGTTTAACTCAGCTTCTTTGCAGAACATCCATCCATCCTCCAGGTACCCTTGATGCACTCATAAATAGTATTTCTTCAGGTTAGAGGGATTCAGAGCAAATATGAATTGTGCTTTTGGACTGGTTCAGTATTGATTCGGTAATACCTATGGCAGGGTACAACCCCCTGAAAATAAATAGAACAAAATATACCATCAAGTATATTGTCAAAGATTTAGCTTTTTAATGCAGGAAAGCCTGCTTTCTTCAGTTGCAGTCACTTACTTTATGACATAAGATTAGAAGCAGGTGCTCAAATATTTTTCTTGATTGACTAAATGAATTTACAAATCAGCTATCTCAGATGCTTCAGAGGTTGTTACTGTCTGTGTCTACATAATTCAAGAGTATGTCAAAAATATACTGCCACTTGGTAGACTTCAGTTGCTGCTGAAAGATTAATAGGATTTAATAGGATTGCCAGTGGAGATGGGGTCTTACAGCCGGTTCCCTGTAACTTCACTAGAATAAGTGCTTCCAAGTTTTTCTCAGTGCCCTGTTTTCATGTGGCGTGTCCAGTACATGATGTTATATGGAGAGAGGAGATAAACGTTTACTGTTTTATCAAGTAACCCTTAAGGCAACCCAGACCTCAGGCGTAGAGGCCCGAGTTCTTTACTTCTCAACAGCTGAATTCAAGACAAAACCAGCTGAATCCTGAAGCGGGAACTCTGCCCGAGTTCAGACCTGAAGGTAGGAGGTAAGATCTGGTCACCACCTATTATTATTGTCTGTGGTACTGTTGCTAGTGCTGGGGCTGGGAATGGCCTATGGCAAACAGTACCTGATACTGATTTGATTCACGGTATGCTTTTAAGTAATACTACATAAAAGTTAAAACCTTTGAAGAGATCAGCTCTGCACATAGGGCAGACCAGGATTCTTGCTCTAGGTACCTGAGCCCAGCTCTACAGATCTCTCTTAATTGCCCAGCTGCTACTGACACTAGCTGACCTGCAGTGAAATGTATATTCTGGTTTGTTCTCATCATTTAATAAGTTATTGGTTAATCCAAATGTGGAATAGGAATATTCTTATATAAAAGCTTTTGTGAGAGCATGTTTTTTTTTTTTTTATAACTGCAGGTGGGAACTTCAAACCCACTTTAGAGAGAGGGAAAGAGGGGAGAGGTTTGAATAGGCTAAAAACTGATATATTTTTTTTCTCCAGAGCATTCCCTGTGACAGTGCTCAGCTATGAGGTAATAGAGACTGGAAGTCCTCATTTCAGCCTATTAATGCCACATGGTGCAGAGGTTGTATAATAGCTGAAACAGTATATACCTTCACATCCTTCCCAGGGATTTCTTTTTGGTGATTCTGACCCTTGCACAGATTTTTCTCTGTTAAGATCTGTTGTGAACCTGCACCGTCAGTCCCCGTGAAGCAGTCTGGGCAGCCTGCGTGTGGGGTGCTGTGCTGGAAGCACCTCTGAAGTGCCTCCACAGTGTCAGTGCTGGCGGGGCTTGGAGCAGTGCACGAACATGAGTCCAGTTCCTTTCCCCTCTCTGCCGATGCCTCCATTTGCTAAGCTCATGCAATTATTTTTACTTCCCAGGGAAGGTAGGAATATCTATTATTCATACTCGTCGAAGGGCTGAAATGAGAGGTGTTATAAAAATGCAATCTGTAATTACAGTACCTCTTCTCGCAAGCACAGGGTAGCAGGCACCTGAGCCTGTGCACTGCATCTTCCAGTCCTCAGTTACTTACGCTGTGGGATCCTGTTTCTGTTGGTTTCCTTGCTGCAGTTTCTCTTCTTTCACACCAACATTAATTGCCTTTTTTTGTTAACTAAATAGTTTACCTGGTTCCAGTCGGTGGTTGGATCATGCTGCTTGCAATTCTTTTCATTCCTCAGGTTTTTCTGTGCTGTGTTCTGGTGTGGCACTTTCCTACCTTGACTTTGAGTCATGAGCTGAGAAGTACAATGCAAATGAAACATTTTTACCTTTAAATACAAGGGAGGTAAAAATAAAATGTTTGTGAAAGTTCCTGAAAATCGCTTCCATTGATTCATGTACTTGCCTTCCTGGCAGGGACCTATAAAACCTTTGAAGTTAAGATTTTTAATTTTGTCAGGAAAACAGTTGTTATCCTCGAGGATTTCTGAACTGCACTTGTGAAAGCCCCAGTTAGTTGCATGATAGAACATATTATGTTGCAATATTCCACTGAAGTGAGAATATTCTCCTACCTCCTCAGACCATGTTAGCCTGCTACTGGAAAGAATGAGACCCTGGCTCTGAGATATGGCAGTACAAACAACAAACTATCAATTTCAGAACCTTGCTTGTTTTTTGGCCGGGGATGTATCAGGGTAACATTGTGTTCGTATGTCCATGTTTGCATAGGTATACCATGCTTTCAAATATTCAGCTCATTTAGACACATTGCAAGACCAAGTCCTACATCATAAAGAGAAGCAGCCAGAGGATAAATGCCTAAACTATTGCTACTGCTTAATACTTCTGAGCATGATCTTGCTCCATGAGGATACTACTCGTGTCCATATAGTAAAGCAGTGTTGCATCTATACCCATAAGGGGACAGAACTAGGATTGTACAGCCTAAACTAACTTGAGGGTTCCTGGTTTTTGGTATCTTGTATGTGCTCTCCTTGCAAAGGGTGTTGTCCATGTAAATCTAGTTAAGTGTGTTTGTAATCTAGTTCTGTTTAGCTTTTTTAAAGTTACTCCAAC
Organism: Gallinago undulata; assembly: GCA_026546715.1. NCBI lineage: Eukaryota > Metazoa > Chordata > Aves > Charadriiformes > Scolopacidae > Gallinago > Gallinago undulata. The sequence goes on along the minus strand of JAOTQQ010000052.1, from coordinate 32,170,302 downwards.
TAATTATTACAGGTTTCCTGTAATGAAATCTCTGAATTTGTAGCAGCGCTTCCAGCTTTCAGAGTTTCCTCTCTCATGCAATTAGATTGCCCCTATACTTGATTATACAAGAAGCTTCTGAAGATTGGTAGCCTTGATAGAGCCTGAGCCATTGGCTCCCAGCTGGGGATGAAGTGAATTTTGTTTGCTGCACATCATCTTCTGATTTGCCAGACCTGGTGGCATTTGCTAGTGCTTAAGGAGTCTCTCTAGATTAGCTTGACAGCCGCTTCTGATGTGCTATGGCTTTTCTCTTGGCTTCAGCTCTGCTAAGGAGTGGGAGAGGTTGTGACATTGTGGATTAATTGCAGTCATTTCACTCCCTGAGGAACCTAATTTGAGTTGTTCATGCCACTGCTGTCTGAGCACTGAAGCTTTTAGTGTCCGGCAGTCTTGCAGGCAGACAATTCCAGCCTTTTAACTAGAAGGAGTTTGTTTTAGCAACGGAGATTCTGCCTCCACCCTCTGGATCTGTGGTGTGATTCAGTTAGTGGCTGTAATTACTCATGGCTGCGTGTTTACCAGAGTGTGTTGCACTACTTCACTCTTTGTACTTTGAAGTTTATCATAGTTGCTCTACGCAAACTTTCTCTTAAAATAGTAATTTCTTAATCATTTCTGTTCACGTTGTAGTAAATCTTCCCGTGTTTCACAGCTCTGATCTTTGCCCTCTTGTGTCTGTAAAACTACCGTGTGTGTCCGTACATGTGCATACCGATTTTTATTTTTCTACTGGTTTATCAGTTTCCCTCTGCTCTTCATGTGACACATCCTGGGCTTTCAGATTTAATCTAGATATGTACACTGTTTCTGTTGCTGCTGTCTTGTCTCTTTTTGCAGCCCTGTAGGGTTTTGTCCCTCAGCAGCCTTGCAGTGTGATCAGGGTTGTGGAGCTCGCAAACCCTGTGTCTGTCTGACAGCAGGGTACAGCCCTTCAAGGAGCAAAGCTGTGTTGACGGTGAATGTTACCCTGTGTTTTGCACTTTGTCATGTTACTGTCACTCTGCTTTTTATCAAAAGCTTATAAATGTCACTGCTTTACAGAACCTGTGACCAGATTTGAGGTTCTGCTCTTTAGTGTCTCTGCCCGGGGCAATCCCACTCTTCCAGCTTGGTACTAGAACTACTACTCTTTTTACTTACCTGAATTTCTCTGTTCCAGCAAGTCTAACAGAAACTATGTGTTTAAAAAAGGCAACATTGAAGCTACTAGCTGGTCATCTTTCCCAGGTAGACTTTCTTGAACCTTTACTTTGTCTTTAGCATGTAGTCTGGTCCAGAGACTTCCCTGCAAGTGTTTTATGTCTCCTTCCTTACTTTAATTAGTGCCTTACTGCTTAAGCAATCAGGAGCCTACTTTTATTTGATTATTTATTATTAAGAGATAGAATTAACAGAATACCCCTTTTCTAGCTCTATTAATGTTCACATTATCTGTCACTCTAGAGGGGAGTCTTAAGTAGTCGGAAGCTGAAAGTAGTAGATTATGATGTCTCCTAAACCATATCAGCAAATATTGATCTTTATAAAAAATAGTAATAAAGTTATTTCCAAAAATTGTAACATTTCTACAGATGGAATCATATTTTCCCAATTACCAAGTGACAGTATTGTACTTTTTCTTTTCTAAAGGGGAAGGGGGAGTAAAACAATAAACTGTGGTACTGATCCTGACTTAGAGACAAGCAGCTTCTTCCTTCTATACTAATTTATGCAAAGAAATGCTTAGAAAACAGTTAAAATTTTGCAGCAATTCAGTAAAAGCATGTTTCTTCAGGTATATTAAATAATGCTGAAACTTTTGTGGTTGTTACCTAACAAATGCCTTGAGAAAGGCATAACAATTAATTCACTTAATTAAAAGCTTTTACTTTGCAAATTCAGGGTTAGCAGTAGGTACAAGTATCCCACGAGCACCCCATAACTTGCACAGCCACAAAACTTCCAGTCTGTTGAAGGCATTAGGCTCATCTGCTCAGAGCCAAAGCCCTAGCTTTTAGCTGTGGTTTGGGGGAAAAAGTTCTCATGGGAAATGTGTGTAAATGCTTCATAAAATTATAGGTAAGTATATGTGGAAGGTGAAGAGGTCCCTGGTCCATCCTCCTGTCTCAAAGCAGGCTTGTTGACAAGGCTCAAAGCTGTCTGTGTGACAAACTCATTACAAGTACTATTTTGTCTTCAGTTCACCAATGGACATGGAGAACAGCCGATTTTATTTTATCTCTGCAGAAGCCTTGTAAAGAGTGTTATGTTCTTTCAGGTGCCTCTTCACTAGTCTAAATAACTCTAATTCTTTCAGCCTTTCTTTGTTTGTTATGTGATCATTTTCATTGCTCTCACCTGAAGTATTTGTCGTTAATGCATGTTTTTCTTGAAACTATAACCTAGCTGCCACTGACCACAGCAGAGGGATTATGTCACATGGCTGGCAAAGTGTATTCCTGTTTGTACTTCTGGTGAAATGCTTGTCATCTTTGCAGCAAGATGTCACCAGTCGTTTCTGTTCAGCTTCTGACCCACAATAATGCACCAATCTCCAGCTTGGCCAGCTGTATTAGTGTGGTTTATTCTGTTGTTGAACTTGTAGCCCTTTGCGTTTGTCTATACTGAATTCCATCTAGTTACCTTCAGGCCTTTTTCTCAGGACAAAATAGAAGTTCCTGTCTTTGGTTTTCCAGTTTGCTGAAGGTAGGGAAGACACAGTGATTACCGGTCCTGGGATGCTAGGAAGGAACTCCGGATGAGAATATGATGGGAGACATCTTGCACAGCCTCTGTTTTGGATTGTCTTTTAGAAACTCTGGGAGAGATACTGCACTCTTCTTCCCCTTCTCTTTCTTTGAGGTGCAAAGAGGTGATGCAGTGTCACCTCCCCACAGGCATCTCAGGAGCAGCTGGTCCAGACCCCAGGTTTGTGCTGATTACAGTGAGACGCTAATGCTATATACAACATTTGAAAACAGGGATGGTGGCTCACTCTGTTTTCTATGGCGAGTCTCCCTCCCCTCCTGTCAAGTCATGTTCTTCCATTGCTGGTATAGCTCCTAAAGAACAGTGTTGCTCTATGTCATCTTAATTCTGGTCCGTGCATTTTTGATGTGGGGCTGTGAGGCTCCATCCTGTCCACCCTAAGTTACTTACAGGTAAGTTCAGGACAGCTGTAATGCTACAAGGTGGAGAATGCCCTTCCTTCTCTTTTATGTGACAAAAATACACCGCCTGTGTTTTACAGTTCCTGCCTAAATAATCAACTATGCTAACATTCAGTCTGGATCAATAACATTTTGTGGGACTGCCACAGGGGTGTAATTCAGTCAGTCATTCCTATCTTTGTGATTCTTCCTCGGCTTTAACAGTTCTGATTGAATAGATATGGATTTTATTTTTAGTTGGTTGTACAATAGTCATTCTGCATGCAGCATGACAAGCCTTCCCTCTTCAGAAAGCATCTCAGCATCCTCAGACCCATCTTCCACAGGAAGCATTGGAGAAAAAGATAGCATTTGCATAATACTTACCTGTGGCAGCACAGAGGCTAAGAAATGCTATTTTAATTTTCATTCATATTCTGGTGAAGAGGGTGCATTAGGGTGTAGTGGTGAAAGATACAGGAGTGAAGTAAGACTGTATAGAAAGACAGAGCAACAACAACCTCCTTTTGAAAGCTCAAACCATGAGTTTTACTAAATCAAGAGAAATCCCAAGCACAGCGGACTTGCATGTAAGCATTTTGGGGGAGTGAGCATGACTGAAAGCATAGACATGTCCTCCATAACATTCTGCAGCAGGTGGCCAGGAGAAGAAAGGAATGTGTTTTCAGTGGGATAGACAGAGTGCTGGAGGGGAGAGAAGAAGTAAGCTACTCTGTGAAACAGAAGTGCTTATTGTGCTTTATGGGTTAGTGTTTGAAGAACTTGGGTGTTAAGCTGACTTAGAAGTTTTTTAATGGTTTGAAAAGTGCAGACCTGCGTGATAATGATGAATCAGCTAGTTAACTATCTTTATTAGTTATTTTACAAAGCATACCTCCAAAGGGGCCTACTTGGACCTTTTTTAAAGAACATGGTAGGCATTCAAAAAGAATATACCAATATACCACAGCAAAACTTTTAATGTGTCAAACACCATAACTCCATGATTTCTGTGCTGCTTTTAATTCCCCGTGCATATAAAAATGCAACAGTACATGGGGTTTGTACCCATTTACATATCTTCCCATCCATCTTGCCTCTTTCCCTTCAGACTCCCTCCCTAAATCCATCAATTTATGTGCTGGCTTGAAGGGGTTAGAAGAGGTTAACTTTCTGGAGACTGATGTTAAATAAATTGAATGCAATTGCCTAAAACTTGATGGATATCCTCAGTGTCATTGCAAAGATTTTTGTTTGGCTTCAGGGCGTTTTTAAGATAAACCAGCTTATCATCTATATGTTTTAGCATACATCTGAAGAGGAGAATTTTATGCTTTACCTGTTTTCTAGAGCTGCAAGAGACTGTGGACTGTAACATGCTGCAACAAACCCACCTTGTGAAATAGCAGGCTCCAGGTAGTGATGCCATGTGCTGCATTCCTACACGTGTGTCCACATCATACCAAAGTGCGATGGGGGTAAACGCAGCCAGTGTGGAGCGGGGTGGGGACCTTTGTGCATGTAGTGCCTGCAAAGCAGATGCTTGTTTTAAGGAAAAGCTAGTGTGGGCCAAGAAAAATACATGCACACCATTTTCTAAACTGAATGGCAGCATTATTGAAGATGAGTTTGTCCTTGTGCAGAGCTTATTTCTGAGAGGCTGTCAAAGCTGTCCTTAATTTATAACCTGTGGAAGTGTTGGCTGCGGAAGTTAGAGATGCCCCGATGCTACTGCACCGGGTGTCAGGCTGCTTGGCAGGTGTCATAGTGTCTGTGATGGATTGGTACAGATCAAATTGGGTACACTTGATGAGCCTGGTCTTCTGTTCTCTCCCTATTTATTATCGCTTCCCCTTCAAGACCTTTTTCTGATGGATTTTGGGATGGAAGAGCAGTTGGATGGTGGGAGGTTTCAGGCAGGACTGTGCATCGGTCCCGTGCAGGTTACTTTGTTTAGCAGGGAAAGTGTTTCCAAAACAATGTACACAAAAAAAAAAAGCAATCTCCTGAAGGTTAAAGCAGAGTTTTTAAGTAAAATTTGGAGGGATTTAGTTTCCACAGGAAGTTTTGAGTGTTTTTTTTTTTCCTTTCAAATATATCACAGCAGCGAAGTTACATAGTGTCAACAGATGTGAAGGAACCAGTCTAATCTCTAATTGTCCTTATCTACTAATCCTCAGACGAATAGATATAATCTTCAGTGAAGCACATCTTTGCCGATAAATTTAATTAAAATGTATTGGCAAGTTAAAGACACAAGTTGAAGATGTTATAAATGAAAAACTAACTCTGTGTAGGCTGAGAGGTTTTGTTACCTTGCAGTGAGAGCTTGTCGTATTGCAGGGGGTTAGAATGGATGGATGAGTTGTGAGCTGCACCTGAATGCAGCCATCCTCTGACTGGTAAAGGTGCTGAGAAAGTGGTGGGCTGTTGGTGGAGTGGATGGAGAGCATCAGCACAAGGGCAAGCTTTTGAAGGAAGCCATTTTGTGATACTAAATCGGTCTAAATGTCCTCTTGCATAACTTCAGGCATATTTGGCTTTGGAGAAGACTTCAGAATGTTTCTGAAGGGTTTGAAATATCAGCCAGCTTTGTTTGGAAGGAATTCAGATACCTGTGTAGATCCTTCCTGCTCTGTTAGCTACTTCACATGGCTTTAGGTTCAGTGACACGTAGACCCTGGCAGGGTGAGGTAATTTTTCTCTTCCTTTCAATTGGGCAATTGCTTGTACACCTTAGGGACTCCAGTAGTGATGCACTGATTTTATTATTGTGTGTCTTGGAGTTAAGTTAGTGCATGTACTGATGATACAGTATTGTGTTCTGTCTGCTTTAATATATCTAATGTGGTGACTTCCTCCTGGTGTCCTTCCTCCTGAAGTAGCACAAGAACTCTGTCACTGAGGGAATACTAAAATAGTTTTCTATCAAATCTAGAAATCTGAACAAACTAGCAGAATGTATCTGCTCCAGCTCTTTGGTGTTTATGTATCTTCTGATGGGGTTTATAACTTGAAATGCTGTCTGACAGGTGGAATTCAGGGTGAGGCTTGAAAAGAACTGGGGTTTAATCCTGTCTGACCACTGTCCTGCCGTAAAGTCAGTCCCATCAGTAAGGTCTGGGTAATGAAGACTTACTTATAATGCAACTTTTTGCCTGATAGAACTGTTCAGGGAATTACTTGCCCAAGGCCAGAATGAAGCTTGCTTTGATTTTCTTCTCATCCTTTCCTGGAGGTACAATACTTTGATAACTAATGTCAGTTTGATTATTTTATTTGTCGCCAGTTAAGTTTGCTCAGAGCACTATTTACATGCCTGTTTATTTTCTTTGCATCAACAGTTTTACAGAAGCAACAGTAAAAAATAAAAAGAGTCTTACTTGTACAAGGCCTGCAATGTATAAGACTTTTCAGACAGGAATTCTGTTGCTGTCAAATGTGTTTTTACATTTATACTGAGCTGCAAAATGATAATCCAGGCTTTCTTGTGGAATTGAAACTGGGGAGGCATGGCAGCTGTGCAGGATGGGTCTATGCAGCACGAGAAGAGCCAGTGTTTGGTTGCAGGTTAATGTATAAATGATTGAAAATCTTAGTATGTTCTCTACGCGGAATGGTGTTAATATAGACTATGGCTGAGCATATATATCCCTCCCCCATTTTTATCTGCTTTTGCCAAAAAACCTCATATCCCCATAACTCTGTAATAATTTAAATGATTTGTATATACCAATTAGCTGTCTGGAAGATGCTAAAAGATGTTAATTTCACCAACCCTGAAATTGTACCTCCTTCAGAATTAAATCAGAGCACTGCAATATTAACACCTTTATAAAACCTTTCTAAGGTAGTCAATAGCATAGAAAATGGATCCTGTGTGCAAGGCTCTGCATCGGTAGACTATAGAACCACTTGGAAACGCACAGTGCACACAGAGGCTTTATCCCTCTTGAATTCTACATGCCTTCTCCAGAGTTGTCTCTGTACTTCATAAATTCCCCTTGTCTGTTGAGAGAAGGGCTGGAGAGCATCAGCCAGGGTAGTGCTGGTCATAACCGAGCTGCGTCTGGCACTGTACAGTAAAGTTTAGACAAAGCTATCCAGCTAGTTTATTCTAAAATTCTACAGCTTTCTCAACCATAAGCCTTCCCATTGATTGCTGACAGAAAAGAACAGGATCAGTCTCATAAAATAATCCTGAGGGTTGCAGATTAGTCAGTGCACCACTGGCCAAAGGGAGTATATGGGTATGAGGGAGGTGAACAAACATATATAATATTGTTTCCAAGTACTCTCCCACCTCAGAAGCTTTTCATCTTAAGGATTTCTTGTATCAAAGCTGTTATCCTCAACAAGCTTCTCTTTCGTTGTTGAGAGAGAAAACATTTTTTTCCTCACAGAAGCAGCAAGCAGCTTGGCTTGGCCCCCTGAAGGAGAACAGCATCGTAAGACCCATAATTAGCCTTATAAAAAGTGTAAGTAGTGGTGCAGGTTCTGCTGCCCTTGCTTCCAGTGTTGTCTTTGTTGTGGAGATCCCAGCGCACAGCACAAAGTTCAGTGGAGCCCGGTGCCATTTGTCCTGTTAGGAGCTGTAGAAGTTGAAAGTACATAGAAGTAGCTGACTTAGGTATGAATGTATCTTTTTGAATGTTATTTAAATGAATTTGTTTAGCATGAAACCTTTTTGTTTAATAAGAAATCCTGGAGGAAGGATTTGGCCTAGTTCAATCAAGGATATGGATACGGAGGGATCTAAAGGAAGAGTGCTGTCATGACACTTCCATACTGTTTGGGGTTTGGCACTTCTAATGAAATCTCTTATGTCCATATTTTGTGTTTCACCCGTTGAGATTCTAGGGAAAAAATTCTAACCAAAATAGCTACGGATGATGTTTCCCTCTTTCCTAGAGACTTATCTGGTATCCTGCTATTGGCAAAATGGTTGAAAATTCATGCTGGTTCTGTGTGCCAGGTTTGGGCTATTTCCGCCTGTGTCAGTAGCCACATCTGGGCTGCATAGTGAACTAAATACAAATATATAATTTTTGTTACACCTAATAATTAAGAAATTAGATGTGGTTTATCTTGGGTAATGTTAGGATCCAGGTTGATTGTGGTGATTAGTGGATGTCATTTGCCACAATCTAAATACAGTCCTGCTTGCTACGTAATCATTGTGTTGTGCTGTAGTATCGTGCACCAAGATTCATCACAATGCAGTGATGAATTTTTTCAAGCCCACCTGTGCTTTGAACACTTTACTGCCAGCTTTTTCAGCTGGGAGTTTGCTGAAATTCATATGCAGAGTCCATACTTTATTTTTTATTTATCTACTATGAACCTGAGCAGTTTTCCATAGGGAAAGAGTGAAGGAGAAAGATTGCTTCAGGAACAAAAATATAAAAACCCATGGAGATCCTGCCTAGTGAGTTTTAGTTATTAATTTGCACCTCAGCTGCAGATTTAGTTCAGGGTGAAGTTTGGCAGCTTATCTTTCAGCTTTAGAAGGTGATCCTGTAAGTGAGTTCAATAATGCATAGCTCTGGCTAGCTGCTGGGTAGCCAAACAAGAAACCAGCAGTTTTTGTTGAGTCTGAGTTTCATCCTATAGTACTAATGCATTTTGGCTTTTGTAAATACACTGTGACCTGAATTTTATACGTTAAAAAGGTCAAGATGAATGACCTTGTGTGAGGGTTTCCCTGCTCCTTGGGGTACACGTTACCCAGCAGAATCTGCTTGCAGAGCAGATACAAGGCAATACAAAGGTCCAAGCTTCCAGACACTTACCATTAATGATCAATTCAGCATGTATAGTAAATATTTTTTCTTCATCAAGTGCAAATGTTTTTCCTTTATAGTGTAACTGAAGCTGGATGCTGTAAATGTCTCTAAAATCTTACCTAATTATATAGCTGTTACACTGAGGACTTTTGAGAGAGAGATATATTACTTGCACCAAAGCTGTTTACCAAATACTAAAGTTCAGGTAACCAAAGCACCCGGAAAAACTAAACACAACTGTGTATCTCAAAGCAAATGTACATGGTACAAACTTGTAATACCTTAGTAAGTGAAATGGCATCACTGACAGCCTTAACTGAGCTGGGTGAGAGAGATACCCTGCTCTCAGCTATCTTTGTGGTGCAGGTTGTGCAAGTGACTGTACAGGCTCCCCATAACTGAATTTCTTGACATTTTGTTTCTTCAGTCCTGCTGCTGCATTACAAATGGAAATGATCCCATTTCTAGATGCTACTGGAATTATTTTCCTGAGTGAAACTTTGTGAGCTGAGCTCCTTATATCTCCAAGGAACAATTAACTGGGAGGTTAGTTATGCTTAAAGAGCTGACCACTCACCTGTGTAATGACCAGCAAAAGTCTCTAAACTTAGGGATAAGAAAAAATCTGCCACACGGGAATAAATCCTCATCAGACAATGTTGCTGCTTGTTAAGAGCTGCAGTATTAGCGAATGTGGAGAAGAAAATGCTCCTTCCAGGTATATATCTTAAGTGCAAAGATGAGAAGAAAACTTACCTTTTGTTTTTATATAATAATTTATTAGAAAGAACAGATAATATTTCATGATTTACCAACAAATCTTTATTTTTCCTCTTGCTTCTACCCCCTTCTTTTTTGTATTTTTAAGTGATAATACGAGGCTCTTTAAACCAGCTTCATTAGAGTTAATTCCCCCTCCCCTCAGGCAGCTACAGCTTTATGTACCAAATTTTTATTATACCCAGAAGCTTTCTGCCTGCTAATAAATAATGGTGGTAAATCTTTATATGAAATAAATGTGGTTTCTCATCGCAGCAGAAAGGAAAATAAGTCTCTTTTTTTCTCTTTCGGTCCATGCATGTTTAAATTATAGAAATTAAATAGTGTGAAAACAGCATTCATTTTAAAGACACATGGTCAGGTCAACAAAATAAAGTTCTTTGACATATGCCATTAATGGTAACTTAGATCAGCATTACAAAAAAGGTGTTTGGAACCTTGTAAAAAGATTATTTTTTTTTAATCATTCTTAGTACAGTCTGTAAAGAGCAGTCAGCTGTGCTGTCTGTTCTCATTCCTGAAGTGAGTTCCTATGAGCAGTACCAGCCTTTGCAGTGCCCCAGAGTGAACAGTTCTGAAGCCACATGTGTGGCTGTGACAGGAGATTTTCCTTTCTCTGCAGTAGGAAGGAGGGAAGGGAAGGGGAGCAGTAAGGCAGGAGGAACAAGAAGAGTGTGTCCTGAGGCTGGTAATTTGAACTCTCTAATCTGGGCTTTGAGGGTTCATTCCTGTGCTTGGTTGTCTTTGAGATGGCTTTGCTCTGGTGGGATGTTAAAACTTACTCATCTTTTCAGTGATTTGCGAAAATATCATGGGCACGTTGTTATAAGTAAGGCTCAGAATGAGAATTGTGGTCCAGCTTCTTGTGCTGTTGTTGAACCTTTTCTCACTGGCATGAAGCATCATTCGTCTAACTACTACACCGCCTGTGTGTGCCTGACTGTCTCCTTGCTTTCCAAACCTTGCAAGGACCACAAGAGGGCTAAGCTAACATGCTGTGTTTTGAAATCTGGAATCATTTCACTTGGCTTCAATAAATTTACAGTTGTAGAGGGAGGCATTTCTTTTGGCTGGAGAACATCCTTGAGAATTTCAGGGTATGGCTGCTTTTCTTGAAGAAATTGAGTTAGAGAAGCTCATAATTGGAAAGGGATAGCTATTTAAATAGTCAGTATAAATGGAACATAATTAACATTACCTTAATCCCTCTCCCATGGTTCTTAAGTCTACACTTGGGAACCTCAAATTGAGGATGCATGTCTAAATGTATCTTAATTAAGTCCTAATTAATTTAACTACTTAAACAGTTAATCCTTTCTTTCTTAAAATGAGATTTCACAGTCTGGAAAGAGGTTAAAATGTTTCATTTGTCCATTTTATGTCCACAGTGCCTCCTGACCTCCATGCTGTAATGGTCTGGGATCCAACCCAACAGCAGGACTGGGAAACGAAGCAGCCACTGGTGTTGCCTGCAGGCGTTGGGGGGCCATGGCTGTAGCTGCAGCACTGACCTGGGATCCCTGTGGGTCTGTTGCAGTCCCATAAACATCCATGTGCTGCTCTGCCTAAGAGCTTGACTGACACTGGGTGGTTTCTTTTTAAGGCACAAATAGTAGAAGAGAAAGGTGAAGCTGCCAGACCTGTCCCTAAGGCCAGCAGGGACATTGATGCCCTGTCCCCACACACGTGGGATGGTGTGGCTGCCCCAGGCTTCCAGCTGCTGGCGCAGGGCTGGCAGCACACGCTGCCTCCAGCTGCAGAGGCTCCCTTTATGTGTCTTTGTATGTGCAAAGCTCTAACTCTTCATTTTTCTATTATTTTGGGATTAAGCCAAAGCTTTATTAAATTTCTTGTAGATGATTAAAAGGGGAATTGAAATTACAAGGTGAAATCTGAAGCATTCAGAAAGGGAAATCTTCCTTCTTTATTCTTCACATGTTCCAGTTGGAATATTTCAAGCTCAATGTTTCTTCCTCCCTAAAATAAATAGGGGGGAGCACCTGCACAGACAGGTTAGGCTTTCCTAGATAGATCCTAGACCAGAAGTTCCATCAGCACACAGGGTCTTGGTTACTTCTTCCCTTTGGTGGTGGTCCTGTGGCAACCTGATGTCAGAGCCCAGGGCAAAAGGGAAAGAGCCAAAAGGCTCATGGATACAAGCAGCTCTGTGTTTGAGATGCTCTTGGGCTAAAACTGGGATGAGCTTACCCACGATGGCATGTCCATCTAAATCTATTTCTTCTGCCTCTTGCTGTGTTGGAATTTCGCTCGTACAGAATAGATCAGAGTTGCTCAGCATATATTGATGACATTTCAGACAAATTATCTCAATTGGGGTATGCAGAGTGTTTTTAATTCTTTTTAAAAACTGTACTTAGCAGTGCTCTCCTGTCTTTTTCTTGCTGATTTGTGGACTACTATGTGACTTTCTAAAAGCAGAATGGCAGAATCAGAATTATGAAACCTAATATATTAAAATATTTCTGTGGTTTCTTTAAGATCAAGTCACTGGTGAGAGCTGATAACCGCACATGTGAGCAGCATTTTCTCTAAGTGACTGGTTTCCAAATCTTGCTCATATTGCCAGCCATTTCCCAGTACTCATGGGCGCTGTGTCTCCTCATCCTGGTTGCACATCTGTGTTGCTAAATGAAAGTAATCAGACTCAGCATGAAAATTTAATAAGCTGCATTCTGGCATTGGTCATGTTCTCAATTGGGTATTTGTGTGTTTGTGTATTTGTTTTCTGTCTGCAGAAGTCCTCAGACATTGTCAACCAGAACAGCTCCAGCATGTACAAGCCCTGATGTTTATTAGCCTCAAATCGCTCCCTGGTGGTGGTACTCCGAAAACAGATCTCTGAATTTGCTGGTATTTTTAGGGGGATTGATCAAAGCCAAGCCCCAGCCTGGGAAGCCATAAAGCTGATGGCAGTCCCCTCCCAGTCTGAAGATTAATATGTTTCAGAAGCAGAAAGATCCTTAGATGAATTGGTGTATTTTAAAGATTCTGACTTTAGCGTGGTAAAGTTTTAAATAATTATGTATTTTGACTTCATGGTGACTCATGAAGCCTGTAGTTGGTTGCACATAAATCTTGAGCAGGATGTCTCTCAGTGCTGAGCCTTGTGGCAGCCCCAATTGACCTTCCAGGAGAAGCAGAATAAAGCCAGAGAAAAGTGGGAGCAAGCTTTGTGCGTGTCCCATTAACCTCTTGCTGCAGGAACAAACTTTGAAGGTTCCCAGCACTGCTATCTGGGCCAAATTTTGGAAATTATTGAGCTATTGCCTGTCTCCTGAACCTTTCCTGCTGTCTGCTGGGGTTCCAGCTCCCTGCCCACTTGCTTTGCTGTTTGGCTGGTAACTGCTGGTGGTTTGGCTCCTGCACAGGAGTCTAGGGAGATCTAGCCCCTTTCTGCCCTTGCTTTGGTATATGGTGCTGGTATGTTTGGTATAGTGACCATAGCAGAGTGGTCTGTCACCATACGTGTGGCAGGCTTAGCCTTTAGCTCCTATTTGATGCAGTTGCTTACTGCTTGTTCTAAATTGTCTGGTTGCATCCATCTCTCCCTTGATTTTTATGATTCTCAGTTGGGATCACATGAAAAATCTTTTTGTCTTCAGCCTGCGCATGGATTTCTGTCTGCTCACTGTCAAAAAGGCACAAATAGCTAAGGGTGCTTTCAAAGGGATCCTCCTCACTCTTGAACCGCTTGATGGGTACTTGTAGGTTTCAACAGACCACTGCAAAGTGCCGAGCAAAGGGAGGGAGACCTCAACTCCTGAGTGAAAGGAAAACCTTAACTGAAAGATGTTTGCTTCCCTGAGTGCTACCATGGCACCTCTTACTGAAAAGAAAATCACTTTTTAGTAATTCTTAGTAGAACTCCCATCTTATTCATCGGGGAGATGTTTTAAATGGTTTTCTGCTTAGTCTCTGAACGCTTTAAAACTGGGTCAAAACATTGCAGTGGGGTTTGTTCTGGCCCCCATGTGACATTTGAAGCTGTCTCTTGTACCCATGGCTGTGGATTAAGGAGGCTGTGCAGAGCAGCCCAGTGCACGCTCACCATCCTCGGCAGGAGAGGGTGTGTGAAGCTGCTCCGGATCGCTTCCTCTGTGGAGCGGCTCAGAGCTGGTTAGAGCACGAGACAGCCTGCCCCAGCTTGGAGGATGTTCATGAGGCTCTTCAGAGGTAGGAGCACAGGGGAAGGTGAGGGGTGAAGAGCAACTGGGACAATGGGGAGGCACTGGGGGCAAACAAGTTGACTGAAAGGGCTGCTCGTGGGAGCGTCACCATGGACCAGGTGCAGCTCTGGTAAAAGGGAAAAGGGATTGCAAGTAAGGAAATAAAATCTCCGTTACTTGTCTTGAAACAAATTATTGCTTTCACATTGGAGCTTTACTAACTCCAAAAAATCTAGTGGGTTGGGTGGTTTTTCAGTATTATTTTAATTAATGTCAGGAGCTAACATTTATTTGGATGAAGAGCTTAAGCAAGCTAATGGCCTTAGTCCTGGGCAGTGATGCATACGTATAAAAGCAAGTATCTGATTTATAGCTGTCTGCATTCAAAACGCTTGAGCACACCAGTTAGAGAGGTGGTTGAAGAATTCAAATTAATAAATAGGTACTAAAGCAGATCAATTTCTCAGTCAGAAGTACATAGACTATTTTTAAAGAGGTGCTAGTGGCAGAAGGGTGTTTTAGGTGTTGTCCATTGACATTAGTGTTCTGAAGTCTTGTTCAGCTTCTCGGCAAACCAGATATTAGGACGCTAATGTTGTTTATGAACAAGAAGTCCAGGCACTATTGGTTGCTTCCATATATTGCCAGAGATCAGACCCACTGAAAGGCTTGAGGTGTAGGTGCTGTCCTCTAACAACAGTTCTACAGGAATACACCCGTGCCCACTGCCAGCTCTCCCTCCCTAGAGCTGGAATCCAGGTTTGCAGTTGATGTACAGTTGCGTACTCTATATTTCAGCAGCAAGCCTTTTTACATGAGCAAATGCATTTTGGCAAAGTTTCTCATGTTCTATTGAAAAATATGGATGTGTATTGGAACAATATTTTTGAGCTGTTTCTTCTGTGCAAATAGAGCCTTATTGGTACTTATATTCTGCTTAATTATGCTTCACATTTTGGAGCAATCTGTTCAACTTAAACACCAGTTCTGTGAAATGGAGAGAAGTAATCTTTTGGGTGATACTGTCTCATTTGGGTGTGATCTGTAGCATGCATATTTAATAGTGGTGTTTCACTCCTCAATTCTGCCTGGACCAAGAGAATTTGTACTTTTTCTAGTCTTTGCACTGGTGAATTGCTATAACGTGGTGGTGAGCTGTCCTGCCTGCTATTATAGGAGGAAACTTACTCCCAAATTCCCTCCCGCTGGCGATGCTGGCATTGCCTTATGGTTATATGGCAAATCCTATTTTAGACACTACTGTTTCCAAACAGGATGAAGGGGATGTTAATAAACAAAACAAAATCTTCTCTCTTCTTTTTTTTTAACGAATGCAAGCAAACCCACATATGTTATCAGCTTGGGAAAAGAAATATGTCTGTTTTTAAAAAAAACAAACAAACAAACTCAAAGCTTCATTTTAGAAACAAACTGATTTTAAGATGTTGAAACTTAAGGCCAAATAAGAAATATACATACGCTCTCTTCAGGTGAAAACTCAGAATAAAGAAATCTCAGGTGAGGCCGCAGCTCTGTGATCCCCTGAAATCATGATCTTAAAGACTGTATATGTGATTGAGAGTGTCCATTATAAGGGTTTTATGTAGTTTAGGCTGTGTTCAGCCTTGCACCGTTCTCTGTTCACCTTCCTCTTCCTAATGTCTGCTCAGTTCTTATGTCAGTTCTGCAGCCAGTGCCAAGTGTCTGTAATCTTTCCTGTTCAGAAAGGGTGCCTCTGGGGGTGAAAACAGCTTAGTTTTTAGATAGTAGTTAAAACTTGCCTGAATGGATAAATTCAAAATTCTTTTTCCCATAATAACCCAAGGATAACATGTCCTTGAATTAGGCACTGAACTAATTAGTATTTCTGATTGCTTGATTCTCCCACATTATATATTCATTGATTATTGTTCTTCCAAAAGCCTTTTTCTAACTCAAAGCTAGAGCAAACCAATGTTCATGGAAATCGGTGCAATAATAAATCAGGGTCTTGAAGTGTCTGATTTGCTTTTCAATGAGGAGGAAAAAAAAACACATTGGCAGCAATAATTCTTCTCAGAGAGAATAAGTCTGTTTGTAATGCATTGTCTTGGTCCATCAGGGTTTTTTTGATGAATAACCTATTCCAAAAAAAAGAAAGAAAATTAAGTTTAGCTATTTCATTTATAATTCAGAAGTCTCCTACAATAGTTTCATTTATTAAGTGCCCTCTGAAGAGTTTCTGATATTTCTTCAGAAAAAGCATCACAGTTTGATGGCTTGATGTATTCTCATGGTTTTCCTTCTCCTTTGCTCTTTGGAGTCTAAATCTTGCCTTGGTCCTGGCTCGCCCTGTGTTTCCCAGGCTGGGGAACCTGTTCAAGGCCAGTGGCTCAGTGCTGGTTTTTTGCAGAGATTGGTGACTCCGTATCTTTAATTTGTCTTCTCTGCACATTACTAAAACATAGGTGGGAGACTTCCACAGTTTAATTTTCCCCCTTCAACCCCAAGCAGTAATTCCTGATCTAAACTCTAGTCTGGTAAAAGTATAGTAATATGTTTAAGCAATTAGATTAATGCTGTGAGTAGCTGTGGTAGGAATTTTCTGCCAGGCTAGATACCCGTTAATAAGAAATGGGTCTTCTGCAGAACTGATGTTTGTCTAGATGTGGGCCTTTGTGCCCCTTGCTGGAGGCTGGGGCTGCCCCTCTGCTGCTGCCTGTCATGCCTCCAGCTACTCAGCCAAAATGATTCTGTGATTCTATTACAATCACAGTCAGTAGAAAGGGGCATTTCATTGCAGTTAGCCAGATACTAATTTTACAGGAAATAGGATTTGCATGAACATTTTTCCATTTTCTGTTCTTCATCTTTACCCAGGACTAATTTTAAAAAAAAAAATTATTATGACTTATGACCTTTAACAGTGGATTTCTTCTTCTACCCAGGTGTGACTGCAGGTGTTTTCAGAGTAAGTTCAGCTCTGTCCCAGGCTTTCTGTGTGACTCTGAGTGAATCTCCTGACCCAGGGGCAGCTGTAAACCAAATGCTTATGAGGCAGGGCTGCCACAGCCTTGACATGCAGGAAAAGCTCCTCTGCTCCACTCTTGAACACTGTTTCTTGACAGCTAAACTGGAAGGAATGCTCTTTATGCTTTGTTTCCTGCTGAGATGACATGCCTTTACTGCAGGAACTGTTTCTGCTATGGATTTGTGCAATGGTGGGTCTCTGCCTTTGGGATCACTGATATGACTGACAAAGAGCAGGATCAAGCCAAGCTCTGGAAGGGGAATTATCCTCTGTGAGCCCACCTGGGTGCTATAAAGGTCTCCACCATGAGTGTTACTGTTCCCTGAGGCGATGCTCAGTGCTATCCAGATTACATTTTATTACAGCAGATAAAGCTGCTTATATTATACTTGTGCTTATTAAGAAAGTACCTAGGCTCAAAATTTACTGAAGAGCTGTGCATTCATTTCTTGGCTGCAAAGGCATCAGGTCTGGATTGGGAAATTTTGCTCAGGTTACTGGAGACCAGGACAGGGCTTTCAGGAGTATCACTCTGTGTTCCTCTTGTTCTTATTCTCTTCCCTGGGTTAGATGAATTTTTTTGGTCTGACATGAGACAGCCATTCTTATGTGTCACCTTTTCCAAGAAGAAAATTCTACAAAGTGTGAATAGGTTGATAGACGTGAGGAACACTGATTAAGTGAGAATAATGCTGAAAGGCTGTTCCCAGGGCGCGCTGGGCTAGATGGTGAAGTGCCAGGAACTGCAGCTTTTTTGAATACTGATCATTTATTTTTTAAACATTTTTTTTCAGTCTGCAGACAGGATGGTGCTTGGGTTTAGTTCTCCTGCAGGTTTGCACAGCAGAGGATTCTTGCTAGCTGCCTAGGATCTGTAGCATCTGCCACAGATCTAGAGAGAGCTTGACTTTGCAGCACAGAAACAAGCCTTCTCTTCTCCAGGCTGAACTCTGTCATCCTGTCTTCGTAGTCAAATGCATCGGTTCTCCCTGATGATCATCTTTTGGCCTTGTCACTTTCTTATTCTGGGCTGAGTTTCTTAGATTGCTCTTTGAAGTACATGGAGTGGTTTAGAAGCAAATCCTGTACTTTAAGCAGTGCCTAAATATCAACTTTGAAAAAAATCAAGTCTTGGGAGCGTCTTTGCTGTAACTGGAGTGGAGCTTTCTCTTGTGCAACAGCACAAATCCAAAGTCAGACCCATTTGTAACAAGGGAGACGCAATAACTGAGCGCTAATGAAGTTGAGGGGACTCGTGTGAAGCGCTGGGAAAGTGTATCTGCACGTATAAGTGTTACTATTCCCATTTTACTGATGGAGTTTTACAAATTACCTTCACTCCTTCCTGTTCTGCTGGAGAGCTGCTGAGGCATAATTCATTTCTATAGCGGGGCTGGAAATAGATTCCTAAGCGGTTGAATGCTGCGAAACGGCGCTGCCTGGTTGTAATGCGTTATCGTGAGCAAATAACGCTGCTGATGCTATTGATGATCGTGACTAGGAGGTTGAAAGAAGCTATCAGTGCTTTCAAGCAAGATAGCTTTTAGGTTGCGTTGCAGTTCATGTTAGACATTCCTCTTCTTGAATGCCTGGTCTCTGCGGTCCAAATCATGCTAGGGATGTAAGAGCTGATTTGCATATAGTGTTTTGTGTTTCCAGCAAAATTCTGCAAGTTCTGCAAAACTCATCTTTCAGGGGAATGGTGTATTCTGTTTGTTTCTTTGATTCCCCTAAAGGGCAGTGAGTATTTGTGAATTCTGCTGTGATGTCATTAATGTGCTGGGAGGATTTTCTTGCTAGGCTTGAGGTTTCCTGCTGAAGGGCATCTGAGAAGCAGCAGAGTTGGGTTTTGGGTTTGGGGTTTTTTGGGTGATTAGGAGAAAAAGCTTCATCATCTTTTACCCTTGCAATCCTATAGTTTAACTGTAGCCATGACTTACTAAGTGCTACTTAGTGATTGAAAGGGATTCATTGTGGGTGTTGTGGGTCTGTGGATTAATTCTTCACACAGGCTTTTTTAGGGCTTTTATGGAAAAAAAAAAATGTGTTTCAGATAGAGCAGAGAATCTGATCTTCTGCAAAGTTCATTACTGATGGTTGGGGAAAAATTGTACAAACTGAAGGCTGGATTGCTGTCAGGGCAGCTAAAGAATTTCTTGAAATCCACAGAAAACATTGCAAAACCCATAAGCAATGTTGGTGGCAGTTGAGACACAGGTCCCAAGAGATTTCATGCTATATACCCATCTCGTGAACTAAGATTGTATCTACCTGGGGCAGATAACCTTTCATACCCCCAACAAACACACAAAATAGGATTACTCTCTGAAGGTGACCGTATGTCAGCCTGAGCTGTCTTCTTCAACTTCAAACACCTCTGCAGAGAAGTGATGCTGAATGTGTTCACAATTTCATATTAACAGAGTAAAATGGAAAGCACTGTCAAGTTCCATGGCCTGTAAAATGTATGTATTGCAGGAAATACATTTGTTTAACAAACCGTACAGAAGTTATCCAACGATATAAAATGTTAGTATGCAAATATTTTTCATTTTTTATTTCTTTTCAGTTGGGAATTGGTGTGTTACCAAATAGCATTTCAGTATCTTGTTTCAATGCTAAGTGACGTATTATGTTTCTTACAAAGCACGAAAACAATCGAGAGCACACTTCTCACTTTCTGGTGTGGGTAGTGTAACACAAAGCTTTATTTGTGGCGTAAATTGTGTTACGACAGCATAAGGAAATGTGGCTTTTTAAACAGTAAGGAGTAACACTGAGAAATGGAATGTGGTCATACTGTGCTACTCATGAGATCGCTCAAAACTGAGTAAAAATGAAGTGTACAAAAACACCAAAGGCTGCTCATCCTGCGAAGCTGTTTGTACAAATCAGGAGGGATGGGGCAGAGGGGTCTGATTTAAGCAGGGGCTGTGTCCAGCTTGATGTTACCAAGGAAGGCAGAGCTGCTCCCAGAAAGGAGATACAGGAGCAGCTCTGCCTGGGCATGGGTGGCAAGAAGAGTCTTCACTATTTCCAGTGCTGCAGCAAGCATGCAGCTTGCCCTCCACTGCCTCTGAACAGGTATCGAGATCTTTATTTTTTAATGCTCTCCCCAGCCCTCCCCAAACACTAACATGTTAGAAATAATCTTCAGAAATCATGAACTGAGTTTCTGCCAATTTCTTTTCCTTTTCATTAATCTGTTGTTCAGAAAATGTTCTGTTTTGCTGCCTGGAGAGTAATCCATAACCTGGGGGGCTTAATAAATAATAATCATGAGAACTATTGGAAGAGAAGACAAATAACCAAGTCCTCAGTAACTGCTTCTACATGTTTTAGGAAGAGGTTTTATAAGTGGTGGTAACAACACTGTAGTTTCTCCTATTTATACTGTTCAATATGCTAAGTAGACATAAGCATATGAATTTGAGATGATGATTAAGAAGTTTTTTGTTGAGCTTATTTAAAAGCACTGTTTTTCGAAAGAGCTATTCAGTATTACGTTCAAAATACAGACTGTGAACCAAAACCTCTTTGTTATAATTTTAAAAATCTGGAAAGGAATAACTTTGTAGTTGAACCCTTGAAAGCTGACTCTCTGAACTTTTTGATACAGTGAACATAAACATACTGTTACAAGAAGCATTTTTTTATTTCTCTTTAAGGGCTTCTCTCTTATTTCCGTAAAGAGGAAAGGAAAACACTGTTTCTATCCAGAAAGAATTATCTACAGTCTAAAGTTTAATAACCTACAAGGGTACCCAATACAGAAAAATAGATCGTCTTTCTGTATTTTTGCAGCACATCTATTGTCTTCCTGCTGTTAATCATCTCAGGTGCATTTTTGTCTTTTCAAGCCCAGTATTTGCAGTGGGACCTCTCCATGTTCTCCAGCGGTTTTTATTCGTTGATTTCACCCTTACTAAGTCAGGACAGTATTATTATGCTTTCTCTAATGACTGCATTTACATTTCTTTGTTCTCGTCAATGGAAGTTAGTTTGCAGCTAGTGTTAACGTGCAAATTTAGAACTATCCTTATTAGTCTTGACGCAGGAGATCATTTTTTTCCCAGTCCTCAGGCTGCTCTGCAAAGTGGGATTTCCCTGGTGGTGGGTGATTTCCTGGCTAATGGTTCAATGCCTTTTGCTTTGGTGGAGACTCAGGGCCTCTTTAAGAAACCTGCTCATTATCTTTACTTATTGCCAACCTGTCTTGGTGGATCAAGAAGGTTAAAAAGTCATGTGGTGATATTGCATGTGGTGCAGTGGAGTTTATTAAATTTCACTGATTGTTTTTATATACTTTCAGTAAAGCTCCTAGTACATACTGCTTCGTTTCTAATATTTGTTGTAGTCTAAGTATACAATTTAAATCCAGGGTTGTTTGTAGGCTCTTTGCTCTTGAGGCCAACTTCTCTTGGAAGTATTCTTCAAGTTTCAGTTCAAAGCAAGAAAGTGTGGAGGTTTCTGTAGTCGTTAATCTATGAATGATATCCTCAGTCATTCAGAATTCAATTCTGTTATTAACCCCCTCATGTGCTTGCCCTCAGTATCACTGTCTCCTTTGCACTGCAGCAGCCACACTTGCTTTCTTGTGTTGTTTTTTTCTTTGATTGTTCCTTCCTTAGACAGAGGAAAGCTGAGCCAGAGTTAGTGAGGCCAAGCATCACGACTCAGCAGTACTCTCTGACCAGGCATTTTCTCATCATATAGGCGATGCTGTTAGGAAGCCGTGTTCTAATACTTCTGCAAGTTTTGGCTGCAGCCAGATGCTTTAATACTCTGATGGAGAGTAAATTCTCTCCATCCCTACACTGCAGGTAGTAATATTCTGACCAAAACTCTGTGCCTTTTGCAGGTTATTGGAGATAGTGTTGTGTACCCAGTTCTCCAGTAAAAAATCTGATGCCATGAGAAGCCATATAGATATCTTTAAAACATTTATTTATTTATTTTACTTTAAACCTTATTTGCTAATGAAATTTTCTCCCAGGGCATGTGAGATAATAAAAAAATAACCATGTTGCAAGTGACAAGGACTGCAAAGAGCAGCAGTTAGAGGATCCAAGCCACCTGAGACTTCTTCACTCTTTCTAATGGCTGTTTTATTTCTGCAGGCTGTCAAAGAGCTAAGCTGTGGAGAGGAAGCAGAAGGCTGACGGCCTCTCCTGTTGCCCCTTATCAGACTCCCAAAATTGCATGCCAAGTCCTCCTTACCCCTTCTCAGAGTTGCCAGGATGACCGCTGCATTGCTACGCATGGATGCTTGCATGGGTGCATGACTCTGTGCATGCTTCCCTTCGCATGCTGCCCTGAGTTTCATGGTCATGCAGGGGACAGCAAGCTCCAACTTCCTTTCCTGCCCCTCGGGTGGAGGAAAGAGGTAATTCAGGAAAAAAAACCCATGTAAAATACACCTGGAAACAATCCTACCGTCACTGGGAAAGGGGATCTTATGGCACATTGCAGAACACATCCAATGTCACCTTAAAATTAACAAAAGACAAAGCTGTGTATAGTTGTCACTTTGTTTTTGTTAATTTTTTTTCTTACTTTTTCCTAGACCCTGCCCGATGGTTTTATGTGTATCAGAGAGGTAAAATTTACACCAGTTTGACTCGATCGGTCATATCATTTTTGCAGCAAGTTCTCTTAAGCCAGGAAACAGGCTCCCCCTGGCTGAGTTTGTTCTAATTTTCCACGGTGGCAGCAAACAAAATTAAAGGCGTTTGAAAATTGCCCAGTTCCTGGGTAAGGCTGCAGCCTGGGGAGCAGCAGAGACCCCTCTGATGAAGGCAGTCCCAGCTTTTACTCAACCTCCAAGTCCTTCTGCGTGCAGTGCTCTGTTGCATGATGTGCTAAGTCAAGTACGTAGCCATTCAGGTACTCTCCACATAAAGTATTGAGGTGGTGTTAGTGAGAGTTTTTCTAAAATCATCAGAGGGAAGTTATTTTCTTACATTCCTAGTGAGTCTGAGGTGGTTTTCTTGCAAATTCATCTTTGAACAGCTGCTTGGAGGAAAGCTCTTGTCCCAAAAGCACATTTCCTGCAGCATCCCCGTGGAAAAGCAGCAAAGGACCCAATAAATTTTCAGTGATTTTTCCACCTGTTTTGACAAATTGCTTCCCTTATAAATGTTGCTACAGATGGGTGGGAATGCACAAGAAAAATTGAAAAGTAAGTGCTCTCCCAGGTAAGGTCCAGTGCACTGGAAGGAAGGGCACCCTGCTGTCTCCTACCCTGGCAATGGCCACAGCAAAGCTATTTCTAAGGATGAGTAGAGTTAATACAGTGACTGCAGGAACATTTAAAGTCCAATTTGACATTGTATTGTTCTTGTTTGAATTATTGTACCTGGTCTTAGTTGTGTGCCAGACATTTTGGAGCTACCCGTGGCCTATGGCTATTCCTGCATCTCCTTTTTCAGAGTATAATCTTGTTCTGGCTTCCCAGTGTACTACTGTGAAATTAATTAAAGGAGTATAGAGGCAGACAAAAGGATTTACAGATGACATTTTGCATAGAGCATTGCAAGGATTAGCCAGGAAATCTTAAAAATTCTATTTTCTTAATCTCAGAATTTTATGGAGTGTTGGGTTTTCTTGTAGCTTTTCTCTGCAGCTGGTGGTGTTGCAGGTTCACAGAGGCAGAACATCCTTGCTCAGCTTGACTGTGTAATGAATTTGATGTTGCTGATTTAGTGGTGAAAATGGACCTGAAGGAGGCAAAAAATCATTTCAGGAATAGGGAGTGGGTGGAGGAGCATTGGTTACTTATTGTTTTATTGGCTGGAGAGTCCCTTTCATTTGGAAATTGGTCTCTCCAGCCAGGCAATAATACTATTATTAATAATAATTTATTAATAAAGGACTGTTGAAGTTTAATTAAACTTGTTTAATATTTGATACTTCAGCAGGTATCTTAGTGCCATTTTTTTTCTTGATGTTTGCCATGAGCAGGTTTTACTTAACCATTTTCTTAGGATTCATAGATGTGCAGATACATGTTTTTAAGTCTGAGCTCCTGTCTGAGCTGTCCATCTAGGAACGTCAGCAGGAACAAGCCCACTGCACAGAAATATTTTCCCTGTTCCAGATAGAGGAGCTGAACTCTGTCGCTGCCTTTGCCCCAGGGATCTGGAACCCCAGACCTCGAAGGACTTCATAAAAGCAGTATATCCTACAGCTCCTGCTTGTGCCGGTGGGGGAACGCTGAAGCCACCGTGCGAGGTCTGCGCCAGTAATACAGCATCTCGCCTGGCTCCCATTCCCGTAACTTGCTGCCGTAATGAGCATTTATGGACTCAGGCCTTTAGTTATTTCTCTTCATGAAATTTTCAAATATTTGCAATTGGTTTCCCATAGGCAGGATCTATTTCCTGCGGGATCTGGCCAAGCAAGTATTCTGTCTGGAGATTAATTTCAAAGATGTCATGGATAAACTAGAGTTAATTTTTTCTTCAGGTTCTTGCTCCTAAAATATAGCTAATGTTTTTTTAATAAAAACTAAGATGCAGTCTAATAATTCTTGCACATAATTTAATCCCCTTCTGCTGTATTTGTGAAATTACCCATTTCATCTAATACTTGTCAGTTTTACAATTAACACTGGGCACATTAGCTGTATTTTACATCTTCATTTTTTTTCTTTAACAAAAAGTGAATTTATTATAAGCAACATGTTTTCAAATTTCTCCCGTTAGCTGCAGAGCCTGGTATAACGCGGTTTCACCTTGCAGCCTTTGGAAGCAGGGGATAGGGTCATTTGCATTTTTATTAAATCATTATTTACACCCTCCCTTTAAATTCTGGTTTAGGCCTTGGGTTGTCTTTGGCCAGCTCTGATGATGCAGTGAGACATTGCTCTCGCTTGTTTGCCAGGTTGGAGGGCTGGAAATACTGCAGTATTTTAGGTGGCCGCTGTGGGCAAGATGTGCGATGTTTCTTGTGTTTCACAAATGAGTTTGGCCCAGCGAAACCAACCCTCTGCTTTTGTCGCTTGTGTGGAGGCAACTGCCAGTGAGAGGAAGGATGGGCCAGTTCATATATTTGGGACCGATGGCTGTTCAAAACCAGAGCTGAGAGAGCAGCTGGTAAATAACACACGATTGTTTCCTGGTTTATAGTACACGAATACAACTTTGGCATTGTCTGTGACCAATTTAATCTGCTCTGCTTATGAGTAAAGGATTGTTGGAGCTGAAGAATATTGATTTGGCATTTTTGCATGGGCAATAGGTCACTAAAGGGAACAGTAGAAAGAGGTGCTGTCAGCAGAGGATTTTAGGACTCAACTTCTGTGCTGTGACACGGGCACATCATCCACCCCCTGCTGATAGTGATGGCAAGTTACTGACTGGGTCTCAAACTGGTGTTGCGTGTGTAGGAACTGGTTTGAGGCAGTGCCTCAGGTTGTGTAGCTGACTTGGATGTGCATTACGTTACCTATGTATTTTTAAGACAAAATGGACAATGTATTTTCCATAACCTGGCAGGCAAATGTGCCCGTGTCCAATGGAATGGAAAGATCTGGAAAAGTGACATAATGGAGCAGATTGTTTTCCTTCAAAATCTATAGATGTCTTGTCTTTACCATGGATAAAGGAAAGATTGTGTCCCTCTGCTTGGAGTCAGAAATCTGTTTTCCTTAATGATGAAACAATTTTGTCGGTAGGCATGTAGATGTACAAGACAGCTTTTACATGAATAGGCTTAAATTACTTGTTTATCACTTGGAGAAATCAGCA
>JAOTQQ010000052.1:32107476-32144519 GCA_026546715.1 Gallinago undulata | reverse complement strand
CATCCACCCCCTGCTGATAGTGATGGCAAGTTACTGACTGGGTCTCAAACTGGTGTTGCGTGTGTAGGAACTGGTTTTAGGCAGTGTCTTAGGTTGTGTAGCTGACTTGGATGTGCATTACATTACCTATGTATTTTTAAGACAAAATGGACAATGTATTTTCAATAACCTGGCAGGTAAATGTGCCTGTGTCCAATGGAATGGAAAGATCTGGAAAAGTGAAATAATGGAGCAGATTGTTTTCCTTCAAAATTTATAGATGTCTTGTCTTTACCATGGATAAGGGAAAGATTGTGTCCCTCTGCTTGGAGTCAGAAATCTGTTTTCCTTAATGATGAAACAATTTTGTCCGTAGGCATGTAGATGTACAAGACAGCTTTTACATGAATAGGCTTAAATTACTTGTTTATCACTTGGAGAAATCAGCAAAGTTCACAGCAGTGAAACACAGGGCCATTTGCAGGCAGGGAAATTATGGAAATCTTCTAATCGTAAAGATAACAAAAGTTAAAATTAGAATAAATATGAAAGGATGTATAAACCAAGCACCGTTAAGTAATTTCTAAAGTGTATTCAGTTAAAATATTGACCTACTCTAATGAAAATTCATTCTCTGCTCTTGAGCAAGCAGCAGAGAAATGAAATACAATATCTTTCATTAGCAACAATCCATAAAATATGCATGTGCACGCAAGTATGCCAGGATTATTTTTCTTTGTAAAGTGAAGCCACTGTTTATTTTGTTTTATATACAAAATGTGCCTATCCTATGGGCTAAGCAAATACCAATGATATTTTCCACAATAATGCAGAATTAACTAATGATTATAATCTGGACCTACTTTGGAGTAAGATACTACAGGCGTTTCTACCAGACCCAGACTTCATACCCTGCTATTAAAGCAGCCATAAAAAATTATGGCCAGAGGCAATTTCTAAATCAGAAAGTGCTACTGCCCATTCCTCCAGTTTTAAACCCCTTGCAAGAAAAACAGTTTAAAAAATGCTCAAGCTTGTTCTGCACCAGCTAAACAGTGCAGATGGATTTAAGTTGAGAACACAACCAGCTGCAGGTGTCTGGGGTGGAAGGGTTTCATCCAGGGATGATTTCAGCAAGTGCTGGAGCAAAAAGATAAATTAAAAAACCTTTCTTTGAGATCCAAAATAACAAATTTGGACCTATTTCTAAGGTTCAGGTTCTCCCTAACCAGGTGTGTGGTACCCAGACTCTGAGGTGGGTGTCTTCTCCAAGCAGGGCTGGGCTTGGTTCCAGCTCAGAAGGGATGCTGTGAGCAACAGCTGTATCTCATCTCTGCTGTGGCTTGTCCTCACGTGTGTCACCTCAGCCAGAGAGGTGACCACCGCATCCCTGGCAGTGTCTGCAGGCAGTCCCTAGGTCTGTTTGTGCGCTTGCAAATTGAAGAAAAGAATTAACTTTAAAGCAGTGGCGTGCCTGTTTCCCACGCTCAAAAACCTCTGGGGGTGTTCAGCAAGCTGTAAACAAGGCAACACTGAGGAAGAACATGACATTAGATAAAATATCTTAACACCATGCTTTCCTAATAAAACTTTAAATTTGCATATGTGTATCTGTGTATACAGGCTTTTGCTTGCACTCGCCTTCATGAAGTGAGCTTCAGTTTAATAAAATTGCAGTGTTTATAAATGCAAGGGCTCGTATTTCATACAGTGACATCCCTGAAGAGCTGGGAGGGACTGAGCTGGTGTGATAATGAAAATGTAAATAAGAGGAAATAAAATACACATGATAAAAAGCAAGGGCAGATGAGGAACTGACAGTCTCCTTTTTTGCTACTTAAGTTACTGTCATTAATTTATAGGGTGGCAAGAGAATAGAAAAAGGTTTAAAGGAGCTGACTGAAGATAAAACACTGAAATGAAACCAATAATGAGCAAAGAAATCTTTGCAGGGGTGGGGACTATTGAGCTGGAAATGATTGATTTGGGCAGAAGAGCAGTTTGTGTCCTTAGGTCTCTAGCTGCAGGTCCTCCCTGCTCTGAGCTCTGTGCTGTCCCTGCTGTGGGCTTTCACCGAGGAGGGATGAACAGAGACCTTGCTAAAGGGAAATCTTTGAACATGGGATGAGAACGGAAAAAAGTTTAAATGCAAATATCTGGTGAACACAAGGGAGGGAATGTTTGACTTGTGAGGCCTGTTAATGTGAAGTAGTTATTCATAAAAAGAAATTTTCTCTTTTAAAACAGATATTATCATGAAATACCATGAAAGTAATTGACAAGTGACAGACAAAAAGAACTATCAAATCTTTCCTGTATTTATTTTCTGCAGTGAGGCTCCTAGAAAATCCCAGGACTGCTCTGTTGTGTTGGGATATGTTCCACTGAAGGAACAATTTCTATCATTTTTACAGTGTGTTTACTGGACAATTGTTTGTCTGCTGTCATTCTTAGTGCTACCCTGGTCAGATCTAAAGCTTCACAAGTTTTTTTGCTAAGTTCCAAACCCTTCCTTTGGGAAAGGGAGAGGAAGCAGATGAAAGGATTAACCGGTAGGGAACCATCAGATGTTCTTCAGAGGTTCAGATTAATGCTGGTTCTGGAATAGACCAAGGAAGGAAAAAATAGTGTTCCTTTGAAAGGGATGAATTTTTCATAATTTCCTTTCTGCAGCTTGTTATAAAGAAAAGAGCCACATTTCTCAGCATGGGAAATGGAATCAAATCTGCAATGATAATCTGGTTTATTTTTAACACAAAAATACCTGCCCTGTGGGACCCAAGGCTTATAAACTGATTGTTGGAAAAACCTATTCTTGCAGGACAAACTGAAGAAGATGAATTGCACTCGTTTGAAATAATGGTTCACTGAATGAGGCTAGTATTGTCAAAAGACAATGTATCATTATTAAATTACAGTGTTCTCCAAGTAATACTTTGTTCAAGAATATTTTTTAAAAATAGTTCCAACACCCTAATTTTGGGTCTGTTCATATAGAAGACATCTGGATAAGCCAAAGAACTAAGAGTTTTGAGCTGTAATTCTGCAGATTTTGTTTAAAACTATCACGGAGCTATAGAGCAAGCTTTCTGTGAGCGAGACCTTTTTCTTTAATTGTTTTTTAAAATTCTAGCACAAATTCCAATAAGTGTTTTGGATTAATGGTTGCTTAAGAAATGTGCGACAAATAAAATACCCACAAAAAATTAGTTATATAAAAATGTTTTTGCAGAGAGTGTGACTTTTGTCAGCTGGATCTTTCCTGCCTCTGTAGAAACTACGTCAACAGCCACATTGTAGAAATGTGAATAAAACCAAGTATGAGTAATCCAACAGGCTGGATTCCCTCATCAGTCTCACCACTTAGGGTTGCATAGATTATTGTTCTTTTCTCTGTTGAATTATTTTATAGGATATAAAGACTAGAGGGCTACTGTTTTACACTTAGATTTTTTACAACGATTGAAGTTCTAAATAACTTCAGAGAGACTCTATCACTAGGAAATGTCAGTGAAAAGCTGGGCATGTTAGAGAGGACAGAAAAGCTCAGAGCCTAACGTGCTGCTATACAGCACACTGCAAAATGTACGGCTCCCTATGGAAAAACAAAACAACTGTCGAGGTCATGTGTAAACTGCTTATTGCATTGAGGGACAGCAGGGAGATGCAGGGGAAGGAGTCTGAGGTTACATGCATTTTATAAAGGGATTTAGGTAACTTATGGTTAACCAAAGGGAAACAAGGTATTTTGTACACTATGTATGGATTGGTGATGAGTCTCCCTAACCTGGCTTCCTTTTAAATGGATTTCCTCTCTTTTTTTCTTTTTTTTTTTTTTTCTCCAACAACTCATTCCCCTTCCTTCATTTGAAGGAATTTCTTCCCCACTTTTTTCTTTCTCTCTACAGCTGCTTCTTCTGCATTCCTTCATCTTGTGACATGTTGTCTTTCAGAGAAAATGGCTTTTCCCCCTAATTTAACATTATCTGTTCTTTTTCTTGTAGCAGACATCCTTTTTCTTCATCTTTCCTCTAACAGGAGCTATAATTTCTAGACTCTTCCTGTCCCCTTTGTGTGGAAAAGGTGTCTCCTTCAGACTTTTTTTGGCCACTTGCCAGCGTTTAGTAATTTTTTTTTTGCATCGTAAATGGTTGAGGTACTGTCTGTCCCATCCTGTCTCTTACCTTTGTTCCCTTGCTGTGCAATACTGCTCTCCCTTAAGAAACGGTATTCAGGCATGTATTTTCACTGCTCAAGCCCCACAAATGCTGACTGAAGCTCCAGGCACGGAGGATTAGGAGGATGGCTCATTCTGAATTCGCCAGTATTGCAAATTGATTTCTTAATATTGAAATAACGAACCAACGTTAATCAACCATTATGACTCACTGATGTGTGTCTTCCCTTCACCTTCGTGTATATGTACAGAATAAAGCTAAGCTATGAAAAGATAGCTTTATTCTAATTTGTTCTTTCTCTGAGCCACTCTGCTCTGAATTCATGCCTTTCCTCTATTTAGAGTGACTGTTTCCTTGTGCACTTCTTGTGAAATCCTCGCCTTTCAGCAGGAATTTACAGTATAATACTTGAGCCCAATAACCTAAAACATTTTTGCAGGGGAAAAGTTGTGTGGCTTTGCTAATAAGGAGAGTGTTAGCTTTTATGCCAAACAACTTTTGGATGAAGATGGGATTTTCATGTCAGCTCAAACCTGCATCTGGTCCTTGAAGTTTAAAGGCTCTCAAACTGACATACACTAAGCTTCTGTATAAATTTTGGTATTACGCTGCTGGGTAAATGGGCTTGACAGGAAAAAAAGTGCATCAAAAAAGAGGTGAGATTACAGTAATACAGAGTGGGATATGTCTGAAGTGGTTTTCTTCCCTCTGGAAGAGTGAGCAATCTGTTGAATAAAATGCACACACGTATTTTTTGTTGCTTATCTGTTTCCCCAAAAAGTCCACACAAATGCAAGCTGGATTCATTCCAGATTCAGTAACTAGGGACATGAGTTGAATTTCTTTTAGGATTTAAGTGACCTTTAGTGTCTCTGTAACAAGCTTTTTGGTTAGCACACAGAAGAGTTTCCCTCACTGTTTACACTCAGCATAATGTGGTTGTCTAATATGCTTAAGCATGTCTGCTCTCTCACTTATATTTGCACAGCTTTTTTTTTAAAGCTAGTACTCTGAAAGGTCTATTCCTCCATGCTGGTTCAATATTTAGATAAGAAATATCTGGTGTTGCCTTTTGGAGCAATGGATCTGCTGCCTGCCCTTCTGTTCTCACTCCCAATTTTGGTTTTGTTAATGGGGGTGCTAATTGGCAGCCCAGTAAAAAATATCAGCTATCGCTATACTAATCTGGTTTTTGTTTTGCTTCCAAGAGGTTGAAAATACTTACACAGATCAGTTCTGTTGGTGGTTCCTTTTTTCTCTACTGCTCTTGAAATCCAGTCTGTCCTATCC
The DNA here is from genome assembly GCA_026546715.1 of Gallinago undulata. NCBI lineage: Eukaryota > Metazoa > Chordata > Aves > Charadriiformes > Scolopacidae > Gallinago > Gallinago undulata. The sequence continues at coordinate 32,139,072 of JAOTQQ010000052.1, read as the reverse complement.
ATCATGTTAATAGAGCAAAGGTAACAACCAAAATAAATATTTTCCTGTCTTCTCTTTCAGATAAAATTGAAGATGAATTAGAAATGACTACGGTGTGCCATAGACCCGAAGGACTGGAACAGCTTGAAGCACAAACCAATTTCACTAAAAGAGAACTTCAAGTGCTTTACAGAGGATTTAAAAATGTAAGAACAGCACTGTAATGAACCAAGTCTACTTGTATGTCCCCCATCAGCCTCAACTGCTCAGCTGCATTTTGTATCATTCCCCTGCTAAACATTAAGAGTTTTGTGCTAGAACTCCCTTACCATAGAGAAATGAGCACAATCTGCCTCTCCATCTAATATTTATGACACCGTAATCTGCTTAAACTGGGCTTGGGTGAATATTTGGCATGAAATATTCTCATCAATGTGTTCCCCGAATGTCAATAAGCACACTGCAATTTCCTTAACTGGGCCAGTACTTCAGAATAACTTGAAAGTGCTTTTTTGGTTACTTACTTAATTCTTGCTGTCAGTTCCTCACCTTCAAATATGAGCGGTACTGTTTGCTTGTGATTACCTGCCCAGGATGGTGGGGTTTTTTTTATCCTTTCTCCAGCTGGAGAAATCTTATTCTTGTAGTAGGATGTTATTAAAGCTCATTAGGACTGTAAGGTAGGGAATAAAGTTGGAGTGGCAGGAGCCAAAAAGAAATGAAAAATCAATGGGTATCAAGACTGAGGAGACAAGAGGGAGGCTACTGATTTGGGTGAAAGCAGGAACCATAGCAGCTGGCATGACTGTGTGTGCAGAACAGCACCGTGCTCCTCTTTGTGATCCATCCTTCCAGCCAGATTCTCCCTGGGAGCAGGGAGTCTGTGGCTCCGCGAGCCTCAGCTTCTCGGTCACCTCTGCTGCCTCGCAGGGACTGATCAGAATGAATAGAAGGAGGGAATTTTGAGGCTGTGTGGAGCAGATGTTTTATGGACCTTTAAGAATTAATACTCATTACTTGGTTGCCTCAGGGTCTGGATTTAGTCACCCAGGTGGTTCGTGCCAGCTGATGCTTTCATGGTGATTAGTAGATCTGTATCAAGCCAGTTCAATAAACACAGTGTGGATTTTAAATTGTCTTGCAGGACAGCTCCAGCATTTCAGCCACTGTCACAGTGAAGTGACACAGTGATGTTTCTGGGAAAGAGAAAGTCAACTCTATTGGGTAAAACTTGCAAAACTGAAGCTGAGCTACCTTAAATACAGGAAGTGTTGAGACAAACCTGCTGGACACTGAAAAAGGCCTTTCTTTTTGACAGATTCTTGAGATGTGATTGAATCCCATCTGCAATTTACACTTGACTTCTCCAAGGACTCTGGCGGTTTCATCCTTTATGTCACCACTCACTTAAGTGGGCCAAGGCATAGCTTTGCTTTCTCTGCTTTTCTGTTTGTGCTGAATCTGTGCAGCCTTTGCTGCACGTAGGAGGTTGTTTCCTCTGTGAAGTTTTCTAACCACTGAAGACTGGCGTTTTGAAGCCTTTCCATGCTTTGGGCAGTCAGCAAGAAATCCTATGGCTTTTGAGACAGAGCTTGACAGGTTGACGTACAGAGTAATACGGCATGACTGCCTACAGTGGGAGAATAAACCCGGAGAGTTCTTAACTGCTGTGTTTGGTGGGAATCCTGTGTGGGAGAGCACTGCTCCGTGCTGAGAGGAGGAGCTGGCAGTGCCAGCAGCTACAAAGGCAAACAGAGAGGCAGCCTTGCCGCGCTCTCAGGAGAGGTGACATCTGCCTTTGCCCCTCCCAGTCATGCTATCGCTCTGCAGCACAGAGCCATTACCTCCCAGGGCAAGAATGACAGACAAGTGTGTTTAACTTGTGACCAAAACCCCTTCCTATGTCCTCACTGAAGGTCTTGGTATTAATTAGCAGTGCTGGCAACACCTTGTTTTATATCAGGTTGTTAGGACAAAGCAGTCTGTTTTCTTCCAGCTGCCTTGCACGCAATATGCATGAAGCTTTAATATCTAAGGTTTAAATTGAAATGAAAGGGCAGCTTTAGCATTTGTAGCCTGTAAATCATGGTTTCAATGGGATGCGTAATTATGCACAGCAGGCAAACTGACTCAGCTGTTACCATATTTGCTACAGTACCAAACCGTCTGCTTTTTGGGATGATGTTACAGTGCCATCTGGAGATTCAAAATCCCTGTGGGAATACAGTCATTTTCCTCTCTCTGGCTTGTACTTACTGCTTGCTCTCAGTGATTGTACGGGTCCTATTTAATCATGAGGCAGCACCTGGATAGTCGCAAAGCCATTTACAGGCACGTGTAATGGACACAGGGAGAGCGAGGCCCCGCTCAGCCCGGCCACAGTCAGGGGAGCTGGGGGTTCGATGCTGGTGATGGGAGATGGTGTTTGACCGAAGGCAGTTCAACGCAGCCTGGGGTAGCTTCCAGACTAGTGCCCTGGCTGACCAGGGTCCTAATTCTTAGTCCTTTTATTCCTACTCTTTCTTCATCTCTGAAATCTGTTTCCCCGTTCCCTCCAAACCTTCCCAGTCTCTTCCCAGTGTGTCCCTGGTCAGGTCTGGTGTTTCTGTACCAGAATTCAGATCCTTTGCTGCTCCAGAGAAGCAGAGCACACTAACCAGGCCAGAGTCCTTGCTGCCTGGCCAGATGTCCCCTCTCTCTTTGCCTTCAGCCTTCTTTTACAGTTATGAAAGGTTGCCATCTTCCAGCATCTCTTGATGTCAGGACTAAAAGTTCACTTTTATTTTAGAAGTTATTTCGGTCCCCAAGGTGCACTCAGCATTGTGTAGAATAGTCTGTCTTGCACCTTGGACGTAGCTGCTCTCAGCCTGGAGCCAAATTAACGTAAGGTATATGGCCTCATTGCTTTTGGCTCTGCAAAAGCAAGGCAACAGAGATGGCAAAAACCAGCATAACCTCTGGTGGATCTTGCCTTGCTTTAGTTTAACAACCAAAAAAATGTGATACTTTCTGACTGTAATACATCAGGAGAGAGAATTGTTTGAGCTAAAGGCAATATTGCCATGGGAACGAAATGGCCATGAATAGGCATGGGCTGGGATTAGAAGAAAGTTTCCACTCCCCAGAGGAGTAAAGTTTGGGGGACAGTTATGGAATGGGAGGGAGGAGAATGAGAAACTATTTTTAAGATGAAAATTGATAAATTGATAACTGATAAAGTGACCAACAATGACAGATGTTTGAGCTCAGTAATTTAGTACCTCCCATTTAGACTGTTTTTCTAATGACTTGAATGCTTTGGAATTGTGTGCATGGATTTAAAAGGATTGGGATTTTAATGGAATTTTTTTGTTCAATTCTGTGGGTTCTGTGCTGCTAGGGGAAATAGTTTCTAGAGGCAAGGGATAATTTTCTAATATTAAATCAGAAAACAGACAACCCAAATAAGTGAGTTGCTGTTGGAGGCATTCTTACCTTGCTTTGGTGTGAATATCTCAGCAAATCTGCAATGGAATGTGTTATCAGATGTAATCATGTGTAAGAAACAAGGTTTTTGGAGACTAAAGCAAGCAGTATGAGCAAGGAAAATCGTCTCAATACTTCAATAATCCCCCAGATGTCTTCAAACTGGGAGAACGCAGTAAGAGCAACAAAATATGTGGAATGTTTATCTTAGAGATTAGTTTAGAGATGCTAATCCGGATTGTGTTTCCTGAAGGAGAATATGGTAGAGTCTGTCTGTGGTCAGTTAATTTAATACCTCTAGTTTAGCAAACTGTGACGCCCCCAAGCACTCCTTTTCATGTACTGGCCGAGCTGGGAACAGTCTGATGGGCAGGTTATCTTTAGCCCCACTTCAGCTCCGCTGATGCCACCTGCTTGCCCACATTGCACATCTTTGAAAGCAATCAAGCCATGAAGCTAATTTCTGATTCCAGCAGAAGAAAGAATGCCAAGTGAAACTTTGGTTTGAGGTGAGTTTTTTGTTGTGGATTCAGCTCCTTTGTGGTTTAGTATTTTAAAAGAAGTCTGAGAGGATAGATTCAATGCATCACTCACGCTGCCAATGCAGCTGCAATAGTTAATTTTTGGAAAATGAGGGGTTGTTTCCTTGTTTACAATAAAAAAAAAAATGTTCACTGATCTTGTTAGATGTTTAAAAGAATTCATGGGTTAAAGAAGTTATAGGTATTTCCCTGAAATCTAACCCTCTGCCATTGAAGGCAGGCCTTAGGAATGTTATGGAGTAGGACCATGCCTTTTTATACTGCCAAGAAATTTTTCTTAAATGAGTAAAACCTTTGTTACCTTCCATGGAATTTAAACTGACGCTAAGCTTACCTGCTCCTTTTCACAAGAGTCATTTCTTTTGAGTCAGCTGTATTGAGTCGTACTATAGCACTAATGAGGCCTCCTGAGCATTATTTGACTCTTATAAAAACAAAATTGTGATCAATTAAGAACAAATGAATTGGTACTAGCATATGTGTCTGAAAGCAATCCAGTTATAGAGAGCTAAACAGGCTGATCAATGTCAGCGCTGCCTCTCCCCAGCACTCCTGGAGGTTTGATGCAAACTTTCATTTGGCTTCCAGATGGAGCTTCAGAAGCAATAAGGATCATGTGGAAATGCAGAAAATTTAATCAGGCACTATGGCCAAAACTGTTATGGGAGACCTTGCCTCTGCGAGGAGAGTGCCTGCAGCAGCAGCCTCTCCTCTGTGCCTGCCCTTCACAGACTTAAACTTCATTCTCAGGGTTGGTGGTAGTGGGCTGGGGCTCTTAGTAAATACTGGCTATTAATATAGTTTGGAATTGGTCCAAGGGACTGTGTAGTTGTGGAAAGCGTAGAGAAAATAATGATCAGTTCCTACCTTTATAGACTGTCTTTAAGCAGCGAAGTGATGGTTCTCAGTGAATAGACTACTTGCATCTCTCAAGATGAGAGAAAGGAATAACATCTTCACTGAGTGTTTTTGGCCAGTAGTGCTATACTGGAAAGGATGGTTAGGTGCTCTGCTACATCTGTTTTTAAAAAAGAATGGCAATTTGGTTAAATACTGTGAAATTTTCCAAAGGTCCAATGTGGGTCTTGAAGTAGCAGCACTCCAGCGACCAAGGAGAAAATTGCTACCCAAAGAATGGCTGTTGATAGGATACCTGGTCTATCTGTGATTAAAAAATACCATAAATAAATACCAGAATATTTATTTAACATACATTAGATTAGATACATTAGATTACCAGCTTCAGGAAACATGAACTTTGGGAGAATACTTTTATGTTAGCTATTACCTTATATTATCTATTCTTCTTTTAATGCTTTCTAGCTTATTAAAAGTGACATGAACAGATGAAAAAGTAACCACTTTTCTCATCAGAAAGAAACCTAGAAGCAGCTATTTTATTAGGAGCTTTGGAACATTTTAAGGGTACTCATCTAACCAGGAATTCTGCTGTACAGAATTAGAAAGTTTTGTTAATGTTGTCTGTAAATGGAAAACCAAGTCTGGTCCTGCAGCCACAGGCTTTAGATAGTTCAGCTGGTCTTTTCACCCCCCTTGTTGTGGAGCAAGCCCTGAACACCAATGGTGGAGAAGGCATGGCCCTGGCAAGGTCAAGAGGTTTGGGTTTTACTTGGGACACTTAAGCCAAACCAGTAGAAGGACAGTTGTCAGGTCATGAAGACAGACTGAAAGATAATTTCAGGGCTTTTTAAGCAATGAATTATCCTTTACTTAGCTTTAATCTCTCTCAAATCACTGATGGTTTTCTACCCAAATAGTGAGTAGAAGACAGCAGGATTTATTCTGCATTTGAGGAAGGAACTTGATCTAATCACCCTAATTTCAATAGCATATGGGTATGTGACTAAGGAACTGCCTCTGATGTCATCTGAAGTGCCCCTTGTGGCGCTTCTTCTGTGACTTGCAGAGAATAAAGTGATTTCTCTTGTTCGTTCTGTCCTTTTCTGTGGTTAGTGAACACACATCAGCAGTGGGGGATGCTGCCAGATCAGAGGCTTGAAAAAAAAAAAAAAAAGCCTTTTTACCTTTATAGGCTTTTCATGGTGGAAGAATTTCATGTCAAGTCCTTTTTGTTCTTAAAAGGTATCTAAAGAACTCATCAATAAATAAATCATAGACTTGAATCTTTCCCCAGCTTTCTGTGTCACCAGTTCAAAGGGATTCTCTTAGATTTCCTAAGTTTCCTCATCTCAAATTCCACAAGCTGTAATGCTAAGCATTTGTGTTTCTGCAGAGTGGGGTGTAACACATGGCAAGTGTGTGCACCTATGGCAGCTCCAGGCTGGTGTCTGCCCTGCTTTGCAAACCTGCCAGCAGTCACAACACACTCCCAGGCCTGCTCTGTAACGAAGTCCAGGCTAACCACAGAATTATAGGGAGATAAAGGGGTTTCCACCCCAAGAGCATTCCAGGAGGTGTAATGTGGCGGTACTGTCTTTGGATGTAAAGGCTGCTGCAGCTCTGTGCTCTTTCAGCTCAGTTATGTTCATCCCCAAGCTTGCATGTGCTGCCACAGCACCTCACCCTGCACAGGGGCATGGCCCTCCTAGATGCATTAGCACAGAAGAATGAACTTTTAAATGAATTTCCATTACTTTAGAAGGCATCTTGAACATGGTGTGCAGTCCTGGACTGCCATCTCCAAAAGCGTACAGTGGAATTGGAAAGATACAGGGAAGGGATTGTCAAAGGAGCTTGGTGCCTTCTGTGCTTCTCAAGGTGTGATGCTTCAGCCTGGAAAAGAGATAATGAAGGGAACATCCACAAACCACAAGTGACTTGTAGAAGAAGGTTTGGGATCAACTGTTTGTCTGTTCCCTGCAGCAGGCAAGAAAGCGTGTGGTGTCTCTGCCAGTTGGTGTTTCTGAACACAGGAGAAGGCGGACTTCTGTATCTGTAATTCTGTGTTCTGAGAAAAAGGATCAGTGCCGTAGACATGCCATTGTTTTACTGTCTTTTAGTTTTCAGAATTGGTTGATAGACAAATTTTTGAGGAAGAGTGTTGTCAGCTGGGAAATACTTTGTGTAATTGAAAATTTTACATAGTCAGCTGGCAGCGCCTGAGGCACTCTCTGATCCGTGAGCATGTGTTGTAACAGCACTGAGCTGTTGGGGGCATGGTAAAACACTGCAGTTAGCTAAATTTGCTCCTGAATTTTACTTAAATTGTCCAAATAATTTAAGTTTCTAACAAGAGTTGAGAATAAGGAAACGGGATTCACAAAATGGAGAGACAGTTCTTGTGACATTTTTCACCCATCTGTTCTATTGCCTGCGGTCCCACATCCTGCTGGGGAAGATGCGAGGACCTCGGTTTGGGTATCACTACAGGGTAAAGCACCTCAGCTCCTCGTAGCTGCCACGTCTCCCTTTTCACGGGTGCTGCCCAGACTCTGCAAATATGCCCAAGGAGCATCTCCCACCCCAAACTACCACAACAGCTTGGATTTTCATGGGCCAGAGCAGAGAGAGCTCGAGTACTCCCCTTTTCCCCTCCTGAATGCTAGTTAGTAGGTCAGGAAGCTTAGGGCAGAAAATCCTAAGTGTTTGCTCTTGTTCAAAGCAGCCAAAAGTGAAATGAAACGCTTTACATTTAAAAATAAAATAACCCCAAAGGTTGCCAGGTTAGAAAAATTGCAGGGGCGCAAAGTGCCAGGTTAGAAAATTAAAAAATTCTGGCTTCTCAGAAGTTAACAGAAGATTGATCAGATAAAGAGGTTTAAAACAATGTAGTCTTCTTCAGCCTAATCCTAATGCTTGTTTGTAAGGACTTACGAGTATAGTATGTACCGTTGGCCTCCAAGGAGCTGTTGTCAGGTACCTGGCTGCAGTCTTCTTCTGAAGATTAATGAATTCATATATGTGGAGGCATTCGACAGGGAGGTGTTAGCTGGCAGTTACATTATTTGTAATTATTGGATGATAGCTTTGTATGACAAAAGGCATGAACTCCCTTTCTGGGTCATCCTATAAAATAGGGATTAAACACTGCTGAAAACGCTGTTAAAAATGTTAATAATGGTGAACCAAGTGTATAAGATGCTTAAGATGAAATTGCAGTCTGAATTATTTTAATGTCTTTAGCTGTGCAGCCCGTGCATCCAGAGCAGTGTGAGAACAGGAATTTGATTTGTTTAATTGCTCTCTTCGGGCTTGTAGAGTTTTCCAAATGAACATTTATAGAGGTGGGCTTTTTTTCCTTGATTTTTCTTTTTTGATTTTCCAACAGGAGTGTCCTAGCGGGGTTGTTAATGAAGAAACATTCAAACAGATCTATGCACAGTTTTTTCCTCATGGAGGTAAGCGGTATTACTTTGCATCTCTTGGGTTTATTGAAGCATGCCATAACATTCATTACTGCCAGCTGGCTGCAAAACTACTACAGATAACGTAAGAAATGTGAAATGAGCTTAAGCTTTGTAGGATCTTAAACAGAAACACAGACAGCAAGGTAATAAAATTGTTAGGTCCTTTGAGCAGTCATTTCACAAGAATATAGACAAACCCACGTTAAGTATTGTCCCTGGTTGTCAGCTCTTTATTCTCCAGTAAACAGTGAACTAGTCTGAGATAGAAACTGGGGATTGATGCTTTTTTTCTGTACTGACTCTTTGGATGGCAGAAAGTAAATCACTTCCCCTCTGTGTGTGTCACTTCTCTGCTGCCAGGCTGCTGTGCTTGTCACAGCTAGCACAGGAGAGTCCCAGACCTCATTTTGGCCTGCAAATTAATCAAAACCTCCCTAAGATCCTTAAAGCAGTTCTTAGTTGATGTGTGCTACCTGAAACGATAATTTTTGGTGTTTGTGTGACTAATTAAGACCGAGTCACATCATGTTTTGGAATATATAAAGTATCATATTAAAAGTTTCAAATAATATATGTTGCATTTTAAAAACATCAGGAAAGCTGTATGTTCTTCTAACCTGATATGTTCTGTGGGGATATTGTTCTCAAACTGAAATAAATGAGTCGTGTGTTTAAGTTCCTTTTTGGTCAAAGATGCAGTTCTTGAGGCTTTCTGAATATATTCCACTTCGTAGTAGTTGCAGAATAGGCTTGCTGTGGAATGATGACTGAAGTTTCTGCAAGAGTCCATGTGTGCATGTGTCTATCTGTGCATGTGCATTTACTTTTAAGAAGGTGGTTTCCCAAGTAAAATTCAAGATGAAAAATGTTATGCTTACATTTTACAATGCATGTGACCTCAAATATGTTCACCTATAAACAGCTGACATTGTTTCAGTATGGACTTGATGATTTCCTATTGCTGTTGCTTTTGTTTCTGTTATAAAAGTCATAGAATCATAGGACATCTAGGGATGCAATGGCCCCGTAAAGGTCATTTAGTCCAACCTCCCTGCAATAAGCAGGAACACCTGCCTAACCATTTAATTAAATTTTTTAACAAATACGCAAAAAATTCATTATTTTTAGTCCTAATGTGTTTCTGGATGTGTTTTGTGTTTTTAACCTATGTTCCAGTAAGTCCAGGGAACTCCACCTCAAGTAACTACATTAACTCATTTATGCAACACACCTTGGGTGACTTCTTCCTTCCCATATGTAAAAAACAATTGGGTATAGAAACTTCATTTTTCATGGATAGATAACTTTTTTTTCCCCTCTCTACTGAGATGGACAAAGATTTTCTTTTTTCTTTTTTTTTGTCACCCATTCTCTTGAAATGTAGTTCTCCCCTGGTTAATGATGATGGCAGTGCAACTGTGCTTAATAATAAATCAGTTGAACAGCAGACGTGATTTCATATCGTACACTGTTCTCTTTCACTTAGTTTCCAGACTGTTTGTATAACCTTAACATCATAAATTGTGAGATTTCAGATTCCATAGAGATTTTTCCACTTTTATGGCTCTCCATACAAATAAACTTCTGCATTCCAGATGCAGTAAAGTATCTCAGAGTTATAAAAACTTTGTGCAGTGTCATCCCAGGCTTGTGATATTTCTGTTACGTTGGGCTTCTCTCCTTGACAGGTCTCCATTTTTGCTGATCATCAAATGATGCTAGTGATCTATGTACATCATACGCTATTGAAATAAGACCTCTATTTTAATATTTTCAGTTTATTGTTTAGTTTAGCTTAACAGGAGGGGTTTTTGTAGGAGTGTCCCACAAATCAATCTATGGTTTTCTTCTGGAGCTATTTTTATTTCATAATCCTTCCCTTAAAAATGTAGTAGACTATTTTTTTTCCTGAATTCAAGTGTATTCAGTCCGTACAGATGACAGTGACTTTAAGTATTTTTCTGCATGCTGTTAACGCTTTCCTGGATTTGGATAATGGGAAAATATTTAATTATTTTACAGAAATCAGAGTAAAAAGTTGCTGTGTCTTTCCACCTGACATAGCACAGGGCTTCACCTGAATGTAGACACTCAGGCTAGACACACCCCTGTGTGCTAGGGGCAAAGAATAGAAAAGACAAAAAAGTGAACGGCTACTGGAATAGCAGTGAAATAATTAAGTGAATTTAATGTCAGTTGCTTCCATCTTGAAAAGGTGAGCTCTGGTAATGCAGAGAGCAGTGTGAATTGTCTCCAGAGCAGAGAACAGGCCAGTGAAGGTCATAAGGTCATACATCTATTTGATTTTAATTTTTTTCTGTATACTATGACTGTTTTTCCCAGTTAACAGCCATCCTTCATGCAGCCATAGGAACTCTTCAATAAAAAAATTTTCTAAAACCAGCAGCTTAAGGTTCAAAAGGATGGAAGTGTGAGATTGCTCTGTAACATTCATGGGCCAAACTCACGTTACTGCAACTAGATCCTTCTGAAGTCAAACAGTCCCTGGGAGTCTCTGCTGCGTCTCACACAGAGCAAAAAGGTAGAGGAAGGAAGCACACGTGCTGCAATCTCTCTTGGGTGCTTTTTTTGCATTTCCCACTAGAACTAATATTCCATTTGCCCCAGAGAACTCAAGGAATTTTTTTTTTTTTTTGCTCATTCTTTCAAGTGCAACCCTATAATCCAGATTGTTTTTACTATAGTAAAAGCTTTTATATTTCAGGGCTGTTTTAAGGGAGGGCATGGGGAGTATGCAGGTCCACGTTAACATTTACTAGGTTATAGAATATCTAGCAGTGCTAGAGGTTGGTTTTTATACAGGAGGAAAATAAGGTCATGAATGTTGCTTAGAGCCAAAGCATATAATCAGCTGTTGTACCAGTTGGTGTCCTTTGTGTTTTTCAGATGCCAGCATGTACGCGCATTATCTCTTTAACGCATTTGACACTGCACAAAATGGCTCAGTGAAGTTTGAGGTAATTGTTTTCCATCCTTCTTTGATGACTTATCCTCAGCTTTGTGTTTTTAAGCTTCTCCTTCCTCTCTATTGTAGACTAGTAGGACTTGTTGGGTGATGATTTAGAGGTTTCAGTCTAAAAATAGTTGATAGTTTAAAATCTGGTTCACTTCAGTTTATGCAGATGGATTTATACGTGTCTTTTCACTAAGCATATAGATCGTGTTAGTACCATAGGGAGAAAGTGCAGGGATTTATGTAGCAGAAGAGGGGAGGTTGAAGACAGTCCCTGATGAAAAGAGACCAGTGATTTGTACAGATATTTTGCATGTCAAAGAAAAGCCAGTACATTGTGTGTCTTCTGCAGTCATTGTGCATTGCTGGGTTACATTTGTATGTTCCTGGAATGTGTTTTTTTTAAGCTTATTTGATATATTTAAGAAGCATCTCAGGTACTTCGTTCCTAAGGAAACCAAATCCACCCTTTAACTAAAAGGCCTGTTGCTGTGGCTACAAATAGCCATCCTTCAAGCTCACACACATAGCTGTAGGACTGCAGCAAAGGGCATAGACCTGTGGAGGATGAACTTCATAGTTTTGAAGACAGTTTACTGTGATCATAAAACCTAGAAATCATAGCCAGTCTTGCCTTTTCCATCAAATGGCAAAGAACTCTGGTAATTTCCAGGTAAGACTGAGAAATTAGTTCATTTATCAAATGCAAAATAGGAATGTTGCAATATGTATATGTGTGTCTCTGTAGTGACAGCTGTAGCAGGAACTTTGTATGTGGCAACTACTCGCTAGTAAGAGGCTTCCAGAAACCTAAACAGACTGAGGCATGGAAAATGCTTAGATAAGTATTAAAAAAGAGAAAAGTGCTGAGCTTTCCTTCGTGGCAAACCTGTCTCTTTAGTGGTTGTCAAATGTAAGCATTTTGTCCCCTTTTTTATATTGTTCAGCAAATTCAAATTCCTGTGAGCCTTGGGAAAAAGGAGCAGAGGTTTCTAAGGAGTGATGCAGTGCCCCGTGCAGAACTAATGGAGATAACATAGGAAGGACTAAGTACATTAAATGAGCTATCAAGAACTCCATAGCTCTGTTAGCTTGAAGCTCTGCCTCTGCTAATAAATCCCTGTAGTGATGCTGCTTACAGTGCCTGAGTCGTTGTGTGGTATAAACAATAATTCAAAGTATTAGATGTAATAACTTTAAAGTACAATTAAAATGTTGTGTCCCAGACTGAGTAATTAGTGGTGGGAATTGCATCTGGTCAAGTCTGACAGATTTTGCCAGAGCCCAAAACCTGAGGCTCCCTGTGTTAGAGGAATCTGGGATGTCTCCATCTCTCTCAAGGTGGGCACAGAAAAAAGGCTGGATTTTCTTCCTCCTTTGGTAGCACCCGAGATGTGTGGGTAAGAATCTGTGTTTAACCAGGCTGTGGCAATCTGAGTGACAACTCCTTGCAGGACACCATTTTGAGCAGAGGAAATGCCACTGGAGCACATGGCAGTGCTCTTGAAAACCAGGCGTGTGTTTTGCTATGCTTACATTTGTGCGGTATTTAGAGTTTGGAGCATGGCAAAGTTGGATGGGTAGCTAGGAAGGTGTCCCATCTTCTGGCCTTGACCATACTGTGCTGCTCCTGGTGAGTCCAAGGAGCCAGAGCAGCCAATCAACTTTAGGATCCAAGTCTGCCTGTCTTAGACTGGATCTGCTCTTAATCTCATGCTGCTTTCACACCCCTCACCCCAGGACTTGGAGAGTTTAAGGCTGCAGCACCAGTTAGGTCTTTCTGCCCTTCCAGCCCGGCTAAGCTGCCTGACCCATATCACAGGCTTGGCCTTGACTGTGGCTGCAGCTGAGTATGTGAGGACTTTTCTGATTTTCCTGGTTGTCTCACACGTTTATTAGTGTGACAGTATTCAGATCATCTTAGCAGATGTTATATCCATTGAGCTCAGTCAGAGAGGACACATTTTTGGAAAAGGAAATCAGAAGAGGGTGATAACCATACGCTGTGTTCTAGAACAATAAGTCTTTTGACTGGCATTATATAAAGAAGATGACTTAGAAAAGGATGTGATGAAAATTGACATTTCTCTCTCTGCCTTGAACCAGGATTTTGTGATGGCATTGTCCATTCTGTTGCGGGGAACCGTTCATGAGAAGCTAAGGTGGACATTTAATCTGTACGACATAAATAAGGATGGCTATATAAACAAGGAGGTAAGGCTATTCGCAACAAATGGGGTTGATTTCTGAAGAGAGCCATCTGGTTTCTGTTGCAGAGCACAGGTATTTTACATGTAGCTAATTAAATGCAAATGAGCCTCAACTTGAGCATTTACCTGTGTCTAAGTAAAGTGCACAGTGATCATACGTCGCATACATCTATATTATATTGCATTTAATGGATTGCCTTAGCCAGGAGCAAACCCTAGTTTACAGCTATGAGCAACATAACCTTTGCAAAGGGGAGGGTGACGGTGACAATAGCTACTCGGTGACCGAGTCGTGAGGGGTTTCTGGCTGCACTGGGAGTTATGGTGTGGGTTCACCTGAACCACTGCAAGCCCCCAGCACCACTCCCAAATCCTGTACTATGCTTTTATCTTCTTATTTGGGTTTGCTTGTTCCCTTTGTTGGAAGGCTTGGGTTTTGAGCACAATCACCTGAATATTTTGCCAATACAGAATTACAGAATTGTAGGGATTGGAAGGGATGTCTGGAGATCATCTAGTCCAACCCCCGTGCCAAAGCAGGTCCACCCAGAGCAGGTTGCACAGAAACGTGCCCAGGCAGGTTTTGAGTATCTCTAGAGAAGGAGACTCCACCACCTCGCTGGGCAGCCTGTTCCAGGGCTCTGCCACCCTCAGAGTAGAGATACATAGATCTTGGTCTATCTTCTCAAAACTATTGTGTGTACCTGGAGGGTTTGTGGTTGCTGCTACTGGTTGTGTGGCCGTTTGTGCAAGGTGTGGAGGAGAGCTGGGTTCTCAGTGACTGCTGTGAAGGTCCCTAGCCTTGGAGGAGGCTCCGAGACCTCCATGAAGGTCAGTGCCACAGTACTAGGAGCCAGGATGCCACTTGCAGCCCAGCACCATACCTAGCAGCTGCTGTGTCAGAGTGTGGGTCCTGCAGTGCAGCCTGGGCAGAGGAGGGAGGCGAGTGCTGCGGGCACCTCCCCACGGCGCTGTGGGGAAGTCATGGCACCTTCAGAATGAAGCACTTGTGTTTCATAGGTGAGCTTGTATATGATACATCTCTCTGTGTCTTCATGCACATGTATAGGTGTTCTCTGTGCTGTTTCGTAATAGGAGAAGGAGGCTAAAAGAAAAGGGTAGCAAAAGAAAGAAATGTGCTACCATTTCTATTCATTTCCCTTTTGTGTTTGTGCTGGCGTGCCACTACTGCAGGAAATGATGGATATTGTAAAGGCAATTTATGATATGATGGGAAAGTACACGTATCCAGTGCTCAAGGAAGATGCTCCAAGGCAACATGTAGAAGTATTCTTCCAGGTAGGTGATTTTTTTTTGTGTGTTTTTCTTAACATGGGAGCTATGCACTGAAAGGCTTAATCCTATGCCCCACTATACCAAAATAAACCCTAGCAGCCATTCAGCCTAACCTTACAGTGTGTGTTGATTGCCTGACTCCAAGGTACCCCGTTTGTCCCTTAGCCCGATTCTTGGTATTGGGGTGTGCCACATCCAGCAAGTCTGAAGCCTCTGCATGCGTTGCAGCCCTTTGGTGCTTCTTCTCTCAACCAACCATAGAGAGAGACAGGAATATGGGTGCTGGTTGGTGAGGTAGTGAATGAATAAATGACATCATAAAGGCAGAGGATGATGTGTATGTCAAAGAATAGTTGGAGATGACCTCAAAAGTGCTCCAAATACCAGAGTAAACAAGTTCTTGGCAGTCGGCAAATTTGTCCAAAGACAGCGAGTCTGTAATCTAAGCTTGTGAATTCCCCTGGGTTTATTCAGGTGGCAACAAATAATGTATTACACTATCACTGCAGTGTTACCTATGGAAATAAACTGTGTTTTTTATTTATTTTATTTTGCAGAAAATGGACAAAAACAAAGATGGTGTTGTAACTTTAGATGAGTTTATTGAATCGTGTCAGGAGGTAAGGACAAAATTATAACCGTAATGAAAGGTCCAACTCATGACACAGCATTTGCTTTCCCTCTGGACAGACTCCATTTGAAACAAGATGCTGCTCAGGATCCCAGGTTTCCTTTGCTCTGTGAAAAAGCCAGCTTCAAGATGGAGTTTCTGGTGGTGCTCCGAGAAGTCTGTGATTGAATAGGGAAGTAGAGTCAGGCAAATTACAGAAGAGGACCACTTCATTTCCAGTGTTGGTGGCCAGTGCTTTAATTTTCCAGAGTGAACTGTAGTGCCTGATTATGTAGACAAGCAGGTAATTTTAGATAAAGGACATAGTGCCCTTAACCTTCCTTAGTGTTTTTTTTGTTGTTGTTGCTGTTGGGTTTTGTGGTGGTTTTTTGTGTGGTTATTTTTTAAGACGCTGATCTGCCTCTGAGTGCTACTCCTGGATGTCACTAGTAAATACCATGTTGATTGAACTATCTAGAACCAAAGGTCTCTCAAAATCTTGTAGTTACAGCACAGACTTATAAAACCAGTTGGTGTTTTCATAGTGAAACATTAAAAGCAAATGCTGTCATTGTAGCAATAATTATTTTTTTTTTCTGTTTTGGAAATAAGGTCCTTCTTGCAAATTCCGTAGATTAGGTTGGCTGCATTAGTGCTGGCACAAAGACATCTGCATTAACATGCAATTGCCAAGTGTCTGTTGTCTTAGACTGTAATCAACTTCCTGAATGTTTATTCAGGTATTTCTAATATTTAATCAGCACAATAACGGCCTATGCATTTTAGACAATTTACAGTAGTGCAAATAATTGCATATGAGCCCTCCTGTGTATTGCATTTTCCCTGGAAAAGTCAGAGGACTCTCCTGTAGCTTCCCGCTGTTCCTGTGTTAAGTCTGGCTCTGGTAACACCCAGGTTACTTCTCAGTCAGAAACTTCAGGTGGTAAAAGCCTTGTTAGCAGATGCAGAATACAAGATGATTTTTTTTCAGTTACTTTATTCTTGGTCCCTCCTGATTATTTAGCTTATTTTTGGCCTTGTCTTTAATTGGATTGTTTGTGTTGTGTGTTCACATAGATAATTTGCCTTCAGGCTGGATGCATGTCTGTGATTAGTGGTATCGGTGTTGAAGCAGCTTTACTTCTGCCTGTTGGAGTGTGTTTAATGCTCTGCCCCAGGTTGGAGTTGCTTCCTTTTGTTGACTTCCTTGCTCCTGGAGCTGTGCAGTCTGATACACTGTCATGTGCGGTGTCCTGGCAGATAGGAGTGAACCCTGTAACACTAAGATGTGGGTTTGTTTTGATTTTGCTATTTTTTTTCTTTATGGGAAAGAAACCAAAGTGCACCCTGATGCTTGCCTCTGCCATTGCTGAGGGTATGGCTCGTTGGCAGTGAACTAGTATTGCTCTGGAGAGAATGATCGGTTTCCCGTGCAAGGCAGTCCCTTGTACTAGTCCTCACCGAACAGTATTGGAAGTGAGATGGATGGATGCCATCTCAAAATAAAGTAGAGGATTGAGATGCAATAGATCTCTTAGTTGCTCAATGAAGAAAATTATTTTCACGTCACAGGCAAACAGTTATTCTAACTTTTGGAATAACTGAATTTCTGGAGGGAAAAAAATCTTCATTATGTTTTTGAATATTACTCTGGTTATTACCTTGAAGTACAATTTGAAGACTTCACAAGAAACAATCTGGGATTTTCCTTGTGGGTCTCCAATTTTCTCATTTGGATCTAGGAACCTCAGAGAGGCTGAGGTTGCTTATAGTTTGGGTTTCAGCTGGCTGTATTTCTGGAGCGAAGTGGTCCTTCGGGGCAGCTTGCTTTTCCGTTCAAAACCTGCAATTTCATTTGGACTTTTCATGAATATCAGCTATGTGAGTATTTGCATACTCAGGGTCAATGAAATGCAGCTGGGCACTGAAGCCTGAGGGTTCAGCACAGTCACCGACTCAATGCTGGTGTCCGGTGTTCTTCATTAAAGCACAGCCCAGGTCCCTCAAGCCAACTAAGGTGCTCAAGTAAGAGACTGCTGCTTTGCTGGATTGGGTTCTGATCACCGAGTCGATTCCAGCTCATGGAGGATGAAAAGCATTATAAAAGCAAGGCTGTTTCCTGCGGTAGCAGCTGCAGAGCCCCTCCTGGGCCATGCAAAATTACAAGTTGTGCTTGTCAGTGCTGGTTTTATGAAAATGTCTTCTCCTTGCTTTCAGGACGACAATATCATGCGATCCTTACAGCTCTTCGAGAACGTGATGTAACCATGTCTGGGGGGCGCTGGAGGAGTCAGAGACTTTCTGTGTAACAAAGACCTCCTTTCTGGGTGAAAGCTTTTTACAATTCAGCCATGTTCAGTGTGTGAGGATTTTGTATGACATCTCCAACCAAATGGCAACCGAATGCAACCGATCCCACCTCTTCTCCCCAAGAGACACCGGTGGACCTTTGTTTCGTTTTGGAAGCATGTGAATATTTTAATAAAACCTGACGAGAGAACTGCTGCTCGAAGTTCAATGAGTAATATACAGCATTGTTTGCTAGGCACAAATCCTGCTTTTAATCTAGTGAGCTTGATTACATATGATAGCACATGTGGATAGCTTACTCAGCCATCTATTGTAAGTGAAAAGCTCAGTCTATCCTACCATATGGCAAAATGTTTTATGAATGCCTTGCCGTTAATCTGCTTTGACAAAAGTCAAATCTACAGGGCAGTCTGTTAAAAAACGAACAGTAAATGTACCCAGGACACTAAGCAGACAGCCTGTGTAGCCAGTATCCCCATTTCTGCAGAGATCCTGCTTTTCCTCTCACATGCACTGGTGCCACCACACTGAGTTTGTTGGAGTTTTTCCTGAACATGTTAACTAGAGGATTTTCACATCCGGGTGAGTCAGGAAGGGGCAAAACATGTGTTGCACATCCAAATTTCAAACTACAGAACAAATCCTGTTCAATGATGGTAAGTTCTTGCAAGGACAGGTTTATAAAGGGCTGGTACAGGAAGATGAACACCTGCTCTGGTCCCAGCCACATTCCGCAGTCCCAGCAGGTGGTGGGACACCAAGTGATTCTCCAGTGTGTGTCTCACCATGAACGTGTGCTCTGGGCCTTTCGGAGTAGTTGGGCATACGCTTCCTTGGGCAAACTTTCCAAGGATTTGATCATTTGTATTTTTGCATTGGAAGTTACAGTAAGGTGTTACCCACTTCATGGATTTCTTTAAGCTTTCCAGTTTTCCTTAGTGCAGAAGAGGGCCCAGATGGTTCCACTGTGTTTCCACATGCAGACCTTGGCACCCACAGAGTGCCCTGTACGTTAGCTGCCAGGCCCGTACGTCCCTTTGGGTGATTTGACATTTTCTACAGCAAAATCTTCTTTCCTACAAGGCAGCTGCATGACTTGCAAAAGTCCAGTTTCCTTCCTAGCCCCAAATAGAGTGTTGGTTTGGGGACTGGGGTTTTTTAATTAGCAAAACAGAAAGAATCATTTAGTGAATTTACACTAAGGTTGGATTTTGCCCAGTAGATTATTTTTTCAGCTGAGGAACATGTCAGAGCCTGCTTTGCAGAGGACTCCTAAGAAAGTTAACACACCAGAGTGCCGTTGCGGTCTCCAGGCAGCCGATGGCTGAGAAACCCCGGGAAGGAGGGAACAGCCAACTTTTCCAGCTGCTCAGACCACACAGAAAGGAGAGTCCCTGACATAGAGCTACATCACTCCCATCCAGTAAGCATATATTTTTATTATACCAGATACTATATTGCAAATATACTGTTAGCAGTGAAGATATATTTTAAAAATTATGTAAGTGGAAGCTTTTTATAATAATAAATATATAGAATGCCTCATTTCTGTAGCCCTATATTTTATAAAAAATTAATCTATTGAAATATTCCTGATTATAGAAGTAGATCTAATCAGTACTATGTAATGCTATGCTAATTTCTGAAGATTGGACATTCTCCCCTTTTACTGTCCTCCTCCATACACTTCTGTGTAGTCTTAACTTTATTCCTTGCAGTTGCTCACTGGTCATCAAAAGTGCCATTCAAGTGAGTGAAGTTGAGGTGCATGACACCCTAGTCTATCCTATTCATTGCCTTTCATACAAATACTGTTAATTAATTCCTTCCTAGCAATGGCACAGAGCATAGCAACTCCAGTAACGCGCTGTGATTTGCAGAACTGATGAGATGCTGTGAGAGTAGCCTTGTCATCCAGTTATCCAGTATTGTCTATTTAGTTTTTATTTAATAGGCACTTGATAAAGACATCAGTTGTAGCTGAAATAAGGCACAGTGTTTGCACTCTTCCTTCTTGATTCTTCTTGCAATCGCTTTAGCAAATGACAGAATTTATTATACTGAATAACCTGCTTTTTTCCCCACACCAAAAGAGCATCTGTCTATTACCAGTCTAAGCAGTTAACTTCAGCTGAGGGAGAAGTGGGTAAGATAATGGAAAACAAGCATCTGCATTGGGCTAGCACAGTGCCTTTCTCCTGTAACAGAGTTGCTCCTTATGTGCTCGTGAGATGGCACATACAGCCTGAAATGTTTTGAATTTGCCTTTTCAAAAGGAAACATTATTAGTTGCATGGCCATAGTCCCTGAAGCTAAGTTAATTTCTGGAGTTACTGTGATGAGTTTGGCCTCAGCAATGTTTTCTGTGTCTCCAGCAGCAGAAGTGCTATAACGGGTGGCAGGGGGATGCCTGGCTTATAGGGGGTATAACTGCTTTCTGTTGAGCATGGTCCCAGTTTGGCAACATACTTCAACCATTCGGGAGTTCCTCTCGATACGTGCTTAAGTGCATTGCTGAAACCAGGCTCCCATCAGTGACCCTGCAATTCTGGCAGCTCCTTGTCTGCTCCACAGCATCAGTTTTCAGCTCCCAGTAACGATGGGGCTGGTTTAGGCAGAATGGGAGATGCTGAATGCCTGGTCCTGATTCTGCTCTTAAGGCATAATTATGATTGCAGTCCTGCAGGAGTCCAGACCCCACCTGCACGTACCTGGGGTTCAGCCCTGGGTCGTTACCTCTCTGCTCTACTCCAAATCCAGTGTAACTGAGATGGGAGGGTTGGCAAAGCGACACGCAGCAGGTGTATTTTCACAGAGCTCTAATCAAAAATTGTTTGTGGCAGAATCATTGCCTTTGAGAAAGCATTTATTATCCCGTGTTTGTCTCTGATCCCACTGATACCAGCCAGAGACTGGTACACATCAGTGCATAGGTGGCCTGTGGGTTTTCTGTGAGTCCCATGCGTGTGTATGACATGTGTGCTCCAGCCAACAGATGACAGAGATCCAGTGACTGTGAGAGAATTGTACTCTGCATGGAGATGTCTTCGGGTTTGGTTATTTATGTTTTCTGTGGATGTTACTTTGTAAACCTGCAAAGCCTCCCATCGCTCATAAATGGGGCTTGCAACATTTATGGCAAGTATTTACTACTACAGCTTTCAAAATAAAACATAGTATGCTATTCTAATCTCATACCATCATAAATCCTACTGTCAGTATGTGGAAGGTAGTTCCTAATCTGGCTTCTAAGTTACAGTTAGACTATCTGTCAGTGCTATCAGCTGTGCACATTTTCTCAAAATTGTGAATGTTTAAATAACGTCTGAATCATTAGTCTGTTTCGTTAGTTACAAACATTAGTCTGCACTTTCATACCAGCCTTTTCTTAAAAAAAAAAAAAAGCCTTTCTAACATGCGTTTTAGGCAACAATCTGTTGAAAAATAGGAATGTGATTAATGATAATGCAAAAAAGAAAACTGTATGTGCCTGTTACTGTTGATGTTTGTTTTCCTGTTACTTTGGATGCATTACAATATTGTGAGCAATCACGAGTCAAGCTATAATCCTGAGTACGATACCCTAAGGCTCCAACATCGTGGGCAGAACTGTGGCATTGCCTGACTCTGGCACGTGTTGAGAACAGGCATCTTTGTGTCCATGTGAGACCTGTGATAAGATGGTAGCAGCAGTGTAACAATCTTTTTGCCTTCTTTGTAGAAGTGCCATGAAAGACCTGAGGAAATGTGCAAATAATATAAATTGTGGTAATTAAAGCCATGTTAACGGAGCAGCAATGCATAGCTTCATAAATGCTATTCTCCAATGGCAATTTGTATGAAATTTTGTTGAATGGTTTTAAAAAAGTTGGTTTTAATAATAAAAAGACATATCTGTAGGAAGGTGTCCTTTCTTAAGCCAGTATGTATTTTTTTTCTTAAGGGACACTGTCAGGTTAAAAATTTACAGGGAAATTTTTAAAAGCAGGACTCTTACAAACACATATCTATCTGCATAGAGGCTGTTAAACTGCTGAACTGTGCTGTGAGTGTAACATTTACATGCTAATGATTTATTTGCATTCAGAGGTGCTCTTAGATTTGGTGCAGTGACATACACCTAACTGATAGCCTGGCCCTCGTGTAAATAAGAGTTCAAAAACATTCTACCTGCATCACTGATAGTATCTCAGAGTAGTAAAGATTGAGGGCTTGTAGGCATGTGTTTTTCTCTTCAGCATTTTTGCTTAAGTATAACTAGGAGAACAGGCAATCAAGTAAAAAAAAAAAAAAGGCATTTTATTTTAGAGATAAGAAAAATAAAACAAAACCTCGCTGTGTCCCTTTATCTCAGATTTGTTGTAGACATCCATTCTGACACATGGAAAAATGCAGAAGACATTTTGCCAGACTATATATATGTGTGTACATATATATATATATTTAAAAAAAGAATTGCTAACCTCTATTCTGTAGGGTATAATATGTCTACCAGCACACCCCAGGAAAAAGAACATTTTCTTGCATACATGCAGAAATGTGAAAATAAAGATGTCTGTGTGAAATGTGGTGTTGGTCTCAATCTGGTGCCTGACCAGGTCGTGTGGTCCAGCTGAGCCCTCTTCCCTTGGTCAGCTCTTGGCTGTGCAGACAGGGAGCGAGTGGCCTGGCAACTGCCACCTCTGCCACCCAGGCACCATCCTGCTCAGAAGAGACAGTGGTTCCCTGTGGAAAATGCCAGACCTGACTTCTTGCTGTCCCTACAAGGAAAAGGTGTTGAAGCTGCGTGCTCAGCGCCCCTCACTAGTTCCAAAGTGCACCCAACTCCAGCTACACCAAGTAGACTCTGGCTGACCGGCATGTGCGTATGCTTTTTATTCATTTTTCTGCATCAGGTTTGCTCAAATAAGTTGTCCAAAGTCTTAGTTACTGCTGTGAGACATTGGACACCTCTGATTTTATTCTCAGCCCATCAGCACTGCAGGCTGAGCATCCCATCCTGCTGCCTGTGTGGTCAGGGGCGTTGTGGACAGTGGGGAAGAGGGCAGGTATGCACTGGCAGCCAGAGCTGTCCCCACAGCATCTCTGGGAATGTTCTCCAGAGTGTGGTAGGGTGAAACTGAGGCACGTGTTGCAACTCGACATGTGAAAAAAGGTTACTTTTAAATAATAATAATAATAAAGCAATAATAGCTTTTTCTTACTGTGAAATTAGTTTTGTAATCTTCGTTTATCCACACAGGTCCAGCAAAGCTGGAAACAGACCTGGACATGTTGGCATGTGAAGATGATCTTCTCCACACAAGTAGAAGTTATCACCTACACAGTTCTCTTGCATTTGGGGCTAGAAGATGCATCTCAGACAGAGAAAGATGGAGAAATTATACAGCGTTCTGGGGAAAGCGAGGCTTGTATCCCACTATAGTGGGATAACAGGTATCCATTTGTATCTATCTGCAAACTCAATTTAATTAAAAAAGTTTCATTAAGGGAATAAATCCCACATTGTCATCATCTCTAAAGTCAGATATCTGGGATCAATTCTGAGAGCTCCAAGCCTCAGGGGAGCTCAGCACTCCTGCTGGAAAGAGGGTAGATTGCTAACTTTCTTGCCTTCCGTCCTGAATTGTCTCTTTAGCCGGAGTCTAAAGCACATGCCCCTCAATTCATTGCTCGGGATTATTTGAACTCCTTTGCCTTTGTGAAGTAGATTCAAACTGGTGACAGGCAGTAGAGTGGCAGCAGACAAGTACAGAGGACATGAGTAGGGCCATGGGATGAGGTGACTTGAATCTAGCATGGTATTCGGTCATTTAGGCCTCGTGAAAGGAATACCTAAGCAAGTCTTTATAAATAAAAGCTATTAAAAATAATAGACCAGACAAATTTCAAGACACAGCTGCTAATTGTCCATGTGGCACTAATTAAAGGTTAAAGAACAATAAAAATGCAGTTAAAGTAAAAACAAATAGGCAAGGTATGGGTAATAGTGATGTTAAATCCTCAATGAATTTAAGTCATCAATTTAAGTGGGAGGTTATCAACCACAACAGGCCAGTCAAGTATAGACATCCCTTTGTAAGCCACCCGTGTAGCGAGTACAGTGAGATCAGTGTCAGCTGAAGCCCCATATTTGCTCGTCTCCAGGTGACAGTGTTGACACCAGCAGAGGTGATGATGCATTGTGATGTGTCCAGGTGACAGTCCCCCCCTTCTGCACAGCACGGGCAAGCACAGACAGGCTTCCAGTGGCAGTTTCTCTCTTTGGATTCTGTCCCAAAAGTGTGCATCTTGCAAGTCAGGAGTTAGAGTTTGGGTGGTGTAGATGGAAGGGGCCAGGCACTGTCATCTCCCCATGGGGCTCTCCTCTTCATATCCAGAAATTGCTCTGTAAAAATTGTCAGAGACATTTTCAGCTCCTGAAATAACCAGTCTGTGGGATAGCTCTTAAATACTTTAAAAAATGAAAAAGGGAGGTTAAGATAAATATGTACGTACGTAAGAGATCTAGATCGTTCACCTTTAGCAAATCCAGGTATGTATATGTGTGTACTACAAGGATTTAAGTTTGGAAAAAAAAAAAAGAATAATGTGATGAGACTGAGAAGCCTCCTGTTTGCTCTAAATTGCCATGGGTTTGTATTTGCTTGTATCTCCTCATAGCACAGACCCTGGTGCCAGGTTAGCTCACAGGAGCTGTCCCGATAACAATTCTTGCTCTTTCTCAGGATTAACATGTCAGGTGCCCTCTCAGCGGCCATGCAGTGGCTCTCAGCTAGGAGAGTAGGTTTGGTTTCTGTAAAAATGAGTTGCCCTCATCATAATTTATACCACTTGCTTAAGTAACTTGTGTTTATGTGGCCAATAAATAGATGCCTGGGTTTCAGGAGAGGAGGACTGACGGGGCAGCAGGGAGGGGTGTGTGCAGTGGGGTGTGCTGCCTGCTGGGCTGTGGCAGGGAACACTAGATGTCACTGAGATCCCTTCCTTCCTGCATAGCCAGGGCCAGCGGGGCAGGTTCCAGCCTGGACCACGTCTCCTTATCCCAGGGACAAGAGATGTCCGGTGTTGCACGCTGTCAGACATCTTCCAGAGCTGGCTTTGAGAGCTGGTGGAAGTAACGTGGGCATGTGATACTTTTTTATAAATGTGGTCATTGAAGATATGTCTAAAATACAGATACATCTAAGAGTAGGGAAGGTGAACTTTGAAGAACAGAATCTAGAGAAAAGTAATTGTTTCTAATTCACAGAAAAGCAACTGAAGCAAAATTTGGTGTCCTTTTCCTCAGGCTTGTACTGTATGGGATAAGGCATGGGAGCTGCATAAGCAGAAATCCTGCGTGTTCCAGTTGTCTGGAGAGCTAGTGGTGGACCTGCCCCTACTGCTTTGCCAAAAGGCTGGTTCTGGTTCTTTGCAAACAGGAGACCTGTCCCCCTGACTCTCCAGGAGGTGAAAAATGAACTGAGGACCTCCACACCCTCAGCTGTGGTGGTTATTTCCAGCCTGTTTTATTTAAACTTTCCTTTCTGTCTTACAAAACAGAAGTATGTCATTCTCCATGTGTTACTGTAGAGACTCCATCACTGTGGGGCTCTGGCTGGAAACCCCCATGGGGCAGCACAGAGTAAGTTGCCGGATTTGATTGTGAAATTCCCCTGGGAACACGTCTGCTGTCCTGTCCCTGGGGTCCTGTTTGGCCAGCGTTCACAGCTCCCCATGCTGCACGTGTAGGGAAAAGCAAGGTGGTTCCAGGGTGATCTGCACTCCTAATTCAGGACAAGGGTTTCTGTTGGTGGGGAGAGAGGAGTATTTCCTTTAAGAACCTGGAACATTTTTAAAGCTATTTCTTCTTGGGA
The DNA here is from genome assembly GCA_026546715.1 of Gallinago undulata. Lineage (NCBI taxonomy): Eukaryota > Metazoa > Chordata > Aves > Charadriiformes > Scolopacidae > Gallinago > Gallinago undulata. The sequence goes on along the minus strand of JAOTQQ010000052.1, from coordinate 32,113,499 downwards.
TTTGCAAACCCAGCCAGCTGCCACGAAATGGAGAATGGGGACAGGGCCACAGCATAACAAAGCTATGTGTTACTTGTAGGAAGGAGTTCTGATCTGAAGTCTAGCTGCAGATGGAAATCAGTGCGGGTGGCAGTAACCACCCTCACACAGGGCCAGGAATTCAGATAAAAAGAAAATGTAAGAATAAGGCCATTCGGGTCAGCTTGTCCACTCCTCATGAAACCCTGTGACCATCCTTCCCTGTGCCACAGGCTTCCTTGTGACCATGTCCACACTGTCTCCAAAACCCAGGCCACGTCTCAGGTTCCTCTGTCTGTAAGAGAAGGGGGCATAAGAATGATAAAGCCAAATTGCCACTTTCCTGTTTCTTTTTCAGTGTGTATTTGGTTTTTATATTTGCAGGGGAAGCCAAGGAGCACGTACGCTGGTGGTGTAAAGGATGGAGGTGAAAGGAGCACTGTGAGTAATGTACAGTCAACTCTTCTGTTAAAGTGTCTGTGGAAAGTTAATGGTGACCCAGAACTTTCCAGAAGGATAGTAAGCTATTGGAAATTGTTGATTTAAAAAAAATCAAAGATCGATTTTTACAATCCTAGCATTAGATAGATTTTGTTGATATTTTCACAGAAACTTATCCAACGTTTTGGTTCTAATTACCTTATTGATTTACTTATTAATCAGTATAAATTGAAAATATATAACAATGTCGGTATACAAGGAGACAGCTTTCTGTCTGAGCACACATACTAAATTTTAGAAAACTCAGAACATGAAGAAGAGACTTAAGTTTCCTTCACCTGGCATGAGCTGTTGTGGAAAACCATTCACCATTATGTTACCAAACAGTTGCATGTATGAAAAATAAGACAAATTTTAGTAGGAGGCCATTGCACTGATGAGAGAACACATATCTGTGCTATAGTTAATAATTAGTAAACTATTTGGGAAAATCTTTGTGTTTTATGACAAACTGAGCTGCAAAAATAGTTCTAAGTTGTTCTTAGTTTTTGTTTCTTCTTTTTTAAAATTTATCCTAAATTAGGTATTTTGCCTTATATTTGTTTTATTTTGCACTAAGCAGTGATACTGTAATGCTAAAATCTTCAAGGACATCTGCTACAAGCAAGTTTTTGAACTGTTTTCTAGATCTCTCTCCTTTTATATTCTAATGCAACTGCTGGACACAAGCAAACAAAAGGCACTTTGAAATGAACAAAAGGTAAGAGATTTCAATCAGAACAATGTCTTGCAGTGATTTTAGCAATAAATTAAAATTAACAATCTATTTACGCTTTTAGTTTATGTCTTACTGTAGCAGTGACTAGTGCATGCCATAAAGTAATGTGTTAGGTTGCCAGACCAGGAAAATATGGCCTAGATTTTAGCTGTTTCAAAGTACAAAAGCAGAATTTCAGAACTGGAAAACTCACATTTCTGAGCACGTTTTGTCCTTATTTGGAACACAAATCCCAGAAGATATTCCAGGGCCTAAACAGCGCCCCCAGAAGGGCAGAAAAAGATTATTGCAGAAATCAGCGTGGCATTGCAGAGACCTCTAGCTAGAATCATAGAATGGTTTGGGTTGGAAGGGACCTTAAAGGTCATGGAGTTCCAAACCCCTGCCCTGGGCAGGGACACCTCCCACCAGACCAGGTTGCTTCAAGCCCCATCCAGCCTGGCCTTGAACCCCTCTAGGGATGGGGCATTACCTCCAGGTATTTTTAGAGATAGTAAAAGCCATATTCAGAAATTCAATTGACAAGGAGAGTACTGTTCCTTTACTATGGGTTTGGTACAGTATTTATGACACTTGTGTGACCTTTATGTTGGCAGTATCTGAACACCTTGCCCTCTCCTATATCTCCAAGAGCCCCCAGTGAGGCTGGGAGGTGCTGCCTTGTGTCCGTGTTTGTGTAGGAGCCAAGAAATGCTGTATGATTATGGAGGTAATTTTGACAGATCTGGGAACTAAACCAATCTTTCATAGACTAGATGAGTCCTTGTGCATTAGCTATTCCTTCTGTCCAAGGATGGGTGCACAGACTTAGAAGATGCCCTGCTGTAGCAGTTTGGAGAAGTCTAGAGGCAGGGAGCTGGAGCTCCCTCTGGGAAAGGGCCAGAGGTGCCTCATGGTACTGACAAAGTCTGGAAGGGATAGACAAACCCTGCCTGGGTCTGTGTTAGAGAGCGGAGAGAGCGCAAAAATGTGGCAAAGCTGGTCAAACCTGTTCCGGGAGCTGGGATTTTTCTCCTTTGGCTTTTTTTTAGCACTTAGCAAAGAGGGGAGCAATAGGTGGTGTTTGGCTGGTCTTCTATGGTTTCACTCTCGAGGTATTTTTAGTGTACTGATATATGGGCACCTGGGCCCTGCCTGGGCAGGTTCCTTCCTTGTTTTCAATGAGAGGCAGCACTGCAGCTCTCCCAAGCCTTCAGCTTCCACCCACAGCACACTCAGAGCGGGTTGGCAGTTGGCATTAGCAGAAGACAGTTGGCATTCAGATATTGTCATCATTGTGATGATGTAATAGATTTTATAGACACCAACTTTGTCCAGAAAACAACACCATGCATGTCAGTATAGTCTGAATTTCCCAGTACAATGTTGGTGGGTTTTTTTTCCTGAACACCTAGGTGTCATTCATTAAAATCAAACAGCTTTCAAAGGCTCCTGTAGTTGCAGTGTTTGTGTTGAGTTTTCAGGAGCAGCCATCTGGTGCCTGCCGCTGAGCTCCCAGCGTTCAGGGGGGTTCAGGGGTATTGTTGGTGTTGGGGAGTCAGGTGAAGGAACGGGGTCAATAGTGCAGTGGTGACTTTGGCCAGGATTAGAGGCTCTTAGGCAGTTATGGAAATGTCTTTTAGCTTTTACAACAATAGATGACAGAGGATCTGAAGAGTGAAAGCAAATCAGCATGAGAAGAAATTGCAAGATGTTGTAGGAGACTGATTTAACAACGTGAGAATCCGACTGTAAGTCCATCTGGTCTTTCAAAAGCTCATTCCTTTCTATGGACTATTATTTTCATGGTCACAAATGCACTATAACCTCTGCTTGTTCCCTGAGGAACTCCCACATCCTGAAAAATACCTTCAAGGGGCCTCAGTGAAGCTGTGGTGAGCTGAGCTGGCCAGGGAGGAGCTGGGTGAGACATCGAGCTTGAATAGAACTGGCTGACCTTGGTGTGGGGTCCCAGGCAGCAGCTTCTGGACCACTGCGTAGATGGTCCCAGTGCAGGAAGGCGTTCACAGAGAAGAAAGGATAATTTTTCTTCTTGTTTTGCCCACAAATAATTCACGCTGCATTGCTCCAACTTTGCAAAGCAGATTTTTCCTCTAAGCAGAGGCTGTTATGGGACATGTGGGGATCAAAGAGTTTGGAGTACCTCAGTACAGGAGTCTACGGTGAAAACCTATTGCTCCTATAGATCAAGAGCTGGCTCTGCCTCACACAGTCCCTGTCTGGCAAACAGGAAACAAAAGGCCGTGTCGTTTATTCAAGGCTGCTGAGAAAGTTAATGAAAGGCAATTAGAAAAAAAGCAGTGGTGAGTCCCCATGCATTAATCTTTATTAGAGTTAAATTTTCCCTTGCAAATGTGACGTGCCATCAGGTTTCTGTCTCAAGAGTGTGCTTTGGGGGACATTACAGGGAAGAGTGCGCAGCGTTCCCAAAGTAGCTATTAATGTCCCCAAAGTGCTTTTAGCAGACGAAGCTTAGAGAGAGCCAGCTAACCCCAGCCAGGGTGGCACCTGAGCCACTGGTGGGAGTGGCTGGGGACAATGCTGTCACTCTGTCATCCTGCAGCTCTGAACGGTGGTTACGATTCACCAGGGTTGCCAGGCCGAAACAGAATTTGCACAGCAAGTTTTGGGGTGTAGCATCTCTCCTTAGCCGTTTTTATTTGAGGGGTAACTACTTCAATGTGGCAACAGAAATAAATTGTAAATAGTCTTGAGTGACAACATCAATTTTATTCCTCCTCGTATCTATTTCCCTTTCAGTGTAGTGCATAGGCACCTATACGGCCCTACATAAGCAGATTCCCTCTGATAATTGTACTGGGGCTCTGCCAGGGCACCTGGGTACCAATGGTCCCATGGGGACACTGGTCAGTACTTTTCCAGGTGCCACATAACTTCTTCAGGGGTGTGTGATGATCTGAGGTGACCGCAGCTGGAGCAGGAAATAGGCTATAGGGCTTTTAAGGACACCAGACACTTTCTCACTGTCAGATCAGATCCATCCCAAAGGTCATGTTCTCCATCAGCTCTCAAGTGTTTCCATGATTTTTGGGTAACAGGAACCTGTTATTTTATTTGTGCCAGGGCCAGAGGCACTTTATACTGTAACAAACATAAACTGTAAATAATCACATGTGCGAAAACGTTGGATTTCTTCCTCCTTTTTGGCATTCTGCTTTTGGTTTGGTATGTGCATTCCCTGGTGTACAGGCCCCTGACACCTTTTAAAGATCAAGAATGACCCTGAGGAGGAGTGGCCTGGAACCAACTTCATCCCGGATACACGAGGAGCATCGGTCTGGCTCTGACCCAGAGTGTGTGGGAAGCCCGTGCCAGCCCCGTCACACAGAAGGAGCAGGGAACTTCAGGTAGCGCTTCCTGAACCATTTAAATGCAGTTAAGACCATTTTTTCATCTTTTGAATGCAAAACTGAAGGTAAGTCTGCAATTACTTCTTTTTATCCATTAAATTATTTTCATAGTCTTTTGGGAAACCTCCATCGTATGAAATTTCTCTCCTTTTCCTTATGTCTGCAGTGTTTAAAATAATCTATTCTAAAGGTAAACATTTCAGTGAATACTTCAATAAAACGAAAGGTGATACTGCTGAAATTCAGTTTTGAAGACCTCTGAGTTCATGCCCTCAAAAGAAAGCCCAGCAATGTTTCTTGTTCAGGCTATTTTATATCCCATCATAATTCAAAGCGAAGTTAATGTTTCACCTCAGGCTGCAGTAAATTAGATAAAACAGTATTTCCTCATTCACAGCGTAACAACAGTTACCCTTTTACTTTGTCCGCATTGCTCTGTTGTGCTGATAAAGGGGAAAAAAAAATTGCTTAATCCCTTCTGACAATGGTTGAGACTATTTTTAAACACAAAATATGTTTCTGTAGTGCCTCAGCAATAGACGATGCATTTTTTTAAGACTGCTAAGATTCAACCTGTAGCAGGTGATGAGAGCTGTCTTTCTGGTGGCAGACCTACCGCTGCTCTTCTATAAGCTAAATATACACCTAGACATACAGCTAAACCCACGCGTACCTCAAGGTGATTTTTCTCACCTCATTTTTTGTTTCCCCCAAAAGCAGAAATTGTATGTTCCTTGGAAATTAATCTTGGAAATGACTTCAGCGCTCTCTGAGTAAGCTTGTCAGAGATGTCCTTTCCAGTGGAGACAGGGAGCATGCCTGTGCCTGGGCCCTGGGCAGCTGACAAGTGTGTGCCCGAGTGACTGTGCCGAGGAGCAGTTCCCGTGTGGGACGTGGCGAGTGACGGAGGGCGAGAGCTTCAGGTAAGACATTTGTCTGCTCTCTTACTCACCTGCTGGTAGTGCACGTTGATTTCTTCATATGGATAATGTGAATCTCATGTCTTCTGCTATCCAGGACTCCTCAGCTCAAAAATAACAGCAAGAACTATTATTCCTGAATAGTGAAAATAATAATATAAAGTGTCTTCCTATAACCAACATCCAGCCACTTCTGAAGCAAAACACTGGAGTGTGTCCATATCACAGTTCTCCGTGACTGTTTTGGACAAAATGGAAAACCAGAAGGCTTTGAGTTGGGTGCGTTGTACTCCAGAAGACGCACAGAGGTGCTGAGGGGTCCCTGCTGCACCGTCACCTCCCCGAGGCTTTATGGCTGCTCCCGGGGAGACACCGCTGTGCCTCAGCGGGGATTAATCCCACCAGTACGTGCCATCTCATCTGGAGGGAAGCATAAAGCATTCGTGTAGCAATTAAAACGTCCATCCAAGTATTTTGACATTTCTTTTTCTTAAG
>JAOTQQ010000052.1:32095396-32107376 GCA_026546715.1 Gallinago undulata | reverse complement strand
TTTGTGGTTGGACTTGATGATCTCTGAGGTCCCTTCCAACCACCGTGATTCTGTGATTCTGTGATTCTGTGATTTCCCTTTCACTCCCCTTGAAAGAAAACAATATAACAATATAGAGCGAGGCCCTTTAAGGGGAAAGCTTCTTACTTTCAAAAAACCAAGTCTCTGAATTAAGCTGCTTTTGTTTGTCATGTTCAGAACAGTTCCGTAAACCATGCACAACCAATAGAGATAACTTACTTTCTCATGAACATGCAAACCAGAAACCAGTAGTTACAGCAGCGTGTCTGATAAGTACATCTTGATCTGAGCTGCTGTCTCGGAGTGTATTTCATCCTATTAGTACAAAAATAAGCAATACTTTGCAATAGATCCTAATCTAGTGCCAGTTAAAATATCTGCCCGGCTTCTGACAGCTGAAGCCACTTATATGGATGAAATATGTATTTAATAAGTTAAGGAGCAGAAAGGAATGACATCACATTAGGTAAGAGTTTTGGCCAAAGATTAAACCACAATTGTGCATTAATCTGAGATAATAACAAAGTGTTGTGCTTCTGAAACTGAGTGTCCAATTAATTGTCTGTTCCCAAACTCATTCTTGTATCTGACGAGAGGTTGCACTGACCCTTTTTTGCTTTTTAAGTGTATTCTTTGTTTTAAAGCGAAGTTAGAAAGCTGTATGAGAATCTAGGCACGAACACTGGGTGCTGATGTGCACACAGATAAAGTAACATCTTCAGGTTGTAACGGGCAAGGTCATAATAGAAATGACAAAGTGGGTTTTCAGATTGGGAAAAACATGCCTGGTACCAGTCCAGAACTTTTGGTCCTAATTGAAATGTGGTTTCTGGTTCAAGTGTCAGCAGTATTGGCACGTTAGACCTGTTAAGAACAAGATACTATTGGTGTCAGAGAATTTGTTGTTAGCGTTGCTTTCTTTCAAAGGGCAACTGGAACCTGAAATGTGTGTTAGAGTGAAGAGCTGCCTGGCCACGGATAACTGACAGCCCTGAGTGAGGTTTTGCAGGGTGATGGACACCAGGCTGCTGTGAGGTTGGCTCAGGGCTGCCCAAGGGTGTTGGGCTGCTCTTGGGGACACATCGGCTGAGGAAACCACGCTGATGGGCAGCCGTCCCACAGCCTGGGTACCCTGTGTCTCCATTCGCTGGTGGTTCATAAAGTATTCACATGTTGCAAGGGTTTTAAATACTAGATAAAAAGTGAAATGACACCTGTTCCTTCTGTGACACACAAATTCTGGTTTGGAGTAGGATGCCTTGCTACTGGGGTCTGTGGGCAGCCTGGGCTCGTGCCGAGGCTGGATGGGGCACGTGTCTTCCCAGACCCTGCGGTGTGCCGGGGAAAGAAAAACAAATCCAGGTGAGAGTCAAAATAAGAGAAGATCAACAGAAAAGCATGTTTCCATGGGCCTTTGTCTCTAGAGGTCCCTGGCAGACAGTGACAGCAGCTGTTACCTTCATTTTTCATGGGTAACTTAGTGGGTAACTAAGGCATGGAGCAATGACAGACTTTTTCACAGAGGCTCACTCTAACCTCTGACACTGCTCAGCAGCTCACGTCCCTCCTTTACTTCATTTTTCTCCTGGGGGATGTCTCTGGCCCACCATGTGTTGGGTGCAGCCTGTGTATTTGAGGCACAGGGAGAAAAGAGCTGTCTGTTTGCTTGTTTTCCAGTTAATCAACTAAGAACACATTACACAGTGGGGAGAAAAAACTGTGTCATGTAATTAATAAGAAAATATATAGGCATGCTAATTACATCTCTCAGACCTTTGGTTTTCTGAGCTGGTGGTAGGTACCGTCTGCGTTAAAGTCCCTTTCCCAGTGCAGGAGAAAACTGCAGAGCAGAGGTGACGTAGGGACAGGAGCTGAGGGTCTTGGTGTCTCCTGCTCTGCCCACATCAGAGACATGGTAAAGTGAAGGGAAGTGGGAAGAAAGGGTCACCACCTGGATTTACACCCGGCAGAAGGCCTCAGACAATGGTCACAGCTGACCTGCATCGTGGGCAGGGCTGGGGAGCACAGCCATGGACCAGAGCCCTGGCTGGGAAAGCACCCACCAGAATGTGGTTCCTGGGGAGTCTGGTTTCAGGTTTGTGTTTGCTTTATTATTCCACCTAAAAAAGAGCACGCTGGTAAGGACCGAGTGTTTTATTTTCTTTGTTGCTGTAGACACCGTTGTCAAGCCACAGAGTTTGGTGTAAATAAGTCTACAGTAGAAAATGACATTTCTTTTCTCACAGTATCAGTTTTCTGCCGCCTCTTTCTGTCCTGTCTTTCAGGCATTTATTTCAGCAAAGCTAGAAAGATAAGCTTTGCAGGGGGTCTGGGTTGACAGTCGCCTTAAATGCAGAAATACAGCTGGTGTGATGGTGTCTGGTTCCAGGTCCCTGCTGTAGCTGTGCCACCACCTCGCCCTGCCCACAGGCTGGGGGCAACCACTCCTTTCTGCAGGTAGCCTTTGGCAAGAGCCCGATCTTTCTCTCTCCTCGTAGCAACAGTGGGTGTCACTGCTGTTTTGAGCTGCCAGGAGCCCAGCGCGTGGCTGCAGAAAATAAATGTGGTAGGAGCTGATTGATTTATCTGCGTTTTCTAGCCCTGCAATTAATTCTGCTTTTGGGAGGCAGAGCCCGAGCAGCAAGCACGCTGTGATGCCAGATCAGAGCTGATAACGAATCCCTCCCTTCCGCCGTCCTCTGCGAGCACCGAGATCAGCCTATTAAGGAATCATCTCCCAAGGCCTCGGTGAGGATCATCGCCGGCTGCACCGCGGCGGAGCAGAGCCTGGCCGGCGGCTGGAGACAGAGCGGGAAGCCACAGGTGCCAGGGGTGGGAGGGAGGTGGCCCAGAGGGGGTGGCCACCACAAGTGGCACAAGCGCCACGCTCCCAAGAAGCCACGAGGCTGCAACCTGCTGCGCAGAGCTGGGAAGTCACTGCTGTAACCTTACTTTTTGCCAAATTGCTTTGAAACATTATTACTGCAGATAGTTGGGGGGTTATTTTTTTGTTTGTTTGGTTTTCCTCGTCACCTTAAAAGCTAAGCGGCCCGAAATGTGATGTAGCTGGCTGGTGGTGCCGTCTGCGTGGGCTGCCCATGGATGGGGCCAGCACGTGGGGTGTCTCGTGTCGAGGGCAGCTGCAGCTGGAACCTGCCTACGACTGCTAAATGCGAGTCTGTGGGGAGGCTGAGGCTGTGGGGCCTTTCTGGGCTGGGAGCCGTGGTTGGGAAGTGGTGCTGGTGGGTGCCCGAAGGCCCCGTGGTAGCACAGGGATAGCAGTGGGCTCCCAGTGCTGGGGATGGGGGACGTAGCGAGGAGGGGGAGAGGGGGAGCCCGCACACCCCCTTCCTCTCCGTGTCTCACTTGGGTTAGCCCTGGTTACAATTATCCCAGCCCTCAAGGGTGGTAAGAAGTGACTTGAGGTGCTGTAGTTAAAAGCTGCAGCACAGAAGCAGGAATTCCTGCTGGGGAGCGCTTTGGGTCACCAGCCCAGCAGCGCTGATGAGGAGGCTGGGGAGGCAACAGGTACAAGGGCAAAGTCAGTGCAGGGAAGAGGAGACACGGCGGAGGCGGCTGCTGCCAAGGCAATCTCCCGGATCCGCTCCCAAAATTCCCTGTGCCTGTGTCTCTGTGGGTGGCTTTTGATGGAATTTCTCTCTAAGGCAAAACAAGTGAGTTGAATCTGTGCTCTCGTTTACAAACCTTTCTGATTCAGTCCGGTGGAATCAGTGGGGCTGTTTTTTTCATCCTGACTTGTCTTCTTTGTGTATCCTGCAGTCTGGGATGGAACTGTTCGTGTAAGTACAAATTGAAAAGTAAGAACTGGAAACATTGCATGCGTTTTCGAGGCACGCTTGATCTTCTTAAGCCAGGACCAGGGAAAGTCACGTGAGCTTTTAACCAGCAGATAGTGCTTTGCTTATCAAAAATCAGAATCTCATCAAATTGATACCTGAGCGCAAAGAAAAGACAGAGGCTTCATCTTCCCCCTGATCTCCCTGTTAGTTATTATCTGCAGAAGCATCTTTTTACTTGTATGTCTTGGGAACGTGTGTCTTTACACTGTGTTTTGAGCCAAGGCACATCCTTGGGGGAAATGTGGCGCTTGTCCTTTGCTGCAGCCCAGCTCGGGGTGTGCCCCTCTCTGCTGTAGGACGTGGCTCTGGATGTCCCATAGGCAGGCGGTGACACCTGGCAGCCACTGCAGGCAGCAGACCAAGCCGTGGGGGGCTGCCTGCACATCTCCTGAGGTTGCAGGCTCCCTGCCCAGTGCTCTCCTGTCCCTAAGGATGGGACAGATAGAGCAAACCAGGCTGTGCTCACCTGAGAAAGTCAGTTTCTCAAGTGATGCATTGGAGGCATGCAACAGTGCACAGAAAAGGCAATGTGTGTGTATAATTACTCCAAAAAAAGTGCCAAAAATGCAAATGTTGGGAGGGTGCACAGTGGAGAGCCAAGGTGTTACTCAGGTGAGGCTCTGTGCCCATCGTGCCAGCGCAGATTTGTAAAAGGATGCAGAGCTGTAATATTATTCTTGAAACATGAGGGGCCTTCAGTGTGAAATACAGCTCTAATTAAATCTGACAGCGGGGCCTTCACGTTGTGGCAGTCGATTCATCGATAGGAAGAGGGCAAACACTTTGACAGGAGGTTGGGATGATTAATGGGCTTGTGCTGCTTGTGTTTTGTTGAAACCACAAACACCTGCTAAGGCTGAAGCTTTATTAACAGGCACTCTATGAACTGTGGGGTCTTCGGGTGATGTAAGTAGAAGATGGTGGGCTGAGGCTGAATGACTCCCACTGAATGAACCAGTGTCACCTCAAGCCTCATGGTTTTTATGTCCTCTGACCTTGGCTGAAGCTTAGGTGACCTGAGGCTAGGTGAGAAAACAGAAGCAGAGTGGTCTCCAGCCTGGCATCTACTCTCAGCGTTACAGAAACAGTTACACTAAATGTTTTTTGTGTTATCTAACCCCGAGTGAGTAGTGGCCACCTGAGCTGGTGGCAGCGTAAAAGCAGTTTTTCAGGTTTGAGAGGCTGCTGCACTCTGTGCCCTGGGAGCAGCTCCCACCTCCTCCTGGGTGCAGGCACCACTGCGTGGCATTTCTTGGCCAAGGTCGTGTTGCACCCCGGGTTGGCAGCTGCTGGTGGGAAGTGCTGGCTCAGCTTCCACTGCCGGGGAGTCCAGGTGCCCCCCCAGTGCCAGCAGGACACCGTCACGGCTGCAGGAAGCCAGTAAAGTTATAAAATGGTTTGGGTTGGAAGGGACCTTAAAGATCATCTAGTTCCAACCCTCTGCCTTGGGCAGGGACACCTCCCACTGGACCCAGTCACTCAGCGTCCCATCCAGCCTGGCAAAAAGAACTCCTTTCTGCCAAAATTCAACCTGGGGGTGATGGCAGAATGGCTCCCCCCAGCCTTGGGGATCCAGATGCAGTTTCTGGGAGCTGGTGGCCTGTGCCCAGGCTGCCAGCACCAATGAGAGCAGGTGACCAGCTGTGCCATGCTGCTGGCTGGGGACACCGGCCCACTCCTGGTGTCCTTTGTCCCCCCGTGCCCCACAGGGATGTGGAGCTGATGGCACAGGGCAGCTCCTGCCAAGGCTGGTGTGGTCTCGGCCCAGAGCTGCCTTTGGGGTCGAGCAGAGATCCGTGTGTTTGCAGAAGTGAAACCGTGCGGCCCAGTCTAAGAGAATGTAACAGCTTCATTTTCCACAGATTTCCCCCTCCCTTCCGAAAGGGATGCCTTCAGTGTAAAAAAAGAAGTCCATTTAAAAACAAAAGACTAATGAATATGGTAGCCCTTCCTCCTTTTGCAAGTTTAAACACCTCATCTTTCCTCAGAGAACAGCTCTAAATCATTTTATTTGCAAGCCCTAAGCAGGAATTTGTATTCATGGTAAGACATTTATTGAGTTAATTTATTTAGGGCCGGGGCATAATTTCTAATAATGTAAGAGTCTGTGGGCCCGGTGAAATTGTCTCTCTGATAGGGCATTAATATTTTAAGGGGTTATAATAATCTGTCAATTGATCTGCGTCTTCCAGGGAGTAGGTTAGCAGTTATTGATGATTGCTCACGTGAAGGATTATCTTAAATAAAGGCTGCCACGGGGCGGCATCGCCAGGCGGCTGGGAGCAGGGGGGTGGGGGGCTGGGTAAAGGAAACGAGGAGGAAAAATAACCCCGTGCAAATGTGCAGGGTCAGGGCTGCTCCCAGCGCGGGGGGAGGTGGCGGTGCCCCCCTGTGTACGGGCTCTCGCTGCCCAGCAGCGTTTCCTGGAGAGCTGTAGGACTGGGCACGGCTTGAGTGGGGAGTGCTGGCACCCGTTCTGCAGGAGCCCTCTTCATCTCGGCAGACAGTCTGAGACTGGTCATAGTTAAAAGACAAATCACTTGGCCTCTTACTACCTTAATTTTGCTGTTCTTAGAAACGGGAAACATTTTTGCTATTCCTTGAGTGATTTAAAAAGGACGAGGAAGAGTCCAAATACAAAACCCCAACATTCTTGTTTGGTTTACTGTTGTATTAAATCATAGAATCACAGAATGGTTCGGGTTGGAAGGGACCTTAAAGCCCATCCAGTGCCACCCCCTGCCCTGGGCAGGGACACCTCCCACCACACTAGGTTGCTTCAAGTCCCCTCCAATCTGCCCTTGAACCTCTCCAGGGATGGGGCAGCCACAGCTTCTCGGGGCAACCTGGGCCAGGCTCTCACCACCCTCACACCAAAGAATTCTTCCCCACATCTCAGCTCCATCTCCCCTCAAACCCTTCCCCCTCCTCCTAGGGCTCCCCTCACTCATCAAGAGTCCCTCCCCATCTCTCCTGGAGCCCCTTTAGGGACTGGAAGGGTCTCCAAAGTCTCCCTGGAGCCCTCTCTTCTCCAGGCTGAACCCCCCCAGCTCTCTCAGTTGGTGAGAGGTTGTCCAGAGGTGACTATTCATTAAGGAGCTCTTGGTGGCTGGGAGGTGACACAGCTAACAGGCACATGGGGACCAGCCTGCCAGTCATTGCACCCAGGTGCTCCTGCCGTGCCAAGGCGTTGCGACAGCTTTAAAAGTGTAAGAGAGGAAGGTAGATTGTTCATGTCAGGCTGCAGTGGCCTGTTGTGAGTGTGTTCACTGGCTTTAAGGTTTTATTTATTCATATATAAATTATTCCTTCTAATGCACTAGGTATAAGGATTTAGCTACTAAAAGCTAAATGCTGGCACTTTGTGTTTCTGCGTGCCTGGTTTTACTGTGGATATTGAGTATTTATTGAGGAAAAATGAATGTTGGCTTAAAAGAACGTGCAGCTGCAGCGCAGCTTTGACCCTGCTGTCTGCGAGAGCAAAATAAATGCATTGGGAAGAGGGGGCTGTGGGGGCATTCGAGACGTTACGGGGCTGGTTTTCCCCTAAAACCGACTGCGGTGAGGAGTTTCACCGCCCCACAGAAATTCAGACTGATCTACGTGTAAGATGAATGATTACGTCTGAACCGTGCTCCTCGGGGCCCCAGCTGATATTTTTTCCTTACATGCTCATTTGTCAGAGTGTTGTCAAGCCCTCAATTAGTGAGTTACTGGCAGCTCTATTCATCTTTCAGCCGCGCTGGGTCCTTTCCCCCCCCGGGCAAGGTGCTGCTGAGGCTGGCACACCCCGGCACCCTCTGCGCCAAGCAGGGAGATGCTCCATGAGAAGGAAGAGAAAGTGATTCTGCCCATTGCCCCTTTCCTGCTCGGAGAGGTCAGTCAGTCCCTCCGGCTTCTCCTGCTGGCGGGGCGGGCCAGGGCACATACCAATAGCCCAACTGAATCACCCTCCTTCCTTAACAGCCCTGTGGGGTGGCCTCAGCGAGCTCCAGGGGATGGCACAGAGAACCCTGCGGTGGCACCAGCCCCCAGTGCTGCCAGGGAAACTGCCTCCCCTTGACACGGCCATCAAAGATGAGCAAGGAAAGCAATCCCAAATTACCCGGGGCAGCTGTGGGTTTCTTACTTTACATTTACTTGTTGGAAGAAAAATTTCCACGTGTCCACTGTGGACTTCATGGCTGCTGTAGCCTTTTGGGGTATCCTCCGTGCCCTTGGGCTCACAGAATGCGAGAGTTACGAGGGGCAACAGGTACAAGTGGGAACACAGGAGGATCCACTCAAATGTGAGGAAAAAGTTCACGGTGAGGGTGCCAGAGCCCTGGAACAGGCTGCCCAGGGAGGCTGTGGAGTCCCCTTCTTTGGAGATTTTCAAGACCCACCTGGATACAGTCCTGAGTAACATCCTCTAACATGCTCTGGGCAATCCTGCTTCAGCAGGGGAGTTGGACTAGATGATCTCTGTGGTCCCTTCCAACTCTAAAAATTCAGTGAAAAATCAGAAAGAAAATGTCTGATGTATTTTCTCTATGTATTCCTTTATTTTAGCTTTGTGCCCCTCCAGTTTCTTTGTCTAAATATCACACTGTCATTCTTTCCAAATTCTGTTCACATGAGAATCTTTCCATAATAATGACTGTTTATTTCCCAGAACTGAGCAGAGGGCTCGGTAAAGCTCCCCAGCAAACCACCTGTGCTTTATTTACCGTTAATGCAACGAGCACCTACGGCCATTATCCTCCTCCTCGCACGTGCAGCTCGGCAGGTACTCGGGGTGCTGTGTCCCGTGAGGGAGTTAATCCTGTGCCTGCTTGTCTCAGCTGATAGGAGCGACAGTAATTACGTCTCACATGAAATACCTGCACACACACAATGGAGGAGACTGGGCGAGCAGAACTGCTGAGGTGGGAGGGACCCTATATATATAGGGTTACGCTTACGGGGCTGGCGAGGAGAGAGAGCAAAGCCATAGAAAGCAGCGCTGCTGGGCTGGTGAGCTGCCGCCCCGAGGGAGGATGAACCTCCTGCACCCAGCGCTGGGTCCCTGCCGGCAGCCAGGGCGTCCTGCACCCAGCGCCGCATCCCTGCCAGCATCCACTGGGCTGCCCAGTGAGTGAAACTGGAATGGCCCCAGGTGACTGAGCAGAGACGGCTGTGAGCTCAAGGATCTGCAGCCGTGGGAGCGTGGCAATCGCAGGCAAGTTTAGATTAGAGCTAGAGTTCAGTTTCTAGTGCAGGAGAAAAAGAGCTGCTTCATTTCTGTATAAAACTGTAAGTATTTACAAATTTTATGTACATTGTACTTGCTCGGGCAGAGCAAATAATTGACAGAAGCCAAATTTGACATTTTGAAGGAAGAATTTATTTCATGTGAGTAAATCTCAGAACCCTTGATTTTGATATAATTTAAGACTTTCTGAATGTATTTAAAGTGCTGAGCCCTGCAAGCTGCGGGCAGCCTGTGTGCCACGTTGGGTGGGCAGAGGTGTGAGCATAAGCTGCCACTTCCCACAAGCAGCTTGAGGGGTGAGAGCTTACATCTTGAAAACAGAAATGCATTACTCAGGCATGGTTTTCACATTCTTACATAAGGGCTGATTCTAATTTTATGTAAACCCTGCTTGTATCTTGGAGTTTTGGACTTTCATTGGAATAAGACAGGCAGGAACGGGGCCTACAGTTCATGGGTGTCCTGTAAATAACAGGTCTGGTTCCCCTCTCTCATAGCAAGAGTAGTACCATCTATAACCTCCATGTATATAAATGCGTTGCCACTCGTGGTACCAGCACATAGGAAATTAGAACCATAGAACAGTTTGGATTGGAAGGGACCTTCAAGCCCACCCAGTGCCACCCCCTGCCCTGGGCAGGGACACCTCCCGCCACACCAGGTTGCTCCAAGCCCCCTCCATCCTGGCCTTGAACCCCTCCAGGGATGGGGCAGCCACAGCTTCTCTGGGCAAATTCGGAGTGGGCTCTGGATTTTTAAGTTACCTGGTGTTGCTTTGTCCCTGGGACTCTCTCTGGGTGGTCGCTGATGGCCTGTGGGTGCTGCTCCCTGTCACCCACTGTAGGGGCTGTTCCCGCAGGGCGCTGAGCACTGGCCGGGCACACAAACACAGCGAGGGTCTCCTGGAGTGACCACCAGCGTGTGCTGCAGCCTCAGGAGTCACCTCGGCAGCGCCTTCGGCTTCTGCAAGTGAGAGGTAATTTTTCATGTGATGTAATGACAGTGACGTGGATGGAAAGAATCTGTTGGTTTGTTGGGTTTTTTTTTACCAAGAGCAGAAGTTCACAGAAGTTCTTGAAGGATTTCTGCAAGTAGCATGAAGTCACCCATTTAGCTGTGCATGATTCCAGATAACTGCTCCAACAACTGAAAAGAAAGACAAATCAGAGTACAGCAGTTGGCGTGTGTCACTGAGCAGCAGTGACACGCACCTCCTGCTCTTCCCGGCAACCGTGGGCCAGTGATGGCCTTCTAGACTTGGCCAAGTTGTTAAACAGCCCGGCTGAATTCAGATTTTGTCACAGGGAAAGGAGCAGGGCAGGAAAAGGCTCAGTTCCAACCCAAACAGAAACTGACAGAACACAAAACCACGAAAGACTTAAGTCAATAGGAGACATTCCTTTCAACCCAAAGTTATGTGCTTTGTTTCACCTCTTATTTAACAGGCTTGAAGTCTTTTTGCAATGTCTTGTTTTAGTCAGAAAATATTATAAGCAAGAAAATAAATTTTTGAAGCTAAAAGATGAGAAACAACTAATTTCTGTATTACCCACCTGTGGCACAGGCGCTGCTTCCAGGTTCTCCCACCCCTTTTTCCTCCATCCACCCCCTTTTCTTCCACCCCCCTGACCAGCCGAGGAGGGAGCTGTGAACCTGCTGACGTGTGACAGGGTCCCACTGGCTCTTTAGTTCTGTAATAATGGGATTTGTTCTGTATTAAATTGATTTAAGTGTGAAATAGCTGAAGTTTTCAGTAAAGTGGCTTGTGTAACAATGTTACAAAAAATTGTTTCCCTGTTGTTAACTCCATTCTCGCAGTTGCTTCAGGTTATCTCCTTGCCTGCCAAAAGAGATTGTCAATATTCAAAAAATACAAACGTAGCAATAATTTTTTTTTTTTTTTCTGGGAAGAACAAGCTTTAAAATTAAAAAAAAAATCAAGTTAAAGTTGAGGAAATTGAGAGGCAAATAATTTTAGATGAACTGAAAAGGAAAGCCTCTAATGGTTTGTTTGGTCAGCAAGTTAAAATTTGAACGGCTCTCACAAGAAATGCTGAGAATCCCCAGCTCTTTCCCAGCAGCTCTGGTGCCATGAGCCTTCCCTCACAAAGCCCCCTGCACACGCACATCCCCAAAGGAATCCTCTTCCGAGATCAGAAAACTGCTCGTGGTTCAGCCGGGACAGGGGGAAAAGAAACATTGCAAAAGGGAAGACAGATTGTATCTCTCTTAAATCACTCAAAACCTCCTTAGATAAACAAATGCGATGACCTTGAAGTGACATTTTGGCAAAGCCGGTGAAGTCTGATCCTGGGGCATATGATGCTTTTTGCCTCTTTTCATCATTTTCTAATTGCATTTGGCAACTAGTGCCTCTGTGTCACTGGCCAAAGCAAGCTCAGCACAAGACGGTCGTGGGGCTGGAAACTCCCAGTGCTGGTGTGGCGATGCTTTCTCCTGGAAAGTGATCCCCTGGGAGTGAGTGCAGGGAGCGGAAGGAGAGTCCCTGACTCTGCAGCACCACCCCTGGGTGCTGGCCAGGAGTGAGGAACACACCTGGGCCCGGGCAGAGGATGGGCTGTCAAAGTGCTGACGGGGCTGTGCTGCTTCCCCTGCAGAGCAGAGCCACGGCAAAGCCAAACGATCCACACGCTCCACATATGAGATGAACATCAGTGTCCTCACATGATGTGCTGCACCAAGAGAAGTGTGGCCAGCAGGTCACAGAGGTGATTCTGCCCCTCTGCTCTGCACTCGTGAGACCCCACCTGGAGTCCTGTGTCCAGCTGTGGAGTCCTCAACACAGGAAGGACATGGACCTGTTGGAACGGGTCCAGCAGAGGGCCACGAGGATGATCAGAGGGAT
>JAOTQQ010000052.1:32065984-32084029 GCA_026546715.1 Gallinago undulata | reverse complement strand
AAGCACATATTATTTCTACGTTAAAATCAGAATAGTTCACCGTGGTTATCTTTATTACAAAGAGCAGCTTCTGAAATGACAATGATTGGCCTCTTCTGCTAAAGCATAGCTTTTTTGGGCCTGTTTTAAAAGTGATTGGGTCCTACATCATGCTCAGTTGCTGCATAATTCCAATGAAATTACATGCCCACTGGAGATTTCATTAGGATAAGTGCCTAGATATGCTATTTAAACACACACCAGATGAATTAACAACAATCTATCATTTATTATACAATTTTCCTGAGTAACCACAATTTGTAAAACTGCTTAGAAACTTTGAAAAGTCACGTGCCTAAGATTCTACACAGGGATTCATACCCTGGACAACTCATTTAGGAGTTCATCACACTCAAGCTCTGGTAATTTGTGCCTAATAACAATATGCAATTAGATAAAAATAGAACTGCATCTGCATCTTATTCCTTCTACCAGGACGAACAGGTTGTTATGAGAATCAAAGGGGCCTTACTCATTTTATCAAAAAAGGGCACTTAAAAGAATCAAATTAGTGAGATTGATGGGCTTGTTTCTTAAATCAAGTGAAGTTTTAGAAGTGAATGGCAGGCTGGTGGCTCAGTAGTAGCTTTATCCCTCAGGCCAACCTGAGGTCATGTTATGCCGGCATTTACATTCCTGGAGGTGATTGCTCAGCTGGTGTGTATGGAGTTTACTGGTAACTGCTTGAACCGTTTTGAGGAAGGAATTCAGTGTTACTTAAAGGTCGGATGTATTTATTTGTCCTCAGTAACTTAAAGCCTTTGAGGACAGGAGGAACGGTTTGTAGAAAAGGTGCTTTTATGAGCATGTTTTCTGGACAATGTGTGTATACTCAGAAGATCCTGGTTCACAATGGTATAGCAGTCTCAGCTCCAAGCTCTGGACTAACTGAAAATGCCTTTTCTGGTATTTTTAAGCATTTAAATAGACAGCTCAGCAAAAAGTGCTTCTGCTACCTGGTAAGGGGTTCAATGGGATCTGTCTTCTTTTAACCACTGCATTTCTCCTGCTCTCCTCTACTGACTGAAGAAACTATGTTTGAGGGTTGATCACTGCAGTAGCTTTATCCTGCTGTGTGTAATCAAACTGTGCACGACAGGAATATATCATCTCTTAAAATGTTAAAATATTTTAAAATAGAAACACCCCACGTAAATGATTGAAATAGGTTCTTGTCTGCCTTGCATGTTGTGCATCATTCACCATGGCATGTGTTTCTACTGAAATCTGAACCAGCAGACTGACAGACAGCAAGGAAATAACAGCCAGCATCCACCCAGAGTGTGGGTCTTAAGAGGGTCTTTGTCCAGCCTATAATGGCTTTGTCATGTTTCTGTCCCCACCCAGGAGATAGGGCAGGGAAATAGCTAGGCTTTTACTGGCTAAACCACAGAAATACAGGTCTTTATGTTTTCCCTAGGGGGATATGATGAAAATGATGTCATCTTCACATGGCTGAGAGGAAATGACTCTGTCCATGGCATAGAAAAGCTGCGTCTCTCTCAGTACACAGTGGAGCGTTACTGTACCCTGGTCTCGAAGTCACAGCAGGAAACAGGTACATCAGTGACAAGGGAAAGCTCTCAAGCATTTCCCCTCCCACCTCCCGTCCCTTCTATGGGCTGGCGACTCCTGACTTAAGCCCGAACCAGTGAAGTTTTTAGCAAATCTTAATGATGATAGACAGAAAGAGATAGACAGAAAGATGTTGAAATCCAGTTAATTACAATCAGGATATTCTGTAAGATGGAAATCTACAGAAAGTTGAGAGTTTTTAATAAGCCATATTCACCTGATGGATTTTCAATTATTTTTATTAAGTTCTCTACTTCTTTCCTTTTCCACACATACCTGAATAAACTCTCTCCCTTCCTTCCAGGTGTGCAGGCTATAAATACTACAAAGAGCCATGTTTACAGTAACTGGGTTTAAAACTAACTTTTAAAATATACCTTTGCTTGTAAATTACAATTCTGCCACGTTATGAAGAAATAAGATCCTTCTGTACATCAGAATTCAATGTCTGTTTCGTTATCAGTGTAAATATTCTTCTCTCCAATCACAGATGCTATGAAAGGGGGCAAAGCTTCCTTAGAATGACAAGGTTTTAAAAATAACAATGTTTTGTTGTTTACTGCTACAGACAACATGGGTTTTGTTTCTGCGTTTCAAAGGGAACTATTGTTTAAACAACCAAAATATCTCCTGAAAATACTCGCAATCCAGCCCTGGACCCCTTATGTCAGTGTTATAACAAATTGATTTTAAAAAACTGAATTTTTTTGAGCACAGAAAGATACGGTTATCAAAGATCACAAATTACTAATGAATGCAGGGGGTGTAGTTCCCTGTGACGATAACATACTGGGATACTTTGGGACATGAGCCAGAGCCTGCTGAAATCGAGAGAAAAATCTTTGATTTCTCAGCCATCAGATAAGACTGAAATTGGCCCTTCAAAGAGGTTATTGGGAGAAATGTGCTGTGCTGAGTATGAGAGAGTAGATTAAAGCGTCAGCCCTTCTCTGCTCTGAGTTAAGACACAGGTATAAAATATTTCCACTGCGGATTCAGTTCAGGAGCCCCTTTGCGAGCCACACGTTGTTTCAGATGTCTCCTGCCCAGCAATGGTGTGTGTGTGAGCGTGTCCTCTCGCCTGGGGCATGCGAGAGAAGCAAGGGCTCTGTGGGAAGTCAGGCCTGTACAAGTAACACCTCTCCCCCTGCTGCAGCGCAGCTCTGCTCATCTGCTTCATCTGTGCTGGGCTCTCCCAGTTGCAGTTCAAGGGTCCTTGGGAATCTCACATTCACTGTGGTTTCTTCCTCTCCGGAGCAGGCAGTTACCCACGGCTGATACTGCAGTTTGAGCTGAGAAGAAACGTCCTTTACTTCATTTTAGAGACCTACGTGCCCTCCACTCTGCTCGTCATGTTGTCCTGGGTTTCTTTTTGGATCACGTTGGATTCAGTGCCTGCAAGAACCTGCATTGGTGAGTTGTTTGGGAGAAGATTTAAGCAGGGAGAGGAGCTTCTGCAGGCTGGGTAGAGGGTAGTTTTTTGAGCTCTCTGCTGAGTGATAACTGGGCTGCACCAGTTGTGCTTTTCCTTGTGGCAGGGCTGGGTTAGCAGTGTGAAGCGTGGAGGATACGCTGGGGCTGGCACCGTTACACCTGCAGAGCGGTGTAAGGCCAGGCCTCCCGGTAGATTCACAGCAGAGGGCAGAGCACAAGCTCTTTGTGATGTGCTTTGGAAGGAGGAAACTTTTTACTGAAAGCAAGAAAAATTTAAGAGCCAAGTGCTCTTAGAGCCACGTTGTCAAGGGCAGGGAGAGCCTGTGTGAAGCTAGTAGCTAGTGGTACAACAGCGTGTCAGCTGATGGATGATTTGGTAAGAAGGGATGTGCGCTATCTGGCTAGCAACAGAGTGCAGAAGGCCTTTTCCAAAGCCTCCACTAGAGAAGGTCTTTCCTTTTCTGCTTTCCCAGGAGTCACGACGGTGCTTTCCATGACAACTCTGATGATCGGCTCACGAAGTTCACTTTCAAAAACTAACTGTTTCATTAAGGCCATTGATGTGTACCTTGGCATCTGCTTCAGCTTCATCTTTGGTGCCCTCGTGGAATATGCAGTGGCTCACTACAGCTCATCTCAAAAGTGCGCGGCCAAAGCACCTCAAGAGGTAAAGCCTCATCTACCTTAACAAGCCCAGATATCTTGGATTGACAGTAGTTAGTCCTCCATTAACTGAGTAAGACAAATCTTTCTCTTATGATCGCAGTAACAATTGAGTCTCCTAATTGTCATTAAATCTAAATTTGTGTGTGCAACAAATGCATGGAGAGCAGTAGATCTCTGGGTCTCTGCACACCAGCCCAAGGAGCAGCAGCCTTAGCTGAGAGTCATTCACAGGACCACACTCAGGAAGGCACTTGGGATTATTGTAGCCTGGAGCTGAGCTCATGTGTGAGCATGAAGCACCTCTGCTCCCTTCCAAATGCAGGCAAAGAAGAGCCACTATAACTCACCTCTTTGCTCTTCCACGCTGAGTGGAACACTGATCTGGAGGGTAATTTCCTCTACCAGAGGAAAGCTGAACTCTTCTTCCTCCCTTCCCAGAAGACAGAAGCAAACATCAGTCCCAGAATCTTCTATGGGGGTTGTGAGAGAGTGTGAATTGTTCAGAGTGCTCTGCTTTAGTGGGAGAAATTAAATAGTCAAGTATGATTGCAGTCCAGGGGTCACCAAGGGCCCAAATCCTGTCAGAGGGAAAAGAGGTTTCCCACGTCACTGCTGAGCTCCCCAGCCATTAAACTACTGTGTAGACATAAGAGATGGGTGTCCTGTAGGAGATGGATGTTGGGTTGCTCAGTGACACAGTGATACTCACTCAAAGATCTCCGAATCCCTCTAGAAGTACAGTGGTGGAAACACAGGCATCTCTGGGACTTCAGGCACTGCTAAAAACAGGCAGCAGCTGATAGGCCTGGTTGACTATTGGGGGTTTTGATGAACACATATGAAGCTGTGTTCTTTTATCTTTATCCTTACTGTCTCCTTTTTGATTAAAGCACTTTTCCTGTGCAGGAGAAGGCAAACCCTGAAACTAACTGTACGCTTGTTTCCTAGGGGCCTGCAAATGAACTTACTAAAGAAATGGAAGAAGTCAACATCACCAACATCCTCAACAGCTCCATCGCCAGCTATAAGCGGAAAATCAGCTTTACAAGCATTGAGATTTCCAGCGATAACGTTAACTGCAGTGGCTTGACCATGAAAACTCATGAGAAAATCAAATGTGTCTTGAGAAACAAAATGCACAGGATTATTGGTTATTTCACAATTCAGAACCCCAGCAATGTAGACCACTACTCCAAACTGCTTTTCCCTTTGTTTTTCATGCTGGTCAATGTGTTCTATTGGGCTTATTATCTATATTTTTAGTAGAAAAGAGTTGCTTCGTTCTTCTACTTCAGGAAGAGAGGAACCATGCCAATGAGCATCTAGGTATCTAACCACAGTGAATCCAACATGAAAAAATGCTCTGTTGTGTTCCCTGAGGCACAGAGCAGAAGAGTGGTGAGGTATGCAAGATGCAAAGCCTTCCCGGTGCTTCAGCACGAGCAACATTGACTCTGGACAACTGCTTGTTCAGCTGAGTGGCTGTGCTGGGCTCCTGTGCTTGTACCTGCATTTCATCCCAGCATCCAGCCTCCCTCCTGGCCAGAGATGGAGGTGTAGGACTGCGCGTGGCAGCCTCAGAGTACGACGGGTGGCAAAATTATCCAGGTTTTATCAAGCGGGTTGGAATCTTCTAGTTTAGATCTCCAAGAGGCTGTAGGATTGTGGCTGTTATTCTTTGTTTGCCAGAGACAGTAGTAACAGAGGGGCTGTGATGGCTGGCTCAATAGCCCCTCTGTTCAAGGCGAAGGACTGGATGGCAGCACTGTGCCATGCATGGAGAGGAACGGATCCGGGGAATGGTGCTCCCTGGTGCCGGGGGTGACATGGTGCCAGGCTGGTGACTTTGGTACTGCTACCATCAGAGTAGTGGTGTGCTTGCCTTCCATACCTGTCAGACTCACTGAAGCAATCCTCACTGGCTGAAGTTACCCATCCCTGAGACAGACAGGGCTTTTCATTTGTAGAGCTGTGGGTTTTTTTCAGAGATTTGGGAACAGAAAATATAGGCAGCAAAATTGTTTTGTAACCCATCTCTTAAGACTCTTCCTGTTGTGCTGCAGTTGAACAGATCCTACCACTTACACGTCTTCCTCACAAATTATTTTTCATCCTGGAGAGTTCCTCCTTCAGCTTTCACTGCTACAAGCAGCTTTTGTTTCTTGCCAGCCAGATGCAAGAGTGGCTGATTTGTCATCCCCTCTTTTGTGTGGCTGTGCAGCTGTGGCCAGGCAGCAGCGCTGCTGGGTGAACAACCCATGTGTGGACTGAGGTATGATGGTCTAAATCAGCCTTTTGCTCTCTATTTTAGGCTGAAAAAGTATTATGTTTCTGTACAAATTGAGATTCTAAGTGGGCTCTGGAAACTGCCGGTCAGCTTTGTTTATCCTGCCATCAGCAGGACTGAGAGCTTTGCTTTAAAAATGAACTAAATACATGGCATGTGCACTTAAATCAGGGAAACAAATGCCATTTGGCACTCATTTTTGCCATTTGGCACCTTAAGGCTACTGGAAGTCCTTAATTTTCTGATTTTAAAATTAACATTGTGTGGCAGGTTTTTCCCCCTCTCTTTTTGGTCTATGCAACTTTCATACCTTTGAGGGTGTAATCCTGCAGTTACATGGGCAAAACTGTAGCTGCCTGTGGTGGGTACCATTCAGCAGGAGTTTTGGCTGAGCGAGGTCTGTAATATCAGTCTCAGGCACACAGTGTTTGCTCAGTAGAAGTGTCTCGTACTGGGGGTTCTTACAGAAGGTGGGCAAAGCATGTGAAACTATAGATTTTTATTTTTTTTTTACTTTAATAACTTCTTATCGAACCACTTTACCACGCTATATTGTGATAGATCTAAACCACATATTCATAAATCACAGCTTTTACAAAGAGCAGCACAAGAAGACAAAGGGGAATGGCCTGACAATGGCAAACAAATAAACACAAACTCCAATAATGAAATGTTGGCTTGTATATACTGGCATTTAAAGTCCATTCCATAAAATGTAATAAAGTGAATGTTTGTGATATGAACACAAACCCCCAGAGAGATCCTCTATTAAAAAAAAAAATAAAAATCATTGCCTTCTTTCTGTGTCAATTTCTTTCTTTAAAGCCCAACTAAAATGCTCTAATGTGTTCTACACCGCCCGCCAAATATTAATGTTAACAAAAGGAATTTCTTTGTACGTTATAGTAGACTGCTGCTCTCAAGGCTTGCTTTCATTAGATGCAGCTTTCGTTACAACTTTGCTGCTTTGAAGTGGCTCGGAACTTGTTCTGAGTTATACCTCTGTGCAGTGAGATGCTTTTTATTGACCCAGCCTAGGAACACCTTGTTGTCTTGAACAGCGTCAGCTCTGTTCTCATTTATTGCTGATTTTAGTAACTTCAAGAAGGAAGAAAGGGACAGAAGACAGCAGGGGAAGGAGGGTTTTTTTGGGATACCTTCTGAAAATATTTTTAAGGAGCTGTTGGCTTGGCCAAAGGAAACATCTTACTTCAGAAATTCTTAAAATCTAGAAAGTATGGACTCCTGCTTTATTTGCTCCTATGTATTTTGTATTTGCTTCTCTGTCATTGATGGACTTTAACACACCTCACACATGATTATCTCCCTATATAGCCCTGCTGTAACACGAGGCATTAACTCTGGCCTCAGTGGGGGACAGAGAGAGTGGTCCTAAGGCCATTTCAGTGGCCAAATTGATGCAAGGACCAGATATGGAAAGGAAGGGACAAAGCAAGCAAGCCACCTAGGCTCTGTCCTAGGGTAGGTATGGCAGGCATGTCAGAGGGACCAAAATTAATTTTTGCTAATACATCCCACAGTGAGGCAGGTCAGCTTAGCTGCACTGGTGTTCTGGGGCAGCTTGGTGTTATTACTGGTGGTGCTGGTGTCCCGTATGTGACACTGGGTGGAGGGCAGTGACAGATGAGCATTGTCATCCCAGATGATATGTTCTTTAGAGCAGTCAGGGTGATGCACTGCACAATCCCACGTCCTTCCTGTCTCTTTCAGGTGTTGTCTGACACAAGCTAGAAGCACCACTGAATTCAAGATGAGACTTTTGTATCCTGACAGGTGAGCACAGAGCAGCATCTGCATTGCTGGTGTGCAAAGATAAGCCCCGATATCTCAACGGGCACCAACTGAAAATCCGCCTTTCCCACAAAGGACTGGTGTGTAACAGGCTGGCTGCAGGTGAGAACAAAGCCGTAGGTAAGCACTGCCCACCGCTCCGTTTTGCTGAAGGACTCAGCCTTGCACAGGCTCCACAGAAAACAGGAAGATTCTGTGATTCTGTAAGTAGCAGCCCACTCTCTGAAAGAGCTGCTGGTTCCTGAGCTGGGAGCTGTTTCACCTCCCACCTCCACACCTGCCCTATAGCTCCGAGGGGACTTGGCACCATGAGTCTGGACGAGCCACAGGACAGTTACCCCTAACGTTTACTGTTGCACCGTGGTGCCAGGTTTTTGTGCTGTTGGCAGAACGTGAATGTATGGAGGGAAGAACTGACTTGCTCTTTGAGGTAGTTCTGCTTTTGCAGTGATGTTCTGGTCTGCTGTAACCTTTCCTTACACGTACTTGCTAAAGCTTCAGCTTCTGCAATTGTTGTCTCTCTTTAAGACCACTTGCACTTAATTTAAGCCTTTGTGGATAAATGAATGTGTGTGAGGATAGGAAGCATGAGTATAGTGAGCAGCGGTCGGGCAACATGGGTAACTTGAGGAGCTTTCAAGAGATGCAAATGTTTGTATCTGGTGCAACCCAGAGGAACATAAAGCCTCATAATATGCTATGGAGAGTCACCCTGGCAGCTGGCAGAGGGACCAAGTCTAGCCACAGCAGCATAAAGAATTTGGGAGATTAGTTTATCCAGTTTAAAACATGAAGGAGCTGCACTATAGAGGAGAGCTAATAAAGGCAAACACATAATACATATATGTCTAAGAGTGTAGCTGCAAATGACAGAAATACCACCTCTTAGTATATCACATCACCCTGCTCCCCTCTATGCCCCCCACTCTTGTTTTCCCCCTAATTCTTCTTGTGCCCACCTCACCCCAGCACAAGCAGGAGCTGGTCCTGCTGCAGCAGCCACCGGTCTGAGCTTGGAGAGTGTTATTTTTCATTTGGAGGAGGATGAAAGGTTCAGCTCAGGAATCCCATTGTTTCGGAGCATGTGGTTTACATTATGATTTCCAAGAGGTATTTGTATATGCAAACACTACCATCTGCTGTAAGGAATACTTTGCATTTTTAAAAGGTTAATTCCATTTCAAACCTGCTGATTAAATCGGCAGCAGAAAACACTCTTGTTTGCTTACTGTATTTAGAGTCACAACATGCAGCCAACCAGCCATGTGTTTACAAGGAAAGACTGTTTAATGCTGGTAATTGGCAAAGGTTTTCTCCAAATTCTCACTGAAATAACTTTCCTATTCATTAATGAATAAAAGCTGTTTTAAATTACAGCCTGTTGTTACACATGGGATCAGACAATGGGCTTCTTGTTAATTTGAGGTGAGTGTTAAGTCTGTAATGAATAATTTGATTAATTTTCTTTCTCCTTTCCCTATTGAGATCTGTGTCTCAAACAAACTGCAGTTTTCCTCAAAGTTCCTGTGGTCTGAAACTCTTTTAAATTGTGTCTTACTCACTTTATGCCTGCAAACAAGAAATCCATGTTTTTGGGAGTTAACATTTGGGTGATCATCCCTGCTAGTAAGCTAAATCAACAGAAGACTTATGCATTGTGAACTGAGAAGAGGAAGGAAATATATTTCTAGATACGGAGTTGTCTTTCTCTTCTCCAAAAAGAAAGGCTCATGTATAATGTGAGTGTACTCTACAGGGAGATCCCAGCTCCTAAGCAGAGGTGTGTGTATACTGGCTCAACTTTGAAACAGAAGAGATGTTCAGGTTCAGGGTGTACCTGCACAATGAGGTCCTGACTCCTGCCTTTACAGGGAGAGGGCTTCAGCTGGGACCCCTGAGCAGCTGCTTGTCTGGAGACCTGCTCTGAGAACTTGCCCCTCTGGAAGCCTGTGAATCCATAAGTCACCTAGTTTTGGTTTTTCCAGTATGTTGTAGGGGTTGTATTTTCAGTCACACTGCAGAGTCCCTCCATTTACCCAAACCTCTACCAGAAGAGAGATTTGGATGGAAATGGCCTGTATGTGTATAAATGCTTTTTTTTTTTAGTTCCGCTAAACTACTAAGATGTAGATTTGTATTAATTTGGTACTCTATTCTTTTATTGGATTGAGACCCCTAGAGAACAAATCCTTAAACTTCAGAGAACATGGAATTAAAGCTCCACAGGTAGGGTCAGACCATGTAGCTGGCTCTCATCACTGCTGTAGGACCAAGTCCTCCCTCAGTCTAGAATTTTAAGTTTATCCAGTTTGAGACATATGCCCACCTGCAGCGCCTTGGTTTAAATATAGACGTAATTTTCCTCCCCTCAAGGAGACAGTAAGTTTGGGCTTTATACTGTCCTTCAGATTTTGGCAGAGAAATCCTGCCATGTTCTTCCCCTGCAGTCCACACCCCCTTGCTCTAAAGCGCAAACACGAGAGGGTCTACGTTTGCAGCGTGCTGTGGTACAGGAGAGCAGCAAGGCAGCAAGCAGTATCCTTTTCACTCTGCTGACAATAATAAGAGCAATCCGCTCCTGCAGCATCAATGGACACCATTTGACTGGTATTTTCTGTATTAGAAAGCCTCTTTAGTGCGGATTTAGATTCGTGTCAGTTGCCATGAAATATAATGACAAATATAAAACCAGACCAGCTCTTAAGGAGAGCTTGTGCTTTCAGACAAGTAGGTCAGTATTTAATGGAAAGCCATGATGTGCCTTTCAGTGCACGTGAGAGGTTTGTGTTTGGTATCTCCAGCCACACTGCGGCTGGGATAGACTGAGACTTCCGAGGGTGTTTCATCAGCCTGGACAAATGCACGCCCCGCTGGAGAGGGACAAAGCCGTGTGCCCTGCCAACTCAAAGAGGAAGCCAGCGGAGCTAAAAGCGCTGGGTGCAATCCTGAGCCCGCTTAAGATAATGGGAGTCTGGCTATTGATTTAAATGGGCTCAGCCCTTTATTTAACTCATGCTCATGCAGTTTTCATTCATATTCCTTCACTTAATGCTGCTTCTAGCTTCTGTGCCTTTTCTTAGAAGCAAACATGCAAAGCTAGGAGCTGTCACAGATGAACTACCCATGTTATTGCCATCCCCAGAAGCAGCAGGACAGTAAAGGGGCCAGGAATAGAGCTTGGCTTCTAGAAATTGGTAAATCCAACTCAGAGCCCTGCCCCATCCTGCCCCCAAGAGCATGTGTGTTAATGAAAGGTGGGACTAGCAAATATCCCTAGACAAGCCTCCCCTTCCCAGAGGTGTAACCTGGTCTCCAGCATTTGTGATAGACATCCACCGCTAATTTTTGTGTTTGTTTTTTTAATCTCCAAGTATTTAGACAAATGATCATCTGGAGACTCCTCCTGTGTCTGGAGGCATGAGCCCAGAGGTGCCAACCTGCAGGACTTTTTGATGCAGTCCTGCCTGCAGACAATACACAGTCTGGAGAACAGCAGGAACTCTAACAGCAAGAAGCACTGCCTGTGCCCTCAGCCCTTCCCGGTGGTAAGCACTGCCCCTCTGACCTTGTCTCAAGCACTGCTTTCTGTCCTTACTCACTGTCCTGCTCTCTCACAGCTCCCACCTCCTACTGCTGTGTAACTCACGGGTGCACAAACCACCCCAGACTAAAGCCAGAAAAGCCTCCTCTCCCCACACACAACCTGCATCTCTTTTTCAAGCTCTCTGGTCACAGATAAAACATAAATGTCTGTCAGAAGTGTCAAATTCTGCAACAATTCCAACCGAAGCACAGTGGTAGGAGGCAGATTCCTGCCCTTTTCTGTAGCTCCTTTGCTGGGTCATTTTGATCTGACCACCGTTGTCCAGGCAATAGGCTTTCTGCAAAACTTACCTGGAAGCTGTATCACCAGAGCTCGGGGCCTCAACCTGCATCTTTTGCAGACTTGTTTCCTTTTGTAACAAGGGTGAGAGCCAATTGTGTCTTTGAAGGCGATACGGGAAGAAGGGCTGGAGCCTGGCTCATGGTTTAGCCTGAGGAGCTCTGGGAGGTCCTACACTGCCTTTCCAGACAGTTGCAGGATGACAGGGTCCCTACCAATGCCGTGTGGGCTGGGGGCCTCGCTGACTGCAGCCCTTGGCTCTGTATGCTCTGAAGAGGCAAGTGAATCATTTCAGAATATCCCAATTACACCACTGCTCTGGCACAAACCAAGAGAGACTCGCGCCCCAAAAAACAACTTTGGAAGTTTTGCTGGGGGTACCAGTACCTCCTCCTTAGTCCTTCTCCTGCACAGATCTCAGAGCAGGGCTGGCCTGCGTGCAGGGGCTGGCACCGGGGGTGAATCCTATCTCCCTCAAGATAGAAGTCTTTTATGCAAGATCCATGCACAGCAGAGACAAGCTGCTGCAAGAGGCAAGAATTTTGCTTTTATATCAGAAATTGTTTTTCTACTGGCTTTTCTAGAGAAGGATTGTTACAGTCTATCTGAACATTTGCTGTAATGGAAAACACCTCTTTATTCAGCATTGCTGTGTGAGAGAATGCCAGTGAAGCTGAAGGCAAATCCTTAAAGTTTCCTCTCTGTACCTGATTTCCTGGCTGCTTTTTGGGACAGGTAGTTTTCACTAATGAGACTTTCCATTATAAAGTTTCCATTGCTTTGAAAAATATTAACTTTGCTGGGTAGATCAAACAGGCCCTGCAGTTATAGTTAGAATATCCTAAAGATTTAGTTCCCAGTAATAACAGGGCTAAACCACAGCACCGCCAGAGGCAAAAACTATATTATTTGAAATGAAACTTCTCATAAATATCTAGCCATGAAGTCATTTTATATCAGCTGCTCTTATATAAACTGGACAAGGCAAACTGTCCTATCCATCAACATTAAGGCTGCCAAGAAAAATTACTCTATATTCATTGTCTGCAAGTTTCAGAGGTTTCCCTCTTTCTGTCAGGCTTTCCCAGGAAACACTGTGTTTTGCTCTTTTTAAGACCTTTGCTGGTATAAGTAACTGGTAGCACCTCCAGTGTCATCTTAGGGCTTAAATCTACTTGTCTGTCTCCTCTCACTCTCTCCCTGCTGGGAAAAGGATGGACATATATGCAAAAACACACCTGGTTTTCAGCAGCCACTGGCCAGAGCTAACATTATTTTCAGTCTTTGTTAGGTGGAAGGACCTCAAAAATCAGCAGAACCATGTTGGGTTTCGGTTTTTATCTTCCAGCCCCTCTCCAAATGCTTAGGGCTTGTTTGTGACAGGTGTGCAACAAAGACCAGGCCAGTCTTCAAACACACCACTGAAGGTTCCGCCCAGGAGGAGCTGAGAACAGCACGGGGCACACAGGGATATTGCTTGCCACTCTCACGCTCATACCATCCATCCTTTGGGGACGTGAGTATGAGGATGCCACCCACAAACCTGGGAAACCTATCTCTCCCACCTTTCCTGCTTGCTGCTCCCAGGTCCCCCAGCCCATTGCCCAATTTCTGTCCTGCTGCTTGTAGCTGGCAGCATGTGCAAGACAAGATTTCTTATGCTTTTCATTTTTCTCTGTTTTTATGTGGCAAGGTTTGATAGGTTTTCCCCAAGCTCCTTTGTCTTTGAAGGCCTGCTGTACCTGACAGTGCTACTGTGTTACTGCTGATGTAGACAGGAATTGCCTTTGACACACAAATTGTTTCACTCTGCATTAAACTGCAGCATCTGCTGCAGCAAAACTTAACACCTGAAAATACCGTGGTCCGCGCAGAACACGGGGATGTCCATTAGCTCTCTCCACAATTAAGGCAGAATGTGGACAAAGCTTCATGCCCCCTTCCCTCAAGGGGAAGGAGAATGATGCTGGCTATTGCTTCTATATTGCATTTGTGACTAAATTGCACAGAGAAAGGTTAAGATGAGCAACTAAGACTTGCTGGGTGGGAAAGGCAGGCAAAACACATAAGGGAAATGCCCTTGTGATACTTTGTGTGCAAGACTAAGAATGCCTTTAGAGGCATCTGTCAAAAGAATGCCTTCAGATAAATGCTTAATGGCCTATTGCTGACTCCCTAAATGTTTCCAGCGTCACCTTCCTGTTATAGGACAAGAAGGTTGGGTGTTTCTGGGTAAAACTACAAAGCTTTCAGAAATTTGGTCTGCTTAAAAGATAGCAGAGACACGATGCAGGCCTGAAAAGAATCCTTGGAAGGAGCTTGTGAAAAGGGATTTTCAGACTTGTGTGAAAAGGAATCAGTAAGCCTGTATTACAATCAAACGCAGGCACTGGTGCTAGGACAGTGCTAGCAGGCCCTTCTTTTGCAAGTTAAAATTTGAATGCCTACAGTCACCAACAACAATGATGCTGAAGTGTGAAACAGAAGAAGTCTGTAGCCAGCCATTGCTGGACATTGGTTCAAGGTGAGTCACCAAAAGCCTAACTGAAGCCTTACATGGAAACAGTCAACTTTCAGATAGGAGACAAATATTAACTTTTTTTTCTTTAAAGCTAAGAAAAAAAAAAAGGCAAATATAATGATCCTCCATTTTGACTTTACAAATAATATAATTAAAATATATATGTTATTAAAATATGCAAAATTTATAATTTCATTATATAATTACACAGCCTTATAGTCTAATAGCCCCACTGTATTTTGGATATTAGTGAACAATTGCTTTCTTAAAGCTCACAGCAGAATCATTTACTTGATGCTGGAGAATAAGTTAATTACGGATCTCCTGCCTTTGATTAATGGATTTAATAATCATGTTACAGCAGAATTAACTTATACTTCATGTGCTTACAGCACTAATGATGAGATTCATGAAAGCAACATGTCAGCAAATAGGATTGGCCCCAAAAAAGGCGATGTTTGGAGATCCCAGGACTGCCTGTGCCGGTATCGCTGCTGGTTAGCAGCTCTGCTCAGAACCCACAAATGGCATCCAACATTTTTGCCTCAACTGTCATTAATTCCCACCATTCACCACTTATTTCTACAAAACCAAATACTGTTTTCGGGTGAGCTGAGTACCTCAACTGAAGTTCTATTCTGGATACTGCAGGGGGAAAAGTTATCCTAGGAGATTGGTACAGGATCAAGTAATGCACATACTCGATAGGCACAGCCACCTGTAGTCTGCTGTTACCCAGAATAACAGACTAAACAGTCATTTTTTTAATGCTTCTTTTGTGCATATAATACAAGTATAAAGTTTCTTGTGTGGAAACACATTCAGTCAACCAAGATTTACTCTCTCTAAAGGAATCTTAAGAATAGGTGTTTAATGCAACCAAAGACAGACCACTGTAGTTTCCAAACTTGACTTCACCTGTTCATGGAGAGGAAACACTGCAGGACAGAGAAGGTACAAGGGACACTTAAAAACTTTATGGTTTTGCCCTTACTCCTTTCAGGGCTCCTGTGCATTTCTGTGTAAGAACCAGATCTGCGAGTCCAGCAGGAGTCAGGTTCAGAAACCCCTACTTCAGTAAAACTCACAGTGACACAATTAAAAACAAAATAAAGACCTGAACGACATTTTGCCTGAAAGCAGCACCTCAGGAATCACTGGCAATAGGGTTTCAAATTGCATCAGCCACGTACCTTAACTATTGCCATGCAAAGCAGAACAATGCAATACAGGTCAGCAGCTTAGCATAGCACCAGGCCCCAAGAAGAATGCAGGAAATGAATAGGAATACAATTTCCTTAAAAATTTACTTACAGGAATCACTCTGCAAGACGTTGCCCACATCCTGGTGGGAGATGCAGTCTGAGGGTAGCGGAAGCACCGGGCTATTTTGCTATCATCCAACTCAGCCCCTTCCATGAAATGCTGGCAGAATTCCTCACATGGATCACACCATCTGGAAATATGAAGAAAAAGCCAGGGAATTGCTGTATGGCCAGCACTATCCTGCTGAGGCCAACAGGACACTAATGCTGTTCAACCTGCCTGTTCAAGAAATTATTCACCAAAACATTATTTCACAGCTGATGGTAGAAAGCTCCCCTCATGCACTGCAGCTGGGTACCTCCTCCCCTCGTTGGAGGGATCGTGGAGGCCTCATCTGCAGTGTTTTTCAGCTCTCCAGGCAGCATTTGAAGGATGGTGTCTGAAAAATAGTGTACTTTGGTGCCTGTTTTGCAGCTCCACCAATGACATTAATCCACTGCCGCTTGTGTTTTTTTCTGGGAGCCACTTAGGGTTAGGATAATTCAAGATTTGTGATGAAAATCAACACTTTTTTTCCTCCAAACCTACCAAAGCAAGCTTCAGGGATTGGAGACATACTGGAATAATGTGTATTTCATTACTGAACCAGATGGGTCTATGCCTTTAGATGTGCTGCTTCAAGCCCAATCCCGCTCTCCTTCCTTTCTTGGACCCTGCCACACATCCATCCAATGTGGAGAGTTACAGCAACACTCTTCCCAGCCTGTCACAGCTGGCTTGCAAAGAAAGCCATTTTAGAGAGCTATTGGTCCATGACTCCATGTGACACCATGGTGTTTTAACCTCTCCCTGCCCTGATCTGTTCCAGGTGAGCTCAGCAATAAGTGGCCAAATGACCTTCAGCTGGAGATCACCTGCCAAGGGGCAGCGGGTCAAACGAGACTACAGGCATACTCAGCTCTGAAGTTAGAGGCTGAAACCCACTAAGAACTCAGATTACAGCAGGCAGATAAATGCCAAAAAATGCTTTCTTGGATATTTATGATGAGTCTCCTCAGTGCCAGGGCACAGGATGTACTTCCTTCTATACTTCTGTTTTATAGCCCTCAAATTACATGTTTCCTGGAAGATGACAGGTAAAGTTCAGCCTTAACAGGGGCAGTGCTGCCTTGCAGCCCCTCCCTGCTGTGGCTCGACTTTGCATATATGGTTTCACCAGTATAAATATATAATATATATATAATAATATAATATAATATATATAATAATAATATATATAATATATTATATATATAAATATAATATAAATTTATAAGAGCCTAGTAAATCTTTGTCCTCTAGGTACACATCTCCTACAGCTGTAGGCATAAAGAATAAAATAGACAGTGATGAGTTGACCCTCTAATGCAAAACTAAGTGTCCAATTAGAATTTGATGAGGAAGTGTGAAATAAAACACATTAAGCAGAATAAGAAGGTGGGACAAGAAATCAATTTCCCATTAAATGTAGTGGTTACTTTTTTTTCTGACTCTCAGTGTTCAAAGCATCAATTACACATATAATTTACTCCTTCACAGTCTGATTCTGTGTTCAAAGCATAAACATGCATTACAGAGTATGAATTAGCCCAGCCATGATATGGAAATAGGCAATGCCCTGTAGGTCTCTCTAAGCTGGCTTTAAGAAGTGTTCCCCCAATGCAGGCTGGAAGGAAATTGCATTATATGCAGTTTGGGAGAAAGAGGTGGTTTTGAAGCTTCCTGCTACTTCAATCAAAGCAAGAGGTAATCTCAGTCGGTGCAGAAAGTATGAAGCTCAACTTGGGAAAAGCCATGGAGATGTTTGGGATGGAAAGTAAACATACATCCCTATAAGATTTGCTTTTGTGGATGGGACCAGCGCATCTGAGGCTGGTACGGCAAAATGCATCTTACTCTGAGCTTATGGAAGCAGCAGCAGGAATATAAAAAGAGTAGAAAAAGCCACTTGTGGATGATTTCAGGACAAGTAGGCACAAGCACAATTTCTCTTTCATTTCATCTTGTTAACAGTATTTTACTCTTCTATGTGTATCTTGAAAATGCGATGCACATAGAGTTATACTAAGTGAAGAAACACAAAGATATTCCACTTGTAGGGAGTGGTGATGCTTGAGCCAAGCTATTGAGTCATACTTCCAGGGTCTGTAAGTCCATTATGCCTCGCTTCTACCTCCAACAGACAGTAAGATGCATCTCCATTGAGCTAGACATGGTTTGAGCAGTGGTAACAGCAGCCTATGATCTGGAGACAAGAAATCTCAGCACTGCAAGGGAGGGGAGTTTTCAGGAATGAGGTAGGATGATAGGGAGTGTGCCGAAATCCTGGGATGTACAAAGGAAAGGGCAACGCCTGGCAAGAAATGACCCTGTGAACCCATTTCCCTGAACTGACAGAAATTTATGCATGGAAAAACTGGAAAAGAAATCAGAGTTACCTCCTTCATCCTCCTTCATAACTCACAGTTTAAGTACATCTTAAGAAACGATGACAGGCAAGCAGTATGAAAAGACAAGCGATGC
>JAOTQQ010000052.1:32039005-32065884 GCA_026546715.1 Gallinago undulata | reverse complement strand
ATCTAATACTTCAGCAAAAACTCCCTTTGGTGTGTTTAGAGATGCTGTGGAGGCTTGCTCATGTTTGTCTGTGTTCTAAACCTTTTGCACTTTGTTCTTACTGCTAAATGAGGACCACGTTATTTTGGGCTGCAAACCACAGACACCCAAATATGGGAAAGAAGCTATATGCAGAGGACAATGGGTTCTTTAATGGGTTTAGGCACATCTCTTTTTAAATCCAAGAGTTTAAAGTCAATTCCAGATGTCTTGGATTGTCTCTTGCTTGTAAAAAGCCTGTAAGTAAATTGTTAGTTCAGAACTCCCCAGCTGTGATCACTAACACATGAGATCTGGTGTTAAACCTTGCTCCAGTCTCTAGAGCACTGGCTCAGCTCACAGGTACTGGTACAAGGTGCTACCTTGTACCCACGTTCATCTTTTTGTGACCATCTTTTTCAACTCATGAAGGAAAAAAAAAAAAGCTCATAGCAGTTAATTTACTAATTTTACACGAATTTAACCCTGTTCCCCTTTCCATAATAGCTGCAATATAAGGTCATTTCAGCAGAGCAATGCTCTGCAAATTTGGCTCAAGGAGACACTGAGCAACTGGCTTTTCAGAGAGCTTCAACTCAGCTGTCAGAAGGGGCAGTTTGGTTTCTGTGCAAAGCAATACTTGCATTCCAAACTGCATTAGAGAAAAGCCAGTGGGTTTGTATGCATTTTTATTATCAGTTCCAGATTAGGAATCTGATGCTAATTTCTTCTTAAAGCCTGTGCTTGCCATAGAATTTATATTCTAAAACAAAAAAGGATTGTGATGTTTTTCTCTCACTAGGTCATTCTTTTCTTCTTTTTTCTTTTTTCCTCCCTTTCTGGCTTTACTCCAAGGACCTTTTCTGCTTGTTTGTTACATTCTCAAGATGAAGCACTTGATGGTTATAGCAGTGCTGGTAGTACTGGTGCAGGTTTCTGACAGTTTCCCTGCCTTGTACCATCGAAGTTGGTGGCGACTGCTACGGGAAGGAGAGAGTTGTGGAAAATGTGATTTGGCACTTTGCTCCGAGCCTAAAGACTGTCCAGCTGGGACTGTATTGGACCGTTGTGGCTGCTGTCCTGAATGTGGAAATGTGGAAGGTCAGATCTGCGACTTGGACCAGGGCAATCATTTTTATGGGCAATGTGGGGACAACCTGGAGTGCATGTTAGATGCTGATGAAGCAAGGTTTGGGGAAGTCCCTGAGACCCAGTGTGTGTGCAAGTTTCAAGAGAGTATCTGCGGATCTGAAGGGAAAACCTACGAGAACATCTGTCAGTTCAACAAGGCTTATGCTACGAAAAGAAATATCAGCATGAAACACAAAGGACCGTGTGAATCAGGTAAAATATACGGAGGCACTTCCAAACACAAAAAAAATATCTAATTCTTATTTTCAGATTTCTTACTAGACACTGTAGTCCAAGTTTATGAAACTAATAATATTGCATTTTTGTTATTAATTTGTTATAATACTGCTTTGTGTTAAACATGTGGTTTGGCAGCTGGTACTTAATCTTGTATGTTATAAACCTCTATATTAGACTAGGAGCTTTAAATCACATGGTGACATAAGCCATAGTTCTGCAGAGCAGTCCTGCTCTGAGTTAGCAGAGCGTGGGATGTTTTCTACAGAAATGGCATGTGTAGTTCGGAGTAGGTAAAAACATAGGATAGTCTGGTAGGACTGGACAAGCAATTATTATTACATGAGGACTGACGATATCAAAGTGGTGATACCAAGGCAGATCTCATTCATACACACACACACACGTAATGTATGTGTACGCATGCATGATCCACCTGCGTGTATATATGGTAATCAGTGAAGTAAAGGCAATAGAAGAAGATGGGGTTTAATTAACAGGTCTGTTCTTGTCACAAATAAATCCAACTTAATCCAATTTCGTAACCATCATAAAATCTAGCTAACCCATTAAATAGAAATCCAACTATTAGAACAAAATCAAACTGAAAGTTTCCCTTCAGTTTGATGAAGTGCATGAAAAGTTCTCTTTGATGACTTAGTAGAGGGATTTTTAGGCGGGTTGTACAGGGGAATCCTGCCTCCTGCTCATACACTGTTCTCATTCTTCACATTATTACAAGCCTTTACTCCTGGGCACCTTTCACCTAAGTCACATGAATATAAAATGAAAAGAAAAAAGTGATTTGTTTTCTGAATGAGAATTTTAATTTCCTTTTTAAGTTAATGAAATATTTTCTCCAATGAAGTAAATAGACGAGGTCTCTGGGTCACAAATGGGTCACACTTCTGGGAAGCCAAAATTGCATCTCTGGCAAAGGTCCATATATATATAACTGAGGTACATTTTACCCACTCCTTGCTAGAAATGTGTTCCCTCCAATTTAGACTGTATGCTGTGCTTTTGTATTGAATGAACACTAGATATTGGGTACTTAAAAGGATGATGAACAGCTAATGCCGGACTTCTTTCCTCTTTCTCTATTTGCAAGAGAAAAATCCATTAAAGAATCCCTTATTTGCCATTAGGGCATTAAGCTGGGAAACAAGGCTTGTCAGTAAAAAGACATTCAGAAAACTCAATGTGTACCAGCCCACAGGATGACTGAAAGCCTGTCAGCCCTCGGGTAGGTGTTCTTATTTGGGATTAAAATAGCAATAGTTCTTGCATCATAACCCCTTCGGGACTATTTCAGTTACAAGTGCCACTCAAGCAGCAACTGCTGGTAACTTCGCAGCGGAGGTAGCTGTTCAAGCATACAGGCTTACAGCAATGGTCTGCTCTAATCAATTAAACAGAACTGGCCACATATGAAAGGCTTTAATTTGGAAGTACTCCTGCTTTTAATTGCTGGTGATGTCATCCCCCACGCCTTGCAGTCACCCCTGAGGTGCATAACACCGCGGTGAGCAGGAGGATGGAGCTCAGCTGCTCTGCACGCAGGCATCACCCCTTTCCCACTGCTTTCTGAGAGGCTAGAAAAGCTGGACCCTCTCTCCAGGAATGCAGAGAAATTTCCCAGGTGAGAAATCTCCCCTGTGAGAGTCGACCAGTAAGTCCCTTTTCTGCCACGGCAGCTCTCTGAAGCAGCAGAGCGGGCGTGTGAAAGTGTACCATGATTTGGACTGTTTTTTGTGGCTGCAGCTGATGACAAAAGGCAAGGGACAGTCTGGCTCTAAGAGGAGCAACCTCACTGTGGCACTGGCTTTCCGCTGACTCCAATTTGCATGAGAACCAAGCACTGAACACTGGGGTTTCGGTACCAAGCTATAAATATAACCTTTACTCAACTCAAAGTACTTTGTTTTGTTATTTCTCCTTCAAAGCATCTGCTGTTCCCTATTGATGTCAAATGGATTAATTGTATACAGCAACTGATGAATAAATAAATAACAATAAATCCTTTTATCAGAAGAGTATAGCCTTTTATCTTCCATCTATGACCAGAAAAAGTGGAAGAAAAAGGCCTAGCTCCCTAAAGAAACACTGAAAAAGTCCTTCTTTCCTGAGAGCTAGTTTTGATCAGTTTATCTAATAATTTACCAAGGTTACGAAATACATTGACTATATACAGATTCTTCACACTTAATGCATCCCCATTCACATCCAAACCTCTTGCTGATGATTTAACAAAGTAACAGAACAATCTAGCAGTGATTCGCTTTATATTTAGCTGTGTCATATAATTTATTTTAAATGTAAATTTTGGAGTAAAATACCAAATAAACAATCCACAGACTTTTCTGCCATTTTCATCAAATCAGACATAGAGTACCAAAAATCACTATGAGTTACGGGGGGAAAAAAAATCATATTTTCTAATTTATTAATCTGGAGTGATATTGGATTAATGTTGATTGCGAAAGGTGAAGCAATATTTTGACTTTTCTTAGCTTCTGGTTCCTGTCTGGTTAATGTAGCACACAAGGATAATTCATGACTGGGACTGTAAAAGGAAAGGAGCAACTACTGTGCATTTATCTCCAGACACTGACCCATCAGAATGCCTTCTGTAGCTATCAACAAAAATTTATCTGCTCCAGGAATCAAAATGATAGGTTATCATAACAGTAAAGATCCCTTTCTAAAGACAAGGTGGTGCAAAGAAAGTACACACAGATATGCATGGGAGAACTTGGCTGAATGCAAAATCTGAATCACTCAAAAATGACGTTTATAAAATTCTGTTAAAATGATGCATCATAACTTCAATTTTCTTCTGTAAAATACTGCAAAATGGTGTTGTGAGACATATTACTTTACTTCTGGAGGCCCTTCGAGTAGATATTGCAAGTATTTATTGTGTGTTCATATTCAGAAGAGGCAGTTTGGTTAGATCAAAATTGTGGTTCTTCCCACTTGCTTTGAGTGTGATCTCACATGATGCCAGTCCTGGTCAGCCGTGGTCCAGCAAAGCCTTAACCACCTCGATAAAAGAATTTAGCTGGATGGGACTCAGACCATGCCCAGACATTTCCGTCTCAGCTGGCATCTGGATTCTCCTTACAGTTAATGGAGGAAGGGGGATTTCCAGTATGGAATTCCTCTTGCAGTATGGTAGGACAGTGCTAGACAAATTTCTCTAGGTGAACAGCTGTAATGTAGCTGAGTAATTCAGACGCCCATCTCCTGGAGGCTAAGGATGTGTCTACCTGGTTCCTCAGCCGCACACGGCTGAGCCCTGGCTGTGGACCGAGTCCCTGGCAGTACCTCCCTGTTGTCTACGTATCCATAGGACACCTGAGTTTTAGCACCAGAACAAAAGTACCAACTGCTCAACATCTACCTGTTTAAAAGGTTTTTCATGCTGTCTGTGCACAGGAATAATTTAAAAAACTCATGTGAGTCAATGTAGACATTTGGGATTTTTGGACTTTAAGCTTAACTACAGGGGATATATCATTAAAAGGAGTGTGGTTGCCCTGAGTTTTAATATTTCAAAGTATGCTTTAGTATCAGACCCTACGTGGTAAGTTCATAGGTAGTAAAATCCTCATCCAAGATATTCAGTTAATGCTGATTTGAAGACATGATTTCTGAAACAAGATCCAGGTTCTGAATGTACAGTTCTCATGAAAGAACAAGCATGTAAGGGTTTAAGTATCCAAGTCTGAAAACCTTACTTCTGAGGAGTACCAAGATTGTTTAATGAGGCATTCATAAATGGGGAAATTGATATTTTTCTGTAGAATTTGTTTACAATTAATTTTAATCAGTATGCATTTGATATTTTCTGCACAGATATCAATCTGAAAAGCTGACAAATATATTAGAAACCTGGAACAGGCTGTTACACTTACAAAGGCTGAAGCATAAATGATGGACCTATATATTGATTCAAACATCGCAAGTAGAATATATTAATTATTTACTAGAATTTCCTATTTCCAAGTGTCTGGGATCTGTACAAAAATAATGCAATAATTAAATAAAAATGTTTAATGGCCCAGAAAATGCATTCCTTTTTAAACACTGGGATGGAAATAGAAAGAAAACGGACTTTAGAAGGAAAAACATTTCTTGCTGAGGACAAATAGGTCAGGAAAAAAGCAGAGGTCTCCAAAAGAGGAAAGCTGTGATAACAGTAAAGATGCTAATTTGCTCTCTGCTGCTAAATATTATCATCTCCTGTTACCATTTAGTATCTTCTTACACGCTTACAGAGGGATATGGATTGAAATCATATACAACTACATCAGATGATAACTTAATTTTAACTTCTTCAAATCCTGGACTGGCTCCCTCTCGTGGTTAACATCAGCTTTTTCTTTGGGAAAAAGTGGGAGAGGATAATTCAGAGGCAATAAAGAAGCAGTGGCAGGGGATGAGGGTAAGAGAACAATCGGAAACACTTGAGTAAGTGAAAGTCTACTAATTATAATAAACCTAACATAAAATCTTATAAAAGTAACTGGATTTTAATCATGTTTATGACTTGTCTCATAACAAGAATGTCAGATGAAATTGATAGCAGTTGAGGATAAATGGGAAATGTATTAATGCTGTTACTCTGTAACTTGCATCCATGAGTTCCATGGGTAACAGAGGGGAACAAAATTTAGGAAGGTCAAGGCAATGATGTCCTCAGAAAACAAATTTTGACAAGCCAGCAATCTCAGTATTATAGCTCTTAAGCTAAGCAAAATGTAACTCAAGAAGAACTACCATGTACAATCAAGTTACTCTGTGATTTTCTGCTACAGAACTCCTTGTACTTCCCTCTGAAGGTCTGGCTGCTCAACTGCTGGGCCTCGAGTCTAGCCCACAATGACCGCTCATGGGACACAAATTAAACTCTGAATTTTAGCTTAAATTTCATGATTGGGTGCAAGAGAAAGGACAAACAGGTCCTTTGAAAGAATTATTTTCTAAAAGCCTGTTCACCCTTTAATGAGACATGAGGTGTTCTGAGCTTTAAAAGCTGCTTGGAAACATGTGGCTCTTCATAGCGTGTAAGATGGCAAAGGGCAGCCTGGTTTTATCACCTAAAATAGGAATTAATGTGATATGCTCATGTATTTTTGTTGGTTTTTGCTCACTGTCTTCTAAAGCACCATTATGTTGGTTCTTTGCAGCTCCTGTTATTGCGATGCCACCTCAGGATGTCCAGAATTTCACAGGCAATGATGTCATTTTTGGCTGTGAGGTGTCAGGCTACCCTATGCCACATCTTGAATGGAAAAAAAAGGGGAATAAAATGTTCTTGCCAGGAGATGACGCCCACATCTCAGTACAGGTAAAACACGAGTTTTCCACATCATACAGTTTGGGATGAGGAGTAGGGAAAATAATCAGTGAAATCCTCCTACAGGATACAGTACTGCTGCAATAAATAGATTCCCAATAGGAGCCCTCTCACTATGTAAAGAATTCTGACTTCAGTCAGTGCAAGGATCACTATTTTGGCAGTCCAAGCAGGAGCAATAACAGGGAGGGGACTATCCAGCCCTTCCTGGTGCTTCAGGGAAAGAAAAGATGGAATATTCTCCCTATGTAGGTATGGCTCTGGAAAACCCAAATGAACATATAAATGGAACCATTTAGGCTACTACCAAAAAGGCAGTGCAAGCTTGGAAGGATGGCTGCTGGCAACTATTTTTCTACTTTTGATGCAGAAGAAAATTCTGGCAGGTACCTAAATGTCTCCTTTGCAAGATGCTCTTTCTGGATACCTGCCATTTGGGTTCAGTCCCTGAGGCGCTCAAAAGAGAAGCAAAGAAACTTGCTCATTTTATGGAGAACTCTGTGTTTTAATCTGAGGAGAAAGAGGAGAATGGCATTAATGTAGGGTTCAAGCAAATCTAGAAACAGCCTGAAAGTCTGAGCTAAAGTTAAACAAATCAAAATGCTAATTCTTTTAAATGGAAATAACTTTCTGGGGTGACAAGCCAATAAAGCTAGATGTAGAGGCAGACTGCAGTAAGGCTGAAGCCTGTACCCACAAGCCTTCTCCAATGGACAAAGAATTTGAACAGACACTATGCAGAGAAATGCATGGAAAATCTGGCCCTCTGGATACACAACCCAAAAATGAGATGATCCAATGGCCATAGGACATAACCTGAACAAAATGGCAGAGAGAAAAAGCTAATTAATGTAACAAAAGTACTGAAGTACTGCAAGTCTAAGTTATTTAGAAATATTTCCAGAGACAGGATAAACACAGGTGGGATTTAAAACTTGCTCAGAAAAAAGGGTGCATGGAGCCACATCCAAATGCTCATCACCTCAGAAGCTAAACTGAACCCTGTTAACTCATCTCACTAACAGAGTCAGCATGACAGCATCTCTGTTAAGATTTACTAACAGTTTTGTGTTACGTGTTTGGAAAAGAAAGCCCCCTCCCTCTTAAAGAGGCTTTAGCTGGAGTAAGTTGAAACTGACTGTCACGGATGTGTGAAAGCTCGCGATATCTCATGCAATTCCATTAAAACCTGGATGAGCACCAGCTTGGTCAGGGCTCTGGGTCCTCAACAAACTCACCCAGACACACCTGCTGCTCTCATCCTGAAGAAATTCCTGAGCTTGAGAAGAGGTGACAATGCTTTGAAGCAGCAGCAAGAAGCAGTGCTGGGAGACAGGCATCAAAAGGACCAGGAATCAGAGCACTGTAAAGGGCAGTGAGCTTCAAAGAGCAGAGCAGGGAAAGCATGAACTTGGGAGGCACAGAGACAAGAAGGTGTGAAAATATAAGGCAGCAAAATCAAAGCAAATCAAAGCATGACGGCAATAAACAAAAAGCAAGGATTAGGTGTTTAATCCAGCCACAACTATTTTAAGAAATATCATAGTGTCTCTTAGCTACTTATTTTCAACTATTTCTTTCTCTTTTCAAAGGCAAGAGGTGGGCCTCAGAAATATGGTGTGACAGGCTGGCTACAGATTCAAGGCCTCAAAAAATCAGATGAAGGCGTTTACATCTGCCACACCAAAAATAAGTACGGTGCAACATATGCCTCTGCAAGATTGAGAGTCATTGATGGTAACTTTTTTTTATTTGGATGTGTAGAATACAAAAATGCACACAAGCAGGCTGCAAAGGGAGGCTTTATCAGAATGCAAATGAAGGATATGAGAAATTACCTAAAGATGTCCATATTTTAACTTTTCTGCCTGCTTTGTTTTTATTTTATCCCCTAACAGGAGATTCAGTCCTAGGTATTTAAAAGTCAGAAGTGCTTATGAATTCTGGGGGGAAAAATACTTATATGTTAATACTGTAATATTTTGCTGCAAATTATACCGGCTTCCAGAAAACAGAAAGCTGTGGGTTTCCACACAGCTGAGATACGTATTATTCCACTACCCTTATCCTACAGAATTCCTCTGATGTTAGTAGGAGCTCTGTACCCCAAACAACAGCTGCTGTAGCTGAGGGAGTCTCTGAACCACAGCAGTTCTGCTGAGCTGTTTGTTTT
Source organism: Gallinago undulata (assembly GCA_026546715.1). Classification (NCBI taxonomy): domain Eukaryota; kingdom Metazoa; phylum Chordata; class Aves; order Charadriiformes; family Scolopacidae; genus Gallinago; species Gallinago undulata. Next base: position 32,056,960 of record JAOTQQ010000052.1, on the reverse strand, counting down.
TCATAAAGTTAGGAAGGAAACAGTTGTTGGTCCTTAATGAGAGTGTTTGGAAAGATCTAAGAATTAACTTCACTATTGTTTTGCATTGGGCTCAGTTCTGCAGAATAACATCCTTCTTCCTCTGGGCAAAACTGGGTCTCCTGGCAAATGAAGGATAAAGATGCCTTGTCTTATGTTTGCCTCCTGGTCTAGGGGAGTTTGTTACTGTCTAGTTTATCACTGACCTTGTTTCAGCACAGGGTTCTCGAATCTTTACTGGCTCCGGTAGTATTTTCAGGTGCACAGGATCTACAGAGAACTGAACTCGTAGTTTACTAGTATTGGGAATTAAATATATTTTCAACATCTTAAAATGTGAATGATACAGAAATTTTATCATATACCATGAGCTTTGATGGTATGTGAGGTCAAATCATCAGATAAAAGATCTCTCCTTTATAAGTAGATCACTTAACAATGATCAGAAATACTGAGCTTGCTATACAGATCCAAAGCCATACTTTTCTCTTTGTTCCTATCTGGAGCTAATCTAATCTGGATTCAATTATGTCTTGCAGGCTCATCTGCATCTGCATTTACTGCCGGCGGTAGAAGTGCAAGCTACAGCGTTGAATATGGGGACTATTATGATGATTCTGATGATGAAGATGAGGAAGAATTTGAATCTGGGGACTATGAAAACTGAAACGAGACTGAATAATAATTTTTATACTTCTGTTGTCCAATACGTTTCACACTGTTCTATTTACTAGTAGTCTCTATGCTGTAAATGTCTCCTCTCATAACACACATATTCACCTGTGTATATCCGCCTTCCTGCAATTCAACTTTGGCTGAAGTACATCATGCTACTTACCAGAAATAAGAACAGTTGTAAATTCATGCATTTAGATTGTTAAATAAAATTCTTAAACATGCACCTGTCTACTAAATATACTGAAGGGATCAAATTTTATATTCATTTTTAAAATGTAAATTCTAATTTCTATCAAGCATTCTAATTTGTCTACTGAAACCATCCATAGTTAAACAAAATTTGTACCTTGTATCAATTTCCTTTCTTCTATAATGTACTAAGAAATACCAAGAGATTGTTCACATGGCAACAAGCCTAAGCATGAAGGTTGCAAAAGACTCTTTAATCTCCTTAGTTCATATTTTCTCATAAGTTTCAGCAAGATTTTCCTTCTCATTTGAAATGTTCCATGGTTAGTCTCATCAAGGGCAAATTATCTGTCTTTTGGGGGACTGTTTACGTTTAATGGATACATGAAGCAATCACAGTCTAAAGCTACTAAGTGATGTTTTACCAGCAATACTCAAAAATACCCAGAAAAGATTTCTTATGCATTCAAACAGATGAGCACACCGTTTGACTTCTTGTAACAGTTCTGTGCTGGCTCCTTTCCACCAGCCTAGGCAAGGGTTCACGATGCAGGATCATTATTTTTACTGCGAACAGCATCGTGTTTGGTGAGAATTACTGCAGTTTAAAGAAAGTGGCTGATGTGGAGCTCAGTGCAAGCCCTTCAGACACACCAAGACCTGCACAACAGAGCCAGTACCTGGCCTTTTGCTTCTGGGAACGGCAGGCAGAAAAGCAGGCACCGTTTTCTTTCTGCAAATCACCAGAACACACGCACAATTTTTCAAATTGTTTCAACCACTTCTTGATCAGCAGGAAACAGACAGCAAATGAAATGCAGTTCAAAACCACAAAACTTCGAAGTGTAATCACCCTGTAAAATCTCTCTAATTGCTTTTGTTAACTAATTACACGAAGGCTGGCTCTGCGTTAATGGGTGAGGGAAGAGACTAAACGATGAAAACCACTTTTGGGAGGCAGTTACACCTATTAGTGTAATCTTATTGCATGCATACACATACTGTGTAGATATTTTTAATGCATATACAGTGCATCACAAACTCTTCCTTTAATGTTGTGCTGCTTTGTGCTTTTTTAACATTAGGCAGATTTTTCCTTTCAATTTGAATTACATTAAGAGATTGGCTATGGACTGTGTTTGCCCCGAGGTGTTATTGATCTGTGCCCAGGTAGCAAACGAGCAAAGAATAATTTATTTTGTTCAGGACTTCCTGGAGTACTGTGAACTTGTAAGTAGAAAGCGTGTCACTGTGTTGTTGAAATGGCTTCTTATTTAACTACTGATTTTGTTGTTTCAGGCTCTTCCTGGTCTTCTTACTGATATGTCTAATATTTTTTTTTTATTATCCGCTATATATTAATTTGAACATAAAATTGTCTGGTAGAAATTTTTATTTAAAGTGAGAATTTTTATGGAACTATTTAATCTGCAGCCATATATTCAAGATCAATTTTGGATTGCATTGCAAATGAATGAATTAGATTACTAAATCAGTCACTACATTGTGGCAATATATTGGTATAGACTAGTACATGGCACAGAAAATTACCTTGAAATCATTACCCATCAAAATAAATTAAAATTCTTCATGGCCTTTTGCTGTTGTTAATGTAAAGTGAAAAAAAGAAAGAAAAGAATGTTTGTATGAGAAAATGTGTGGCAGAACCATATCCAATACCAGTCTGCAACTGTTTGGCCTGATGGACTATGTAGGTTTTATAAAAGCTAACCTTCCCGGAACAAAGGGTTCTAAATTAAATGTATTGCATGTCTCTCAGTGCATTTTTTAAATATTTTTAACCATTTGTTGTAAATTATCAGCCATTCATTTCAGTAAGAAAACTGCATGTTAGGAGAAATCCTGATGTGATGCAAAAAAAAAAAAAGAAAGAATACTGGTACCCTGAACTTTGCTACTTTTTTGGGGGTAGGGACAGAAATGGCTGGTTTTGTTTATATGCTATAATCACGTCATTTAAAATTAAATAAAATTTAAAAAAATCATGAAGATTGAGCATTCTCTAAGCAGTGTGGCAAACAAATGGATCTAATTGTGAACGCATTGCCTGTAGCAACAGATCTATTCACATAGCCAAATAACATCAAATTCAGGAAGTTGGTTTTATTTCACCTAGCAGAGAAGCAGTCAGACTTGAGCTGCAACCTGTATATTAACACTGCAGGGAGGTCCCTGTGAGGCAGACCTAAACCCTTTCTTTAATTCAGCTTCCATGGAACATAGCAAGAATTTTGTTGTTATCACAGCAACACAGAATGATATGGGGTTGGAAGGGACCTCTGGAGATCATCCAGTCCAACCCCCCTCCCAAAGCAGGTCCACCCAGACCAGGTTGCACAGGAATGTGTCCGGGGAGGGGTTGAATGTCTCCAGAGAAGGAGACTCCACCACCTCCCTGGGCAGCCTCTTCCAGGACGGAACTTCCTCTGTTCAAGTCTGTGCCTGTAACCTCTTGTCCTGTCCCTGGGCACCACTGAAAAAAGACCAGCCCCATCCTCCTGACACCCACCCTATAAGTATTTATAGGCGTTGATCAGATCTCCTCTAGACTCAAAAGCCCCAAGTCCCTCAGCCTTTCCTCCTAAGAGAGATGCTCCAGGCCCCTCATCATCTTTGTTGCCCTTTGCTGTACCTTCGCCAGCAGTTCCCTGTTCTTGAACGGGGAAGCCCAGAACTGGATCCCGTGCTCCAGATGGGGCCTCACCACTCCAGAGCAGAGGGGGAGGATGACCTCCCTCAACCTGCTGGTCACACTCCTCCTGATGCACCCCAGGATGCCACTGGCCTTCTTGGCCGCAAGGGCACATTGTTGGGTCATAGTCATCCTGTTGTCCACCAGCATTCCCGGGTCAGAGCTGCTCTCCAGCAGGTCAGCCCTCAGCCTGTACTGGCACAGTACCCTACACTTGCCCTTGTTGAACTTCATCAGGTTCCCCGCTGCCCAACTCTCCAGCCTGTGTCCAACACTCCTTCCATGTTATCTTTCACGGAAGCAATTATGAATTTCACAGCACAACTTCCTCCTGTGGATGCCTGTCACATAAGCAGCTTCACTGGGTCACTTCTTCCTCCCATGTGAAGATAAAGGAATGGTATAAAAGTTCCTTAGTAAATTACACTCCTTAATGTAGCTTTGTCCTTTGGACTAGGACTCTGACATAGTCTGGGGTGGTTACACAATCTAACATTCTTACTTGTGTTAAATCTCAGGAGTTTTGTCAAGTATTAGTCTAGGAATCCATTAATTCTTTAGCTAGACCAATTTTTTTCCCATTAAAATAATCAAGCTATAGTTGACAGAAATTGGATACGGAAATGCAATTGCCTGCATCTGTGAGATTAAATGATTCAACTGATGATTAAATCAGGTACAAACAGTCACAGGGCTGCAGCATGCAGCTGAGCAAACAGCAGAGCCTGTGCTCACTGCCTCCCTCGTGGTACCAGCTTTGTGATCTCACCTTCTCTCCTGCTGACACAGAAAGGAGACCCAGGCTGGAGGGGAGAGGGTGTTTCTGGCTAAGAGCAAACACACTGGCTCACACTTAGCTACCTATGCTGTCCATAGATTACGCTCAGCTCTTGAACTTTTTAACTTATTAACCTCATTTATGCATGTCTTTGCATAGCTTAGCAGCACAGCTTGGACAACAGCCCATCACCTGGAGCAGGACAGAGTCATTGCAAGAGCTAAAACTCTGCTCACAGGGTCAAGGTCTTTGAAATATATGCAAGAACTTCCTCTTACCTTTTCAACCTGCCTTGGCAAGCTGCTCCTGCCTCTTCAGTTTATAATTGTATAGCATCAGAGAGTCTCCCACACTTTCCATGTTATAATTTATGGCTGACTTTTCTCACCTCCAAGTCACCACCTCATCCCCTATTCCTCATTCCCTGTTTTCTTTGGGGCTACCATGCGTCACATGGGAATTTTTGCGACATGGATGATGGAGCAGCGGGGAACACAAACTGCTCAGGCCCTGTATTATCTGTTAACCAGAATCACAATGACACAGACAACCAATCACCACAGAGTTCACAACAGGGGAGGTCAAGGCAAAAATGCTTCCTACTGTGTTAAAACCCCAAACAACAGTGTGCCCAACAAAAATGTAAAGCTTTTTGGGTGCAATATTCATAAATGCTGTTTGCTGGCTACAGCAGCAGCCCTTGCTGTCTCCACTCCATCACACTTAATTTCTTTCTCCTTAATCCTCCTTCCTCCCTGTACCACTGGCCCCAGAAGTGTCCTGTGAAGCCTACACTGATACACGTTGCTGAGTTTTACCCTGGGCTCTGTGTGGTCCCACACCGTACAGTAGCACTGCTCACCCTCAGCAGGACATGGAATATGGACATGCTTTGGCTTTTCTTAGCTTTCCTCATTCATGACAAAAACTGGTTCCTCTTTGGTTGCATACGATGCCTGGGTGTGTGTGACGGGCACTGTAACCCACACCATCCAACCTCAGCAATTCCTGCCCCCGGCAGCAGCTCAAGTATCTGCAGCACCACCTTGCAGAAGAGCGACCACTCCTGCTCCAGTGACAGGGAATATGCCATTCTTTGGTGCCAGTTATTCCAGCCCTCGATTGCCAGCATTGCTTATTTCTGTTCTGAGCCTGTCCAGCTTTAGTTCATAGTGGTTGGAATCAATTACACCTTTTTCTTTGAAGTTAAGAAACTAGCTGCACTAAAGGACTTTTTTTCCCCCCCCCCCATGCAGATACTTGTAGACTTTGTTCAAGTCACTTTATGTCCTTAACACGGATAATGTCAATACTGACCCTCTTCTATCTCCCATTTATGTGGCGTGTTTCCTCACTAACCTGGATTATTCCTTTGACTGTAGGAAAAGGTGTCTTGGATAAGAGTCTCTCTTTGCAGTGCTTGAACTTAGGAAGTAAAATATCTGTGTTAATGTCACAGACTCCATCTGTTACGTGAACCAGCAGTTAGCAAAGACTGGCTTCATCTCATCCAACTGGAAACAGACACCTCTGTTCTCTTAATTTAGTCTCTCTACTCCTTGATAAGCATCTGTAGAGGAGAGGTTCCCCTGTTTTCTGGGGTAAGAGCCATTTGTCCCTTCAGGCGCAGCTGTAACCACCTCAGCACCATCTCTTTGGCCTCCTGGACTGAAGCAGTTCTTGGGTTTTTCCACTCTTGGCAACCTCCCAGCACTTCCCAAAGCGGCATCAAACTCCCGGCTGCTGCTCTGGTCCAAAAGCCATCTCAGCTCCACAGGCTCTGGTTCAGATCTTTCCAGAAGCACAGATAGGGCTGCACTGTGCTGGCTTGGCCCATGTTTATTGACTATTGATTTCTAAATGTAGGGAAATAACACAATACTGAATCACAGCCATACAACTTGTGAATTGCTGGCTGTAAAATGGGAAAGTTATTATAACCTCTCACATCTCTGGGACCTGAAGCTCCCACATTCACTGAGGAAAGCTTTCCTTTCGCTGTCGCTGTCACCATCAGAGAGTAAATTCCTTGGAAACTGTATCTCAAGCTGCATTGCCCAAAGCAAAACATACATTTCCAGCAGCACTTAAATGCGGTTATTAGTTAAAAGCATGCCCCTTTTCAGTCAGGAGCGATGTCTCTGCTTGGCTGCTGGCCCGGGGAGGGGAAGAAAAGCCCGCCGAAAACCGCTCGCCTCAGGACCACTGCGTTCTGTGGGAGCTCCGCGGACAAGATGGCGCCTCCCGCGCCCGGCGCCCCTTCGCCCTGGCCCAGGCCGGGCCGCTGCCTCGCCCCGCCCGCGGGAGGCGGCCCCGCGCCTCGCTCCGCCCCAACGGCCGCCCCCTGAGCGGCCAGGCCCGCCCCTGGCAGCCGGCCGCCCCCTCGCCCCGGCCGGGCCCGCCGCCCCTCCCCGCGGCCCGCTCCTGCCGCCGCTCGGGAAGATGGCGCGGCGCCTCCAGGTCAGTGCAGCCGGCGCGGCGGGCGGAGCGGCGGGGACCCTTGGGACGTGGCCGGGCCGTCGGGGCGCGACGAGCGGCGGGGGCGGCGGGGCGGGAGCTCGGCAGAAGGCAGGGAGGTCCTGAGGTGCGCGGGTGAGGGAAGCGGGTCGGCTGCGGCCGCGGTGGCCGAGCGGGACGGGGGACCGCGGGATGCGGAGCTTCGCCCGGGCCGGGAGCGGGCAGCGTTGAGGCGAACGGGCTCCGTCGGAGCGCCGGACCGAGGTCGCGGTCTCGAGTGGGCTGTGGTGAGGCGGGGGGGGCGGTGCGGGGCTGCAGGGGGGTCCACGGGTGGCGCTGGCCTCGCCGTGGGAGTTGGAGCCGCGGTGTCACAGCGAGGGGGCCGGGGTACCTGCGGGGCTGGCCGGCCGTGCGTGGGTTTTCCACGCTTCCCATCGCATTCCTCTGTGTTCGCCTTGTGTTCGTGGCTACTCCGGGCCTGTGGGAGCTAGCTGCATCTGCTCGCCTGTGGGCACCTCTCCCCGAAGGCGTTGGTGGGCTCCTTGGTCGGCCCCTGCCCTGAGACAGCCCTTCTGAGGGAGTTGTCTGAGGGGAGCATCGGTGTCTCAGGACATGGAGGGGCAAAGGGGCCCAGAAGATGCTGAGCGCCCTGAGGTGTCCCTTGGGGTTCCCCTGGCGTGGTGGCAACACCTTCGGCAGTGGCCATTTTAGGCGTTTATTTAAATACGTGGGCACCAGGCGAGCTACGTAAAAGGACCACCAAAATATCTTTTGTTATCACCTCATACGGTGGCATTTCAGCGGTGGTGCCCGTCCTGTTGCTCTCCAGTAGAGCTGGTGGAACCTTCTCAATAGAGTGTTTCCAGCCCGGAAAAGGCTGGATTAAAACCCGAACGTCTGTGGGAATTTGTCAGCATCAGCAAAACTTTTAAGTGTGAACTTACCTGGTTTCCTGCCAGATCGCTTGGCTCCTTGGCCGCCTGCCCAAGGTGGTTGGTTGCTGCCAAGCCGGGCCCCCAGTGTTTCTGGCCCGTGGCTCTTCCGTGGGCTAGTAGGAGAGCTGCCAGGAACTTCTGAGAGCTGAGGAGGTGGGACCAGAAGTATCTGCAGAGCTTTATTTAGCTTGTTCTTGAATATTATGAAAGTGTGACAAGCAGGGGAAAAAAACCAAAAAGTCATAGTGTCAAACCTTTTTTCATTAGGATGTGAATCTGTATCTTGGAAAAAGTTACACTTCTTTGTCATTGAAAATGCTACTTGTACAGGTCACCAGCCCCTCGCTGCTACATCCTCTCCGTTGTCACTATTCTTAGGAATCACCTTTCAGTTATTGATAAGAACTCGGGTAAAGGAGGTCTCCGTAGGCATCAGTTTCACCTGGTTTGTGTCACAATAAAAAGGGATTGTGACTGTCTTCTGTTTTCTGGAAGAAAACATATATCAGATGTAAAAGTGTTTGACTTCTTGTTGGTTTCTCCAAATATTTTTTTTTTCTTAATAAAGTTGAATAATATCTCTCTTGCTTATCTGAAGTGCCATCATATACAAGATGGTTGTATTGGCTGATTTCAGGTTGTATTTGTTGGTTTTGCTCTCTCAATCAAGGAGAAGCAGCACGTTTCCTTGGTGTGCTACACATAAAATATAACTCAAAGAACATCTAACTCGGCGGTCTGAGAATTCTGAGTGATCTTTGGCCATACCTCAAGCCTACCAATAAGAAACTTGTCATAATGTTCTCCTGAGACTAAACGTGTCCAGATAAAGCATTTCAAACTGCTGAAGGCCATCAGTCTCAATAACTGATAAACCAGCTCTTCCTGAAGATCATTATGTAGTTTTCATTCAGGCTTGCTTTGAAAATCCATGGTGGGTTTCCCTCATTGTCCTTCAGATAAAAAGCTTCAGTGGCTTAACTTGTCAACAACAAGTTAATTCTGATCCTTAGCCTAAATTTTGTTGTAACCTTATTAACATCATGCATTGAAGTGCATATGTTCTTGAAACCCACTATGAATTCTTTATGTATAAATTATTGCCTAGCCATCTTATAAATGATTTGCTATTTTAATGCCAATTAGTATACAGATGATTTATACCTTGGAGATTGGGCTGATATCCCAATTTTATTCTGGACTTTTTCAAACTTGTTGCTGAGTTTGGCCTGACTTGAAAGTCAAATTTCAGATTAAATAAAGAAGGGTCTTTAACTTCTACTGGTTATGGCATAATTTGGTTCACGCTTCTCAGATTATATTGGAATTGTTCCATTCTGGAAAGATGCATTGTTATTTATGTCAGAAGACTATGTTTGCTAGATGTCCTTATTCCCATGTTTTACCCCAATTGCTTGGGGTTTGTGTTGTATTATATTTTCTCTAACGTGTATGTTTGTATTTTATGAGTCTAATTTTTCACTTGGCATGGATCTGGCTTCATTTAAAATTGTGTTACTGGGATTAGTACCTATATTCCTTATTTTTTCTCCACTCTCTTTGAATGTAGTGGGAGGTAGGGAGGATTGAAAACAAAGGATGTCTTTGTTGAGCTCTATTTGAGGTATCAGATCTGTTCATCCCAGAAGCAAATGTGCTATTTCTTAAAATTTCTGCAAAGCAACAAGTTAGGGCTACTTTTTGAATGCAAATCAGGGACTCTTTAAAAATGTCATTATTACTGAAATTCAGAAAAAAAGCCAAACAAAGCCAGGAACTCCATCTGCACAACAACAACAAGGGAAAAAAGTGGGAGAAAAACATGGTTTATTTTCTAAGATGATAAGTGTGTCTCTAAGAAGTGACATGCTTTGACAAATTCACATGTACTTTGGTTGTCAAAGGCACTATTACTGTCTTGGATTTTTAAAAGACATTTGAGCTCCAGTGTAAGTGATGCTAGATTGTGCTGAGCCAAATCTTCTATTTTGAGTACAAAACATCTTTTTGGAAGGGCTGGTGAACAGGATTTTGACTAACTTTCAAATGAGCCTGGTCAAATACTGCAGGTTTCTCTCTTTTCCTCCTCTTTCTAGGCCACTCTCAAGTCATGAAATATTTACTGGGTACCTGCTAATGAGGTGGCCGGTTCTTGACGAGAGTTACACAGGCTTTGGGATGAATGCTAAAACTTCTGATTGTGTAATGACTCCAAAACGTGCTCAAAGGGTTCATCTCTCCTGTGAGACATTAACTCGTAGATACAAACCCTATCCCTCAGGCAGGAGAGGGATGTTACCCCCACACCCTCTTACCAAAGAGAACTTTTTCACCTTCTAGGTGGAGAGGAATTTTAGCTCTTGTGTTGCTATGATAGCTTCTGAATATACCCATCTTTCACTGACATTTGCATCAACAGATATAGACAGTGCTATTTTTTTCCAAGTTTAGCAATTTGATGAGTAATTACAGCTTTTAAGGTGAAATTTGCCACAAGTTTTCCAACTAGCATAGCTGAGAACTGTTCACTGTTCTTTTCATCTGTCTTTGGAAAAGCTTTGGACTTCAAAAATCTGAAGACTCAGGAAAAACAGATGGATTGAATCATATTAAAAAATACTTCAGTAGCTGAGAGAGTAAGAAATGGCAACTTAATTTTCAGAATCATTTTTGGCTTCTTGTCTCAGAAGGCCTCCTATTTAAATGTGAATCAACTTGAAAACTTAGCATAGGTATTTCATGTTACATGTACAGTATCTAGGTTTATAAACACTTAAAGAAATCTTAGATGGTGGAAAAGTCTTCATGGGAGTTTCAATTGTGTTCTTTCCTAACAGAGTCTGGCAGAACTAGAAGTACTATGTAACCACCTATATGAAGGAACTGATCTAGCCCAGCGAATGCAAGCTGAGAAGGTACTCTTGGAGCTTATTGATAGCCCAGAATGTCTTACCCAGTGCCAGCTACTGTTAGAACAAGGAACGGTAAGTATCTGAAAGGTGTCTTACCATAAGTGCAATCATGCTGATGGAAGCTCACGTAGCTTTCTCAGTCATGGCCATTACCATGTCAGTATAATAAGACAAAATGCTTTTTTTTTATTATTGCCAAGAAGGGTTAGATCAGATGATCCTTGCAGTTCCTTCCAACCTGGTTTTCTATGATTTTTTGTACATATTCTGTTTAATAAATGATTCTAGATTATTATTTTTTTTCATTTGGAAATGGTTTTTGTAGAAGTGACCTTGCATTAGAGATGTCATGGACAAAAAGGGAAAGCATCTTAGCTTTCAGTTGCAGTAATTTCAGAGGGGTTGTAATTAGGGGATATGTCCTCTGTAGAGCAGTGTCTGGACACAGTGCGGTGTAATGTGGTGTTTGAACATCACCTTGTTCTTATCTCCAGATATATGCTACAATGAAAAAAAGGTATTAAATAAAAATCCTTAAACTGCTTACCTGTTGTCTGTTAGTTTAAACCATTCTGTTGGCATTACTGAGTTTAATTCTTGGTGTTCAATTTCTTGGTTAAAGTGATAGGGGGGGTTAATTCTGACTTGATAGTCCAAGCTGAGTCCGGTATAATTCTTGATGTGTTTTTCAAATAATTCAAGAAGAGAGAGAAAGAAGAAGAGGAAACACATTTAAAAAGATCTTTAATCCAGGGCTGGAACCATGGTAATCATCTCATGATTCTAAATTATCAAGAGATTTAAAGACAGATTTCAAAACTGAAGAACTCTACTAAATGTTGAATTACTTCTAGGCAAACGGTTTCCATCAAAAGGGATGATATTTTCAGGTCTCCGCTATTTTATTAGTGTTTTGTAATTTATGTTTATTTATAATGGAACAAAGATATTACTAAAATACCTCTTCTGTAAATTTTTGGTATATTTAACAAACATCACCAGAACCTGATAACCGATCTGGTTTGTTGATTATTTATCAGGTTTTGACTTGTCTCTTTTAATAAGCCTATTTTTGAATAATACCTTCTGATGTGTTTTTGTAGACGTCCTATGCCCAGCTTCTAGCAGCAACCTGCCTATCTAAGCTTGTAAGCAGAGCATCTCCATTACCTATCGAACAAAGGATTGACATTCGTAAGTAATGTTTGTGGTTAAAACTTCATTATATTAGTTGGATCTAAAACTGTGTTAGCACGGTAACAATTCAGTGGATAGTTTGTTTTTTCTGTAGCTCTCCCCATCTACTAAGCCTGTTATTCATAAGGTAGTCACTGTGAGACAGTGAATGTAAAGGTGATTGTGAGATCTTTCATCATTTCTCTACAATTAGCTCATGAATAACATTTCCTAGTTTCAAAATTAAAATAAATATGCTAGTTCAGATTACTTCATATTTTTTAAAAATACTAACTTTTCAAAATAGGCTATTTATCCCATGAGACGCGAAAGAGATTTAATTTACTTTTGTAAAGGATTACAGTTGCAGATATTCCTAGTACACCTGCCAGTCACTCGCCTGTAGCGTTGCTTGCGATCAGCTAAAAGTCACGCCAGGTCAGTTTCTTCCTTGCAGGGTTAAGATCCCACAGGATTTTCCTTGCTTTTTAGCATCTATGTTCAAGTCATTGCTATATCCTAAAAGAGTGTTAGGTCTTTAGTGGTGAAAGGCTTTGCACAAGGAGCATATGATTTGATTTGGATTTTTAGAAAATCTGCACTGTTGTATCAATTCTGTGGATAGTAGCACTCTGAAATGCATGGCTGAGAATCCACTGCTTCTGGTAAAGGATTTCAGTCTTCTTTTAGGTAAAAATTAACTTTAATCAAGTTTAATTTTATACATTTCAACAGCTTTTGGAACAGGTTAATTTTCTTCTAGTTAGGGAGGAATTTCTGCAATGTGCGTTACCCAAAGGGATGTTCTGGATTGAATTGAGAACATTCAGCAGGGACTCCTATCAGAAGAAACTTCTGTGTATTTTGAATTGGCTGTGAGAGCTGCTGTTACATAGTGAAATAATCAGTGCCCAATATATGGGACCGTAATGAAAAATTGCTGTTTTACCTACCGGTGTTCTCTGAATTCACAAACTATTGTCATGTGAGTCCTAGAATACTGATCATGTATGTCATGTGCTTTGTGTTCCTAAATGTTTAGCTGTATTTAATGATCTAACATAACTTACAATACTAACCATAAGAATAGAGTTTTATTTAAAAACCCTCACCTTAAGTTTCTACAAGAGCCATTTAATTAATTTTCTTTGTGAAAGATGTGTTGCTGATTTTAAAATGCTTCTTTACAGGAAATTACATTCTGAACTATGTAGCATCTCAACCCAAACTGGCTCCTTTTGTCATCCAAGCTCTCGTTCAAGTCATCGCAAAAATTACAAAATTAGGATGGTTTGAGGTGCTAAAAGATCAGCTCATCTTCAGAGACGTTATTGCTGATGTAAAAAAATTTTTGCAGGTAGGAAACAATCGCTCACTTCTGAAGTTGTTTTTTTTCCTGTTTGGACCTCTTCATTTTCAGTGATTGGCATGTTATGTCACTTGGTTGTTATAAACACTTGGGTGGAAAAAGTGTGAAGAGCATTGCTTAAAACAGAAAATCACCCTGCAGTGAAGAACCAGGGTGGGTTTGATGCTTGTGTGAGTCTGTGGGTTTTGATGCCTCACAGTATTCATATGCTGTCATGGTTCTTTTGTTGGTTTTCTTTTTCCAAAGCACTTTTTCAAGTGCTTTTTCAAGCCCCTCTTGTCAATCCATTCTATTTAATGCCTTAATTTTTTCAACGGATGTGGAGATACATTTCTGATAGTGTTACCTCCAGTTACCTGGTTAGAAACACGGGTACTGCAACATCTGAAGAGGTTGTCAAGGCTGTCAAATGTTTTACAGCATTAATCTGATTGTGATTCTTGTAATAATGATTGCTAGAATTGTGCCCAACTGTTCAGTTCTAGAACTAGTTCAAATGTATTTTTTCAAGTGCCTGTCACTGAGGGTTGATGAAAGACCTTTATGAACTATTTTTTGGAGTGTTCACTGTTATGGTCTTACACTGTTGCTTTTCTGTATAAGCAGTGGGACTTCACCAGCCGTTTAATTTTTAGCAGAATTCACTATATACTGAGAAAAGCTTGTGCAAAGATAGAACTATAGCATGCAAAATTGGAAGACACTGTATGTATTTATGCTGGTGCTGGTTCTTGGTTGCCCCATTCCTTTTTCACTTTATGGGAATTGGTGCTTGATATTTATGTGCATGGGAGCTTAGATACCTGCACGTATGTATGTTCTATCTCCATATGTGTAAAGAGGAGTGAAAGAATAAATGACAAGACGTTCTGTCTCTCCAAGGATTGTGGTGTACAATATAGGGAGATAGGTAATAAATTTGAAGTGTTTTTATAAGTTTACCTATTTTAGCATATGTATTTAACATATCACAAACATTCTAGGTAGGGATATGGGGAGGTTTGGGAGGAAAGATTCCCCCACATTGGTCATGGTTACAAAGAAGATGGAATACAGGATAGAGAGGTGATTTTGGTACATAATACTTGAAAAATGGAAATAATTTTTCCTAAAGTCAGAGTGCAGTCATTCACTGCTCACTATGCAGATTTATACATCAAATGTAGAGTAAGTGCTCCTGTCAGACACAGGAGCTAAAGATAGAGGATGTACAGCGTCTTCTGGGAAATATGTTTGGAAAAGTCATCAATGTCATGGCTTATTGACCAGGCTTGGTTATTTTGTACATTTAACATGTATTAAAAGGTTCTTAAAAAGTTTTCTGGGAGATAGCTAAGCTGCTTATTTCAGATTAATCTTTCTGAGTGTCTGTGTGAACCTAAAGCCTAGTACTTATTTAGAGGAAAAAATAATCAGAAAAATTCAGCTATTTGGAAATTTACTTCTGAAATGATCCATTACGTATGTATGTGTTGGTGATCCTGGCAATTCAGCAAGAAAATAGGAAGCTACAGTTTGTTATGTTCATTGTCACTGAGTTCCTCATTTGTTTTTCAGTTTTACTTTGTTTATAATACTATTCAAGTTAATGTACTTTTGGAGTTACACTGGGAATGTCTAATAAAAGATAAGCTGCAATATCCCGTTTATTAAAAACAAACTCAAGTATGTTTCTCCACCATTTTGCAGTTATTTTTATGAATGTACTGTAATTGGATTTTGCATTTATTATTAAAATGATTGCAGTGTGACTCTTCAGTGTGTAGTTCATTAAAAATAGAGATTTAAATACAAAATTTAGCTTCTTAAGAGATTTCTTTAGTTAAATTAAGAATTGCCATAGAAAAGAAAATTAAGCCGTAGATCTGCTGTGAATTAAATTTTATATAAAACTTGAAAAAATAATCCCTCAACAATACTAATATGTTAATAATTAGCATATGGTACTTTCGGATACATAGGCATTAGCGTTGCAGACTGAAGTTCATCCAGTGTGAATGTGTGATTTAATACAGAGAAAAGGACATTCATACAGACTATTTTAAGAATTTGAAACGTAAAAGAAAGTCGTGTTCAAATTACAGTGTAAGATGTTTAATCTTACTGAATGCAGAAGGGCAACAATCTAATATTTGCCTGAGAGTTCTCTGCAATTTTCACTTTTGATTTCCTTTGGTATAAGTGATAACACAAAAATAGATGACAGTGGAAATTTAGGCCCTTTGGTAAGCAGCCAGATTCTTTGCTGGTTGAACTTTGGGTGATCTTCAGAGGTGAGAAGATAATGAGTGTGGTTGTGACAAATCTCAGGAAAATTTTGGCAAGGATGGCATTGCTTTTTGTTCACCAGGGGAGCTGAGGCTGCAAATTGCAGCTGTGAAAGTAGGCGTAGAGATCTGCCCCCAGCTCAATGGAAGGCCCAAGTGCACTTAATTTTAGTTGGTTTTAAAAAAGCAGATTTAATTTTTCTATAAATGCTTTGTAGTAGCTCAGTGAAGACAGCTATATTTTATTAATTAAATGAAAAATTCTGCGCCGTATTTGAATTTCAAAACATTCTGAGGAACTGAAATACTGATGATGAGATCGTACCCTCAGATGCGAATATTTGACACTTACTGCCTCACTTTTTAAACACAAGTTCTCAGAGATGAAATTTATTATTCACTTCAAACCAGTGCATTGTATACTAACGTAGAAGGAAGAGAATCAGTTTCTTTTGATATGCAACATTCCAAACCTTGTTTTTTTTTCCTCTGAGTGCCCTGTCATCCATCCACCGTTTAATTTTTTTTAATGGTTTGAATTTCATGCTGCTTGCCTTACCGCTTCTAGAATACTGTCCAGACCTTTGAGAAGTGTGTAATAGTGATTTTCTAGATTGTGGTTACCTAGACTCTGTTTTGAGATGGGATTTTATTATCACACAATTCTTAAAATTTTTGATGAGGGTTTGTTTTCTGTTCAGAGCTAATTAGGGAGTTTGAAGGTCTAGTTGAAAGCCTTCTAAACAACTTAGGATATCTGAGTCTAAAAATTCCTCTTGATTCTACAAATGTTGGAAATTATTAAATGCAAGGTGTGATGTTTGAGCAATCATGTCTGTTTTTTTCTGTAGGGCACTGTGGACCATTGTATAATAGGAGTAATGATTCTCTCAGAACTGACTCAGGAAATGAATCTAGTAAGCATTTTTGGTTTTTCTTTCCTTCTGCAAGGGCTGTATGTATCGCTGATAAAGCAGTGGGTTGAATGTCTCTGCCCTTTGTAAAATTGTTTGGAGCAACATTTCTTGGACATGAAGGGATTAACACACCTGCCTCTCCCCACTGATACACAGACAAGAAATAGTGCAGGGGCTCTACCACTACCAGACACACCGTATTGGCTATGGGTAAATTTTCTCTCATCGTGGTCACTAGAACTACTAAAGCAAATTGAATGATCAACTTTTTCAGTTGTATTTCTGCTAGTGATTTACTTTTGCCTACATCTTAATGTGAGGAAGTACCTCAGACCTTTCCACCCAGAGAAAGAGACAACCTTGAAGGGAAAAAAGGAGGCACTTTAGGAAACTGTCAAGACCTATGTTTAGTGCTGGACCATAACTTTAATTTATAACATCAAATAATTAATCTGCCAGATATACCTATCATCTAGTTTTAGCAAAGAGAGTGTTGTTTATTCTGTCTTAACTTTTCTTAGGTTGATTATTCAAGACCTTCAGCAAAACATCGTAAAATAGCTACCTCATTCCGTGACACCTTTCTGAAGGACATACTGATGCTTGCGTGCTCCCTTTTGAAGGAGGTGAGGCTCCTTATAACTGAACCTAAACTGTTAACATCATAATTGTCCCAATTTGAGTCCTTAATGTTTTCTGAGTTGATGAATTTTGTACTTAAATAGATTACATGACACCGAATTAAGGCCAAATTCCAAAAAAACCTTCAAAGACAAAAATTCTAGTCTTCACCCCTCAATGTCTCTCTTGGTCTCTCTCTCTCTGTTTTTCTGTCTGTGCCATCTCTCTCTTTATATCTTGCCGTAAAGGATGAACTGTCTAAATTCTGAGCTGGTCCTCTTTTTTGATGTTTTTCTTAATTTAATTGTATCTCAGTTTTGCTGGGCATGCCATCTCAGTATTTGCGAAAAGAATTATTTAATTAAACTAGGGGTGACCAAGCAGAAAGGCAAATTCTCTATCTTGTGGTATGGCAGCGCAGTCAAATCTTGCCAAGGGTGTTCCCTTACCCTCTCTGTCACATTTTGGGGTAATTCAGGCTGTAGCCCCTCAGGAGCCTTGTCAGGAGATGGTGAAGAATGACGGGCTGGTCTCTCAGGGCCAGGGGGAGCGAACCAAGATCAAAGCTGGAATATGCATTTCCCACTTTGTGCTGATCAGGGCCTTCCATAGCAGTGGAATGGGCATTGGGAGGTACTGTTCTTGTTGCTCAAGCAACTCTTTGCTTTGGAGAGCAGTTTATTGTTCAAATGTTGGGTAATTTCTGTTCTTTGACTTATTTGAAAGTGCTGGGTTAGCCAATTCTTCTGAAAACCCAATGAATTGGGTGTTGAAATTTGGATGCAGGTGTTTAAGCTGAGGATTCAAATACAGATGCCATCACAGTGGGTCAGTAGATAATGGTAGCGATGACTTTTTGGCTAAAGCTAAAATTCTCAGGGCTGAGGTAAAAAATGAGATAAACTGTGTTTGCTTAAGTTTCTTT
>JAOTQQ010000052.1:32027012-32038905 GCA_026546715.1 Gallinago undulata | reverse complement strand
CTTATTTGAAAGTGCTGGGTTAGCCAATTCTTCTGAAAACCCAATGAATTGGGTGTTGAAATTTGGATGCAGGTGTTGAAATTTGGATGCAGGTGTTTAAGCTGAGGATTCAAACACAGATGCCATCACAGTGGGTCAGTAGATAATGGTAGCAATGACTTTTTGGCTAAAGCTAAAATTCTCAGGGCTGAGGTAAAAAATGAGATAAACTGTGTTTGCTTAAGTTTCTTTTACGGTATGTTTTCAGTCTAACTGACATCTTTTACCTCACGTTGGCAATATGTTTAAAGGATACGTGGTCTGCTAACAGTGTTCAGGTGACAGGCAGTGTGGTTTTTTCACTATATAGAGCATAATGTTTAAGCCCTCACCTCTGAAGAGGGAATGCCCTGCTAATGTACACAGTGTTGGAATGGCATATTAATGGAGAAATCACATCTAACTTAAAATAAGAACTCAGTGGTCTTGGAAGAATCTTATTAGATATAGTAAACCCCATTACACATCAAAACAATAAATGTATCCATGACAATCTGTATCCTGTGGCAGCCCCTGCCTAGCTTTCTGCAAGTTCAGCTGGTCTTTTTTAGTCAGCGGGTACTTTTTTAGTCTCTTGTACGTTGAAGAATTTGTCTGAGTGACATCACACGGATTTCCAGACAGAAATATAAGAAAATTATAGTTGGTATCTTTATAATGCCAAGTTTAGTATAGGAAGCTGGTTTTAGAAGTATTTCTATAATACACTGAAAAATACACTCAACTAACGAATCACTAAAGTAATTCTATGAGTTTAAAACTTACAGAGAGGATCGGTGGCAAAACAAGTTATGTTTGTAGAAGACATACAGAAATTCAATTTTGGTTTCAAAGCCAAATTCATAATTTAATATCAATTCTAATGTGGTGCAACAGTTACTATCAAGATAATGAGGCATCTGATGACACACAGTTAATTATAATTCTTATCTGAATTCAGAAACTTTTTGTTAATAAGTTTGAGAGATGTGATGTAATTTCTTTAAGATAAAATGTTATTTAAATTATTATAATTACAGAAGGGGGTAGATAAAAATGTGCTTTTACTCACAGTTTGTCGAGTATAGACATCCAGATCACAACAGCTAGTTTTGCTTACAAAGTACCTCTTTATTCTGACACTACAGAGGTTATAAAGCAGTAGAGATGCTGACAGCTGTATTTGTACAGGTGTTGTCAATAGCTACGTTCAGATTATACACTCTTCATCTTATTGTTGTTTAATGCCGGGTTTTTCTAGACGCACCAAAGGAACAGTGTTTGAGTATGCACACTGTGTGTTTAGCAGCCTGGACATCAAACTGAAAAATACCCAATTGTTGAGATAATTTTTAACAATATGATATATATGACATATATTGCACACTGGTCTGGAGCAACTGAAAGAGGAAAAATATGAACCCTTACAGTTTAGTTTTTGCAGTGAATGTTAGCACTGTTTTAACAGCCAGTATCACTGACACGCGGAGTTTTACCTAGAAGTATTTTATACAAAGGGATTATTTCACCAAGCTTTTAAAAATTATTTATAAACCTGTAAGCTTTAGCTTGACATGGAGATGTCTCTGAGGTGGTAGTAATTACTTACTCCTTGCCTTCAAGGAAAGACTATACCTTTTACTGTTGAAGGATTTATTAGTCTCTTAGTACGTATTCTCCTCCTCTGAACTTTGCATTTTTCTATCCAAACATTTTCCTTTTCAAAGTTGTTTTTAAAGCATGTTCTTTAGTGCAGGTGCCCTAATGGGATTTTTTTTTTGTCCTTAGCTCTTGGCAAAACCTTTAACCCTTCAGGACCAGCAGCAGCAAAATCTAGCCATGCATCTTTTGAAGCTTGTATTAAACTGTCTTAATTTTGATTTCATTGGAAATTCAGCTGATGAATCTGCAGATGACTTATGCACTGTACAGATTCCAACAAACTGGAGAACAAGTAAGAATGGTTCATAACTGTTAGTAAGTCTGAAGTCTGTACCCAGTGGATTGTATAACTTCTTTCATAACAATACTTGCAAATATAAAATAATTTTTAATGTGAAGTAGAGTGTTTTGCTGGTGAGTTATTGGTAAACCCCTTCTGCTACATCTGTCATACTTCTGCTATTTTTATTTTTACAGGCAGAAATAATAAATGTAGTCTAAAACAAAGATATTCACAGTAAATCAAATTATTCTAGTTAGACATTGAGTTCTATTCTCATCCTCACACATGAACAACTCGAAGAGGTACAGCATTTATAGTATGTCTGTTTTCTCTTGCCTTCTTTCTGATGAGAAAACCGTGAAATTTTTTTTAGCGTGCTTGTTTGCTGTAGTGTGTGAGCTTCTTAATGAAGGCAGCAGAAGGGTTGCATCTTGGCTCTTAGACTCTAGAGGTTTGACTTGCAGGGCTTGTGCAGTGCAGATGGCGGTCTGGTAGAAATATGTCCACTCTTGCTTTAATGAAAGTACCTTGGGTAATGGACACGGTTTAGCAATAGCAGCAGGGAGCTCCTTGCAGGCTAATTTGCCTTCTTGGCAAACTAATGGGCCCGATTGGAAGTCTGTTACATCTAGCTAAAGCAACTACATCATTTCCCATACCCGAGATAGATAGGAGGTTTAAATTTGGTTTACCTGTATAGCATGATACTCTGTAGTTCTTGATGTTCCTCCTGGTTTCAGCAGTACTGTTCTTCCTCAGTTTCCGTGCATAACTCCATTCCTTCTCCATTAACATACAGTAGCCTCTAATTGCAGTGTGAGGGATGAAAAGCAATAATATATGGCGAGCAGGGGAATACTGACAAAAGGCTGAATTTGGGCAAGAGACAATTTTCCAAGACCCCCTAGGAAGGAGAAGGGGATAGGTTTTACCCAAGATTTTAGTTTAGATTAAATTGTCCATTTAGGGACATAGAGGGATCTCCCTTTAGTTGTTGAACACAAAGAGTGCCTAAGGAAATTAATTTTGGTTATGTGATATTTTATTTTACACTAATCTACATATAAAATAATGCTTATAAATGGAACAACTCTGAAATGTTGCTTAATTTGTGGGATTACTTAATTATGAATTATTGGTGAACTTTCTGTACCGTGTTGTTACCTCTTCATAAAACAGTGTAAGGTTATAGTTCATTTGATGTGACTCCACAGGGAATAGGTAACTCAGTGTTTACAAGTATTATTTTCTGTTTATCAGTCTGTAGGCTTCAGGATAGTCTGTGAAACTTTTGTTAAAAACTTGCCTTTCTTCAAATACAGACTAAATTAATGCTTTTTACGTGGAACCTGTCTTGTCTTAGTGTGCCACTGTAGTAGCCTGAAGAAATTAGTTTACCTACATCTATTACAGAACAGCGTTCTGTAAGCAGCTGACAAAGTATTCCATCATCTGCAGTTTAAGGGAAGCGTGCTTTATGAGCTATAAGATAGATTAAACCACGTAAAAAAAGAATAATGCTTTGTTTAATATTGTACAATGAACTAATTAGTGCATCTATTCATAGTTTGTTCTCAACTACAGTGATGTCTCATTGTTTTTGTTAAAAAGATGATTCTAGTAAAATAAGGATACTTAATTACTGCTTGTAGAGAGTGATAAAACCAATTTATCTTTTTCCGTAGTCTTCCTGGAGCCAGAGACCTTGGACCTGTTTTTTGATTTGTATCATTCCCTTCCACCAATGCTGTCTCAGTTAGTAAGTGACACACGGTGATTTACACTCAAGTAATTACGGAAATTAGTCTTTTTACATCTATGCTTTATCCAAAAGACCTTGTTTTACTCTCTGCATTAGCAGGTTACGACTCCCCTGGCTCAGTGCCCGGTCACAATGTCTTTTCTTTGAACTTCAGCCCCAGTTTTCATTTCTGAATCTGAAAGAATCCTTCCTCCTCCAATTCAACACTGAGCCACATAGAAAGCATCCCCCCAGCTATTTTGATGAAGTCAAATCTGTTCTAAAATGGAATCTTAAAACTGAGCCACGTTTGTGTTCAATGATCACATAGATATTGCTGCAAAAATAATCTTCAGCCACAGAATGTCCCGCAGACAGCAGTGGGTTGGATTGCACTGAACATTGAGATGCTTATTCTGAAAGTTTAATTTTTTTAAATCTTACAGTATTTTTTTTATTCTTCAGGCACTTTCTTGTTTAGTTCAGTTTGCTTCTACAAGGAGGTCTTTATTCAGCAACCCAGAACGTGCCAAATATCTTGGTAATCTCATCAAAGGAGTGAAACAAATACTTGAAAATCCACAGGTATCTCTTTTTTTTTATTGTATTTATTTGAAACACCAAAACAGCTGTGGATTTGATTTTCCAGTTACAGTCTTCATTATTTTACTGAATCTGTCAAACCCACTTTCAGCCAGACATCTATTTGCTTTGATTTTCTATTCAAAACAAAGCAAAAAACCCTATGCCGTTAAAATTGTCACCCAATTAGCAATAACGCTCATAAAATTTCTATTAGATTAAGCCGTTAACCTTTAAAAATTTGCTTCTTCAAATTTAGGGTTTATCTGATCCGGGTAATTACCATGAATTCTGTCGGTTTTTGGCTCGGCTAAAGACAAACTATCAACTGGGAGAACTAGTAGTAGTGAAAGATTACCCTGAAGTCATCCAACTTATAGCAAATTTTACTATTACTAGCCTGCAGGTAAGAATATATACAGAAATATTCTCTTTTCTTCAACTATTGAATGAGGAAGAACCAGGACTGATCCTGGTTCTCTGTTTTAGTGTTTTTTGAGGAAGAGGTGAGGCTTGTTATTATGTAAAAATGTATTTTGTCAGTGATGTAACTCAGATTTCTAAATTCTTCAGAACTGGTTCCCACTCTTCCTATGATATTTTGTAATGGGAGCACATTTAGAGAAGAAAAAGACAACTAAAGTAGGAGATAGATGGATTTTAATCCTCCAGCCTTAGTTTTCACCCTCAAAAAAGATATTCAACAAACTAAACCCTTTTTCCAACCCCAAAGTACTTAACATCTCTGCTCCCATGTAAGCTTTGAAGTGCCTATACTGACTATGTTCTTGAGTTCTACTTTCATGCATATATATATATATATATGTACATACACACAAGTTGCCTATATGCTGAGCTGCTGAGAACAAAGTTCCCATCTGAGCTGGATTCAGAAGCTACATGGAATAATGTCTAAATTTTTAAGGGGCCCTCATCTGTATGAAAAGGACACATATCACAGGCTCAGGATTCTCATGTTGTTAAAAAATTTACAGATTTGTTTTTGAAACACAGCAAAGGTGTGGACACTGTTTGAGTAATACTACAGTTGTTATTTTAACATTTCCTCCAAAATCTTGCTCCGGTCTTTAGGAGAGCATTTTGACCTTTGCATTCCTGAGTTGCTGATGGCAGCTCCATAAGCTTGAAAAGAAAGTTGAGATGAATGTCTGGTCTTTACTTTTCCTCTTGGGTGGCTTTAGACAAGGTTTAGAAACTCAAGGTTTAGGATTTTTGAATGGCCGTTTTCTAGCACTTAAATCTCAGTCTGGGCATCTAGGTCTAGCTCTGAGTTTTGAATCATGGGTTTCATGGATTTCACTTGAAGGAGGCACGAATGCCTACAAATAATCTGGATCTGCTCTGAAATGTATGTCTCAGTTCTGACTGGGTCCTTCCATAGTTACGGGAATGAATAAGACTACTTAAGGTAAAAGCATCATGTTCCTCAACTAAAATTTCACGCTGGGATGCTTTAACAGAGTATGTTTTGTTTTCTTATAGCACTGGGAGTTTGCTCCAAATAGTGTTCATTATTTGCTAACTCTCTGGCAAAGAATGGTAGCGTCTGTGCCTTTTGTGAAAACGGCAGAACCCCACCTCTTAGATACATATGCACCTGAGATAACGAAAGCTTATATTACTTCTAGACTGGAGTGTGTTCCCGTAGTTATAAGGTAAATTTGTAAAACTGTAATATGGAATGTTTAATTTTCTGATTTGTTGGCATGTTATATTTTGGTTATGTTTAAGCACGCTGGTTCTGATTGCCATGGTGATTTCTTTAGATTATCTTAATCGGCTGATATCATTTTACTACTTTTGCTTATTAAATCCAGGGCAAAATCAAATGTAAGTTCTAATTATTTTTCCTCTTGTGGGCCTTTGTGTTTTGAAAAAAGTCTATTCCCTCTCCCCCGCCTTTTTTTTTTTAAGACTATCTAAATTAAATATATTATTTAACTATGACGTGTTTTGTCGATGAGTCACTTTGTAGGGCCGTGGAGGGTAGAGTAATGGGGGAAAGCAGAATGAACCCCACGCACAAGAAAGGGGGAGACTGAATAGAACAAGCTAGAGAGTGGCAAAATTGAAATTGGCTAGCTGGAAATCTCATAGTTCAAATCTTCTCTTTAATAGGTTAAGTAAATGGCCTTACAGTCTACACTATAATATAGCAAATAAGAAAAAAATGTTTAGATTGCTGAAAGGGTTTAATTTTCTCAAAGGGCCTTTATGAATTCCTGCTGGTAGGATCTCCTGACAGATTACGGGACTGCAGAGCAAGCCACGTCTGCTTTTCCTTTTCAATTTTACATTATTGAGGTGATGGCATTTGTTCAGTTTGTGTGAGGAGCTTCACCATTGTTGGCCTTTTGTCTCCACTTAGCCAGAATCTCCTGTCTGCAAATGATGTAATCTGTCATCGTACTGTTCGGTGACTAAGCCATAGGTGGTGTTATTTACCTTATGTTCTCACCACAGTTGTGTTAAAGGCTGACTTCCTAATGGTTCAAAATCACGAACTTCTCTGTCGTTGTTTGAGGAACAAGAATTAAGAGTTCCCAGGGGAGCTTCCAGTGCTAGGAGAGGGAAGAACAAGCAGCTGATTGCAGGTGCAGTTACTTCTCCTGGGCCTCCTCTCAACCAGCCTACACTTCTGGCTGAAAGAAAACTTAAGTTTTCTTCTCTGTTTAGCTTTTCTGTGTTGGAATCTGAGGGTTGAAATCTCAGCTTTCTTCTCTGCTGAGTGGTGTTCCATATCAGCTTCCACACCTGAAATACTCAGTAGGGCTAAGCTTCTGGGTCAGACCATCTGACGTGACCAGCTCCATTGAAATGTGCTGTTGTCTTCATCAGCATCACCATCAGCACTGAAAATTCCATTTGTTCGTTTGGCATTGATAAGAGATTCTTCTGGATGTCCTTGTTACACTGTGGAAGAGAAGGCCTTGTAATTTGTGGGGAAAAAAAGCCAGCAGGGAGAAGACGAGGAAAGTACTGAGTGTCAGTCCTAGACAGTCTTGGTAATGCTGTTGGTGTGTATCCATTCCTAGCTCCACGTGAGCTCCAAGCTCTCGGGTATTGTCTTCTTCTCTTATATGATGAAGGTGCTCAGTTGTGGTCTTTCTCTAGGCAGCAATATCAAATGTAGACTTTAATATCAAATGTCCAGACCGTTCTTGAGAAATATGGGATATCTGGGAGCTGGTTTCATAAGACTTCTTCAGTTTGCTCCAAGGAGATGAACTGATATCTTTACAAACAAATTCTGTTTTCTGGAATGACCACTCTTCTTACAAACCAGTACAGTTGATAATGTCACCCTCCATTCAGGGGCCATCCAGCTGGTCCTTCAGACAGAGCAAGAAGTAGCTTGGAACAATAGAAGGAAAATCACTTTTGCCCTTTTGGGTAGTGTGAGTAGCTATTCTCCTTTGTGTGTAAGTGTGAGTGAGGAACTGATGATTCTCCTACAAAGGGGCCACAAGAAGATGGTTTTCTGCAGACTAGAAGGAGAACTTTTATTTCAAATATTTGTAGATTCCTGAGAACAGGTCTGTTTCAGCCCATATTGAACATCAGGATTTTCAGCTGCTCTATATCTTTCAAAGTTTGAGTTCATTAGTTTTGTTAGCTTTCTCAAGCTCATCTTTATCTATAGATTGTTTGTTGCATATGCAACAAAGGGTATGCAAGGGTAACCTTCTGATGAATAAACCTTTACTATTGTGATTTGTGTAGTGAGTATGGTTACACTTCATGGCAAGAGCTATTGGGTTTTTTGTTACCAGCATTCCGTAAGTTCACACCTTGTTTGCAGCAGAATGAAATAAAGATTGATAAAGCAGTTGCATGCACTTTTACCGAAGCTTGCTTGTTGGCTTTGGTATCATGGTCTTGTGCTTAATTTGATGAATATGCAAAATCCATTTCTACTAAGTATTCCCTTCTTTCCTCCCATCATCATCTGGGAAAGATTCTGCTTGTTAATGTTCTGTTGAGGCACAGTGGAGCTTAGTCCTTCAGGATCTATATTCATAGATCTATTCTATGTTCTTTCTATGTTCATATAGTGCCAACCTCATCTTTTTTCTTTGCTTTTTCAAATACGTGTTGAGAGGAAGGCAGAAATAGAATACTGTTCAGTGTTTGCATGGATGTGTGTGGGCATGTGTGTAAATAAAATGAGATCTCATGTCTGTGTGTTGTATTCACCAGCTGCTAAAGCTTTTATTGTCGAGTGGTTCAGGGTCTGGATGGGAAAACAGCATCAGCATTTAAGCAATAGTGGCTAAATGATTACTTTTTCTCTCTGTTCCAGAGATGGCTTAGAAGATCCGCTGGATGATACAGCTACAGTTTTCCAGCAGCTGGAGCAACTGTGCACAGTTAGCAGGTGTGAATACGAAAAGACCTGTACGCTTCTTGTACAGTTGTTCGACCAAAATGCACAAAACTACCAAAAACTATTGCACTCTTCTAGTAGGAATCCACTAGAAATCACAGTTCAGGAAGGTAAGTATTAAATTTAATTTTTAGACTGTGTTTTGTTTTCCAGTAATTGTATTCTTGCAGTGATCTTATGGCAGGTATACCTGGACGTTTTCTCAAACCAGGAATCAATGATCCAAGTCACCTTGCACCACATTTTCAGTAGTTGTCTTTGTATTAATTGGGATACATTGGCAGTGGAAGTGTTCGTTTTAACATCTTGTTACATCTTCAGAATATAGGCATGAGAGCTGTAAAAACTTTTAATTTCTAAAAAATCAACATTTTAGTGCATCAGGTGCCCTCAAGGGAACCAGCGGCAACTTGATGAGCATTTTTTGAAAATGAAGATGTTAACTTTCATTCTTTTCACATTTATCTGTCTTTTATTAAAAAAGTTAATGTAACATTAAAAACCTTCATTTATCCAATACAGCTCTGTTAAGATGAATTACCTAATTTTCAAGAAACTCAAATTATTGATTATAGTATAAGCTGTAAAAATAAGTACTTTTTACATATTTTTTTTTCATATACCTATTTTGAGTCCTCCTTGTGTCTCATTTAAATTGTCTTTGTAACTACTGGCTCTTTCCTGATATAGTTATCTTATGGCTGTTGCATCTTTACATGGATAAATGGTGTTGTTTTGAAAAGGTGAGACAGGTTACTGCATAATACAGCTGTTTTTTTGCATGCTATTAAATGTTTGTGATTTATTTTGCTGTTCTTTCATTGCCAGTTTGAATATACTGATTTTCTCTATATAGGAGCCATTTTTTTCACTAATTTGTGTAAGATCTCCCACTTACCTTTTTTTTTTTAAATTAATTCCACTTTCTTCCATGCACCTATCAACTTTTAGTTGGGAGAACTTTCATTCATTGACCAACTGGGGTCTGAATTTATTCTGCATTCCCCTGTCATGGGAGGCCAAAGGGAAACAATCAGCTGGAGTCTTTTCAGTGTCAGTGCCCTGGGGATCGCCCTTATGTGTTAGAAAACAGTTGATGCAGTTTAAATATTGTGTTTCTTTTCTGCAAACTAAACATTTGTGCTCATATTGAACAATAACTGTTGTATCCCCTAGATATACATAGTTAAATTTAGATGTTTAATGGCTTTTAATGTTATGAAATAAGTTAATGTAATATTAAGATCTCATTTTATTATACTGTCTTGCTCTCTGTATCAATAGTGATGCGGTCATGGTTTACTAAAACAATAATCCCCAAGAAATGGGTCATTAACAGTAGTTAATGATTACTTGTGATCTATGGTAATGACTGATTTCTTTGGGATTATTGCTGTTATAAACCATAATTACAGATTATTACAGCAATAATTATTTTCTAAAAGAAAAGATGTTGTCTGCCTCAGTAATTGCAAAAGCAAATGCACTGAAATTTTAAATAGTGACTGTATAAAAGAGGGAAAGAAGTCATACCTATTAGCTCCTATCATCAGAAAAATAACTATGTACTTAAAAATGAGCTACTTCAGTTTGTGAAAAGGAAGACACACTTTCATTTTTAAAAAGTTTATTGGCCTAAAGTGCTGGCTCTGCTCTTTGAACCAGCTCGTACCACTTCACAGTTGCTTTTTGATACCACCTTCAAATGGCCATTCTGTAGTAGCTGTTATTGCTAAATTCGTTTAGCAATGTCTGTTCTCTTAAACACCTCAGCTCCTTGGTGTTTTGCTAATGATGGTGCAACCTCTTCATGTCCTAATTTAACAGCTGTTGCTTCTGCGATGTGTAGCCTGTCTCATGGGGTTTGCCTTGGAAGAGTCCTGTTTGTGAAGATGCACAGGTCTTGAAACGGAAATAAGTTTGTTTATGTAGATTTGATCTCAGCATCTTGTTAGTGTCTAGAACGCCCTGAACTGTATGTACACCTCTGACTGAAACAGGAGTTCTGATGATCTGTAGTCACCAGATTCAGCCATCAGGCCAGTGGAAGACCTCAGAACTGTTAGTCCTTCCTGGCTGAAGGAGCTTAGGAAGTAGAGAATTCAGTGCTCGGTTCTGGGTTTTCCAAAATGCAACAACGCAAAACGTGAGGGACATTAAGTGAAGTTTAATTTATATAAATGAAGACTAATTTATCAGAGATTTGAAACAAATATGAAATAAAACCTCAAGGCTCTTGGTTGATACTGTGCATGTCCTCACATGTATGTAGAAATATCCAAAATAAAATACTACTTACAATCATAATGTGACTTCATTTGTTTATCTCTAGTTTATCCATTATGTTAAACTTCAAAATGTGTTTGAAAGACACTTATTTATCAGGGTATTGTCTTCACTCCGCTGTCCTCAGTTGATAAAATCCTCGCCATGAGGGCAGATGTAAATATCTCTTACTGAGAAGCCTTGTTTGTAACCGCATTTAACTTGCATGGAAATTCTTCCAAATCATCTTCACTGTGTTCTTATTTTCAAGCAATTCATTTTAATTTACAAAGTATATTTTGCCAAATGAAGATGGAGTCTAAAAGTAGCTTTCCTATAGTCTCAGTGCATTTCAGTTGAGAAAGAAACCTTTAGCGGTTTTTTAACAGGTCTGTATGTTACTTTGTGATTCAGGTCTTAGTTTTGATTTTACTTTCAGGAAAAATACTGCATCTTTCCTGAGAGACATTACCATTAGTTACTGGATTCACAGCTTAAAAAGCTGAAGTAGGAATCCGAGTAGCTTGAGTAAGTGTCAGTAGGTTAAATTCAAAGATATTCCAACTTAATGTATCAGAGCTATTAAAATAATCCAGATTTTGCAACATGGCAATGATTTTCCAGGACAGAGGAGACAAAAGAATTCCCCTGTGTTCAGTGTTTGTAAACTTAGGAGTTCTGTATTTGCAAAGCAGGATTTCAGTATTTTGAAGTGTGTACTAAATACACTACGTACACAAAGTTAGTTATGGAACCTTAGTTGTACAGAAATTATCATCCTTACACTGTACTTTCCTTGATAAGAACTTTGCCAGTGGATCCTATAAATGCTTTAGTGGAAACTGGCAGGTAAATAATCTGTAAGATTGGAAGGTGTGACATCAGGGCTGGAAATGGATGAGTGCTGTCTTTCAAGCCCTGTTAGAAAACAGCC
>JAOTQQ010000052.1:31964802-32026912 GCA_026546715.1 Gallinago undulata | reverse complement strand
TCTGTAAGATTGGAAGGTGTGACATCAGGGCTGGAAATGGATGAGTGCTGTCTTTCAAGCCCTGTTAGAAAACAGCCCACAGAGACTTTCAAAACTATGGGGGAGCTCAAAGTTTCCTTGAAGAATATTTAAGACATAAATATTTTCTTATGTGCAAATCACTTCAGATAGTAGTTTAATATTACAAAGAATTCTTTATTTGAGATAGAACTAAGAAACAAGTAGGTTGAAGTGAGTCTCCATTACTATGATAAGTAGATGTAGCATCCCTGCTGTAGATAAAATTGTTCCATGCCTTGAAGTAACTTGTGGCAGGCAAGTGAGGATACTAGATTAATTGCACATCTAATCTTACCAAGCTGAGTTTGCTTAATTTGTGTTTTAGGTTAATTCTTTTGTGTTTTATTTATGAGCATGTCCAGGTTAATGGGCTGTTCTTGTTAGTTGATTTGTCTGGGTAGGTTTTAAATCTGGTAAAGTGCAAAACCTAACCATTCTCTTGATAGCATTCCACAGTCTGATACCTTATAGAATTGCTGATACCTTATGGAAATGCATTGTACCAGCATAATGGGGTATAATCAGTAACTGTTCTTCTTTCTTTTTAATCTTAGGACGTCTGGCATGGCTTGTCTATTTTGTGGGTACTTTTGTGGGAGGACGATTAACATACACTAGCACTGATGAACATGATGCCATGGATGGAGAATTATCCTGTCGGTAAGTAGTGCTTGTTTTGAATTCTTTATTTTGATTTTTTTGTTTTTAATGACATCTAGTATCAGCAAATATTTTGAATTTAGATGTCTCAGGTTTTGTCCAGTTCTTGGATGGTGGGTGCTCAAAGACTGTACTTACTTTCTGTGGATTGAGACCATTTCACTGGCTATGATCTTTCCTGATTCATCATCCTGTGCAGTGAAGAAATGATTAAGGCTGTCATTTCAAAACTGTGTTTAAGAGGAAGGGAAGAGAATTGTCTCAAATTTGTCTCTTAGCATAAGCAGCATTTAGATGTGCCCATGTAGCCACCTGTTTTCATTTGTACGTTACACTTGTATCAAGTGTTAATTTTATTAGTTGTGAGTTACGGCTATTATCTTCTGCTCTACTTCCTTTACATTAATTATTGCAGGTGAAGAAGTGCAGAGGAACTGCTGGTCAACCACTGGAAATTTAGTAAAGCTTGGAATAAAAAATGAAGGCTCTAGATTTTAAAAAGTGCATGCTAGAGTCTTCTTACTGAAAGTTTTAGGGCAAGAGGTGAACGAGGGGTTATTGTGAATGACATGTATTCCTTGTGGGAAACACAAAGTTATGTGGCAAACACTTTCTTATACTTGATGGTGAAAACAAGTATTGTAAAAGCTGTGCATTATTTGATACTTTTATTTACATCCAGTAGCTAACACGTGAAAAACAGCATACACCTTAGAAATGGATAAAAAGCTTTGCATTTTCTCTTTTGTTTCTTGCCTCCCTAATCTACCCTGAGGCTCTGTGGTGTTAGAAATCTTCTGCTGTGTTTTTATTAAAAGTGAGAGGTTTTAATACACAGGTTTACAGATGAAGTAGCTACCTAATCCAATGACTATGTGTTTCAGAATTGTCAAAAGGTGAGAATATTTTTTGTATTGCTAGGGAATTAGGATTTCAAGGAAGAGATAGCAGAAGAACATGAAAAATTAAATGAAGGAAATACTTCCTTTTTTAAAAAAAGTATTAAATTTTCTTAGCTGAAAATTGATTCTTTGAAATCAATCCTGGTGGTGTGGAGATACATTCCAAGTAAAGATTTAGGTCAGAAAATACGTGTTTGTTCAGATGTTTTTGGAGAGAGAGAGAAGTGGGAAGAAGTGAGGCAGACAGTGCATTATATACTGCATATTAAAATTATTTCTAAGGAGAATAGTTTCAGTTTCCTGGGAACTTGAATGGCTCTTATCTTGCACTTGCAGTTTGTGACCCGTGCTTCTCAAATGTCTTTGTTTCTTTCATCATGGAATTGATGCTCTAAGAAAGAAAAAAACATTGTATAAACTCAGCACAGTATAACATATGTATTTGAGAAAACTTCGAGTTATAAAGTAATTAAAAAAGCATTATGTTTATGTTTTTTTAGTGGTCAATTAGCATAATTAGCATCTAAACAAAACAAAATCCTAGTAGAAACTTAGGCAAACAAAAACCGGCTGAGGGGTTCCTAAAGAAATTAGCTGTGACAATATCATTTAATTTGAGAACTCTTCCTGAATATGTTTTTTTTTCTCTCATTAAGAGTTTTTCAGCTGATGTCTTTGATGGACGCCCAGTTACCACAGTCTAGTAATGAAAAGGTAGAACTGGCAATTCTGTGGTTCTTGGATCAGTTCCGTAAAACATACGTGGGAGACCAGCTTCAGCACACCTCAAAGGTAAATATCTGCTGTGAACCACAATATTTGAAATAAAAAAGCCTGTGCAGAGATTGACCAGTCAATATAACTTAAACTTAAGAGCTCTTGAGCTTGGCTGATGGCTGGTTGGCACATGGAGAGAGAGGTAACTTACGAACGTGTTATTCATCTGAGCAGGCTTCCTACCATCTATGCTTTGGAGTTTTGGCATGTGAGGAGTTAATATTTTAACAGCTATGTTCATTAAACCATTTTAGGTTACTTTGCATTTCAATTTTTTATTTCAAACATTTAGCTGGGTTCTGCTATATTGTGTTATATTTCACAGCTGGGTACACAAGATTTATTCTTTTAATAGTTCTGTTCTTTTGACAGTTACTCATTTATGTGGTTTCCAGTGTATTTCTCACATTACTTGGCTTTTCTGCATTTTAAATAGGGAAGAGGGAAAAGTAAGATGCATTTTTGAAGAAGCGGCAGTTAATTCACCTTAACTGTAGGGGACAGTCATAATATAGATGTTATAAAGAGAATGTCAGTAAGATGAGATCAATTGATCTTGAGAAAGACTGAAAGAATTCTGTTGGAGCCCCAAGCAAATCTTTAGCAAGAGTTGTGACAGTGACTGAGATTTGGTTTTACTTGTGTAGCGCTCCGTCCTTGCTGTCTGGTGAATGGGCCCCATCTCAAGAATTCTTTTAGCCCTTCAGGTTTGAACTGTACTTCAACTTTATCGAACGGTTCCTCACTTAATATAAAAAATAAAGTTTTAAGTTATAGTGAATTACTTTTCCATGGAAGCAATGTGTTCCTTTCAGTTATCAAAGCTGATCTGTTATTTTTAAAGATGGTGGGCTGCTCTAACGCTGAGTAACAGACGGGACGCGGTACGCTCTGCTCGTGCCCCTGGTGTTTCATTAGCAAAACTCCTGCCGATGGCCATGCAAAGGCAACGTGGCTGTACAGTAGTTGTAATTCCCAGATTAATTTTTCTTTCTGTCCCATTTTTGAGGGCTTTGATTTCACCTTACATTCTGACTGAGTTGTAACTGTGTGGAGAAGCCCCATTGACGTATAGTGTTATAGGCGATTCTAAACCCAAGCTTTTTATGTCCGTCCTTACAGAAAGCTGGGAGAAGCGTTTGTGTGTGGGTAAAGCATGTGCAAAAACCTAAAGTGTGGAATTTATACTTAATCAGCTGGAGCTCCATTGTAGGTAGAAAAAAACCATGAAACTTGAACGCTTGCCAGCTTCACCAGAGTTCAATGCATTTGGATTTATCCAGCTCAGCAATGTGTTTTGAGTAACAGTAAGGCTGCCTCTGCAATAGTACTGCGTGTGGAAGGTTAAGCAGTTGATTATTGGGAAAAAAGCTGGCTAATGTTTTCATTTGATTTATTGAAGGGCACTCTGAACAGAAAGAATTAACCTTTACCCAAAGGACGTGGAGTGAAAGTGTAGGATGAATTTAAGAAAATGGTTTTGTGGTATTGTGTTTTGTTTTTTACGCTCACCTGGATAAGTGGCCATGGTAATATATAATTTTCTGTGTATTGCCTTTCCTTCTGACATGTGTCTTGTGTGTAACCAGTCTGGGAAAGGGGGAATTTTGCAAGGCTTTCATGGGGCATAACAGTCCAAAGGGGTCTCTCAATTCTAGCCCCAGTCTAGCAACTCCGTAGTTCATTGCAAATGTATTTCAAACTCTGAGTTGTTTTGTGGTGGTTTTGTTTTTTATAGTTTGATTACCTTATCTACCTGAAGAATTTAGTTTGCAGTCAAATTACACTTTGTTTTTTGTTTTGTTCTAGTAGGCCTGATATAACAGCATCTCATTTGCATTGATTGAATCTCGTGTTCCATATCGCACTATTTTACCAGATCATATAACAAAGGGTGTGTGTAAAGGCATCTGAGCTTCTGGGTTTGGTGTGGTTTTTAAACTCCTAATAAAACAAAAAGAGGTGTTTGTATACAATTTGCAGTTACGAGTAAGGCAGAAGGCATCTGTTGTATGGTTCTTCTGTTTTATCCTGCTGTAGCAGCAGATGGCATTCTACCCCCACAGTTGTAAATCCTCTGCTGCTGTGTCTTGCTGGCAGCTATCTACAAATATGCAATAAAAACATTCACACTTGGAAGCGGAAAAATCAGACATATATCAAATGACTAAGTTAATACGCATTTATATAAATATTCAGGATTGCTTGAATGGTTTTATTTACAGACTGGATAATGGAAATTCTGCGTGCTCCAGCCATGTTGAAATAATTTTTTGAAACTATTTCTCTATTTGATCATACGCTTACATAGAGAAAAACAGGCTGAATAGTCTAATGAAATTGTAGAACGATTCTACATAAATATACAAATTTTGTTCATTAATTAACTCATTTTTAACTATCTGCAGATAATAAAAGCAGACTCGTTATAGAATAACAAAATTGGCTAAGTAAATTAATGCATTCTTACTAAACAGTCTGCTGGGGCTTGCTGTCTAAGGAGAAGTGGCAAAACCTTGGAGACCTCTTCCATGACACTAATATACTTTTAGTACTATTACATTTCCTGTACAAAAATAAGACATCAAGACACTGTCTTGCATCACAAACCTTTCAATGAACATATACATTATATTTCTGTTGAATCCTAGACTGGGTTTTCTGGTACTATACAGCACTATTAATATCTATTTGTCTATCAATACATATTTTGTTTTAATGCTGATATGACTTAGCCTTCATAGAGTCATCTTTTTCGTTGTATATTGCTGATTTGGGTGCTGGCAGGGTCGTAGACAATAAATTGGCTGGAAAAGCACTGCTGTGTGTGCGTTACTGAAATTGTAGTCTCAGCTTCTATCTGTGGGAGCTTTAGCATCACTGCAGCGTGTCGCTGTTAGCCGCTACTCTAAGTGGTGTAATATTGCACTGAAATCTGATTCCTGATGTCAAACACATGTTATTTATTAGAGGAAACATGGCTGTTTTGAATGAGACTCTTCCTTTACGATACTCTATCACAACTATCCAATTATTTATTTATATTTGCAAGTGACATTCAACTGGGAGGAAACGTGATTGCAAAGGACAGGGTTTGAATTCAGAAAAGTCTTCAGAAGCTGGAGAAATAACCTGAAAGTTTAAAAGGCTGGTGAAACATTATGTGTAGGAGAGAAAATTCTCTCTTACATCTACCAATGGGAAACCAATGGGAAACCTCTGCCCAGACAAAAAATGCCGTGGAGATGAGCGTGTCCCAGGCAGGGGGAACTCGACAGAGTGTGTTGGTTTTGCACACAAGAAAAATACAACATCTTTGTGGATGTAGTAGTAGGGATATTGTGTCAGGTGCTGGGATTTCTTACTCCGTTCTGAATATTCGGTTCTGACTGGGCTCCAGCTGGAATGATGAGTCCAATTTTGGGCACCACACTTGAACTGTAGACAAATGAGAAATGCGATAACAAAAATAAGACGCAGAGGTACTGCTTTGGTTTACTTTAGCAAATATAATATTGGAGTGGTTCAGAAATCAAGGATGCCAAGAGTTGTTTTAGAAAAGCTGGTGCTTAGATGTTTTCAGTGCCCTTCAAGGGAAAGACAGGCTGTAATTGGCTTAATTTGTGGCAAGGAAGACTTAGGGAAAGCTTGTTAATGTTACCAGCAATGGATTACTGGTGTGTACTACCCAAGATGTGATGGGGGCTTTTGATTTATGTCCAGGTATACTTAATCCATCCTTCTGTAAAGTGCAGAATAAACCAGAAGTCCTGCTGGTCTAATCTCATGCTTCCTACTAAGGCTATTATAAATGGTCATGGTTGTTTGCTATGGCTTAGCCAGTGAAAGGCACGCTTAGGGGGCAGTGAGCCCTCCTATTTGTACTGTGTCTTATGTCGATCAACCACCGATAAGGAATTTTTCTTTTATTTCAGTATTTTAGCCTGGCATGTTTCAAGTAACTCATTACAGACATTTTAAAAGGAAGAAAGAATATGAGTACTAAGAGTGATAAGTACTACGCTCTTGGAACATGGAGGGTTGGCAGAGGAGACTGACTCCTTTTCCAGCTCAAAACATGAGTTCACTCCTCATTTTTCCATGCTAAGGAAGATCTCATCTTAGTTATCCAGCCACAGGTGGGACTTTCACCAGATGGCCTGCAGTTTAGAGAGACTGTCATCTGGTGACATCTCTGCTACGTGGCTGAACTTCCTATGGCAAGTGCAAAAAACACATTGGGAATGCTAAGAATGTGGTTTTGCCTTTTTTTGTGGTGGATTAGAGCAAAGTTGAGCACTTAATGAGGAGGTGCTTCATGAGTTACAACGCGAGATCGTTCCTTGCTGAGGCAGGTAGACCAGACCTGGGGATCTGCTCCTCAGGCTCAAATGCTGCTTCTGTTCCTGCGGGGTCTATTTGTTAACACAGAAATAGTCTTCAACATTTTTGCGCTTGGGACACTAATTTAGGCTAAACAAGGATAAAAAGGCAAGACTTGTTAGCCAGGACCTTTTCCTGCTTCCAAACGCATCCAAGATTTGTCCTTAGAGGGGAACCAAAGTGACAGGAAGGATTCAAAGCCTTCCCTGGGGTGGTCCAAACTGGGTCTGTTCCAGAGGGTCCCCCGGAGAGGCTGGATGGCACGGGTGGGCGCGCTTGGCTCTCCCCCTGCCTCTAATTGGCAGTGAGAGACTGCCAAGAGTCAATCAAACCGCCGCTTGGTGGGTAAGCTTTGCCGATTAATAGAACAGGGGAAATCCAACTTAGTTAAATTCATTACTAAATTTCAACTTGGAATTGTATCTTTCGCTTGAAACAAGTTTAACACGAAGGCATCTTCATAAGATGGAGTCCTGACATGTAACAGCGTTCAGTTCAGTTTTTCATCTCTCTATAGCTTATAATGATTTTATTAAAAAGATGGGTTTGATTGGAGACTTTTCTCTTGAGGTACAATTAAGAGCTATCCTAGTAGTGTGCTCTTGAACAAAATGTATGACTACAGAAGTAAAAATCTTTTTATTGCTAGTTCCTTTGCGGCTTCAGTTTTTTGGGGGGGTATGCTTTTGGTTAAATATTTTGTCATAGAAAGTAGAATTTAGTGGACGATTGCAGTGATTTTATATGTGAGAAAGAATTTTAATTCGAAATATTAATGTAATTAGTAAGTGTTAAGTAGGGTTTAGGATCAGGGTATAGAACTGTCCATCATGTCCCTTATTTACACTCCGGTTTTTTGGTGGCGTTCTAACTGAGATTAAGGATTTTTCTCTTCATTTTGCACTTGTCATGTTTACTTCCTACAGCATGTGGCGCTATTTAACTAGAGTTGTCCCTTTATTACTGTTGCCATTCCTGAAATGTAGAGGTCAAAACTGGAACCTGTTCCCGTGTTAGATAAGGGTGGTGTGGTGAAAACAACATGAGTAACAGCAAGTGTTTGCGGGTGAGCTCTGCCCTTCAGCGGGGCCCCATTACAGATCACGTCTGCTGTTCAGCTTTTATCAACAGAGCAATTTTCAAGCAATCCCACCCATAATCTTAACCCGAATAGTTACGCTTGCAAGGTTGGTGTTTGTTTTGTATATTAAAAAGAATTTATTGGTTAAAATGCATTCAGGTAAACTCTTTTGCTCCACTGTGAAGCAATTAATGGTTCCCTGTTGCGCTCTTTCTAATCAGCCAGTAGCCCTGGATGTATTGAGAGGGCTCGGGAGGTAATTCTGATCTCTCCCAGGTGGCAGTAGTTTGAGACATCCCTCCAGAAGGGATGCTCACTGGCGACCAGGGGTTCCAGCAAGCCCCAGTAGAAGTTATCAGGACCCAAGGGAGAAAAATGGCAATTCTGATGTTTCTATTTCTGGGAATCAGCCCCATGTACAATCAAAGGGATACAGTTGTCACCTTCTCTGGGTGCATCAGCTCAGGAGTCTGGGGAATCCGCTCTGTTCTGCGCTCTGGGGCAGGTGAGAGTGGAGAGGGAAGCAGGAGCATAGATTGATGTATCATAAAGAGCCTTGACAAATACAAGTTGAAACATGATTATAAACCGGGGTGAGGGGATGCAAATGGAATTTATTACTGTAGCCTGGACATACTTTATTTGTTGATGTGGTCGATATAAAGAAGTTACTGTATTAACATTTAGAGTTGCATCTATATGCGTTTTTAAAGCTTTTAAATTAGAGACTTGACATAAGAGGTAGTTCAGTATTACAATAAAGAAAATATTTTGAGGGTTTAGAATTTAGGCTACAGCGTGTTTAAGAGGAGGAAGAAATATAATTTCCTTGCTGTATGTTGTTTGCAGACGCTGAAAGCTAAAACCTCATGTAACCAGGTATCATCTAACCACTGAACACAGGTTTGTCTTCTAATGTGGAATGTGTATTCTGTTGATTTATGTTATTTTTGTGTTATATTTGTATTTCTTCAGCATATGTATATTTCTTTGCTTACGTTGCCTGCGGACACAGAAGCATGACCTAGCAAAAAAAAAAAAGGGAAAAAAAATAAATAAGTAGCAGTGCAGAATGTGACTAGTTTTCACCTTGCGCCGTTTAAGCAGTCACACTGACTTTAGCACGGAACTTTGCAAGTAAAGGTGTTGATCTGTGCACATCTCGTACAAGATTCTGGATCCTAGCATCTTCATGATTAATGATGCCTTAACACTTATGAATGATTATCCTTTTCTGAGCTGTAAAATATATATACTGTTTTATTTCATTACCGTGAGGTGAAGATCACAACACTGACAGGTGCTGGAAATTAGCAGGCAGTTTTGAAATTGTTCTGTGCACTAGAAATTAGATCTCATTTTAATTCAGCTTTTCCAAACTAGTAAATGAGGTTAATGCCATACATATTCAGCTGATATGGATGAAGAAATTGATATAAAGTAGATCAACATAGCTACAGGGCTACTTTAATTTATAGGTAAAGAGGCAGTGATAAATGAAAGTAATGTAGTAGTGGTCACTAAACTCCTCAGCCATCAGGGATTCAATAGTGTTAGCTGCTCATTAAAGGCTTTGCTGGGGTACATCAAATAGAAATTTGAAAAGAAATAGCCAACTAACCCTTAATTATCAAAACATAGAAAATACTAATTATGCCTTAATTAGCTTTTCTTTTAATGTACTGAAATTGTTACTTTTTGTGTAGCACAAATGGATAGTTATATCAACAATAAATAGGTTGTTTTAATAACTTTCTTTTACCTCTGGGAAAACCACACTCCAATTTTTAATATGCAATAATGCTTCTCTCTAGCCTGTAGGAGATGAAAATTATTAAGTAGCTTTATTTTTTGAAGATTTTACAGCAGCTTTGGGAAGAATTATTTCACCATGCATCAATTATTTTTAATTGAACTGAATATTTTTCAGATTGCATGAAATGCCTCTCATTTAAGTTTAACATTTAGAGTGTGTTAAGGAAGCATCATAGCGAGAATCGGGTACAACTTACTTCTGTGGCATATTCTGGGAAGAATAAAGAACAATTGTTTCAGAAGAACAAATACTGGCACTGGTATTTTTCACTTGACTGGGCCAAATCTCATTTTTCCTCTGTTTCGTAGCTACCACACTGTGCTCATCCAATCTCCTTGCAGTTCAGATAGGAAAAGAAAGTAGGGATTGACATCAGTGGGGCTGGGATCCATCTGGTACTGATGAAAAGCCTCAACAGCTGTTGCAAAATTCTTGTCCTTTTGAGGCTGCCTGTAGCTTTCTCTCTCTGCTTATATGTGCAGGAAAGGAATGTCACAAGCAGAACTGGGTTTGTTTTATCAAACACAACAGGTAGGTGGTTTTTCCAGATAAATGATGGGAGGGAAACATAGTACAGCTCTGGCCATAAAAGCCTCTGAATTCATGTAACAGCCAATGTTGAATTAAATAGAATATAACAGAAATCAGAATAAGTAGGTATTATTGTGGTGGGTAGTCAAAGTGTTGCAGGATTTTTCCAAATCTGTAGAACTGATTTAAGTGTTCTAAGAAATCTTATTTATGACTTTTTTATAAATGTTGTCTTCTAAACATTTTCAGCTTCAAAATAGCGCAAGTAAGATATTATGCTTACCTACACAACTTAAGAGGTTACAAGGTGCCAACTTAAATTTCCAAGAGATTTCAAGCATTTTATGTACACTCAGCATTCAGTGGGGTCAAAGTGCTGGGAAATATAAGACTGAAATGGACAAATAGAGCTGTAGTATTTGACACCTTTAAAGAAAAAGATCTTGTTTCCAAAGCTTTAAAGAGCAAAAATGAGATGAGAACACTGAACCTTGAAGGAAATATCTGTCTTCCAGCATGAAGACAACCACAAAACTGGTCACATCTGTAGCTCAGACTTTTAAGTGTGGGATTTTTTTTGAGAGAGTGGAGTTGCCAGTTTGGTTTGCAGCAGCTCATTGGTCAGAATTCAGTTTTTTTGGACAAAAGAGTTGGCAGTGTGGGGGGAATTTTTGTTACAGTCCTGAGAAAAAATGTTGCGTCATGTGTATTATGTTTGTGCTCTCTTTGCAACTCTGACTTCTTGGCTGACAGCAATTTCTAGCAAGTTGACGAACTTGAGATTTACTCAAATAAATGTTACTTGGGCAAACCACTTTTCATATTTCTGTCCTAGTTCCTGTCCTGCCATGAGCAAAAAGAATTTTCAGCAAATAATGCAGAACTAATGTTTGAACTTAATTGCCTAAAGATTGTACAAGCCAAGTTAGTTGTGCCTTTGCGTATAAAAGTGCTGGATCGTGGCTTGCACTGACAACCGTCTTGCTTCATGTGAAAAATAATTGGATTTCCTTTGAAGAAATCTAATACTTTGAAGAATTCTTTAAGCATGTAGTGCAGAATTTTTTTTCTTTTTTAAAATTAAAAAAGCAACAACAACTAAAAAATACAAGGGAGCTAGAATCTGTGACATTTTAATTCATGGGATGAGACAGCAATTCCTACTTACAGTGCCTTAGCAAACTTTAAATCACAATGTGCCTGTTCTTTAACTACTTTTAGACATCTCTTTATTGAATTTCTCCATTACTTGGAAATTACGTACAGCAAAGAACCTATTGGGACATAAAGACAAACAGTAAGAACTTTGCAGAGCCATAAACATTGGTTTCCTCATCAAGTTGAGTTGTAAAGTATTCTTCATTTTACATATCCTTATTTCTGGCATTTTTTACTTGGTTGTCTTATACAGGAATCAATATATTTTTATTCTTGGACTATACAGCACCTTCTCGTCTGCATTTGCTTGGGGAGTTTTTGTTTTGCTTTCTCTTTTCCTGAATTTTACATTGCAATGCTATTTAAAAGCTTATATCCTTAACATCTCCCTTTTCTTTTGTTTTTTCCTTGAGCGCAGTGTATTTGCTGTTCAGTTACCAACACCTTTATCTTACTCGTTATCTTTTGGCTCATGACGACTAAAACCTGCATGAATCTTTATATAGGTATTATTTAATCGCATGTTTGCAATTAAAGCACTGGTTTAAGTGCTGTGCTATTTTATTTTAGAATTTTATAACACAAATCAGGCAATCTTAAAAATAAATAATTAGCATAGTTCAGTTCTGCACTTGGCTGTAACTGAGCTTTATTTTGTAGCTGCTAATAAAGGCACATTATCATGTTCAGGCATTGCAATTATCATTGAAATGTGTATGTCCATTAACTGCAACATTAGGCTGAGGATATAATTACTGTCTAGAGCCAATATCTTTGTGAAGTTACGTCTATGATGCTATTAAGCTATAAGCAATATTTGTAAACTAATATTTAAACGTTTCAGAATTGATACCATCACTTGCGGACTTAAAAACTAATCCTACTTCCACTCTAAATTATTGACTTCTTAAGTGTTTGGCAAATATATTATTGGCTAATTTGGATGTGAGTATAATTTGTGATTTGAGAGGGACTACTGTTTTTCTGCTAGCAACAATTTGCCCAGAACAAATTGAACTGGTAGCAGGAGGAGAGAGAAACTGGTAACAGCAAAATACTGATAAAACACTGGTACAATATGTCACAAAATGCTGCAAACATAATATTTTTCCTCCAGTACAGTTAAATTTCAGACAATTTAGTTCAGCAATTTAACTAAAAAAAGCCAAACCTATTGCAGGCTGAGAGGAGAATAAGGAAAAGACCTTCCTAATAATGTTAGAAGTATGTTTTAAAGAGGAATGAGCTTGAGTCTGTTCATTGAGGCATTTGCTGAAAAATTCTAGTATTTCTGCTGACAGAAGCAGCTAAAATTTCCCATGAAGTTAGGCAGATGGTTTATTTGCAAAACTAGGCTGAGTCACCTGTAAGTAATTCCACATGTGTGGAGAAGTTTGGATCTGTAATAAAATGCCCTTTCTTTCACGTTTTGTTTTTGTATGCAAAATAGGCATAGTAGTAGTCAACTTTTAAATATTTGCATCAATTAATTTTCTCTTCTGTTCCCTTGGTATGTGACTGTTAGCTGTTAGTTTGTTTCATTGCCTCACCTGTCTCAGAAATTGAGATTTAGGGAATGCTGATGGGGGGGGGGGGGGGTGAATGTTAAAGAGAATGAATCTTTCAGTATTTTTTATCTTATTTTGAATGTGAGTGTGTT
This sequence comes from Gallinago undulata, assembly GCA_026546715.1. NCBI lineage: Eukaryota > Metazoa > Chordata > Aves > Charadriiformes > Scolopacidae > Gallinago > Gallinago undulata. The sequence goes on along the minus strand of JAOTQQ010000052.1, from coordinate 32,013,884 downwards.
TAAAAATTTTCTAGCACAGAGGAACTATTATGTTGCTTAGTGATTTTTATCTGATATAGCCTAATATAATTCCTTTTTCTGTTTTACAAAAGTAGTTTCATAGTTTGCTTTCACGCTGCTCTTCTTACCTGCCTCTGATTTGTCTTGGACTGGACTCGGTTGTAATGATACTACTGAAGTTTTTTGTCCACGTCACTGCTTTGTATTTGTTATCTTGTTTGTATTTATTATATTGATTATGTTCTTTGTTTAATAATTTAGTTATCATTGCACTTCGAGCAGTTTCTCTGAGTAACTTCGTAATGTTGGACCTTTCCACTTGTGCTGTATATCCCATACTGACTTAGCAAGAAGGAATAAACAGCAGATAAGGAATCTTGTGGGGGGAAAAAACAAAAACAGGCTATTTTGTGACTTACTCATTTAAAATATATTGGTTTTGTTGCTGTATGTTGGCCTCGTATTCTCATTATTTAAGTGGCTTAATGAATTAATTTCCCAGACCTTGCAGTAAGTAAATTAACCATCAGAGTTCAGAGCAGAGTGAATAATTCTTTAATATTAGACTACAGCAATTTTTATGACTCAAGTTAAACTTAATTATGAAATTGCCTATTGCGTATTTGTGTAATTCAGAGAGGAAAAATATGCAAAATAACACATGATGATTACATCTGTCAAAAAAAGAACAAAACAGTAAAATCCTAGGAGATTAGATTGCTCTTGTTGATAGTGGTTGAATTATACATCGTTCAGTTTAGGTACAGTTCATAGTCTGTGCTGGTCAGCACTGCTGAAAGGCTTTTTGTTTGATTTTAGCTGATCAGCCATTTAGCATCTCCGTCAAAATTACTTAATTTAGTTACCAGCAACTAGTATATTGCTAAAACAGTCCTCTAGATGATCCTCTAAATTTTCCTTTAGAATAGTGTTGTAATTTTCAATTTATATGGGGAATATGTATTTCTATAGCAGTGTTCTTAAATAAGAATTGTTCTAGAGTATTAACTAAAATTTATTTTAAAGATTTATTTTTTATGAAAAAATTCTTAACCCGAGTAATAATCTTTCCAGGCGGCTTTATGACATTTTCTATTCTTACTTGTGAAACAAATGTGATGATTGGATAGATAAAGTACAGAATTCCATTCTTTGTGACCTCACGGTCAGTTGATTTCTGACCTGTGTTAAACATTGCATGTAAACTGTCAGTCTCTTGGAGTATTTTCTGCCTATTTAGTTCTAGGCACAAATATAGTCCAGAATTGCTAAGAACATTGTTTATTCTTTTACCATTTCCCCTCATATGACTACTGCTGTTTTTTTAATTAAACAGGATTAGATAGTTTGCATTCCTATTATGGTGACTTATTCATTATTACTTTTTCCCCACGCTTTTTAGACTTATTTACAAGTATTTGTGTTGAAAGATCAACGTTGACATGATCCCTTAAAAATTACGACAAGCGTTTGCAGAGCAGCACGTACAGAAAACTTTATCTGTTTTTGTCAAGCTGTTGTCACCTACCCCTGCAGTCTGAGCAGCGATACATCACTCCCCCTCTAGAAGAGATAAAGTCAATGGAGCTGAATTGCTAAGGACTATTTCCTGCAGAGCAGCAGCAGTCAAATCCAGGATATAGTGTAAGAAACCTTTGGGGGTTTGAGATATAAATGAGGCTTCAGCTACTTCCTCTATTTTGCAGTTCCTTTGATCTGGAAACTTTCCAGGTGGATGAAGTCATCAGATTTCTGAATCAAGTGGTGGTTGTTTTTTTATTTGGACTGCCCTTGGCTTCACGTGCCTTACGTAAATGGCCTGATAATGCTGTCTGAGATTAGTACAGTAAAAAAACCCATCCACATCATTGTAAAATGCTTCATGATGAATTAAGTGAAAGGTCTCCTCTGAGGCAGATGAGATGTCATACCTATGTCCTTCTTCTTGCATCTGTACCAAAATATCTTTACCAAGAAAGGTTTGCACAGAAATCTCTGCAGAAACTGCATTTTGCTCAGTCAAGGAAAGGGCTTCCAGCATGCACTTCTGTTCCCATTTACATGTCCGTTCATGGCTTATTGAAGCGTTTTGATAATGCCTGTGATCTTTTTTCCCCAGTTGTCCTGGTTTCAGCTGAGATAGTTAGATATAGTGGTTGCTGTGTTTTCAGATTTGGCATGAGAGGCATGTGGATAATGCATATTGTTTTAGTTTGTTGCTAAGTGGTGTTTATACAAGTCAAGGACTTTTTTCAGCTTTCCAAAAAAAGCTGAGAAGGAGCATAGACAGAACAGCGGAATGGTCAGTGGAATATTCCGCACCACAGACATCATGCTTAGTATATAAATGGGGGTTGGTTGGGGGAAGTGGGGATGGAGATCCACAATCTCTGCTCTGGTCGGGCTAGGTAACCAATTTACTGGGCAGTGTGAGTGACTAGTGTCTTGTATATTCTTCTACCCTTATTGTTATTTTCCTTTTCCGTTATTGTGTATTAAACTGTGTGTATCTCAACCCACAAGTGTTTTTTTTCCTTTCCACTCTCTTTCTCCCTCTTCTCCCTACCTTTCTGGTGAGGGCGAGTGAGAGGCTGTGTGGTCCTAGTTGCTGGATGGGGTTAAACCATGACACCAGTGCTTTCAGCAAATCATAGATACACTCTAGTGAATGGTCTGTATAACTAAAATTGACAGTCAAATGCTTCAAGTTGATTGAAGAGATGTAAGGACACTGAACAAACAATAGTTGTTAATTCTGAATAGAAGATAATAAGGTTGTTTGATAGATGGTGATCAGATAAGCAGTAATTCTGTGTAGGGGAATTTCACTTCCTCAGTTGAGATTTAAAGGTTCATGCTGTAATTGGAGAATGTGACAAAAAGGTTTAGCAGGATTTTAATTTTTGTGGCTACTGCACTTAGTCCCTCTTTTGATTACATGGTGGACACGTGAAATCCCTAAACCATATTTTTCAGGGAGAATGGACTTCCTGGGCTAAGAACACATGATACCAGCAGCTCAAAACATCTGTCCAAACATCAGTTAGGTGCAGGTTCCTTCAGTGCTCTAGTGGGATCTTTCATTTAAGTCAGTGGCCTTTGGTGCGTTTCTTCTTAGTTACTATTTTAAGCTTTAGTTTTTCATTAGTAAGCCCAGGGAGTTCAGAAACTTTAATTCCTTCTGTTCCTGTCATTAAAAGTAATCAATGAAATGACGAGGAAAAGAAAAGCAGAGAACACTGTGGAGGAATTGTGAGTGACTTTTATGGATATCTGAATTTTAATTGGGTATTTTCAATCTATTTTTCTCAGCCTTTTTGGAGTTGTTCTTGCTTCAGTGCTCAATGGAAATATTTACTGAGAATTAACAGCAGAGTCATTCACCAGAACAGTAGGATAGGGACGGGGTGTTTTTTTCCTTAAACGTCTTAAAAGTGGGGGTGAAAGGAAGATGCTGAATCATTCTTAAGTCAGTTTTTTTTCTTTGTGATGAGATAATTTTGAGTGTAGAAAATGTGTAGAGATTATTCATTAGAACAGAACTATTTCATAAGATACCCAGGTATGTATTCAGAAATTCTTTCTTTCAGCGAATATATTTACTTTCAGATAGGTAGGAAGAATTTTAGCAATTCTGAGAAATTTGGTCAGGTTTCTATGAGTTCCTATTTAAGGCCTTACTTTCTGAACTCACTAGGTGGACTGAATAGAAACCAAGGTGACCAGCGTTATCTTGAAGTTTCTGTATTAGGGCTCTTGGTGTGAAAAGGAAAATGCATGATTTCTGATTTCCTTTTTTTGTGTGTTGCACAGAAGAGTGGCATCCTTCTGGGAGGTCTTGTGGCAAACAGACCTACCTTGGGTCGTTCTCCTTCGTAGGGAAGATTTTGCTTGTCACCTTCAGATCCAGGACCACTCACAATGGTCCGGGTGACAGGTCATAGAATCATAGAATGGTTTGGGTTGGAAGGGACCTTAGAGATCATCTAGTTCCAACCCCCCTGCCATGGGCAGGGACATCTCCCACTAGGGCAGGTCAGTGTCTTTAAGTGTGCTTTCCATCCCAGGAGGGTAAGCCACTGACAAGTATTTTAAGCAATGAAAGATAAATAACTTCAGTTATCTGTAGTAGGGTTGGTATAGATATTTTGAAGAAGCCTCTTTCCTCAAAAGTTTTTCAAGGCATTGACGTGAACTTATTTTTGCAAGATGAAACTGCTTAGGCTGGAAACCCTTTCACATCTTGTCAACCATTTTGAATATATTTACATTTTGAACACATGGAAGTTGAAGAATTGCCATGGTCTTCCTTAAATATGCAGTGTTTTGCTCTTCCTTCAAACAGAATATTGGATTCTGTAACTTTGACTAATGAGACTCCTTTGAAGGTGTTCATAGCATGCTATGAAATCAATGATTTCAACTGAGATCAGGGTTGAAAATGATACATCTACTTTCTTTGGTAGTGCTGTCCATGAACTTGGCTATACAAGGCACTGGATAGTTTTCCAAGGAGAATCTATGGTGATCTGCAGTTTTCTTGTAGAAACTGAGCTCACAGGTAGGTTCCCATGACCCAGAGATTCCAGCATTTGTAGTAGTTGCAGCACACATGCAGCGTTCGCTGCAACATACGCTGGTGCTTTGGGCTGATCACTTTTGAATTTCATTGAGAGATGATAAATCTGACTTATTTCCTCAAAATCATCATCTTTTAGAGAAGTTGCTTGCTGAAAGTATGGAGATACTCTCTGTCAAATGGGAGAATTGTTCTAACTACCCTGGCTTTGCAGCTGACTTGAGTTTATACAGCCTTTCTGTGTAAGTGATTCCTGAGTGTCGTGGCAAAGTTTAACATAGCACCAGGCCTGCTTCATAAAGCTGCCAGTGCCCTTTGAAGCTAAGGAAAAAAGGTGTTCTCCTAAACATCTGGGATTTAAATGAAGTTCATCTTGTGCAAAGTAAACATCTAGAATCAGAGAGACACTTTATGACTCGTACTCGTTAGTACTTGTAATCCTTTTAAAAGTGGAGAGTTTTAATTGTACATGTTTAGAAATCCATTTTCTTTACAGGTAAATAAACAAATAGCATCTGTTGGGAAAGACAGTATGTCTTACAACTAGAAAGTCAGCAGAGGGAGCACAAGTTAACAACAGAATTGTATCCGGTGGAATGGACTGGTGGTGGTGGTGGTGATGGTTCTGGTGAACGAGCAGTGAATAATCAAATACTTGTTTCTTTTGTGTTCTATAAAGATTTAATCACAGAAACGCTTTCATACTACCGGCTTGAATGCACTTAGATGGTAAACTATGTAATGTTATTTCTAGAGGCATACAGAACTGTCAGGTAGAATGAGCTGTGATGTATAGGGGAGTTTCGATCATGGACCTTGGATTACCCTTAGCAGGTGATTACGAGGCAGTTTGACTTTGTTCTAGTTTGCTTTTTGCTTTCTTCATTTGCCAATAAAGAAGTACCTTGTGCAAATCCATCCCTGGTGTTCGTCTCCGGAGGACTGGGGAGGGGAAGCAGGTGGGTGGAGGCTCCTTGCTCTTCAGTGTCTTCACCTACAGGTTGGTGGCATTCAGCTCCCTACTTGCCTTGACACTACTTTGGCCCAAAACAAGTGAGAAAATACTTCTGAGAAAACATGCTTAATTTTTAAGCATGCTTAACCTTAATAGTTATGACAAGTTTTTAAAAATCTGTGCATTTGAGACACCATTAATAATTCATGTATGTATCATTAAAAAAAAACAAACTGTCTGTAGAGTCATTAAATTCCTACTTGGCTAAGATCATCAAAGTTCAGATGACCTAAAATGGTATGTTGTTGGGGTTGTAATATGCTGCTTGAAAAAAAAAAATACCTTGTGATTTAGTTTTGATTCTGACAATACTCAAAAGGATTTGTTATGTCTTACAGACCTTTCTGCAAACTACTAATGGGATGAACACAATATATCACTTTTATAATAGTGAGCTATTAAAGGCAAACATAAAGCAGTCTGAAGCCCATAAGTGCTGCCAACAGCTCCTGCTTTAATGAATTCCCTTTTAGATGTCCATTAAATGCTCATGGCAAATGTACTCATAATGGAAATGGCAAATCTAAATGGGTAGATATGAATAATCCATGGAGTTTAAATTCTGTTTATGATCATCTTCACATTTAGTTTTCAAGACAACGCAGTTTAGTTTTCATTACAGTTTGGAATAAAGAGGACAGGGAGTAATTGATTGCTTCAAGCAGATTAAAATCAATGGGTTGCTTTTCAAAGAACCCGTTCAATGCAGTAATTTCAACTTTAAACATTGATTTAGGAAACTCAACACAAAATGTTTTGTGCCGTGTGAACTTTTATGTGGAAAGACTAATACTAATTTTATTTCTATATATCTGTATATAGAAATATATAGAGGTTGTTATCAGTATGTGCATGAGTAAATAGTGATCTATATTAAGTCATTTTGATATTATTGTGCTCATATAATGAATCAATGAGATTCCCGTCATCATTGTGATACTGTTTGTAAACCATTAGCACACAGAAATTACAGCCCATCATACATCATTACTGTGATTGAGGCTTTATTACCATATTCTCAAATTGCTTGCTTGCTATAAAACTAAATAGACACCAGACAACTATAGGTAGACGATAGACTGTGCATTATTGTACTGGAATAATGAAGGATTATTGTAGCATAATGGGGCACAACTTATGAGGAAAATAAACTTGGCAGCAAAGGAGAACTTGAGTGTTTTTAATGTTTGTTGTTACTACTTTAAAGGTCAAATATATTTGTTACGATCAAGTTACTGTTTCCTCATTTCATGAATCATATCCTTTTCATATTTCAAATAGGTCGTCTCTTATATTTAAGCATTTAAAATCTGGGAACTGCACTGCAGCATTCAGCCCCAGAGACAGCTTGACAGCTGCTGAAGTGCTGGGGTGGTTGTGGAGGTGGTGGGCATCCATCACAGTGCAGTTATATTGTGCTGTGCTGAAAAAAACAGAGAAGAAAAACTGTGTCAACAAACATGAGCTGTTAAGAAGTGATTACGTTCTCCAAACAGACCGATGCAAAGCATAGATTAGGAATTTTAGGAGCTGCAGTGAAAGAATTGATGTTATCTTGATCTTAAAAGAGGAGAAAATACATTGAATTTGGACTTTGGGAATTTAACAATCTCTCGTGACCCAACTGGGGGCTTTCCTGTACAACACCGGGACTCACAAGGTACACTCGAGGCGTTACTTCCTCCAGCTACAAGAAAAATCAGTTTTACTTTAATTTTCTAAACTTTGGAGTGGATTTAGCAATGGGTCACCCAGGGTTAATTCCCAAGAGCCAGTGGAGACAGAAGTGCAGCTGCAAAAGAAGTTTTGTAGTGTTCTCTGGAGACACCTCAAGCCCACTCAGGTACTCACGTCCTTGCTCAGGCCTTTCTCTCCCCACTTGCTCGTGCTTGCTTTTCTCCTGCTTCTTTCACAGGGATTTCCATCTTTGATATGTTTCTTCAGTGGATTTGAAGTGGCATTTGAGATAACTCATTCATGATCCTAGAGTGTCAGCGTCCTTCAGTGATGTTGTGACATGCTTTTTACTAGCGTCTTCAGAAGGATCCAATTCTTCACATCCTTCTAAATTTGTGCTGTAGTCTATGCCATCTTTCATCAATATTTGAGTCTTCCCTTCTAGACTTTTTAGAACATGACAGTAAAAAGTGGTGTTTCTCATTTTAGGAAGGTAGAAACATGTTGCTTCAGGAAGTTATGAGTAGCTGAAATTTTGCATGAGCAAGGCTTGTAGGCATTTGGGTGCTGAGGAGTTGGGAGAGCAAACTCCTCAGGGCTTTGTTATCTCCATGCAAAGATTGCTGGAAAAGGTTAACGGCGTTAAAACTTCACAGGGGCTGTCAAAGTGAAGCCTTGTCCGTTTATCCCAGTGCTTTCTTCCAGAGAGAAATCTACATTTGTGTCCATGCAGAAAAGCTTCTTCATTGTTCTCATGTGCAGAGTGGCTAACTGGAGCTTTCTATAATACAAACATGAATCTCTGCCTTATTACTTGTTTTTTCTCACTGTGTGAATATCCATCTGAATTATTACTCAAAAAAAAACCCCAAAACCAAAGCCAAAATTACTTACCAGTAAAAGGGATCTTTGAGATGTGTGGTCCAAACAGACATTACTCGCTGTCTCCCCTTTCCGAGCTCACCCGTCTCAAGGACTCAGGGACATGTGGCTGGGCATACTTTGCATTAAATAGTCTTGCCATAAGTTTAATCTTGTAGATACAATATGTTTACCAAAGGGGAAAACCCCCTGTCCTTAAGTAATAGGCTATATTTACAGTGGCAGTAAGAGACAGCAGTGGACCTTACCCTGCGGGGAGTTTGGGTGCCGATAAATGGTCTCATTTGACTAAATAGCTAATTTTGTGCCTGAAATGGGATCTGTTGGAAGGGGAATCGATGTAGATGCCACAGCTCCAGAAATCGCGCTTAATGAAGTTTGACAATACGGTTTCATGGTCCATTTAAGTTGATATAAACCCACCCTACTGCTGCAAAGGGAATTCTGCCCTTTTGCTGGCTTTCTTGCACTGTCGTTGCTGTTCGTGTGGCTGCATGGTTACTAGTTTCTTCTTCTTTTGGTCCTGATTGCATAATGGCTACCGTTCATGCATGAAAACAAGTGGGAGCTACCATAGATGCAACTGTCTTGCTAACAAACAGTCTTGTGAAAAAACATGTTGATTAATTATTCTTCTTTCCTATTTGTTTATATCGTACTACTGTTCAAGGTACACGTGCAGCCATCAGGATTTTTTTTAAATACATTCACTCTTGTAATAACTTTCTTCGTAATTTTAATTACAGGTTTCTAATTAAAGCAACAGATGTTTATTTGGGAGTTATATTGAAAGAATTTATGCAGTTCTTCCTGTTGAATGAGCAGCTATTCTCACAAAAAAATTCTTGAGCTGCCCATTTTCTCTAAAGTGTGCTACAACTGCTGCTGCAGAACTTTGTGTTTATATGGAAGTAGAAGCCTTTAAGTACAGAGTCCTGTTGAGTTCTGTAAAAACTATATGTTTACTGTAAGTTAGTGTTTTGCTGTGTACCTGACTGTTCAAGTTTCAGAACATAAAATAATAATGTTCCATATTTCTGCATAGTGGCTTCTGGACTTCTTAATAGAGACTAGTGAAACCATCAGTCGGGAGTGTGCAATTAAGGGAGAGGCAGTGAGTGACTCCATGTGAAATCACTTTTGCCAGGGGTTTTGGAAATACGTGCTTTTTAATAAAGTACTTTTGACCTTTCCCTTGCTTCCATTTGGCATAAATTCACAATGTCATTTTAGTTCTTAAAGAAGTAGAGGCAATGTCTGTAAACCACAATGCATTATTACGTACCAGCCCCAATGGAAGGAGGTAAGGATAGGGTAGGAAGTTAGGGGTTTGTTGTGTTTTATAGATGTTTGACCATAAACATCTATAATATTTGAGATATTTTTAGCTGGGGTATCTACAATAAGAGCATTCCATGTTAAGAAATGCTTGTAAGATATTTCTGATACAGAATCTACATACAGAACTATGTTTGCTTCGTGTGAATAGGATGTTAGACCAAGACAACCTGAAGAAGAGTTTTTGTCTGAGGTTCAGGTGATTGCCTCTTTCTTTTATTCATTATTACGCAGTTTTTACCGTTCCAATGCTGACAGATAATAAACGTGTGCTCTATTTCCATTCTGTAGACACTTAACTCTCAGATGTTCAGCTGCGGTACGTTTCTTTTGCAGCTGTAAACCTACTTACAGTTCCCCTCATTTTAAAAGCAACTTCCTTGTCTCAAGGAAAAATACTTTGAAGTAATGATGATGTTCTAATATATTGATAGGAGTTTGCGTAATTCCATTATCTCTTTAATGAACATTAGTTTAGATCGAGCTTTTCCATTGTCTTCTGGTCCTTTCATCATGAATTGGTTGCTCAAAGATTACTCAGTTGTAGATGAGTCAGTATCTTTTTTCTTCAAAGAGAGATGTCTGTCAAGAGGTTTGTATATTCTGGGGTAATCTTTGTTAGGCAATATTCTTTTCTTGAGTTTAAGACAGCTGTTATTATAAACATCTCAAAATTGGGTTTTTTTTAATAGACGTGATTCCTAACAGCAAACATCTTCATATTAAGTTTGGAGGATCTATTTCTATTAACGTTTAGGCAATTCTTTCATGTAGTTGCAGAAAAATCTCTATATTGCAATAATACCTTTTTTACATAATAATGCTTTTTGTCTTACAGAATGCTACATGAAGCCACTTATTTATATCAAATCTCTTCATACATATTAGGTAATATTCTCATATATGTATTTTCATTTAGTCAGCTGGTGGAAATCAAATAACCTGTTTTCTTGCTTCTTAGAAATTGTGAGGTACATTTGAATTTGTTTTAATGATTTAAATTACTTTGGTTTAAAATATTTTTTTAAAACATTTCATTTGGAAGTATCACTCAGGTTTTGACTATTAGATTTAACACATGATTGCATTTGGTTTGCTCATCAAAAGTGGAGAACATTTAATATTTATTCATAACAAAAGTATTAGAGAAGCTGTCAATAAATTTTCTGTCATAATTGAATCATAGGATATCTAAATTGTTGATAATATGATCTGCTCGTTAAACAAAAGTGTCTGGAGAAAATGATGGATTAATTGACTGATGGCTAAGGTTTCTCTCAAATATAATGGTTTACCCAGTTTGATTTGATTTGTGTAAAATAACTTTCTCTAATAAACAATTTGCTCAGAGGCAATAGAAGAAATGAATGGTTATCAAACCAAACTTAATTAGTCTATCCTAGATTGATATTACTTGGGGAGTCTTCGTTTTAATTGTGGAGGGCTGGATACAAAGAGTTTGGTTCATTATATTTTTCCTGTATAAACACTATTGTGTAACTACCTATGGAATATAACATGTGAATTCATTTTAATAAATGCTTGTAAAGTGAATTAGCTAATTATGCCAGGCTAAAAATGATTCCTTTAATTATTTTAGATATTTAACTAGTACTTCAATTTTATTATTGTTAGTCTGTAAACGTAATTTGTATTAGCTCTGCCAAACTAATTAGAATATATAACTTAAACAGTTTCAAGAGTTTTGGAGTGCTCAGAATGGACTCTTCTCTAAAAATCACATTGCCATTTTCAAAATACTCAAATGATGAAGAAATTCTTGGCATAGAAAGGTTTTTGAAATGTGAGGTGGAATAATTTTTTGTCTGAAAAATATCATTTCAGAGAAGTGGATGTGGGTCAAGACTCTTCAATCTTTGTCACGTGAAGGAAAAATCACTTTCTTTTCCTCAGAGCTGGGATCAAACTGAAAATAAATAATTGAGTAACATAATTCCCTGAGGTTCCAGACCAGTACATTATCCATGTATAATATCAAACACAAATATAGTTAAATTCTGCTGTTTTCAAATGTTAAGCACATGCTTAATTGCATTAGTAGATGAAAATCTGCACATTGAAATTATGAAGAGTTGATCTTAAAAGCTTCCAGTTAATTTCATCTACATAATTTCCTCTTTCCTTTAAAAAAAAAAAAAACAAAACAGTTTTCAGAACATCTGTAGAAGGTTTACAAGATTTTAATATAAAATGTTCATGAGAGGGCTGTTGTGTGAAGCTGAGTGAGTAAGTGTGGAAAGCTAAAACATTATCAGTGAAAAGTAATTTAGGTGTTCTTAATTATATTCCTTCGTGATTAATCTCCATCTTATAAAAGCAGAAATTAATCTGTTTTATTGTTTCTTCTTGCACATGAAGTTTTCATCTTGACAGTCTGTTACCTTTTCTTTAGATAGTGTGGGAAACTTGGTTTTACAGATAACGGAAAATCCCGGGAGGAAATAGGGACCATGTCTTTTGGTTTGTCTGCATGTAGTCATTCCATGTAGGGTTGTGTTCTGACTTGGAAAAGTAAAGATTTCTGTGCATAAATTTCTGCTGTGAAGATGACTGTCCTCCTGTCTTCTGTATTTGAGTGATGGAAACGGCAAGTTTGGAGTCTTTGGAGTGGAAACAGTACCAAGCAAAAACTTTGATATTATCAATTAACATATTCTCATGAATATGTTAATACTTTCAGATCTGTGGCTACTTTACTTTTCTTTATCTCCTAATTATCTAGCTATCTAATGACTAGTTCCTTAGCAGGTGTATGTGTACTCCTCACTGCCATGACATGCTGGGAGTCTCAAACAGGATTTTGAGAGCGAGATACTGAGAGTATTGTCATCTTTTGCATATTGTAGATTGATGAAAATAAAAAGTAAAGTCTAGCAAGTCCCTGGATGCTACTTACGTATCAAAATTTTATCTGTTAAACCTCATTAAAGTCAGTGAGAGTCTCACAACTACCTTGCAATTGAGCGGTGATTTTCACCTCAGGATTTTGTGACCTTCTGTAAATACAGCACATCTCCAAACATCCTTGTGCAACTTGGCAGGGGAATTTCTCAGCCCCAGGAACTACGGGAATTCTTTGCAAGTTTTGGAGGTCCAGAACTAAACCTTGCTCTTCTCCTCAGATCAACAAAATTTCTTCCTCTGGATTTGGGAAAAAATGACCATTCCATTTTTTAAATTTTGATTTAGTTTGATTTCTTTATAATACTGACATCAAGTATCTGCTAATTAAGAAGCATTGAATTTAGTTCCTTGTACCTACTGGTGGACCTGCTGTGACTCAGCGGTGCAGCAGAGAGACCATGTCGCCACTGACTCAAATCCAAAAGGCAGACTCTTGGGTATGTGAACATCTTTCTGCTGAAAATTCTACATTATGTTGCCCTGTCGTGCTGGGCCCTTAAATATCTTGTTTCCAAAAAGATAAGTCTTCTCAGCCTACAGTAGCGTAAGACTTGCAAACTTCAAGGACTCTGAGAGGCAGGAAAACAAAGGAAACAGGGTGTCTTAGCGTGCAGTAGTTTGCTCTTAATGAGCACCTAGTGTAAAAATTAAGGTTGCAATGTAGTCTCCTTGATCCATCCTTAGTAGATCCTTCTTTTGCACTGACATCCTTGTCATTTGAATTTCTTCCCCAACCTCACAGATGTTCTGTACCTCCTCTTCTGCACATAACAGGTCAGCAGCTGGAATAATTCCCCTGGGAAGCAGAAAACTGCTCTTTAGTTTGTGTTAAGCTTGATGGGAGGTCAGGTCTGCACCTCATACTTGGAAGGTGGGTGCCTGAACTGCTAGAAGGTGACCTGCGCCGTGCTGTGGTGTCCTCTGCTGCTTTTCCTCCGTCAAGGCCATCCTGCAAACAAGAATGATGGATTGGAGGGGGAGCGAGGTGGCACCTCTGCACTCAGAGGTTGTTTGGAGTGGAGGGAGGTCATCTTTGCACTGCGGATTGTTGATACATCTATATTTAACACTCATTGATTTACAAATAAAGCCAAACGATGCTGAGAATGGGGATCGTAACCAATACAGTAACCAATCACGGAAGGCAAGGACATCAAGGAGAAAGGTGTAGGAAGATTTTACAGCAGTTCCAATTAATATTTTTAATTCTAAAGATTCTAAGTAATAATTTATTTTGTTTAGTAAATTATAACATTTTCCTATACAAATGATTATTTCACTAGGCGATTTTACTTATTCTAAAATAAGCAAAAAAACCCTCTCGTGTGCAAATTTCTGCCTTACAGGCGGGAAATAAAGGTTCTTTGACTTTTTGAAAGCCTTTAAGATTCAGGATAGTTAGTGATTTTTAACAAAAAGAGAACAAGTATAAATCACAGAAAAAATTTTGGGTGAATCAGAAATGCAAGGTTTTTCCTAAAACATTTAAGTGTTGATATCTGAAATGAGTATTTTAAGAAATAATGGAAGAGTACCCAGGAATATAGGAAGTGATCTTGAAATAGCTAAAATACTTAAGGTAAAGGATGAAAATGATTTATGTTAAAATTATACTAAACTAGTATTTTCTAATGTTTAAACAAGGGTAAATATAATCTGAGATCGGGTTTTAAAGTTACAATAGTGAAGAGATATGTATAATGTGCTTAACTCAGATTATATGCTGTTTGTTACCAGGATTCTGAATAAGCATGGTTCACTTCATTGACTGACAAATTCTTAAGGTGTACTAAAGGCTAAATATTTGTAACCCACATCTATATCCAGCCATACTGTGTATAGTTAGATAACCATGTATAAAATTTCATGTTCTGTTGGTGTTGCAGTTATCATCCTATCCATAACATATAGCAAAAGCAATGAAGTAATGATGAAATTTTTTTTAAGGTTTTTAATTTTTTTTTATTCTGATAGTTTCAGCTACAGAGTTTCAATACACACTTCAATAGAGTTGTAATGCTCATTGTGCTTCCCAAGGAGTATTCCTCATTAAATATATTGCAGAACTAATGCAGATCTTAAGGGTTCTCTGTTCTATCTCTGCCAGTCTAATAATCCGTCCTTGGTTTCCTGTCTGCTAAACAAAGTGTATGAACTGAACATCTTGTGCTAGTGTTGTATTCTACAGTCAAGGATTGTGACTCTTCATGGACATCTCTTTTCACATCAGAGTCTTGTGAGAGCAAGGTAATAATCAAAAAATAGTTGGCACATGACAAATCTTAATTCCCGATGTAGTTATTTTGATTTTAAAAGCTAACCAGTTGGTTATTAATTAGAAGAGTACCAACTTTGTTTTTACTGTGCTTTGTTGATTTTTTTTAATGATCTGTGGTGAAAAGTGATTGCATTTTATTAATATTCCTGGCTTGATATTAAAGCCTGTCACAGAATCGTCCTTCTTTCTCTCCAGTATGCCATCCTGTCACACCTCCTGTCGGCTCTCAGCGCAGCAGGATCCCAGGCAGAGGCAGCAACTTATCACTGTCTGTCCCACAGCTCTGACACGAGTTGGTTTTAAACCACTTGTTCTCATTGATAAGTGAGCTAACTCTTCTAGCAGTTAAGCAAATCCATATTGCTTATGCAAATCCATGTGCAATACTCTCATTTTCTTCATCAGCTTCTAGGCAGGTGCACCAAATATATGCATAGTTACGTAGGTAAGAAGTGTGCATGAATAAATGGAGCTGTTTCCACTCCAGACTGGGACTACCATGGAAGTGCTTGGTGGGTCTGCCCAAAGACGAGGAGACTGAGCAGTCCCTCACGGCTTACAGACAGTGTTACAAGAACAAAAATGCCTTCAGTTTTGGCATTTATAACCCACCGAGTATAAAGACATACTTTCCTCGTCCTAATGCCTGTGAATATCTCATTTATCTTGCTAATGTATTCTAAACTAGAGTGATCTTTTGCAGTTGATCGGTGAGCCAGACCAAAACTTTGAAGTTACCTGCTTAAATAAACTCCCGGTTAGTTTTATAAAACTGGTATTTTCACCCTTGGCCATCTTTGTACCTTATTTAAGATTTACCTTCACAGTTTATTATATAGTTAACTTGCCGGCTTCCCTGGAAGTTGGGCTCTACACGTGTTGGTTTCATGCTTTTCCTCAGGATACGAGTATCTATTTAAAAGGTTGAAGCAAGTAATTAGTTTTAGGATTGAACCTGCTAAGGTTATGAATGAAGTAATATGGTCTGGTTGCCTGAAGTAGCGGCAGGTTGGATAAAAAGCCACGGGAAGCCTTCCAGGGCTGTGTTTTTTATTCCTCTGTTCTTGTATATACATATTCATATGTATATGAATACAGCGGTTTCTAGTTTAAAATCCTATCTAGATAATTAGCAATTCATTTGGTTTAGTTTTGGGGGGACTTCTGGATGTCCTTCGGTTACCTGCTTTGTATTCAGCAGCAGCCGTAAAAATAATACCGGCTTCCCTCATGAAGTTCAGAATAAAATAAAAACAATCCTTGTAATACTTCAGTCATACAGTAAATGGCATTTGGGGGTAAATAGAGGAGACGACTGCAAGCTTTAATGGAAAAAGGGTTTTTAAAAGGATTGTGTCAAACATAGTACAATAACTCTAAAATAAGAAAGGGGGTTAAAGATGCAAAAGTGAAAGAATGTGCTCTTACCTGTTGCCAAGTGTTTTTTCACGTATGCATTATAGCTCTTTTTTGTAATGGTCAGTATTACCCTTATTGTGTACTGTTTACATGTCTGACTCCTTGTTTGGATTTTACTTGGTGATTTGGTATTAATTTTTAATGTGAAAGCACTTAGCATTAGGAGTTTGACATTTTGTCTGACCTTAATCACCAAGAGGATCATGAGAGGTTTATTCAGTGGGAAGAGAACTGTTACAGCTCTGACAGAAATGATGGGAAATAAGTAAACAGCCTTTTAAATCTTCACCAGAAATCAATAGAGTTTAAAGATGATGGACGTTGGTGTTTTTTGCTGCTTAAGGACTTCAACCTTTTACGGGAAAATATCTTCTCAAAGTGTCAGCATTTTTTCCCCCAGCACAATGAATCACTGCTGCAAATAGAACACTCTGCATAGAACACTTCATCACGATTAGGAAGATGATGTTGGATACGGCTCTCTCTGATCATGCAGATGTTTGGGGTTTTTACACGTAGAAGTGTGCTGCTGCTTCGTAACGTTGCTAATTAACGGACGGTGTAGGTCAGGAAAACAATTGTATGTGTATTTGATCCTATTTAAACTGATGAACTCATGTCTTTAGTCTGTCATTATAATGGCTGCTCTTTATAACTTTTTCCGCTTTAGCTCTTTCCCCCACGTCAATAGAAATAGCATCGTTTAAGTGAGAGTTCTCAACTTCTTTTAATAACTGGGAATAAAAGCTGCTCTGAAGTCATTGCATCAGCAGTTGTTTAGGAACGATGCAGGTTTTGAGCAGTTGCACAACAAATTGTATAGTTTTGCTTTTCATGAATGATTTATTAGACGCTAGGATGGTACAGTATTTAGCAATATATCCACAAACAGCACTATTCAGACCCAAGCGTTCATACATTTGCATCACCATCAATCATTTGTTGTGCTCTTTGGGTTTTTATTATACGGTATTGGATTCCATTTTAAAACAGCTAAGTATACAGTAAATTATATTCAAATATAGTAAAGTTGCTGTTAAATAGTAATTGAGAACTTGACTTTCAAGCTTTCAGTTAATTTGTTTGCAGCCATTTACTCTGAATAAAGTGAAGGGGATTTAATTTTGATTTGTAGACAACCTTTTATATTGAAAATAACTGTAGCGACTCTAGTTTTATGCTAATATCTAAGCATGCCACATATACTCTTCGACAAAATCGTCCCTTAAGACTTCCTGATATGAAGTGATCTTTGATTTAGGGTTGCAGTACTCTGGCTACGACCGTGTTCAATGATTATTAAACTGGAGTTATTACATGGGAGCTGATGGAATATTTTCAGTAGTTTATCTCAATTGATTAGCCCTATTGAGTACAGAGTGGCCAAAAACATTTAAAGCGGTTCCTTCTTGTTTCTTGCCCTGTGTTTGGTGTTGTGCTTTCCTCGGTGCCGCACGGTGGTGGAGCCGTAACGGAGCGGATCCCATCAGCACATCCTTTCCCAGGGCTCTGGGAAATCTGGCCTCTCTCAGCACATCGCTTAAGCACGTGCTTATTTTTAAGCAGAGCTGTAGCCCTCCTGAAATCTCCAGGATTATTTGCCCACACAAATAGCACAGGCGATGAGTGTTTATGTTGTCTCATCAACCAGCAAACACATTGCAGAGTACTCAAATTTGAGACCACTGCATGGGAGATAAGGAAAATACTCCTTTTAGGACAGCTCTATAGGTATTTTCCTACCTGGATTTTCCTTTCCTGGATTTTGGTGGCAGTAATCTTCCTCTCCTTTAACATAAAACTAATCTCTAACAGAAATGACAGTGATATTTCAGGACTGGAACCTTATTTTCGGAAGACTTTGATGTCTTTAAATATAAATACTTGGTTTTAATAATTAATAATACACAGCAAAGAAGCATAGAAAAGGGCAATATGCATGCAGTATGCCAGCTCTTTAGCTCATGTTAAGTAGTTGAGCTAATCATGTCTTAAATTTGCAATTGTAAAGTAGATAAATTTCCTTACTTTGTACTAGGTATTTATCCATTTGGGGATTTGTGCTCTGTGACAATAGGCTGAAGTTTTGCCTTTAGTTCTTTTTAATTATTTTAAGAAGAAAGCCATGCATACTTGATTCTTTCAGGGCCAGGAGTTTGGGCTTCTTTGGAGGTTTTTGTCTAATAGCAAGCACTTCTCTTAATGCTTTTCAGCCTTTCAGCATCATACACTTTTTAGCTTTTTAATATCTGCAATATATTAATGTTGAATATGGATTTCCATTACCAGCCTTTATTTTGATGATTTCATGGAGTTTTACTAAAGATGGATGAGCTTTCTGTGGATTGATTAACCATTGAATGCCTCAGGAGCATGCTGCAAACTTTCTATTTCTCAATTTATTTTTTTTACATCCATTTATGAAGATTGTGTTATCTTAAAAAAAAAAAAAAATCACCTCCTTTGGCCTGGAGGTTCAGAGTTTTTCTTTGGCTTATCTTTATCATAGTGGCATGGTGAGATGATGACAAAAGATTGTGTTGGAGTGGTTTAATTGCTCAGCACCTGAGGTGTAGCCATCTATTATCTGAGACTTCCTGTCCCATTGCTAACGTGAAGTAAGAAAATGTGTGCGCGTTCACCACCTTTGTGTGGAATGTCAGAAATTTCATTTAAAAGAGGAAAAAAAAGGCCGTCAAGGCAAGATGGAGACCTTGTCTGGCTCGTTGGTGAACCCAGGGGATGAGCACTGAGATGGGAGGGGATTGATCGCTGTCAGTAGGGATGGGGAAGGGAAGGGACGGGGCCAGAAACTCTGGGGAGGTAAAAGAGCTTTTTAAACTTAAGGATGCTGTTGGCACGGGAACAAATGGATAATGGCTATCAATAACCTTTGGCTAGAAATGCAAAAATGGCTTCTGCTCATCCAAAGATGGAGATTCCAGAACAGCCTCCCAGAGGGGGAATTATGGAAGGAAAATTATTAACAGATTTTAAAATGAAGTTTGAGCGATTTATAAAAGGATTAAGTGACGTGGTTGCCTGTATTGGTAGGAAACTGTCCTTGGCATCCACAAACTCCCTTCTAAATATTTTACGTGTCTTTATATTCTTTAACTGTTCTTTCACAATTTAATCATCTAGAAGTTAGTTTTAGATTTTCCTTTTAAAACGTTGTGTCAATACTTGTGTATCTATGAATATAGAGTATAAATAGGCTTTTTGTCTCCATTTTCGGTCTGAAGATGAAACTTGAAAATAATCTCAAAGATTGTAAGGTTGGAGAGGAAAAAGGAGGTAGGACTTCTGCAGAAGGTTGTCCTGTTTCTGCGGATGGAGCACCCGCAATGAGTCAGCTGGAAAAATGGGACTGGCTGGCATTAGTTAGTGTTTCACTGCCCACACGACTTTCCAAGCTACTGTCAGTGGCTGCCTTTTGCATGAGGAGTACAATACAGTAGGGCAAACACAGGATTTTATTAATTGCTGCTCTGTAATGGAAGCGAAGTGAAGTTTAAAAATGCTACTCCTGTTCCGCGGAGCTCCCCGGCAGGTAACTGCGGTGCTGAGGATCTCCATGGAACCATCCAGCCCGCGAGGACAGAAAGACTAAATACAGCACGCTGTAAATCTGCAGTGAATTTCTGCTCGCTGCTCCTTTTCTTTGAGTAGCAGATTTTGCTGCGTGGCTGGAAGTGTGAGGTTTGGCACAGTTGCTGTGGGGCGTTTGGTCCAGTGGTCTTGCTGCTCTAGCATCTTAAATTTTTGTTAAATTTTACTCCCCTTTTTTCTGCACTGGAAACTGTGGTTTATGTGTGGAGTTTGTAGGAGGGTCTTATTTTTGCTGGTCTTCCGGATGAAATCATTTAACTCTTATTTTCTAATGTCAATCTCATTATGTCACTGCTTGCCTTGCTGTGGTAATTTTCGGATGTCTTTAAAAATGTTTATATTGTGCGTGCGTGTCACTAAAAGACACGGAGACTACTTTGATCCACGGTTAAATTCAGCGTTAGGAAAGAAGGTGACTGAAAAAAAAATAATAAATGTTAAGTAGAAAATCTTAATTTTGTTGGCTGTTAATCGGTGACACGCTTTAGATTGACACACCCTTCTGGATCCTTGGGTTTAATAGAATAAAAAAAGTGAAGCAAAAAGTATCTGAAAGGAGAGGGAGAGGGCTGTATTTTCTGACAGAGCGAGTGCCGGGGTTGTGAAGTCCTGGTGGGGGCTGGAGGGAGGGGGGGTTCATGGCTGGTGAGCGGTGTTGGAGGGGCAGCTCGTTCGTCAGCGAGCGGCTGTGGCCGGGGCCGTCCGTCTTCATTAGCCAGCCCTCGAGCCAGCGGCCGCCGGAGCCGCCGGAGCTGTGGCCGGGCCATCATTAACCTTTTGAACCGGTATTTGTAACGGGATGTAAAACCAGCTCGGGTTATCAATTACAGTCACACTCAATTGAGAGTTGCCCGAAGAGGGTTTCTTCTGAAGAGAAGGGCATTATAATTTGCTCGTTTCCTCAGAAAGCAGCAAAAGTACTTACGATTCATTAAGTAATAAATAGAAGCGATATCTAATTCATAGCTTTAATATTTTGGTGTATTCTACACAGAGGGTCACAGGCGGTACTGTTTCTGTCATTAACAGGGCTCACAAACAAATTTTCCTGAATTAGGAAATATTTTTATAAAAAAAAATCAACTTATTTTTTTTTAAATGAGGGAATTTTATCAATGTTTCCAGATCTTAATATGAACGTTTTGATCCATATTGCAAATGCTTAACCCTTCAGCCTGTGAAAAACTAGTTTTACATATTTTAGGGACTTCAGAGTTCATACATTTGTTATAGCTTTTAAACCAAATAATGAATTAAAAACAATATTTGAGATTATTATCCTTTGAGTCTCTTAACTGTCCTCAGATAAGCTGATTTTATAAATTTATTTCTATTAATGCTCAGTGATAATGCTTTATAGCTACTTTGTTATGTACAAAGCAAATTATCTTCTAGTTAAAATTGATTTTTTTATTGTTGCACAGTACAGTATGAATACACAGAATATTTTTAAACAAACTTTTTACATTTGTTTTCCCTGTTATATACTTCATTCATCATTAGAATGAATGAGGCCATCAGTCAAAGACTGGCTGCTTTTTCTTAGGTTGATTGCTGCTGTCACCAGTGTTTTACAGATCTGGAAGGATTTCCCTTTAAGAATAGTTTTTCATTATTATTCTATGAATATAGACAGTAATTTATCTGTCCACCCCTGCAATATCTTATGATAGAGAAAAAAATCCTATTACTTGTCCATAATATATAGAAGATTTTTAGCATGTGCTTCCATAGTTCTTATTTTCTCTTTTCTCTTGTTAGTACTGAAAATTTGATTTTAAAACCCACTTAAACAAATAAACACAGAATTCCTAGAATATGTCATATTTGAAAGGCAATAAATGTTATTTTCTTGAGAAGACTTGTAACATACTTTCTGTCTTTCATGTATTATTGTCTTTACCTATGAATAATACCCATATTCCATGCATGAACAATCTTTTTTTTAAATAGCCTTAATCTTTTTTCCTTACTTCATTTTCTGTAAGTATAGGGTTTTTAACTGGTTTAAAGATATTTGGGTCGTATTTTTAATTAAGGCTGTCTATCAGCAAACAAGGTCTCTTCAGGAGACCATTTGTCCGCATGAGAAAGGAGCCTTATAAAGCTAGGGTTTTTTTACTAGCCCATGATTTAAAGACAGTCTTACTTAAAAAATAGTATGAACCTTGTGTAAGACCAGTCCATCCATGGTCCATGAATTCAAAATGTTACATTTCTTTCTGTATCCTTACTTGTTAGACTTGGAAAAAATAAAATTGTGTGTAATGCTTTTTAAAGAAATTACTGATTCCTCTGTAGAACTTAGGAAAAACACCTGCACTATAAAATTCAAGTAACATTAAGATTTTCTTAAAAAAAAAAACATTTGGTTTTGAGTCAGGATTTAATGATTTAAATTTTCATCCTCTGCTTTCTGCACAGAAGTTCACTGCCCACTTAGAGTATTATTTTTCCAATTTCAGGTCTGTCCTATTTGTCGTTTAGAAGAGGAGCATTATAGTTTGTGTAATTATCCTTCTCAAACGCATTTGCACACAGTTGACATCTACGTTATATAAATAAAATCCTTCCAATTTCTTTTTTAGCTTGTGCAAACACAAGCTCAAAATCTTGGATAAACAGGATTCTTTAATGTGCTTATTTTATATTTTTTTCCCACACCTTAATTAGGAAAGAGGAATAGTTTTTCCTACAAGTATAAATGTGTTAAATACGAACTAGGCTTCCATATCTGAACAATATTTTCTTTATCACACTTCCGTTACAATATTTAAGATACTCGAATGGAAAAGCCCCTCGGCCTAATTTTTGGAAGCAATGAGCATTATTAATGCCATGGAAATTGGCAGGAATTTAACACTCCTGAAAATCAGATTGCTTAATAATAGGATCTCGTCTCTTGCATTTGGGAACCCAAAAATTCTTTAATTCTCAGATTTATCATTTCAAGCTCTCAAAGTTCATTTCTTCCCTCAATCTGAGGGTGATTTATGGTTGCTCTGTTACAGATCAAATAGTTTCATCTTTCAAACTTGCTGCACTTCCTCCAGCATTTCTATCACTTATGACTTTGACTCTCAAAATAAGGCCAGATAAGATGAATGTGTGTGTATGGAAGAACTCTCAATTGGACCCACCCACAGGTATCTGAAACTTTACAGTTCTCAAAGTTTAATGAATGCTTATTGTGCTCAGCAGAGCAAATCTGAAAGGTCAAATGAAAACCCAAAGTATTATTCCACTCCTTTTTCACCGATTTTCATCACTGCCACCATTGGTAACAAAAAAAGGATGGGGGGAAGAAAATAAAAAGATAAATCCTCATGTCCAAGAACTTGTGACTGATGCTGTGGGTTTGTGTTGTCTAAAACAATCTGAAGCAAACTTTTGTCCGAAGTGGCATTATCTGATTAAAGGGGAAAAAACCCCAAACCATCCCACTCCTAACCTTAAACTCAAGCATCTATACTGTGCAGGAGGATTTACTCAGCACCTGTAATTCTGTGTGGCCGAGAGGCTTTATCCCCAGTTCAGGTGGGATTGCTGATTGTGTTGGGTACAACACAACAATGGTAGGTCCCACCAACTGTTGATGCCTCTCACAATGTGAACGGGGAATGTTGGGGGCAGATGCTTTCATTAGAACAACCCTGCACTATATTATTTCTTTATTTGCTCTTTCGCGATGGACTTTTCAATCCAAAGTCATAGTTTTGAAGATATTTGAAGTACACTTACTAGTGTGGTTAAACAATGGTGTTCTGCTGTAGAAGACACCCGTAGGCAACTCACAAGAGGGAGTTCTGTGTAAAGTGTCCTCTTCTGGTAGTACAGCTGACTTCAGGGCCTATTTAGTGGAATGCAAACTTAGTGTAAACTAAACAAAACTTAGTAGAATTGTATTTGAGGGTTTGGTTGGTTTCGGAGATCAGATAAAACCCCACCACGGAGAAGATTTTGACTGAATATGGAAGTTCCCCTGTTCACAAGATCTGCTTTCTAATAGTGTTTGTTACATCTGTGTCTTCAAAAGCTGCATAGAAGGACTCAAAAATTCTTCCCCTCTGATTCTGCTGCTCTCAAAGGTACAAGATGCTGGGAACAAGATGACTATATGTTCTCTTGTTCTCACCTTCTGTTTGTGTGTCCCGTAACGAGTGTCTGAGGTTGAAGGTGGGATTTGGTGCCATGCCCAGGGTGCTTCCCACACCGAGCGGGAGTATCTCTCCTCATCAACAGTTTGAACTGTGAATGTTAAATCTGCCTATCTCTTTCAGTAAAAAAACCAAACCAAACCAGAACATTCTAAAGCATATTTTAACCTGCAGATGCTCAGGTATCAATAGCCCAAGGTACTGTGTATTTTCCTTTGTTTTTTTTTTTCCTAGGGAACATTGGGTCTGCTTTTAGATGTTCTTTAACTGTCCCCGGGGTGATGGCTTCAGTGGCCCAGCACGGAATGTAGGAGTATCCGTGGGAGACACAAAGACATACCTGATTTCATCCTTTCATTGTATTTCCAGTGATGTAGTAGAGGAAAAAGAAACATCTTCTGTAAGAAAATGAGCATGCGGTTTCCTATATTCCCGTAGTTGGCACACGTGGGGAATGCACGGAGGCAGCTCTGCCACACCTGCGTGTCTGGGTGTACCGTTCTAGCGCGGTTGTCTCCTAATTTGTGTATCCCTTCAAAGAGCCCAAGGTACACATACGTGCAAATAATGATTTAATGAAGCGGCTGCATTAGTAGGAGGAAATACGGTTTTCTTTATCGTCGTTTGATGCTTTTAGTTTGTTCTAAGCAAAAGGCAGGAATCTGGAGTAAGGTATTTTAGTCTATTATTGTGAAACTGAGTGTAAAGGCACGGGTAGGCAGCGGGTGCTTTAGAGGCCTGTCTAAAAGCCTTCTCCGTCTCTTCTGAAGGATGCCGAAAGCCGCGCTGCGTTAGTGTTATATGAGGGGGACTGTTTCTTCCCTGCCCGTGCTGAATTGTGCTGAGAACCGTGGATAAGAGAGCTGTGATAATGAGCAGCAGAGTAGAGAGAGGTGATTTATGATACCTGTTTCTGACAGCTCCAGTGCCGAGATTCCCAGGGTATCCGATCACTGCATTAGCATGCTGACAGCTCAGCATTTAGGACATTATGGTAATTTATCCTGCATATGCTGTCACCTGCACTGTCAGAGTTTCTTTTTAATGATGGTATAACTATTTTGTTTGTTTGTACTGCATTCTTTTCATTTGGCTAATGTCTTCTCATTAGATTGCACCTAGTAAATGAGAGTAATTAAGTGTTTCCTATAGCTCAGATGCAATGATTAAGTTGCAGAGTTGGTGCTGATTATGTTTTGTCATTTATCTCTATTAATCTGAGAATAATCCAGATGATAAACACGTGTAATTTTTTAGCTAATGTTCAATAGATAGAATTTATAGCTTCTCAATGGAGCCAAACAGTAAGTGTGTATTTATATATGAATAGTAAGTTATTGTACTTGTATTTCTGTTAAATAAACATAGAATTATCTATGCAACTAAGGAAAAAAAGTGAAACATCTATGGAATATAGAGGTTTTCGCCTTTTTAAGATACATTTTTACATGGGAAACTACTGGTCATGATTCACAGTTAAATGACTGTTTCTTTTCATTCTGCTTTCTCGAGTATCTACAGAGAGAATTCTGTGGCGGTATTTTTGAGGATTTTTCCTACAGTTGTTGTCTATATGTATTACTACGAACTCCAGAATACAAAACTCATCTCTGGTAGCAAAGTGTTGCTTTCTTATAAACACTTCCAAATTAAAAGTACTCATCTTAAAAAAAGGTAAAATTACAGTAATGTATCAAATTAAGCACCTCACAACAATTTGTAATTCTGTGTTTAACTTTCAGTTTGCAGATAGAGAGAGAAAAAATGCTCCAGAGTTTTCTCTTCGACATAATGACATTGCAATAATAAAACGTTGATACAAATAATAATGGCAACACTAAATTTCAGAACACCCTGAGTTGTTTGATCATGTTCCTTTGTTTTCCTGGTTCTGTAAGCTTCCTAGTGGATTACACTGTTTTTTCTAAATATGTAACATAAAGAAAGTGAACAACATTGCCCCATAATTGTTTGGGTTTTATACATCAGTATTCTGATTGGCTTTGAAAGTAGCAAGTTTTGCGTGTCAGCTGTTAATAAATTTTTTTTAGACGTAGAGCTTGCAGTTATAATAGATGCTGAAGGAAAGACCCTCAGTAGTTTGAGTTTTGTGTTAAACAGTGATATATAAATAAATGTTATATAATGTTAATGTTAAAATAATGTTAAATAGTGATATATAAATAAATGAGCTGAACAATTTTTAACATATCCATACTGTACAATAATACTAATATAGGAATGTTGTCTTCACTGTGTCTGGAACTCTGTTACGTTTTGACAAGTGTCAGTCATCTGGAGGTGCAAACAGTAGCCCTTTGTCACGTGCTTCAGCCAGGTTTGTGATTTAAAGTCAGGTTATCAAACATACATTTTCATTTGAAACAGTTCCTCTGACTTGGACAACTGTTTCTTCCTTGTTGTTTTTCACTGAAATAATTACTGACCTTTTTTGGGGGGTAAATACCTCCCCAGAGAAGTGTTGTCCTGTTTTTCATTTTGGTTTCTTAAGCTCTGGACCCAATCTGCTCCCCCCCCTCCCAAATTGCAGTCAGGCTGTCTCACACGAGGGCCACTGTGTCACTGCCTGGCCAGCCAAGGCACATGTCACACCGACCCGCTTCTGCTGCTCTGCAGCCACATCACAGAGGGTTGGTTTCTGTCCAGAACGACTCTTCTCAATGCTGTGAAGCCTGCTCTATAAAATCGCTCAGATCTGTCATTTGTCCCTGTTTTGAGGGACAGTTGAAAGGAGGGAGGTGGTGGGCTTGGAGCTGTGGGGAGGACGTGGGCACAGGGGGATCTGGCCATAGAAAGTTGTGATGAGATTGGGCAGGGTTCAGAGGTGGCTGAGGATGTGCCAGGGCAGGAGAGCTGGCAGATTTTCTGTGGACAGTCCAATATTTGTCCATAAATTTAAGGGTTTTTTCATGCACATTTGTTAAATTTGCTCACATTTTTTCAATAAGCCTTCTAGATTACACAATTATTGACATAGACCATTATCGAAGGAGTCGGTTCTCATTTTTTAATATATGTGTTATTCATACCACTCAGTAGACTGCTACCTTGAAACGCATGTTCATCAGATCAAATTGTTGTTCATTCACAATTTTTCCTATGAACATAAATTTTAGGGCATCAGCATTCTTTCTGGAACAGCAAATGCCCTGTTCTGCTTAAGTGGGTCAGTTCCAGAGTAGGTGCTGAAAACCCCGTGTTCTGAATTCTCTTGTCTTTTCTCTTGGGTGGCTGAGGAAAAGAGCAGAAGCAGGCAGTGATGGCTGCTGGGCTTTCATTTCTTTGTGACTGGTAAATGAAACACATGCAGCCTCACCAAACTACATGACTAATGACAACCTCCAGTGGCTCCTGCAATCAAAGATTAATTTGCTTTATCAAGTTTAAAGAATAGTAGGCGATAAATCATGTCAAAAAGAAATAATCAGTGGCAGGCTGATGTTCTTTTGCACAGTGGAGGACAGGTGCAATAGAGGATTCATCTGCCATAGACCGTTAATTTTGTTCTCGTGCTGTTGTGTTAAGCTTAATTTTTATTTAGTTGATTTTTTAAGTCAAACGGGATGCATGGTCAACCAATATTTTTGTCTAAAATGTACAGTATTGGTGTTTAGCTCTAAAATGAAATACTTGTTTAGATTCTATCACTTGGCATCAGAATATTTTCAACTTAATTCCTTTAATAATTGATAGGTATATTTCATTCCCGGTTTTGCTGTCTTGGAGCACAGTTTAATGTGGGCAGGAATAAAAATGTGTTGTATGTACCTAGTGCAGACATAATATATTTCTTTTCCTTCCTGTTGATTCCTGTTTAGCTAGATCTCCTCTCTTATTTTCTTGTGGGAGAGGCATAAGGTTAATCCTGGCAGTTCCTCTGCCGCTGCCGTTGTTTTGGGTGTTGGCAACTGAAGTGGGAAGCTGATGATGCTGGGCAATTAAAGCCTGACCCACCACGGGACTGGTACCATCTACTCTTAGCACACTAAATAGCACAGGAAGCAGTAGCCGTGTTGCAGGATGGAGTTCTGTGTGGATCTGGGTAAATTAAGTAGTTCAGAGACAGCATCTCAATCGCATTTATAATTACTGAGTATAATCATTCCAATTAAGCTTGCATTTAAAAAAAAAAAACAACAAGATTAAGTCAACCATTAAGCGTGTAAAGCTACCTATAATATGTCATTATAGTATTGTATTACATAGTGTGACACCAACTCTGACCTGCATTTGATGGTGAATTATGTTGGAGAGAAAGCAAGGATTGTAACTGTTTAATTTTCACAGAAAAAGCAGATATAATAGTTACTGGCCTTTTTTTGACTCAACACCCTAGCTACGCAACTGGTTGTTGACCATTTTCAGTATTTCATTTCTTTCAGTTATACCATGGCTTGATAACAATGTTCTTTCCAGCGTTTCCAAGAATTCTGCTAATGGAATAGTGCAGATTCCGTAAACTTCCGTCACACGTAGAAATGATGTGATGTCTTTATAATAATATGTGAGCCCTCTAGTGGCATTCTCCACCTTCCGAGCTGCGGTGGGTCGTTGTGTCCGGGAGCGTGCGGCAGAGCACGTGTTCGGGTGGGAGATCTGACGGAACAGAACTTCCCCCGTGCAGAGGAGTCCAAGGAGAAGACCAACCTACCGGCCTCGGAACAAGGATGGCAGGAAACCAGGATTTCGCCTCCGCTCTCGGGGCCACTGAGATACCTGCGAGGAATCTTTTAATACTGAGGAAGTTGCATTTTTGCAAGGGAAAAAAATTACAAAACATCTCACCAGGTCGAGTAGTAGTTTTGCATATACAGTAAATGGGCTTATTAGGACCCATCTGTCCTAATTTGATCATATTTGGATGGGAAGATACAACACTTACCATGCAGATATTAAAAGCTATGGTGCATAAAGATTTAAAAATCTTTATGCAAAATCTTTGTGCAAAAAGATTTTAAAAAAATAAAATAAAATAAAATTTCTGGTGAAGTGAAAGAAAAAATTTTGCAGAAAGGCTGAACTTGACAAAAGTAGATTTTAAGTAAGCCATTAGCAATTTAATGTAGCTTCTGGGTGACCATGGGCTACAGGCAGTGCTGTTAAATGTGGTTTCATTAGAATGTCAGACTTAACTACCTGCCTCCCTTCCCTTCCCTTCCGCTGCCTTTGTGTGCCATCAGGCTGTTGGTTGGGAAGCCTGGATGGTGAGAGGGAGAGCGGTGTGAGGGGTTGTGTGTCACCCTGGATTCTTCGGGCTGTCTTTTCTCTCTGCCGGGGGAAGATCAGTGCCGGCGTTGTCGGGCACTGCCACTCGGAAGGCTGGCTGCTGCCCACTCCTTCCTCCTGCTGACAGGAAGGATTGACGCAGGGACATAGGGGGGAATGCTAACAGTACAGCTATGTAAAAAAAAGGCCTCCCTCACCTTGTGTTTCATTTCGTTCTTAGTAACACAGACATCTGAAATTATATGCCATTATACTTCAGTCCCTTTGTGCCGTTCTGGTGATGCTAGAAAGCTGAAAAGACCAGTTTATCCTCCAGTAAAAGCTTGCTACTTGTGAATCTATATTTGAAAGTTGGTGGGGGGGAAAGGCTTATTGTATACTTAGTTGTATATATCTTTGATTACGAAAAAATCAATATTGACGTTGACTTCTGGCTCTCTTA
Organism: Gallinago undulata; assembly: GCA_026546715.1. Classification (NCBI taxonomy): domain Eukaryota; kingdom Metazoa; phylum Chordata; class Aves; order Charadriiformes; family Scolopacidae; genus Gallinago; species Gallinago undulata. Next base: position 31,984,313 of record JAOTQQ010000052.1, on the reverse strand, counting down.
ATTTTTACTGTGAAGGTTTAATGTGTGAGTTACTACTGATTAAGATAGTTCTCACAGCAAAAAGTTAAAATAGAATGAAATTTGAGTTAACATTAGTGATTTAAATTTAAAATTCAGAATGGTTAAAACAGAACTAACTTGAAAGCAACTATTCTAAGAGAACATGAGTGTATCGTGAGATCGAGACATGTCTCAGGAGCGCTGGGCAGAGGGAAGCATCACCTCCCTCCACCTGCTGGGGATGCTCTGCCTGCTCTCTCTTTCTGCCATCAGGGCACAGGCCTGGCTCATGTATTGCTCCTTTAAAAGACATTCCGATGTTAACATAAGAAATGCCTAAAAAGCCTTCTTAAATTACATTGGATGCTGATGGGAAGGAGAAAAGTCTATTTAGAAATGAAATCACACGTACTATTGGGCACCAGCTCTAACAGTCTGGAGTCTGGCACGATACTGCTGTTCATTTCCACTGCTTCATATCCCATCACTTGGTGTCTTTTCTTATTCTGGGGTGTAGAGAGTGCAATGCAAACTTGAACATAAGGCTGGAATTGAGAGAATTACAGCTACACCTGTTTTACTGTGCTGTTTGCCATACACAAGTCAAATCTTTGCTCTTTTTTAATGTAGGGGTGGCTCAGGGAATAGATTCGGGAAGCAAGGCGAGAAGAGTCTTTGTTTATTTAGGGCCAAAAAATAAAAAATATCCCCTTCTCAATTTTAATCTGTAGTTCTGTATAACTAAAATGGCAGAATTAAGGTATTTCATAAATTTCTTTCAACAGTCCTTAGGAATATAACCCATCATAGCATCACTCTCACCCTGGAAAAAATCTCTAGCTGTCTTCAAGTTGATAACAGATGAGTGAAGATAGGTAATAAATAATAGTATGGAAACTCTTCTTGTTTGAACATATTTTGCCAAAAGCACTGAATATGAAGTTGGGTGAGAGAAAGGAGAAACATTTTCTGAGTATTACTGACATACTTTATGATGACTTAGTGGAACACCTTAGGGCCAACTGTCTCCTTTATTCACTGATATTCTAAAGCTGTCAGAGCTCCGGTTCTTTCTTACGACAAAGTCAAGAGCTAATTTGTTGTTAATTGTTGAATGTTCCTTTTCATAGTAACTGGAGTCACCACAGTAGCCACCTGGCTTCCTTAGCTTGTGTATAGCATGTTAAAAAAATGGGAAACATTATTTAAAGCATTATTACCTGGGTTTGTATGTGGAGGGCTTGAACCGGGAAGGGTTGGGGTTTTTCCCTTATGAAAATGTGTATTTCAGTTAAAGTAAAAATGCAAATAAACGTTTTCTCTGGAGCATCCAGTTCAGGTTTGTGTTAGGCTTGGTCAGTATCTTGTGTACCAGCATGTGATTTTCATACCAAAATGGATTAGTGGAAGGCAGAACAGCTAGTTTATCTTTGTGCATCTGCCCAGTGAAGGAGCAGCGATGCTGGTGTCTCACCCAGACAGCGCAGGGGCCGGGTCAGCGGGGGCTGTTGGCTTGTGTAGAAGCATTTTCTATATCCTGAAATGAAATTTGCAGAACATAGCATTTGGGCTATACTTTGTATTTCATTAGATACACAGGTCCTCCCAAAATAATGTTTAGCAGACTCTTCAGAGTTCCTTCTGATGGTTGTGTGCTTATAGAGCAACCCAGCATTGTTGGCAATGTTGTCTGGTATAGATCTGTTTCACGTAAAGGAATATATTTGTAAAGTACTCAGGCTTAAGTGCACTTTTGATAAACATCGTAGGAAGGCAAAGAGTTGTCTGTCTTCTGTCACTTGCCATTTTTCTGAAGCAAGGAGGAAAGAAAACCCAGTATTTGAGTGATGCGTTCCACATGGGTTTCGTCTGATTCTCCTTTGTTGGAAGAGCCGGTAGTTGGCATCAATTTGGATCAAAAGAACCGCAGTTAGGAAGGCCATGAGGAAGGTTCCATATTATTTCTCCAGAGCATTCTCACTACTGACGAGTTGTTTCTTGAGGCATGTAGCTCTATTGAGAAAGAAGTCTTTTGGGAACAAAAGTTTTATTTCTGAAGCAAGGTTTTTTTATATCAATTTAAGTATTAAATGATTTGTGTAGATATCATCTACACAATAATGCAGCTTATTGCAAGGTATGTAGAAACTTTTGTATGCAAGTTGATTTAAAATCATATTATTATTTCAGATTTTGCAAGAATATGCACAGGAACTGATGACTTAAGTAGCATTAATATAATAGACCATCTTCAAATGAGCTCCTAACAGCATAAGTACAGCCTAGTTTATGCATTGTCTTTAATAACCAATTTCATTCTCAGCTGCTGAATAGCAGTAACATTTGGAACATTATTTAGATTTTTATGTAATCACCTAAATGTATGTGCTGTTGGAGTTAAACATTAAGTTTTTTGGTATCCCTGAGGATGAGTGTGAGTCAGCAGCTGGTGGTGCCTCAGCGCAGCGCTTGGCTGCTCCGGAGCTTCGCCTTCTCGGGCTGCGGCGAGGAGTGGTGTCTGAGGGCGATCTGTTATCTATCACGTTTGCATAGATTTGATTATCTCGTTTGCTTTAAGAGGTCAGCAAAACGAACCAAAATATTGCTCTGTATATTATTAAAGACCATTACTATCAGTCATGCTGTAAGAAGATGACACGAGAGGAGGCACTGGCTGCAGGATGTGGACAATACGGCCACGCGTCCAAGTCGTGCCGGACCCGTGGAGGTGGTGCCTGACATCTGGCTGTCGGGGCAGCTGCTGTTCCCTCTTCCTCTTCAGCTCCAGTGTGACTAATTCAAATGCTGGATGAGATGGCCTTTTCTTTATGTTGCTCTGTGGTTTTTCCCTCTTGGCCTGGATGCCAGCCCATGTTTCTCCAGCCAGAGCCAAGACAGTTCAGGCTGTATATTTTTCTGTGCACAACTTCAGGCTGTCACTTTAACATCAGAGGCTGAAGTCTAAAACTTCCCACGTGTTACTAAGAATAATTATTGATCAAGATTTTAATTGTTCTGTCTCATTAGTTTTTATTAGTTTTGCACGCTTTTCAGTAAATACTTGTGGAACTGTAATTCTGTTCCCTGCTGGTGATCCAGGGTTGGATCTCTTTGTGTTACCTGTGCAGTGTATTTGTGTTGGGAATTCCTTGGCTTATGCTGTGCACTGTCAAATTTTGGCTACCTTTATAGATGCTTAATTTCAACAAAAGCTTGATATTCACACATTTCTCTTCAAAACACACCTCTCAGGTATTTTCCACGTTCATAGGTCAGACCACGTCGCTCCTTTCTCCTAAGCTCTTCCTTGCTTTCGGCCTCCTGTGTCTTAGCTTAAACTCTTGGGTGAAATGAGGAGTTGTTGGATTTTCAGTGCCTGAGTAGCACTATTTCTTTTTGTATTTAAATATACCTGTGGCTCCTCTTGAAGCAAACTGCTGTTTGTAAGAGCCCTGTTAAATTCTCAGCACCCCAATAGGCAGAGGACGCTCTCCTGGTACAGACACACCAGGCTCCACTCACTTCTTATTCTCTGCCATCTTAAGATTGCAGCTGTATTTCATCCCCACAAGTAGACAGACTGACCTGAATTAGGAAACTATGGCCTTTGCTTGGCTTCTTGGCCTGGCTGCTTGGTTTGTTAAACCTCCTTTTTGTCTGCTTTGGCTAATGAATATCTTTGTCTTGATATTTTAAGCCCTGATGACGTGCAAAACAGAAGAAAACCCATATTGCCCAAGTAAGCCTTTGGTTACCATAGGGAGAGGTGGCCCTAGGATTTAAGGGAGTGGAAAAGTGTCTGAAAAACTCTTTTCCATCTCATTTTGCATCGAGCAATGCTCAGTCAGACTGAAAGATCTGCCCCACAGCGTCTCCACTCGCAGTGATTGATGGTGGTGGTGGTGGTGTGCCTGGTGAGCCGTTCCGAATCACGCAGCGTCTTTACTAACGTGTCATGGGGTGATATCTTAAAATTGAATAGCGGTATTTGAAATGTTTTTATTTATTTGTAGGGAGTTTGGCTTTGTTTTCGGGCTCAATTAAAGAACTGCCATTTTGGAAGTTCAGCAATGAGGGAAAAGTTGCGAGAGCAAAGCAAAACCAAAGCCACAGATGCTACAAAAATAACAGGGAGTGGGGGAAATGAATATTAGAACTACACATCTCAAATGTAGATGCGTGGTGATATGGAGACAATTAAAAAGAATGCATTGCTTAGTTGAATGATTTATGAGACAATCAAATTGTAAGGAACAAATGGATGAAAATAGTTTTAGCGCATCAGCCTAAAAATAAAGCAGTACAACAAAATAAAGCAGTAAAAAAGAATGCACCTCAGCATTCAGCACAGATGAGCTGTGATTGCTGGGCCAGCCAGGAAGAGGAAATATTTTATGAGCAGCTCAATGAGTTTAATAGATACATCTAGATTTAAAGCATATCTTGAAGAGAGATCCGTGATGAAAGAAAACAGTAGGGGTTTTTTTTGTTTGTTTGTTTTATATCTGCTTTAACCAAAAAATATGCTTTCCCAAAGCTCTGATATTGAGTTTAATTAAAAATACAAAACCTGATATTCATGGTATGTGATGGAGAATTATTGTTTTATATTGCCGTATTACGTTGCAATTGTTATTGAAAACCTTACATAATTTTTAGATTCAGGAGTAAATCATTGTTATGGTGCAATAATTGAAAAATTGGAGATCTGTCTGTTTCCTGAAGGTAGCTTGAAGGACATACTTAAAAATCTGTTTTATTTTAAAAATACTTTGCACCTGAACTGCTGAGGCCAATTTTTTTGTTACGTATTACGTTTAATTATGTAAATCCGTAGCAAAACCTTAAAAAGTTAGCCTTTGTTTAATCTCATGTGTAGCCCCTGTTTCATACCCAGCTGTTTAATAAAGGGTCAGATTTTATTTATGTGGTTAAATAGAACATAAATATAGACATTTCACACGATGTACCATGTAAATGTAAGCCTTTGTAGTTACAAGTTTTTGTAGCAGGAGAATTGTTTTAAAAGGCATGTAATTTATTAGCTATCAGTAGCTGCTTTATTGCCTTGCCGCGCTGCAGTAATAAATAAAAGAAAGTGAGCTGATTTTACAAATGGCACACAAGGTGCACATTTTGTGAAAAAAAGTCTTTTTTTAAAGAATTGGCATTAAATCCTTTTTTTGTGATGACAAAGAGGCTAAGAGTGCAAACTGTATTTTCTGTTTATCGAAAACAGAGTCTCTTTTTCTCGGGGGCATTTTTTCCTATGATCATCAAGGGATTTCAAAAGCAATAAAGTGTGGAATCATTGTTCGACTTGAACAGTATTAAAACTTAGGTTTTAATTTCAGTGAAGTAATAAGATTTGAACCTGTCTCACATTACAGCACTGTAAGGCATTTAGCAATTGTATTTTAAAGGAGGTTTTTAAAATGCAGCTCACTTGTAAGCTAACTGTCTGTCTAGTAATTAATAGTTTCTCTTCAGCACAGGCTGTTGTGAATCATTCTAAGAAATCTCAGTTTTGTTAATAACAAATTATGATAATTGTAAGGATGTTAATTCCTAATTAGTTTAAACCTACAATCTTTTTTGACCCTTTCTGAGACTGGTTTCCAAATGAAGACAAAAAAGTAGAGATTGAGGGTTTCAGCGTGATTTTCACCCTAGAATTAAAAACAAATTATCCACATTTATCTGTAAATTTCAAGAAACTTTATTCCTCGGTTAAGGGTATCCATCAGCTTCCGTGCTAAGAACTGGGCAAGTATTTAATCTGTAAACACACTTTATGTCACTAATGCAATTCCATTTTTTTCAAAATTGTCTGTTTTGGATAATTCTGCAGAGCGCTTCTCGTTTCCGTTCCGGCAGGGTGAGCTCTGGGATGCTGCAACTTCCCGGGCATATTTTTTTTCACCGATATTCTCAGGGTTGAAAATGTAGGTATTTCTTGGGGTGGGTTGATAAAACCTTGGCTGATGAGGGAGTAGCAATGACTGTACCTTGAGCGCGTGTGATTTTGGAGGAGGGATGGTTCCCACACAGGTGCGTGTTGGGCGTCGGAGAGGTGAGCTCTGACCTTCCGTGGTGGCTCTGAACGGTAACGGCCTCCATTAGCCATCAGGTTTGTTTCTTTATTTTAGTAGATGGCCTAGACTGTAAATATTAGAGGATCTAAAATAAATCAACATATTATCCTAAGGATACAAAACGTAAGAGCTATTTGTGGTTAGGAACCTTTGACAGATAGTTTGGATGAGGCAGCTGATTGCCCGCCTCTCGTCTCTGGCTCCCATTGCTGTGCCTGCAGGCGGTTTAGTGTTCTAGTTGTATATTGATGTCAGGGTTACTACTGAGTGGCTCGCAATGACAGATGTCTATAATTACAGGCGATGCTTCCAGTATTTCAGAAGAGCCAGCCTATGTTGAACAATTATCTTATTTCTGGCTTGCCAAAGAGGCTTGTTCAAATTGCTGGTATTAGCTGTGGTGGCTGTAACACCTCTCCTTATGCCCTGGGATAAATGCGCAAAAGCACGCTGGCGACCAGCTCGGGTGCAAAAACCTTTTTAAAATAGGTAATATCGCTAAATTTCATCTGTTTAAGGCTTGACGGGGGGAGATGCAGAACACCTGCAGCTGTGTTAGTCCATACAACGAACTAGTTTTTGATACAGAAATTTTAGAACTGTAATAAATAGCTATGATTTTCATCACGTGTTTTTAAGTGCCGAGCTAACGTTGATGCTTTAGCATTGAGGTTTACTGCACGCAAGCAATGCTGAGTGGGCCACTCATTTAGATACAATTAAGCAACTGAATAAAATTAAGCTGGACACTTTTAATAGTTACAAGGGCACGTAAGAGTCTTGATTACTGCTACTGAAGTACCTATAATACTTCTATCTTTTGGCATTTTCTGACTGGCACACATCTGTGCTTGTAATCTGTGCAGTATTGGCTCATTTCAATCATTAGAGGATTTTAAAGCAGCATTTTAGCTTCGTGTTAGACAAATACCTGACTGCGCGTGTGGCCTGAATCTCTGCAGTGCAGGGCTGTGATGGAGAGCAGAGCCCAGAACTGTGCTTCAAAAATAAAAAAATCTTCTTCTACTGGTCAAAAAGTAATAGCTGTTAATAGTATTTCTCAGTTTTCACTATAATATTTGTACTTTAAGCCCTGGAGGGGAACAAAAGAGACAGTGGAATTAAAAATCTCTAACGGTGCTTTACAAAAATGAGAGTCTAAACAAGAATTGTAAAGCTGAGCACCTTTTTAACAATTGCTAACTGAAGACTAGCAGATAAACCAATTTTTTTTAATTTTTTTTTCTTTCAGAGGCTGCCTCTCATGCCGCATCGGTAGTAAGAGCAGTTAGTTCATAGCAGGTCTCCCATAGTAAGTTCACCAGAATTGTGAATCCTTCTTTCAAGATTTTCAGAAAACAGGAATTAAGAAAGGGAGGGCTAGATAAGTAAATAGAAGCTGAGAGAAAGTCATTGAAATCGAGATCAATTGCCATTTCAGAAAAGGTCTGTTGCCGGCATCGCATGGGTGCTTTCTGGAGGCGGGGAGTTAATCCCTCCCGCACCCCAGATCCCTGTGAATTCGGGAACAAGGTCTGGAAACAGCCTTTGCAGGAACAGTGAATACCTCTGACTGCCTGAACTCGTGATGACAGAGGATTTCAACCGGCCGGGGAGGAAATAACAGCCGTGACAATGACTCTCAACCACGCAGCAGATTTACCCTTTCCCCTACAGCGTAACGCGTAGTTGTAATAACAATACCCTCATTTTTAAATGTTACAGTAGGTCTCTTTCAATTGAGAATAACTTTATGCAGTATTTTAATTAAGTTAGGTTTATAGGTAAGAGAGTAGATAGGATATCATTTATATTAGCAGCGTAGTTCCTCTGGTTGCTGACAAACACGTGTAGCAGTGAATGGGAGAGGTGCCTACTTTTTATGTAGCACGTTCATCTTCAGCAATCCTCTCTGAAACTAACAGAGGTGATTTCTTATGGCCTTTTTTGCATTTTTTTTTTTTTCATTAGGGAGCTAACTATAAAACAGCAGATTAACCCATCGTCTTGGTTTAGACTCTGAGTTAAGGGTGGTTTGTGATGTTTCTAAGAGAGCTGGTCAGGACTGGAGGTGACCAAGGGTTTCCTCTGTTCTGCAGAGGATAGAAAAGCCAAGGCTTTTTAAGCCCTTAGTTTGGTCAGGAGGCAAAGAGGAATGATCTGGCGGCCTGATACACTAATGAGGATTATTTGTAGGATTTGGAAGCTAGATCTCTGCTGCTGCATTGCAATGGAGCTTTTACGTGCTAAAAATCCTAACTGCCTGATTTTAATTTAAAAGCAGTGGCAGTTACCAAACGTGTGGTGGCACCGGACACGGAGAAGGTGTGGTTTCAGTGGGTGATGCAGTGATGCAGTGGGGGATATTAGTCAAAGAGGGGGACACAGCACCTTCAGAAAGGTGCCACCCAGCATGGTGAGGATTCCCAGGGGGTGCGTGGGGATGGAGGTGTTCTCCTCGCCCGGCCACGGGGACGCTCAGCTTCCCGCGGCGTGGGGTGGAGGTGGTTAAAGGGCTGGGTTTGCCCTCAGTGTTCATGACAAAATGCTTTAATGTTGCGGTGATAGTTCTCTGCAGCAAGGCCTGGAGAGCTTCAAGGAAGTTATAATATTGTACGCGTTTTATGCTCTGCCTACGGGTAATAACTTTACTGTAATTTTCTGAAGATTCATTATCCAAAATCTTAATTCATTATAATAGCCCTTATGAAACATATAGAAACCAACATTTTCTTGTGTTTTCTTATTTGCACAGTGTGAGAGATTCATTGCTCTGTTTTAATTTGTTTCATGGGGTGCGTTTGAGTACATTCCATACAGTGCCGTTATTGAATTTCTGTGACTGTCATTATATAGCCATACAACCTTTAGGAACTCATATTCTGAGCTTCCCAGTTCTGTAATCTGCTTCACATTTAAGAATTGACATAATTAGCTTCTTCAGAGTTATAATGATAGTACCAAAAAGAGAAGACCTCAAAAGACAAAGCGAAGTTAGACATGTCTAGGGCCAAAGAGTCGAGAAGACGGGGAAATAAAGTTTTAGTGTGAATACTGAATTATTCCTCCATTTTCTTGAACTGTATTTACATACAAGTGCTTTGCTTTATGATACATTGCTTCCACAATTTCATTTTCTCATCCTTTTGAAATGCAGGGGGTACAGTTCAAGTAGTAGGGAAGTATAGGGTTATGTGGTTTGAACCACTGATAAATCTGCCGGATCGTGAAATATTCCCTGGCAGCAGAGCTTGTCAGCCCTCCTCCCACCGAGGGGGTTTTAATGGTAGAAAAAGGGAAAAACAGAAGGATCCCTGGATCCCCTGCCTTCACGCTCGCTTTAATATGTTTGAAATTGTTACTGATTATTATTGAAGGTGTTTTGCTGGTCCCTTCTTTCTCTTCGGTGCCGTGGCCGTTGCTGTCACGGTTGAAGGTGTGGGTGCCAGGGGCTGTTGGTTGCAGTGGGGGTATCAGCCCCAGCTTTGGGGACCTCAGGTCTGCACTTGGACCTCATCCAACGTTGTAGCCTTGATGTTACTGCTTCTGCCCGTTCTTCGCTGACATTATTCACTGTTGCAAGAGCGAGCTGGAGATTGTGCATTATTTTATTGTTCAGAAGCGTACATTTTTGGCAATGATCGTGTTGTCGATGCAGGATTGGTTTTGGAAGTTATAAATCCTGCAGTGGTAAGGATTTGCAAATGATGATGTGAAGGTTTTCCAGAAGTCTTGAAGCAGTTGTTTCCTACTGAAAGTTAATTTCCCTCCTCCTTCTGGAGGGGACTAAAACCCTAAGCCTGGTTTTTCCCCGCTGGAAGTCTCCGAGGGAGGAGGACCTGGCCCTCTGCCCCAGCTGGAGATGGGAACACTTCCACTCAACATTCCACAGCCTTTCCAAACCCCTTTCAACGGCGTCTTTCTCTGCCTTTTGAATATGTAGCACGGGCTTTGTTGCTGAAGTGTGTTTTATTATTATATGTCCAAAATGCTTGGTCATTAATTTTTTATAGCGCTTAAAAGTCTAAGGGCGTTTCATTGTTGCGGTTGGGGGTTGTTTGCTTTTCTATTTTTACATGCTAAGAGTGCGTGTTGGTTTTGAAAATGGCTTTGAAGAAGGTGTTTAAAATATCCCATTTATTTTAGCCTACAATTTGTCACATTAGGGAAGGGGTAGTAGTTTTTATTACAGGAGCTGTATTCATGCTGACTTGAAATGACCCTGTCACATGTGAAAACAAATCAGATTGTTGCTGTTAATGAGCTTTTCAATTTACTATTCAGTGGATCAGATAAGTGGATTTAAGAGGTAATGATCCTGCTTAGCACTCAAGCTTGGCTGTCAGATCCTAGTAGTTGTGGGAAATCCCCAGGGACAAAAGCGTTGACACAGTTCTTGATGGGATAATGGGAATCAAAGCTAATGGATGATAAAAGGAGTAGTAAGAGTTACAAGGATAATTGTGGATTAAAGCACTGCTCTTTGTCAACACTGACTGCTGGTTTAGTATTTTATTTGTTAAAGTCTGATGTGGGGAGAGCCCAGTTTGACAACAGAGCCCAGCACCGCTGCCTGCGCTGCTCCCGCTGCCTTCCCGGGGCAGGAGGGGAGAGGGAAGGGGCTTTGGGGAGACCTCGCATCCCTCCCCTTCTCCTCAAATACAGAAATTATTAAACTTTGCTAAAATTGGACCTGCTCTAGCACTTCAGCAGTGCACTATTTAGAGAGATGATTATTTTAAAATTACAAGATATTATCTTTATATTTGAATATATTATTGTTGCTGTGTTTAATTAAATAACTTCACGTTTACAGTGTGAACGTAATATTTTGCAACATTTGAAGGATTGTATTGTATATTAGAATTTTTTTTCATGTTTTGATTGTCCTTTTGCCACTGATTTAGATGTAGGTTATCTATAAGGTCCCTTGCAACGTAAACCGTTCTGTGATTCTATGCTTTTCTCACAATATATTACATTCATACAATTATAAAATGGTACATTAGTTACAATTTAAGTTATCCTTGATCTTGGTGCAGTTTCTGGTTAGAGCTACAGATTTATTTCCTCCTGCCTTTGCTGTGCTTGGATTTAAAACTAAAGTCTTTGGAATTTGAAAATACCTTTTTTTATTGTATTATTTATTATTTGTATTATTATTATCGGCTTGCTCAGAGGTAGAATACTGCCGGTTTGGCTTTTAAGCAAAGTCATGGGATTAGATCACGAGCAGAGAGGAAGTTGGTCCAGGGGGGTTGAGGCAGAGTAACGGAAGTATTGAGTTATCTGAAGTTGATTGGAATTTGTGCGGAATATGTAATGTCAGGGAACTAAATTGGCAGCTAGATGGCACCAGGCTTTCACCGCTGGGTGACCGACTGTGCTCTGCCTGGCGCTCTCCTCGCAGACCTCAGGGATGCTGGACTCGATCACGTCGTATGGAAGAATTAATATAAGCCCTAATACTTGTTTCAGTGTCGCTAAAGGTTAAAATGACTGAAATGAAATGTACTGAGCGGGAGATCTGCGTTTAGGCCAGTCGTAGGCAAATAGCTGAGCTTACTTGAGCTCAGCGTAAGGTGAGTTGGCAGAGGATTGTAAAGATATTTTGCAGTCCCTTCTGATTCTGGAGTTGATTTAACCCAACGGAATGTTTTTATCCAGACTAAGTGTTAGGCTGCTAAAGCTACCAGAAAACTTTATGAAGATTACAGAGTAAGGAAAAAATGCACTCGATGTGTCCTTCGCATTTGTTGCTGCAGTTTGGTCTGATAGGCAGGGTGCTGGGAAAATCCAGCTGGAGATGTCTATGTCTTGGATGTGAAATAAAGAGGAAAGATGTACAACTACAACTTACTGGGCTGCCAAGGCCTTTGTTTTCCCTTCAAGAACACAAAACTGAATGTCTGAAGAGTACCTAATTTACTAGATTTTATAACTGGCAGTGCAAGAGCTGGCAAATGCAAGCTAAAGGACAGCGTTGAATCGTGTCTCACTGGGGGCAGAGACCAACAGAAGAATGTTTTCTCCAGCCCTTTGCAATATTTTATAACAAAACAGGTTTTTTTGAATAGGGACTGTATTGTTCTGTGAACAACAAAGTGAGTTCACTGCGGAAACTTTACAGATCCTTTGCCAGAAGAAATGTGTGCAAGGGCAAGTAAAAGCCTATCCATCCCAAATTCATGGAACACCATCAGGAGAGGGTATGAGCTATCTCCTACAAATGCGGTTGGATGGACAAGTGGTTGTGCCTGTGCTTTTCTCATGGAAAATCAAAACAGGGAAGTTTTTATATGTAATCGAAGTGTTGGAGCTTGTAATTGTCTGTACTACATTACTGTTGAAATGTTTATTTCCAGGTGTATGCCCGAATGTCAGAAGTCTTAGGAATAACAGACGACAACCATGTTCTGGAAACATTTATGACAAAAATGTGAGTCTCTGCTTGGGTTCCAGTCTGTATATATTTTGTTTTGTCTTTAATATTCACATAAAATCTGAGGTTTATGTTGTTGTTAAGTTTGCTCTTTGCTAGAAAAATGTTTTCCATAAACTTTAAATATTTAAAGTAAGGGATGAGCATTTTCAGAAGCACCCATGTCTTATTTTCTGAAGGTACTGCAGGCTCCTAAATAAACACTTGCAGCTAGATATGCCCTTCATAGTGCCTGCATCACCCCTGAAAAGGGCTTGTGGGAGACCAGAGCTGAGATTTCATAGACTCTTGCTCAGTGGAATTGCCTGTAAAGCTTCATGAAAATTTACAGTGGGGAACAGACCAAGTTAAACTAATCTTTGCTGGTTTGGGGAGTCTCCTTTGGATTGCTTTTTGACAAGATCTGGCAAAAATTGGTCTCTTACAAATACAGATTCACAAAGGAGGATTTTAAGACCTCATATTGAAGGAGACAAGGGGCATTATTATCAGCTGTCTTCTCATCTCTGGCATTTGGCAGAATAAGACGGTGTGTTATCCTGACAGATAAGTGTTGCAATACTTTCTCTTAAGAATAATCCCAGAAAATTACTCTGGAGAAGCTACCTTTTTCTCATGCCTCAGCTGCAGCCGCTTTCCTTGGGTGCCAGAAAAACTACCAGGGTTTGGTCTTTTTATTACTTACGTCCTTCATGAGATTTGATACTTTCTCCTGACTCAAAAAGAGTTTCAATCTAAAATCAGTTTTGCTCTTGAAGCAAAACAAAATGGTCCCTCTGAAAAATTGTGAATATCCACTAAAAAAATCTGGGAGTCCCCAGGAGACGACAAGTCCTGTGTATGCCTGGAGAAAGAGAAACCAGTGCCTTACCTCTTTATTCTACGGCCAGATGCTGCATCCTGTTATTTACTTTGTGTCTTCTAAATCTGACTTGTAAGACCTGTAAATACTTTGAGTAGACTTTGACTTTCTAGCGAAACATCTCTGCTGATGTTGCCAGGTTAGCCCTGACGCGTTCAGACAGTATTAAACGTGGCTTGTCTCCTGCTGCCATGACTACCAACCTTGAGAAATAGTAGCAATTAAGACAAGGTCATTTTCTAATATGACTTAACTTTTCTGCGGGAAACAAGGCAGAAATGCTTTGCTTCCTCGAAACCAGAAGCTGAGTGTTATATCTTGCCTTAGGATAAGAGTAGTACCCATCAAACCTTGATATTTATCTGGAGTAGGCTTTGAAGATGGGTAAACGGAGGGTGATGAGTGGAAAAATATTGATGGGTACTTGTGCTGTTTCTGGAAGCAGTCCATGGACGGCTGGGCTTTCAAACTACGGTGGAACTGTAGTTCTTGTTCTTTCAAACTACAGTGGAACTTGAACGACTCTGGAAAAAGGAGGGAAAGAGGGCAGTTTTTTGGAGACCAGGTGCATCATGTTGCTTCTCTTTTTCTACTTGTTGCTGCCATTGAGAGGAAATCTCTGTTGCCTTTGCCAACTGAGGAAATAACAGTATATCACTTAACAGGTTGTGTGATAAGTACTACATGCGTTTAGTTTGGATAGGGCTGTATTTGCACAAGCACTGTAAATTAAGGGGAAAAAAACCATAGGGTTTTAATATTACATGGGAGATTTTAAAAGAAAACTAAGTACATAAGACGCAAAAATCAGTGCTGCTCTTTAGATTACGAATTCCATTTTTTTATTTTCTAGTTCCTCGTGGCTTACTGTATTTTTCTAAAAACATGCAGCATCTTTGTGAATTGATTAAATTGAAGATCAATTTCGTTTTACAGAACGGATGTTCCGGCATGAAATGGACAATTCAGTCAGGAGCTGTAAGAGTTAGCTGTGACACCGCTGGATAAACATGTTCATGTTCATCCATTAAAACAAACTCACTTCTCCCCAGTGATAGCATCCCAATTGGAAAATGGGGGTGTGAAACCATATTATATACCCATGGATAATCCAAAAACTCAGATTGGATGGGGCAATTCCAGTCTGATACCATTTCTGGTGCTCTGAGAATAACCGTAGCACGTTGGTAACAGCAGTGGGCAGGGGAGATAGCTCTGAGACCATTCCCCTTTCTCTCTTCTGGATGTAGTTGGTATTTTAAACCACACTGTTATACTGTCCTGTGTTACTCTACAGATCCATTTTTTCTTTAAGGAGGTGAAATTTGTCATCTGTTACTCCTTAACAACAGGTTAAAAGGAAAATGCTAGGGAATTTTTAGTGTGCACTGTCTTGTTAAAGAGGTGATATTCTCACATAGTGACTGCCCAGCGTTTGAGACTGTATAGTTTCTTTTCTGTTACTGCTGAGGATTATGTGAAATAGAGGAGAATATTGTTGAAAGAATGTCATAGCCTGGCTAATGGCAGGCAAAACAGTCTTTCAAATCAGAAAGTGTTGGAGAAAGTACCTTCTTGTAATCTTCCATTAGCATTGTGGGATGATCAGAAGCCAAGGTCAGGATGTTTCCTTCCACTTCACATTAAGAATCCAGTGAAGGACACGTGCAGGAAGCATTTTGTACTCACTGTGAGGAGTAAACATAGCAATTGAATTTATGGTAGTCGAACAAGTAGTAATCTACCAGGACCTATTAATTAATTTTTTTGTTCTGCTGTTAGACATTTAACCTCTTGTTGGGATAACTTACTGGTTGACACGTGTTGTTTCTAGTTTACTGAAGTCCAATGTGAGCTCAGTAATATTGAGATGTATAAATGGCATTTTTCTTTGATTTCTTGAGATTTTGAACATACTTTCTATTGAGCTGCCTTTTCCCAGATCTCTCTGTTTTCAGGAGTTCACTTCCATGTATGTAGCTTTAATCTGTTCTTTTGAATTCATTAGCAGCTTTGCAGTGAAGGATTGGTGTTCAAATTCCATGAGTTCTTTCATTAACAGAAAAAAAATTGAAATACTTGTCATAGCTACGAGTAACTGCCGTAGCCACTGTTCAGTTTATGGCTGAATGAACCAGATATTTTTCAAAGTGCAGAAATATTTTGAGATTTGTCAATGTAATAGGTGTCCTTTAGACCTTCTGACTGTAGTTTAAAGTACTGCTGTCACATCAGATCCTAGACCTTTTATCACCTTTTCATTGGAAGTTAATGAATGTGCCTTTTACTGAACTCGTGTTAAACCATTTCCGAAGGGATGGAGTTTTATGTAGTCAGGATATCCATTAATGGCTATATTCTCATCACAATCTCACCAGAAATTTTATAGGATAGTTCTTTTAGCATCCACTGGCTTTGCTTGCTTTGACCATCATCTTACAGGGTGTACGTGTGGAAGGGGAAACACCAGCTGAAAAAATACCTAATCTCCAATGATTTTTTTTCTAATATGCAAGGCATCTTAAGTCTTCCCAGCTGTGTTCAGCATTGTAGCAACAGCAGAGTAGGTTCAAGGACCTTTGTCACCCCTCTGAGCAGCAGCTGCCTACCTGCCTTGATCCTTCCCTGTACAGGTAAGAGGCAAGCCAATATTTCAACTGGAGTAGTTTTAGTTTTCTCTGCTTCTTGAGTCTGTGCTGGGCATTTGGCCAAAAGAGTCGTGTTTATTTTGGTTGAAGGCACCTTTCCTTTTTTGACTTATTCTTTGTGAGCCTTTTATGGTTCCTTTCAATTATTATCGAATTCAAGCAGAAATGATTTATCATGAGGTAGATGTACAAAATACTTCCCCAAATATTTAGTATTTTTGATCATGAGAAAATAACAAAACATGAATGAAAAATACATATCCAAACGTTGCTGTTGGATGGAGTTTGCTTTCTTTTTTTCTTTTTCCTGCTGCTCTAATGGTTTCACTATGGTGGATGCACCTATACATACATATAGAGAGATTTTCCATGTTACGACATTTAAGTTACACAGACGTATAAAAAGTCTGGAACTCTTTTTTTCTCTGAACACTCACACTGATATGACTTCATGGATCATGGCAAACTAAAACTTGGCACTTTATTCATGACAGAATGTGCATTTCTGTAACGACTCACCTTTGTCCAGCTCTAATGAAAAATATATATCCAGTCACTGTCATTCAGGCACAGAGAGCTTTCATTGTAAATTATGATAATCCACAAGGAATAAAACATTACAGAGCTTTCTTGCCAACAAATTGCTATCTTTGTTATTACTGAAATATAAGTACCACACAAGGAAGAGATTTTCAAAGTCTTTTTAGGGGATATGGATGCCTGTTTTTCTTGCACTTTAATGGATGGCAGACACCTTAAGCTACTTTGAAAGTTTGATTTTATATGTACGATTATTTTTTATCTTAATGTTTTTTATAACGCAAGTATATTTATAATATCCTTGAGACCAAGGCTATTCCTAAAAGATGGGTTGACATAGTGCTTAGTGACATGGTTTTGTGATGTTTTTTTATCAAAGTTGGGTTGATGGCCCGACTAGGTGATGTTAAAGGTCCCTTCCAGCCTAGACAGTTCTATGGTTCCATGGTTCACAAAGAAAGCTCCACACCCAAACTTGCTGATTTGCTGTGGTTATCAACTCTCCTGGCTGGTACCAACTTGTCTTTTGCAACTGCTTCTTTGCTGTATCACCAGATCTCCTGTGCAGGTGGGATACCTATGGTGTGCAGGTGGCACAGCATTCCTGGGACTCCTCAGCTTTATTGTGATATGTACCTGACCATTACACTTCAGGGAAGGAGTTTGAGGCCTCCTAGAAAGAGGATAGATGAATTCCCTGGGCACTTATAAATGGTCTTTTGACTTTTGCTTTTCTACCTTACATCCCTGATTCCATCTCCTCCTCTAAAATTTCCTTTTTAAAGTTGCACTGTGTGTTTTTCTCTTCTAAGCTAGGCATTCCTCTCCCTTGCTCCAGCAGCATCATTTCCCATCCGCTACCGCCCTAAGAACTGCTGCATCTTGTAGGAAGGGTTGTCCTTTGCTGTCCACCACACGGAACTCTTAAGCGCAGTGTGATGATATAGTCCGTGGGACTGAACAGCTCTCTCCAAATAGTAAACGGAGGACAGGACGGGAAATTATGGACAATAGAAGGAAAATAAAAAAGCCATTAAATGGATTTAAGAGGCTGGAAGTGGATATATCTTTTGCCTTGGTTCTTTCCCTGGCCAAATATAATGACTGGGAACCTGCAAAGAATTTTGATACTCCTGTAGATGATATGGTAACCCTTTTCCCAGAGAACTGTAGGTTGAAGTATATAACATTATTTACCTTCCCCTTCTAGGTTTAGATTAAAAAAAGCCTCTTAAAATAATTCTTTTAAGTCACTGTATTAAGGGAAGAGAGGGCTGGTGTGCTGATGGAACTGCATTAGTACACAGTCATTGTCACAAAGTCTCATAGCTGGAGGGTTCGGAGGCTGGAAAGCTGGGAAGCTTCTTTGGAAGCTTTTAGAAGCCAAGGTTTTATTCTTGTCTTCTTACTAAAGGCAAACTAAAGCAAATATTTGAACGTGTACTGGATTTTTACTGCTGTTTCATTTGAATTTTTTAAATTCTCATAGCTTTTCATCATGGATCAGTGTTTCTGTTGCCCTTTTGTGGTTTTTGTTTGTGCATTTCAGTATTTTGGTACTGGTATCGTTACCAAATTTTGAAATATTCTACTGCTTTTTTTTCCACTGTTTTTTGTACTCGCCTTTAAAATGTGTTTGGTACTCATCTACATAGATGTTTTGCTGAATTTGACATTGGCTCGGCTTTTGATGAAGCTTTTTCCTTGACTTATCTGAAACTTTATGATTGGTTCCTGTGATTCTGATTCATTTAGCTCATATTTTAAATCAATAAGCCACCTGAGGGATGAAGAGGAAAGGACACTAGTGCTTGGATTTAAGGGTTGTCTTGCCAGGATTTCTCCAAGAGCTGTTTTTTTCCCCCTCTTTTGTTCCTTGGCTCCTCTTCCTTACATAGTGGAAAACTGCTTTGTGTATTATGAGATTCCTCTCTAGATCTTTACAAATTTTCTCAGATACTTATAATGTTTTGTAGATGTTTCTTAAAATATTACATTTTATGTGTCTTTCATCTTGCCTGATATTGATAAGGCAGAACCAGAAAAGGGAATTGCTACGATTATAATTGAAATTTTTCAGCCTCTGTTCACTCCCGAGTACTTTCTAGCTTTTATGTTATTGCTCCATCTTTCAGCATCCAAATACAACCATGAACTGAAAGAACAGATGTATATAAAAGTACCCTGAATGTTGGATGAAGAACTCTCCTTACACAGTTTTAATTTTCTGCTTAAGCTGTCACTGTGACTTCTTGTTTTCGTTTAATGTCCTACATCTGGCTACTAAAGGACAAAGATATTTGCTCTTTTGCAAAATAGCCTGTTTATGATTTTGATATTGATGTCCAATCTGGGTAGTCCAAATTCATTTTTATTGCTTTGTATGGTATATACTTGTTAAGGATTTAGTGCAACCATAAACATCTCCAGAACTCCCCATAGTAGGGATAAACTGTGAATTATGGACTTGCTAGAATGGGCTATTCCTTTAAGGCAATCTGAACCTCTGTAGCTCTTCATAGAGATTTTATAAAGTAAATCAATGTTTGTTTGTAAATTTAAATTGAGGAATACTCTTTGGTAATTGCATTGTTATTTGCCTTTTTCCTGAGCAAATACTACTAAACAGTTAGATGCTTTAAACGGTGTTCTTGAGTTTATAACTTCCTGAAAAAGAGATTTAGTTTATGTGGTGTAGTACATTCCTTAGCCTGTGAATATGTAAAAGCAATAATCAGTGCTGATTTTAAGGCTTTTAACATCTCTTCTTCAAGTTTCAAAATTGAAATCCTCTAGAGCCAGGAAGCCATGCTGCCTTTTCATTTGAATGGGCTGCATTTCAAAAGGCTGTAATGGCCTGAATTTTATTTCTCCAGATGAATCCAGTGTCAGAAACTCAGCTGTGAATCTCTTATACGCAGCAT
>JAOTQQ010000052.1:31934013-31957524 GCA_026546715.1 Gallinago undulata | reverse complement strand
CTCACTAAAAACTCCTGAAGGTTTGTTCAACCTGATGATGTAACGATAACGCTGCGAGGCTGATTTTTCCCTTAACACCTGCTACTTATAGTCTCCTGAAAAAGCTTGTGAAAATCGAGGCTGTGAAATTCATGCTTCAGAATCACACAGTAAGTTTCCTTACTGCGTTAAAAAACATTGCGTGTAGTAAATTTTGTAGAAGACTTTTAACTTTTCACGTGCTTCTGTTTCACCAGAGCAAGCACTTCCCTTTCCTGGGCTTCAGCGATAATTACAGCCTGGGTGACCTTCGGTGCCGGACAGTGTTCTACACCGCTCTCACACGGCTCCTCATGGTGGATTTAGGTAAGATCCTCCTCCTGTGTCCCCCAGACACCACTGTCTTGTGTAATACTATGAGCTTTTAACGTTATTAAGCCCATCAAGCAGCAATTTAATTGCACAGTAAATATGTTATAGTCGGTATGTAAATCACTGCCTATCAACTTTTGAGATTGATGGCATTGAGCAATAACAGTGTATTTGTTTGTTGCCTTCTGTTGGAGAAATAATCAAGGTGAGGGTTTTTTTTTGCGCAGAAGCACTTTTTGCATTAAGTATGAGGATTTGCAACGTTAGGTGCTGGAGTGTTTTGCATTTCCAGGTGACATACCAATTGTGCCGGAACCTTCCAGCTTCTAGCAGGAGGGGGTTTTTATTTCACTTCTTCATGCAAGTTCCCAATATTCAAGACCATCCAAGTTTTAATAAAAACATTGACAGAGTTCTTCAGTTCAGCCTGAAATACTTAACCATGCACTTGGGGTTCCCTTACATGAGCAGTCTTGTATCTGCTGGTGCTCGGCCTTCCGTGAGGATGGATGTTTGTAGGTGCCACTGGTGGGGGCCTTCAAAAAATCAGACGACAAGTCTTCTGTCTGCTGAATTCTGGCCCTCGTACAAGGACTTAACTCGGCGCTGTGTGTGCAGAAGAGATTCACTCAGTAGTTGTTACTCCCCTGCAGAGTCTGCTGCTGAACAGTGCTCAAAAGAGTTAACTTTGAGGCAAGACCAAACTATATTTATCAGCTTTTTATTAAAGAATGGGAAGTGTGAGCAGGATCTGCATTTACTTACGGTGAAACTTCTTTCAGTACTGGCTCAGTGTCGTATAGCATAAGCTATAGGTACATTTTCTAATATAAAATGGGTTACACATGCAGTTTCAGTAACTTTTCCTACGGGGGGAAAGAAAGATTCGGTAAAACCAAGATCACAGGTGTTAAAAACTACAACTCAAAGAATGTGTAAATACATGTCAGACAAAATGTAGGCTCGTGACTTATGACTGGCTACAAGCTGTGTCATAGAGGTCGTTGTGATTCCTCTGGATTAGCAGCTTCCACAAAACCTGAAATTATTAGGAATATCTGGAAAAAGCATACATCAGTCTTTGGGCTATTGTCCTTTGTGTTCCTACTGGAATAAATTTGTTTGGGTTTGAACTAAGAGAAAAGTAAATCTAGAGACCCAAACAGGGGTAAGTTGCTTTTAGGATTCAAATTTTAAAAGTAGGGTGTACACAAACTGTCCTTTCTATGTATTTGTGCAGGCATTAAATGGCCATAATCTTACTTTGTGAATCAAAAGATATTTTCAAGCTGTGCAAAATGGCATTTTTAGACAAAAAAAAGCACTTTACCAATTGTCTTCTCTGAGGTTGGGTTGGTTTTTTTTTTCAAATTGAATAAAGAGCTTTACATAAAATCTTTCTGTATCAGTAATAATCAACGTGGAAACAAAATTAAGATTAACTTTTACAGGTGGAGGTTGTTTAAGTAATTGCATCCTAATGACTTCTGTTAACCCCTGCACTGGCATGGGACAGTACCAGCACAGGACTCTTTCTAAATGATTGGTCTTTATTTACTAATTTTTTTTTTTGCTTTGAGGAATATCTGATAAGCAATTAAAAACCAAAGGAGAAAACCATCAGGACATGCAATGCGTACAGAAGCAGTTTAGCTGTGAGGGTGAGGGGAGCTGGTTGAGCAAAGAGATTGGAGCTCAGGAACTAATACTGTCTTGGAACCGGCTGAGGAGCTGGAGTTGGCAGAGGATAGAAACAAAAAGCTGGAGGAATAGTCTGGGGTTACTGTGAGCAATCGGAAGAGGACACAAGGATCCAGAGATGGATAAATGAAAAGACTGACTCAGGCTGGAAAGGAGCAGAGAGAAGGTGGCAGAGGATTGGGTTTTCCCCACATCCAGCAGATGCTGTTGCTGCCAAGAGTCGCTTTGAAACCTGGCACGAAGCATCTCACTCTCTTTGGTTCCAGTGCAGGTGCAGGACACAGGTCTCAGGTTGGATCAGGTACTCTGCTGCTTTAAGGAGGTTCTTGAGCTTAGACTGTGATTGGAAGGGTCCATAACTGTGGCTGGCCACTAAGTTATTGAAAGTATTTCCTTTGCTTTAAAAAAAAAGACACAGCCAAACAACTGGAAAACTGGGCCCAAAAGCCCTGTATTAAAGGGAAGCAGTTCAGGTCACAAAACCGAGGATTCAGTGGACTGAGGAAATGCCATCACCAGGGTTGCCTCTGCTGCTTTCCTCTCCGTTGTAAATATTTATCTTGTTATGAGAGTTTTAATTGCAGGATCACAGTTAGAGGATAATTGCCTCTTTCAGTTCAGAAGATGTGACGCTCTAACTTAATGAGAAGCTGCGGAGTATTTTGATTTTCTTCTTTTGTGTGTGGTGTGAGGAGCAGAAAAGGCCTTGACGGCTTAGAAACAGCCCAAACCACTCCTGTGTTATCAACGCTCTTCCCACCCCAGACCCAGAGCACAGCCCTACACCAGCTGCGAGCAAGAAAGGCGGCTCCAGCCCAGCCCAGACCACGATGGTTGGTCTTCTGGATTATGTGTTAGTCTACACTTTGCCTTCTGTTTTGACTGGTTTTGTCTTCTTGGCCTTTTCTGTCATCCTTTCTGTTGTATTGGGGTGAGCGATTTGGTCTTTGCAGTATCCCTAGGGATCAGAGCCTGGAATTGGGCCATTTTTACAGATGGGTATATGAGGTGTAGAAACTAAACCGTAAAGCTGGCACTAACTTTGCACGACCAATTTGACACGGAAAAGACTCTCCCTAACTTCAACTGGAACTTAGTTTGCCAGACTTTGCCAATGAAGAGAGAGAGAAGCCCTATAGCAAAGAGCTCTTTAAAGAACATAAATTAAATTCCTACTCTGAATTACTCTCGAGGGGAATCTGCATGCGAGAGGCAAGCTACCCTCATTAAGGGCCTAAAGATAAGTAGTGTGAGTGCCAATCCTCCTGCAAAGTGCCATTTCTGAAAAGTGGTTGTTTATAGGTACTTGTTCGATGTTATGACAAAACAAAACCAATGCAGGCTTCCAGGTTATCTTTGTCGAACCAAGACAATCTTTTTATATTTTTTTTCCCCTACCCATAACATCTTATTTCTTTTACTCTAAATTTCACACCTCCTGAAAAAAATGAGGCAATAGTGTCACATGAATAACCCCAGCACAGTCTGGATTCATTTCCACGGCAGCTCCATCCTGTATACCAAATAGGTAGGAGGTAGCAAAAATAGCATATGATCCTAAAACAATCTGATTTAAACATCTTACTAGAAAGTACACATACGAAAGGGCCTAATTTATTATTGAAGTTTTAAATTTAACATTTTCCGAACTGTTGAGACGTGACTGTTTTCTGTGAATATTCTTTCAGGGTACTGAGCAAATGCTGTCAGATTAACAGGGAAAGCAGAAATACAAAAAAGAAAAATGTGAAATGCAGAGTCCTGCCACTCTGATACACATTGTTTGTGGTCAACAATTTGTCTGCTTTGTTTATAGCTCAGTGAAAATATGTCAAACCTTGGGTTTTGCTTCCTGTAGGTCAGATTGAAAGTTCCCGTGATGTCAGTGAGATTTTGCTATAAAAGCCTAAGAGACTGACCCCTCCGAACACCGGTGTGAATATGATGTGATGCTTTTGCTGTTTTGGTTTGGTTTCTTTTCCTGTAGGTGAAGACGAGGATGAGTTTGAGAATTTCATGCTCCCCCTCACAGTTTCGTTTGAAAGTGTGACTCGGATATTCAACGGTAGTTTTGAACAAGAGGAGGCAAAGGTAGGTTTATTTCAATTATGGGGGAAGAAATTCTCGATGGGAAGAAGTAATGGTGGGGCAAGCATTTAGCAGCCAGCTCATCAGCCCTTCTCTCTGTCTCTCCTGGCATGTATATACCTGTATATACATGTATATGTATATTTGGACCTGTATACATATATATAATTAGAACTGTAGACAGTGGAGGTACAAAGGCTACAAATGACGGTCCTAAATAAACTTTGTGCAAAGATTTTATGAAGGCCCTGGGCCTTTATAAAGTGACCCCATTTGATCCCCATTTATAATCAAAGGGACAAATTGGTCTTGGGTGATGGCTTATCTGTTTCACGTGTAATATTCCCTTTGCCATGCAAGTATCCTGTTTGTGTATATTAACATATTTATTTGGGGGTATGAGGAGACACGTTGTAACACACTTGATAAAACACTGCTGCTTTAAAGTATTTTTTCAAACAAGAATTTATTATATAAATCAAGACTTTATTAAATGGCTGGGCATATATGTATAAATAGGAACTGGTCTTGAAGTATTGCACCCTTAAACTGAACAAAGTGATTAGGATAACTGATAGCTAAATAAGGTTTTTATGTGCCTGTGGGAGCCATATGAGGATTGATTTGACAAGTCAGTTCAGCTGTGGCAACAGTCATAATATCTAACACAACATTATGTTTTATTAGTAAAATCCTTAAGTGTAGCAAGCTGTTTGTGTCAAAACAACAGTATATTTTAGGGAAGAAAAAGACTTGCTAGATGCAAGCTGCATCATCAGGAATGATAATATATTAGAGCACTATGGCATTAAAGAGATCCCCTTCTACCGGCGCTGCATAAATAGTTAACAGTGCACGCTGGAGCCCTCCTTGCAGCTACACGGGGTAATCTTGAATAAAACCCGCACAGTCATTTTTAATTTGCTGGTTTAAAATACGATGGCAACTTAAAATACTACAGCATCGTATTTATCCGCTTCCTTTCATAAGAAAATAAGCAGATACACTAGAAATATTTAGTAAATAATATGTCTACGGTACATCTCTGACATTACCAGAAGATGCACAGTTCACAATAATCACTTGAATTAAGCTAATACTTTTTTTTAAATAGTACTTAAGGTTATTTCAACAATTACTTAATTCTAGTTTCGTCATTTGTTGTTGCTTTATATATTTAAGTTTAATACATTTTTGTGTATTAAATAGATGCAGTTCTTCTCTCTTGGATTCGTCTCTTGTATTTTCAAGTTACAAATCCTCAAAATTAGCACAAAGGTCACTTGGTAGCGTTGCCCTTTCTGTAGGAAACGGCATTTCTCTCGTGTGAGGATTGAGTTTATTAAAATAATCTTGCTGTTGTCCTGTCTGGTTTGCTTGAAACCGTCTTAGTAGAGAAATTTTAATGGAGTGCCAGTGATATATTCCTAAACTAGCAAGTTCTTAACGACCCTGGAAAGTGACTGCTTGATTACACTTTAACGGTATTTGCAAATAAAATCACAAGTAATTAAGGGGAAATCTCCAGGCTTTTGAGCAAGTTTGATGCATGATAACTGCCTGATTCAGCTTCATCTAGAGTAATGCTGTGTAGACAAGAGCTACTGAGATCAATAGCAACATAATGATAGTGGCAGAATTAAGTGAGTAACCTGAGAACTGTGTCTTCAAAATGCATGCAGCTGCCACCAGCCAGGGCCACACAGTGCACTCCCCGCTCCCGTCCTAAATGTTCATCAAAAGACGCCCTGCAGGAAAATGGAGTTAGATGCTCTTTATTGCTGATCGTGTCTCTTGCCACATTTATCAGGGAAATTGGATTAGCAGTTGGCAGCTGCAGGTAGACAAGGTTCTGCAGTGATTAAATATGCAGCTTGGCTGCATTTGTTGTGACAGACCTTTAGTAAATTCTACTGTAAGCACCATCTGTCTAATTTGTATAAAGAAAACTTGGTGCTTTAAGCTACTGATAAAGAACTAAATCTGTTGCTTTATCATAAACAAAACTTTTGCTATAAATTCTCTTAAACGTAATTTATTAGGTTAAAGCTATTTTTCTATCACGATGAATAAATAATACATGCAAAAGTGCTTTCAGGTACTTCATTTTGTGAGTACTGAAAACAAAAACAGTTCAGTTCTTCAATAAAATGCTTAGTATTCCCATCCACGGGGAGATGACACTGTTAAAATATCACTATGAAAATGGTCCAGGACTGCCAAATTCATTTAATTTGTGGGTTTTAGTAGGACTTTCGAACTGGCTAAGGGTTTTTTTTAGTTTTTTAGTATTTCTGAAATACAGTATCGAAAAACAGTCACAATGAGGGAGCTCTTTCTTTTTAAAATACATTTGTGATCATTAAATCCGCATACAAAACATATCTTTAGGTTTCTTTTCCAGGGAGATCAAATATAATTGAAGATGGCTTAAGTAATTACATCCTTTGCTTTCCTTTTTTTCTGCCTTTTTTTTTTTTTTGCTATTTCCTTCTTCACATTTTTCTATTAATAGGAAAAATGTCCAGTACTGAAACAGCGGCTAATTTTCTGCTAAGAATTTCAAGGTTTCTCTTGACAATCCACTTAAGTAATATATCGACAGGGCAGCCGGAATCTCAGTAGTACTTTGTTTATAGTTGTGACATCATCAGATTTGCTAGAAACGCGTGGAAAAAAAAAAAAAAAAAAAAGTGAGGAAAAAGCAGTTAAATAGCAACGTGCTATCTTTAGCTGGTTTGTAGAAACTCCGTGCTGTTAAATTATTTAAAATCCTTGATTTTCAGCTTGCACACATTAAAAGTTTTCACACTAAGTGCCAAATGTTGCAAACAGCACTTTAACAGAATGATTTTGCTTTGATCCCTGTAGCAGTTCCTGAATAATTTATCACAGGTTATTGCCTTAATTCTGGAGAGGGATAGAGCAATAAAGGCAGATGAAAACACTCCAGTTGAAACACCTTGGGGCCTGCTCATTCCTCTGACACGGCTCTTTTGTTGGAACTATTTAGAGGTTATTAAGACGTGTCTCCAGAATTAAGAGTATGCTGTAAGGATGAAGACAGCCATCTTAATTCTAAAGACAAAGCGCAATGACCCTTCACCTTTTTTTTCCTTTGTTGTTATTATATAGTAGAATTATGAGGGTAATATTATAGCTGCACCCAGTAGTGCCACTATAGTTAAGGGTCTGTCAGACTTTCCATTACGAGCCCCGTTTTGGGGGTGGGTGGCGTGAGTAGTCTCGTCTGGTTTAAATTGCCTTAGTCAGACACTTGGCACACGTTGGCAACTCACAAGGGTTTGGTTTTTTTCTCTGAATATTTAAATCTTCAGCCCCTTTCCATTAAAAAAAAAAAAAAAAATCCTCTTCGGGACTTTGAAACAAAATACTTGAATTTATTTTAAAAATTGCTTTGGTTTAAGTAATCTTAAGTAAACCTATCGCCGACGTTCAGGGAAGAATATTTAGAAACCAAAATTTGAACAGAATTGTTTCATCAGCAAGAAAAGCCAAAAAAAAAAAAAAAAAAAGCCCACGTACTGCTGACAAGCTTCTCTTCCTCTGCTTCTTGTATTTACTGTTCTCCACTCCCTCGTTTCACGGTTGCTGGTGGTGTCACTGCCTCTTGCTCTGCCCCAGGAGCGGCTGGGCTTCGCTGTGGATGGAGCTGGAGCTCCACCTGCTCTCCAAATCGCTCTCTCCAGTTTGCGGCGGCACTGCCGGTCCCAAAGGGTGACAGGCAGAAAGTAGATGTATAAGTGTTTAACACTGTCATTAATGTATTTTATGCCCATAGGAGCGCAAATGGACTTAAACTAGATTATCTTGGGATTTTAGGGTTTGGGTTTTGTTTGGGGTTTTTTGTCTCACTAAATGTGACTTAAGCGAGCATGGAATCTAGGGTGATTTTTGCTCCTATTAGTGTTTAAAGGTAGTTTTAGCAGTGACTTAAATGGATCAGGACCTACCTGATGATTCTGTAGGCTTTTCTATAGGTTGTTCAGATACTGCCAGCTGTAGGCTGTGTTAGTTTATAAAGTTGAGTTCCGATGGATAGTATCTAAACCACTGGGTTTACTGGGATTTTACAGGCCAGGACTGTTACGGTGCCTTGGAGACTGTGGTCATGTGTTAAGAGTAGTGTGGGTAATGGTATGGGCTTTTTAGTAACAGTATCTGAATGTAAAGAATGGAAAACCAAGAAATGTAGTTTATGTAGTAGTTGTTCTTCTTGCTTTAGAGTTCAAGGTCCAATGGTGTCCGAAGTTCCCGGTGTTGGTGTAGGTTCCCAGAAATCTGGGACCATAGTTTGAATGAAGTTGAGCATCTACTTTTATTAATAGTTTTTCAAGCCTTACAATCAAGCTGAATCATATATATATTTTTGCAAAAGAGTGTTTTCTTAGAACCAGTTGTTTTTATAAAGGACAGAGTGAGCACGTTAGAGGGGTATGGGTTAGGCTGGTTGCCGTTCTGTAATTCATGTCCAGAGGCCCGTTAGGATGGTGAGCTCTTCCTCTCCCAGCCCATCCTCAAACAAAGGCAAGTTCACGTCTTGCCAGGGGCTGGAATTCCCCTTCTTCCCTGCTCCAGCCCGTCCTTTGTGCCAGCTTCTTCCTCTCCCTTTTGTGCCTGGACTGGACAAAGGAACCAAAATCAATCTGGAAGATTTCCACTTCCCTGTATATATTGTTGCATGTCTGTAGCCCTTCAGAAAGAAGTATAAAGTGTTGCTGCTGAGTTTTTTTAATTCTGTTTTGGCCACCATATCTGCTGAACAGTTATTTTCTGTGTGGACAAAACAGCACACAAAGTATGAAAATACTGATGCATATAAAGTTACAATTTTATATTGCATCTTCTCAGTATTGAACACTTCCTCTCTAGTGATTTCAGAGTCCCATTAAAGTTAATGAGAGTTGAGACCTCTCAGCATCTTGCAAGTTCAGGCCGTTTCAACACACAACATAAAGGAAATGCAAATACTAAAATATTCCTAGCAACCTCACCCATGTTTTGTAGAGAACTCAATTTATCCTCGGATAAATCTATGTGTGTCTTCCATCCAGGACAGTTGGACTGAGGGGGCCGTATATGAAAAGTAGAAATTAGCCCTTGTGTAGGATTATATTTAGCAGTTTAACAAGGATTCAGCCATCATTTGCTCTTTCTGTGAACAAGTAAAAATTAATATCTTGCCTTTTGTATTTCTCAACACTATAAATCTTACAGTGTTAGCACCAGGTGGTACGTAATTCCAAACTCTGGTTTTAAAGAAAGAAATCCTTTTTTTTTTTTTTTTCAATGCCCTGCTTCTGTGATTTATTTTTCTTTACCAGACTTTGCAGTACTGGGGTTTTTATTATGAAAAAAAAAAAGTACAAACCCCAGCAGCAACACTGGGATAAAATTTATTAAACCTATTTAATTATTGAAAAATAATATTTATGTCTAAGTAAATTGAAAAGTTTGTTTATATTGTTAAAATATTTTTCATTCACTGGTGTTTCTTATTGATGTCTATTAATTATCCTGAAAACATCCCTTTAGTAGGGGTTAATTATCTATGCATAAAATGTGGTCTGTGTTTGAGCTGCAAGGATTCTGAAGCCACACTTCAGTCATTAAAGGGAAAAAAAAATTCAGCTCGGAGCTAATGTTAATACAGCTATGAGTTTGCATGGTTTTCTGTAAACAAAAAAAGTTGCTTTTTGAAGAAGCCTAACTTGGAAAAATACTTTCCTTAAAAAAAGAACACGAGATAGGTTAAAATAACAGTACAATGAGAATCTCAGTGCAACCTTAATTGAAACTGGTTATGAGTCTCAGTCTTGCACCTCATTCAAAATATTGCAAGCTTAAATTAACGCTTTATTGTTATTGTTACTTTAAATATATTAATACAGGAAGCACTTTTAAACTTTAATACATAGTATTTGTATATTCCGGTTTTAATTTACATTATTCATTAGGACAGCATCTCGAATAATCAAAAGCATTTTGCTAGTGTTATCACTATAAAACTTGTGGAAATCTTGTTTGTTAAAAGAATCTTTGTGGCTTTGACTAAAAAAAAAAAATAAAAAAGCAAGCAGAAAGATCTGAGCAAGACATTTAAACTAATGAATCAAAATCAGATATGTGGTCATTATTGGCTGATTATTACTCCATCTGCTCTGCGCTAACGTGAAAATCAATTACTGTGTCTCTTTCCCACTGACAGCGTATGTTGATGGGGCTGGCGAGGGATCTTCGCGGGATTGCCTTTGCGCTGAACACAAAGACCAGCTACACCATGCTGTTCGACTGGATGTATCCTTATTACGCTGTGACAATACCCGCTCTGTGCGCAGAGGGATGCCAGGCCCCTTGCATTAGTTTAATAGTATGGCACAGTGGGGAAGAGGAAACAAAGCTAAATGAACTAATGTGTAATCAGCTAAAATTACAGCACAATGGCAACCATGCAGTTAACTGGGAAGGACCACAGCGAGGTCACTTTTTTGTTGTGTCACACTGCTCGGCTAGGAAACGTATCCGAGTGCTCTTCTTCCCTCCGTGAATCCCTAATGTTTTCTTTTCTTAAAAAAAAAAAAAAAAAAAGGCCGTGAGGCCGTGTCTTTAAGTGCAAACACAACGTACCTACATTTGGTTTAACATCGAAAGTGCTTAAAAAATACTATACAAGTGCTATCTGGGGAGATTTCTCTCTCTGGTATGAATCATGTCTTTAATTTAGTCAGTTACTTTCTATTTATGTCAACTCTATTAATATCCCGACACCTGCAGTCTTCTTGATCCAGGAGAAAATGGACATCTGCAAACAAAATCCAAATCTTTAGACTGCAGTTTCCTTCAATAAGTAATGATAATGGAACTCTGTTTGCTTTAAATATTGTATACATTTTTATGCCAACAAATGCAATAATACTCATGGGTATTTTCTTAATACTAAAGAGAAATGTTTTGTATTTGTAAAAATACAGGAGCTGTAATTCTTTCTTCGGGCACACAGTCGTATAAGTAACAAACTGCTGAAATACATAGTGAAGGAACTATGAAATTATTTGGTTTATAATTTACATCCCTCAAAGCTATGGAAGTTAATTTTGTATTTGTTTATTTTATGGACAGAAAAAAATTAATATTCAAATACAATTATGTGCTTTACTAAAAATAATGTTTTTAAAAATATTTTTATTTTAAATAAATAATGACAACATATTGCTCACTGATAATGTGCCTGGTTTAGAAAGAGGAATGCATCAATACAGAATTGCAACTAGGAAATTAGCCTTTAAGGACTGAGAAGCTGTAGGGCAGAGCGTGGTGTGACCTGATAGATGTCCCTGTGCGGTGGGCAGTAGGGTCCTGGTGACCATGCAGATAAGTCCTGTTTAAGACCCTCACAAGCCTGCAGTGATTGTGGCTGTGCGCAGGGTCAGCGGGCAGAAAGTAAACCCAAACTGAAAGCAGCAACATCTTTCTCTTAAAAATCGGTGGAAAGCATCCCTTAAATTTCAGTTTTAGAGGACTGGAAGGAAAAAAAAATAATAACCAAACCACAAACTACTGAAGCCAGACTGTGAATTAGCATCTCATTTTCTAGTGGGCACCATTGGGTACATTTAACTTCGTTAGTACTGTTTGTGCTTGTGTTCCCCTAAAACTCAATAATAAAATCAGGAAGATATGTAAAAGCAGCTCAGTGCTGCTTCCATTTCAAAAGCTTTTTACTTTCTTTTCCCCAGTACAGCATACGAGTATGATGCCCTTCTCCCGTGCAGAGCTGCAAATCTCCAGTTGTTAGAGGAGGGATAACAGAGATTTACCTCCTCTCCATTTGAAGGAGATGGATTCATCCATGGAGGTGTTTCTTTGTACAAGGATATATAATCCTCAGGACCCTTTCCTGATTTTTTTTTAAATTAATTTATTCCTTCCAGTTTACAAATTAAATTTATTTCAAATAAATAAAAACAACCTCCAACTTTTGGATTTCATTATTCTGCATTAACAATAGAAATAGCTTGAAACGTAGCTTTGTGTGGAATTCAAAGCTCAGGCCTTCTCAGTTTCTTTTCCCTTGCACAGGATGAGGGTTGTTTTTTTTTTCCCCTCGTTA
Organism: Gallinago undulata; assembly: GCA_026546715.1. Taxonomy (NCBI): domain Eukaryota; kingdom Metazoa; phylum Chordata; class Aves; order Charadriiformes; family Scolopacidae; genus Gallinago; species Gallinago undulata. Next base: position 31,945,253 of record JAOTQQ010000052.1, on the reverse strand, counting down.
CCTTTGGCTGTAAAGGAAAAGTGTGTGTTTCTGTTCAGTGGATTTCACCTCCTTTGGCTGAGTCCAGCTTCACCCAGGTATCGATCTGAAGCATTAGAGCAGAATAAGCTGCTGTTACCACAACTCCTATTTACTGTATATGAAGGCAGAAGGGTAAATGGGAGGAGAAGGGAGGCTCAGATGCCAATTTATCATAAAAGTTTAAATATCCTTTGATCAACATACTTGTTTTGTAATTTCAAATATTAAATGGTTTTAAAAGCAAAAAAAACACCCTGGTTTTCAAACAGATTTTATTCTGATATGTTTGAAGTCCCAGTATTTCAATATTGAACATGGCAAATACAGAATGTTAGCCAAAATAAATCTGATTTACATGCATTTCTTCAACAAATAAAAAATACAAAGAGGTAAGGGATAAAAGGCTAAGCTTTTAATATATCATAAGCTGATGTTTATTCTCTGTTGAAAACTATCAGAAATAGTCACTTGTAAATTGCTGGTAGAAGAATGTCTTGATAAACTTTCCAAGTGATTGCAGGAAATATTTTGGTTCTCCTTTGTCCATAACAAACCAAATGACTTTCGGTAATTTCTCACCTGAGACATTCTTCTGGTTTTTCTCATGGCAATATTTAGGATTTAAGTTTTGTCCAGTAGATGGCAAAAATGAGCAGAAATCATTTCTTTTAAGTCCTTTTGGTCTAGGGAAGGGAGGGAGGAAGGGAGGGGGAGGCACAGGGGACACCGTTGTACCTTGTATGTTACCGTTATGATTGAGTTATTAGGATCCTGCTTTGGAGGTGCATCGTCAAGTACGCTGAAGCTGGGCTGGATTGCCAAATAGGGCTGGTTTGTAGCAGCCTTGCTTATACTAATTGAGTTTCTCTAGCAAATCAGGCTCCTTGGAAAAAGGCCAAAGGCTTTTCATAATTGTATTGACAAGAAAATGAATATGATAAATGGTGTTCATTCAGCTGAGACAAGATTTATAGTTTTCCTCTGGCAAGGGATGAAGAGAAAATACTTATAATAATAGTAAAATTTGTTTTAAGGTTGCATTAGGTGATCTCTCAAAAGACTTCATTAAAATATTTCCAAATATTTTAAGCAGCTTCAAGTGTTAACTATAGCATCTTCCCAAAGTATCCAATAATGGAAGATGAAGAAAAACATCACACAAACAAACAAAACAAAACAAAACAAAAAAACCAAACCCCAAAACCCTGGATATGAAAGTCATTTATTCTTCCTGAAATATTGATATGTCAAGCTGTCAATGGTGATTCCAGTTCCAGAGCTTTGGAAAGTTTATTTGCCTTTTGTATTCTGAACGTGGGGCCTCGGTAATTTGTAGGTCAGTCCTGGACATGCAGGTGTGGCCTGAAAAAACCTGTATTACCAATTAGAGCAGAATCAAAACCTGTTTGGTTTTATTTTCTTAGCACTGATGATTCTCCTTCCATATTTCATTCTGCTATTTGCTTGAAGACTGCCTGGATAAGGTGTTGAATGTTTAATCTCTTTTCCCCCATACTAATATCAGGCTGTAGTCCAAGGCCCTTGGTCTCGCAGTCGGGTTTGTCCGTGGAGATTCAGTTGTGAGTTCAGGGCAATACCCACTTTTTTGTTACTTTCATTTCGTGTTTCTTACGGTTAGGTGGGAACCCATAGGCGATTTTTTTTTTCTGTGTTTCTCCCAGTTGATTCTCAGTATTTAATGACTTCTGTTGTCTGTAAAAGAAAAAGGTTGCAATAAGAAAATGGGTTGCAAGAATAAAATTATTAGGTTGCCTCAGAGTTGCAGTCAGTGCATGAAATTGCCTGCCTATTTAAGAACATCTATAGATGTCTATAGACACTAAGTTTACAGGAAAGCGTTCTGCCATTGAGATGTTTTATCTAGTGGCCATCTAAAAGTTCTAATTTACTGAGATATTCGGATGTCTGATTGAACGCAGCTTCAGATGTGGATCAATAGAACAAGCAAAACAATCTTTTCACCAAACTACGATTGTTACGTATTTATCCAAATTCCTATTGTATTTCTTAATAAAGCCACATAGCATCATAGAATGGTTTGGGTCGGAAGGGACCTTAAAGCCCCCCCAGTGCCACCCCCTGCCCTGGGCAGGGACACCTCCCACCAGACCAGGTTGCTCCAAACCCCATCCAGCCTGGCCTTGAACCCCTCCAGGGATGGGGCAGTCACAGCTTCTCTGGGCAACCTGGGCCAGGCTCTCACCACCCTCACACCAAAGAAGTTCTTCGTGCAGCAGTAAGATGGCTTTTTAAAAATTATTCTATTTTTGAATAACTAGATTTTAAAATTTATGTGTTTTAGGGATTCAGGATTAGGTACAAACTTGAGAGAGCCAAACAAACAGCTGTAGAGATTGAAGTTTCCTCATCACAAGAGAAGAGGAGAGCACATTTTCGCATGGAACAAGGCTTCCTGATCAGTAATCTGTTTGTAATAGTTGCATTGATTCAAACCTCAGTGTCGTTTGTTGCAGTTTGAATTCCTTGGAGCTAGAGCTGACTGGTCAGGTCACGTTCATGATTTAGCCAGATTCCTTGAAGCATGTGGTTTAAAACACTCAACAATAATATTCTGTTTAAAACCAATTTATTTCAGTTTATTGGATTTATAAAAGAAATGATAAAGTGCCAAAGCCTTTCTGTTGGCCCTAGTTTTTCTAAAATTTGTCTGCAGTCTCCTTGTCAATGAATATGGACTCAATGCTTAAGTTTTTTAATTAAGACAGCTATCTAGTTTATCCCTGCAGTGCCTCAAGCAGCTGATGGCAAAAATGCCTGCGTCTTTAGGTGCCCTCCATCTGTCTGCAGAGCGGGGTCTGACGGCTTCAGCCTCCGCCAGAGCCACAGTGAACTTTCCCTACGTGACCCTGTCCACGTGTCCTAGGAACGTGTAAGCCCTTTCTGTATTTCAGACTTCTATTTCACAACCCCATGTTGAGTGCTCGGCCCGTGTTCTACTCTGTAAAATGCACAATAGTTGCCTTTATTCTCTGAATAGCCTATAGTATTCACCTAAAAATAGTCGCTATTTCTCGTATGGTTAAATAAAGCAAAATTATATGACATGAAGCAAAGTTAAAAGTTAAAAATAAGTTTATTATTAAACAAAGCCATTGACTAGATTAACTAGATCATGTTTAATAGCAAATTTATAGTTAAAATCTCTTGGTCCAGCATAACAAAAACTGTTTCGTTCTTGACCATTCAAGCTGTGGTACCTCATTTCTATTTACCTATCTTCATCCTTATCCAAATAAACTTTTTTTCATCATGTTGAGAAAACTAGGGGTCAGCTTTGTATCAAATTGTTGCATACTGATGTTTTTATTAGTGATCAGTTTTTATTAGTGATTTTTTTTATCACAGATAGGTTGATGGTTGGACTAGATGATCTTAAAGTTCCCTTCCAACATGGACAATTCTATGATTCTATAGGATATTTTGATACAGTCAGTAACTCGTAAGATTTCTTTTAAGTTACATAGCAGAGTCTACTAAACTTTTTTTTTTTCGGTATTACATCCTTTTAAATCCTACTTGAGAAGAATGGATATCTCTGGGGTGCTGATGAGCAAACAGCTCTCCTGAAATAGTTCTCAGAAATCATAACTTTTCTCAGCTCCCTCACGCATTTTGGCTGAATTCTCTTCTTGAATGCTCTGGAAACATCTTCAGACAATCAAATTGCTCCCTACCCTTTACGTAGCAAATACACCATATATGAGGAGGCACTGAAATTTGGGGGCCAGAATTTGCTGATATGTAAATTTGTGTTGTTTTTAAATTAAATTGCCATTTGTGACTTATGCCCTTCATTAAAAATCCAAGCTAATTTTATATATGTACTTACAGGTTAGCTTCACATATGCAAACTGCTTTCCTTTTCCTTCATCACAGCTGTGGTATATTAACTATTTCCTACCGTTCATGTTTCCAAAGGATTTAGTCTTCTAAGCACAGACTTGCTTAAATTTACCAGTTCTGGTGGTGCCTCTGCCAGATTGAGCTGCAGGGTTTGTATCTGGCCCACCCCTCTGATGGTGTAGAACGCTTTTAGGGGAAGTTATTTCACAAGATGTCATTTGATGAGTACTTTCTTTAACTCCTTTGGTGAAGATACCCCACCTACATCTCTGTTCTGCAACGAGCGATCGAGCTGTGGTACAGCGAACCTGCCTTCACAACCCCCATCTTGAAGCTGATGGCAGAATTCATGCAAAACAGGTAAGAGGCACGTGAAAATTGTACAAGTGGTGAGAACTGCAATGAAAAGCATTCTCTGATCCATCTTCCTGTCCTTTGGTTATCTTCATCATGGCTGACTTTGACTCCTAGACAGCTACTTCTGTGTTTTGGAACAAAATTCGCAGCAGAGCTGAGCTTTCAGCGTCATTGTCTTGTTTCACCAAAATGGTAGATGTTCCAAAATCAGCTGGTAAGGATTAATTACAGGAATATATATGAGAGACTACTGTGATTTTTATATTCACTGTTAGTGGAAGTGTATGCTTTAACCAGGGATAGCTACTGACTATAATTAAATATTGGGAAATTGTCTGCTGTCAAGATTTGCTGCAGGCTGAAATTTTGCCTTAAGCCGAGCAGCGCACATATGTGCCTGTAACACCACAACTCCCTTTGCAGTTTCTTTTGCAACTCAACTCTTCCAGCCAAAATCGGGAAGAAAGGTGTCTGATACAGCAATATTTATAATCAGCATGTAGGTAATTTCTCCCACTAAATCTAAAATCTTCTCTGTGGGCTAACTGACGAGGCCTCAAAATAATTCTGGGAGGTGATTTCAATACTTGACGTTGCAGTAGTTAGAATGAAATCCCTGTTTCACCAACAGTAACAGAATAATTTATTTGGGGAAATTATCATTACGCTTGGAAATATTTAATGTGTTGCCCAAAAAAAAAGTATTTTTAAATGGAATATTGATAGTTGAGGTCTCTGTGCTGAGCATCTTCGTGACTGATGTAATTGAGAGTTTTCAGCAAAGAAGTATGTGTTATGGTTTCTCATTTTGCCTTGCAAATCAAACTTTCGAGGAAAAAGCTTGAAATATTTGAAATGTGAAAAAAAAAAAAATTTAGTTTAACCTAGTGATGGGAAATTAGTGCCTTAAAGTTCTGACCTGTCTCCCCGTCAAACGCTGGTGTGTACGATGGGCGCTGCATCCCTGAGAGGCTGCGCAGATCTTAAGGCAGAGTTTCCTCTTTCTTGTTCGTGATGACTTCACGCGACTCCCTCTTTGGTTCGTGTGGGCTAATTACATCTTTTATCCTGGTAGCAGTATAACAAATTATTGTAAGAGTTTAACCTATTTTTATTCACGATGCAATGCACAGGCAGCATATTTTAATAGTGCTGCAACTTGTTTTGAGGAAGAGATTGTTAAAGTGTGAGCACAGCACTCTAATAGTGATAAACAAAAGCGAAGAAGAACTGGAAGAGTAAATCTTATGCAAAAGACAGCTCTTCAAGCTACTTTCCGTATTCATGTTATTCTGCTACCTATTGGTATTGCTGCCGTGTTCCCATTAGAAAACAACATCTGGGAGGGTGTTTTTTCAGGAGCTGTGTACTGCATTAGCTTTTACAGGTTCAGATGCGTTGTACGATGTACTTTGACGTGGTTAAAATGCATTACAGGGGGTCAGATTGTGCCTTGTGCCACGCTGATGCTGTTGATCAGATGATGTGCTGGGTTTGGGTTTTCTGCCTCTGCCAGGCATTTCCATTTTGTGCATACGGAATACACAGATGTTCTATTCATTTTTAAGGCATGTTTTATTCATTTATAAACACACAGATTTACTCCAGACTTTGCAGCGAAGGATCCTGCAAATAGGGACTTTGGGCAACAAAAAATTGGACTTGCAGAAAGAAAGATACCTGCTGCTGTCTCTGGGGTAGGAGAGATACGAGGACTCCACCTTTGGAGCAGAAGTGGGTGGTCAGCCAGGGAATACTCTGGTTTACATCACTCAGTGATGGCTCAGGAACCTCCCCAGGGAAGTGGTGGATCCCCCAGCACTTGTAAGATCCAGCTGGACAGGCTGCTGGGCCATCTTGGCCTAGACCCTGCGTTTTCCAAGAGAGGCTGGACCAGATGATCCTTGAGGTCCCTTCCAACCTGGGATTCTATGGTTCTATGACTCCTTTCCCTTTCAGTCCAAATAAGCACTAAGGGTAAGCTTTGTTAAAGTTATTTAGAAGCTTAAGTCCTATATTTAAAGTTAACTTTTAGGCCTGAACTGGAAGTTGAGCTTCTTTATCCCAAAGATAAAGGTGGAAAGATGCCGCGGGGACCTTTGGCAAGGATGGTTGGGTATCCAGATTGGGAACAAAGTGGTTCTTGTTGGCTTTTGTAATACCTGTGCATCGGGGAGACAATGGTGTAATCATCTTCAGGTCTGAATGCTCATAAAAAGCATGCATGACTGTTCACACTCGGAGAACTGACTTGCTTAGATGTAGCAGAATAACCAATGCTGATTAGTTTATTTTTAAAAGCTATACAGATGCAAAGGAGAGTGAAAGTTAGCCTGACCGTTTGGATTATGGAGCCTTGGTACCATTCTTCTGAACTGTGCATGGGCCCAAGATGTTTGCGGGTCTCTGAAAGCTGTGTGTGTATTGTCCACTCACCTTTTCTGGTTAAAATTGTTCTGTCTTTTGTCAGAGGATTGTTTCTTTGGCAACATATGGAGATAACTAAAGATAACATATCATTGGACTGAAAACTAGAATTAGTTCATCAAGTAATAGTCCCGTGTAATCAGGAAATTTTTTTTTGTTTTAGGAATGAATCCATTGCAGTTTTCTGCTTCGATGACCATCTGAATATTTTTGCTGTTATTTTTTAGATCGCAACGTTTAAATTTTGATGTATCATCTCCAAATGGAATTCTTCTCTTCAGAGAAGCTAGTAAAATGATTTGTACGTATGGTAGGTATCATTAATGTTTCCTCTGCAGTGTGATTCTTTATCTGTCTGGTGCTATGAAAGTCCCGTAGTGCCTATGGCTGAGCAGGGGTGGTTCTGTGGAATGGGCAGCAGGACTGCAACGTGCCACAGCCAGTGCCACCCCTCTGTAAGGCACAGAGCCCACGTGGCAGACCTTTGGCAGACCTGTGGAGCTCATGGACTTTCCGAGACCGAGGTTCATTCAGGTAGCATCGTGGCTTGTATCGCTTTTTTAACTCGAATGCCTGTCTTCTAGAATCAAAATGTATTTCAGCAACGATACAAATACTCATGAGGTGTTTGATCGACGCTACTGATTGATAGGTGTGGGTTGATTTTATATATTCAAATTATATTCCAGCAGTTCCAAAACATAATAGGCCCGTAACAGCTTTACCCTAGAGCGCTGTTAGAAGTGTTTATAATAAGTTGCTCCATTTTACTACTCCCACTCATGCATGCAAGAGCAACAGGTCTTTGACACCGGCAGTTTATATTACACTGCACCTCATTTTGTAGCTGACAATTTTGCTTTCTAAATATTTTGAAAGGAACATTACCAAGTTTTTGTAGAGCAACCTCATTTGTGCTTTGTGTAAACAGGAAGAGCCATAGATGTCCCGTTACTTTTAAAGACAGAAAATTGGTGCATTTAGTGGATTCAGGTTGCTTTTGGGGTCTGGAAACTCTCTATATAAAAAAAAATCAAATGTAATTTTGATCTGTAGGGCATGGAAGCAGTATACGCAGAGTGCATGTAGCATTTGCTTATGGTAGAAAAAATTACATGCAAGTAACTCTCACTCCTTGCAAAATCATTTTTCTGTTTCTTTTTCAAACATACCTGGTAGTAGGCTAGCCTATTTTTTTCAGCTATGTTCTGCAGTGAATTTGTTAGAACAATTAAGCAAAATGAAAATAAGGTTTTCCATGTATGAAAAGAACAAGGTAAACTTTTAGATTTTACTACTCTAGTTCTGTTAGCCTTTGTACTTAATTGCTATAAGCTTTCTTCTGATGATTTAACAAAAAAAATCAAGTGTAGTCATGATGGTGCTTCAACCCTACTTGTCTTGTGGTACCCGATCCCACTGCAGTTATATTTTCCTTTTTAATCTTTTTTTTATTCCAGTCAGCCTTTACCATCCTTTCTGCGTTTATGAAAATGATACCGTATGATTGGGCATCCATTCATCTCTGTTGTTGGCATCAAGTTTCTAAACCTTGCTGAGAAAAGCCCACTAGCTGGTTCCAACCTGCTTCATTCCTAATTCATGCCTAAAGAACACTTTTTGAAGAAACCTTTTGCTTTCAGCTGTAGCCTCTATGGTGTGTATGTGAAGTTGATAAAATTTTCAGCCCTAAAATACTGATAGCTGTTGCACATAAAGACCAGTCAACATTTTGTGGCTCACGCTAGAATTTAATTATGCGACGTGAAATGAAATTTCAGGACGGTGTGGATTTAGGACTTAAAACTAAGCAGTGGAGATGCAGAGCCCGTTGAAGCTTGTGTCCAAACACACGTTGTCCTCTTTGTTAAATTATGTGGAAGATACTCAGGGCTGTGTGGCATCTATCTGGAGATGTGTGCCAGAGAAAGAACTGAAATGACCACTAGAGCTTCATCTCACACTTCTCTTTTGTGTCTCTCATGACTCTCTTCCTGTGGAAGGATGATGTCTTACTCCACACAGGTTTAAGAGGAGAACTGTTCCTCATGTCCTCCAAAAGAAAAATTTAATATCAGCTATCAACTAAAGGTGGAGGAAAGACGTAGATGTGGGAGAAAGCCTCCACTCAATATATGTATAGTTGGGTTTTTATTATTTTAGTTTTAAGACACATTCATATTATCATCAGTGTCTGAAAGGGCCCCATCAGTGAGCATTCCCCTACATAGGTGTGATATTTAGAGGAATTGTTCAGGTTATCTTTTCTGTGAGTGACTGCCAATATTTATTCCGGGACTCACTGCAAAGTCAACGTGAAAGGACCTCCCAGTGCAGTGGGCTGAATCGGGCACTTGGAGAGGAGATTCCAAAGACTCCAGCTGGCTCTGGACTGGCACAGATGGGTGGCACTGGCCGGCCCATCACTGCGGCACAGCTGTGGAAGCTCTAATAAACAGCCCAGATTAGCTCTGTTTCAAACCACTACAGCGGTCACTAGCTTACAGTCTAGGAGGGTTTTACTGCCCACTGTAAGTATTTCGAGTTAGTGCAATTAATCAGCTTTGGATAATTGCTGTTAACATTTTTAGCCTTTATCGCCAATTACTAGATTATGAGATTTCCATTACAGTGTACGGAAGGACATAACTCTTCTGGAAGTGTGTTGTAAGGATTCATTACTTTAGTTTGGTATGATCTTTTGAACATATAAATTCCTATAAAAATATTGATACTAAGGGATTTTGCATTAATTTCAAATGCCTTCCTGAAAATCTTAATAGTTGTGCTTTTAAGAAAAACTTTAATCCATAATACTCAGTAACTTTTAAGTGTATTTGTCTTTTAAGCATACATAATCTTGGCAGACATCTGGGAAAAAATAAACAATTAAACTAAGTAATGATCACCAAAATTCACTTTGGTGTCCTTGAGCAGCGTTTCCAGCCCCACATTTTGAAAAATTGTATGATTCAGTTAAAAGAATGAATGCATACGTGCCTTGTAATCCTTGGGTTCAGTGCTCAAGTTTTCTGCTCTGCCATGACTGCAAGTAACAGAAAATTCTGAACATAGTTGAGATTCTCACTTTCAGCTTGATTTTATGGCTGAAGCATTAGGGAAGAAAATAAAAGACACACAGTAAATGTCAAGAGATGACACCAGCCAGTATATGCTCATTTATCTTCCACATCAGCCAAACCTCTTGTCTATGCCTGCAGCTTACAGCCCACTCCTTAAAGGTGATCAAAAAGACACTTGAAACTCATGATAGATTTGATTGAAATCTAAATTATAATTGCCTGTTTAAGCTGAGAGAAATACAAAGTGGTGACGTGAGACAGAGGCAGGGAGAATAGAAGCAAACATCTTCTGTCATCACACTGTCCTGGTGGGAAGATCCTTCCTTTTTTAGTCTGGGTTTCAGTTAATCCATTGACCTGAGGGGGTTGCCATAAACTCCACCCAAACTTCTCTCATCCCTGAGAAGTTCTTCTTTCTTCCCTGAGAAGTTCTTCTTTCTGTCACCTGGAGACCGGGCCGTCTTTGCTCCTCTTGGTAGTCCCTGTCTGACCACCAGGCTCCCAGCTCTGCTTGCCTCTTACCTTGCCTCCTCCTGTGCCCTGCACAGGGAGAGTTTCCTTCTCACAGCTCAGCACCTCTCCAGGGAAAGGCTTGCTCCCTCTCCAGCAAACTGTGGCCTAGCCTGGTTGGTCTTCTTTCTTAGAAGAGTATTACACGCAAACAATAAAGGAAAATATGTCTAAATTGCACTGTACTTCCATTGGTAAGTGAAATTTAAATTTATTTTAGAACAGGATTTTTCCTTCTTTTCTCTCACATGCACCAATATACTGAAAATGTTCGTAGAAGTATTATTTTCAGAAATTTCACCTGCACCACCAAATTAAACATGACGATTTCCAGTTACGGCTTAGGTCCACTGGAAGTTGTCTTGCTATATAACCTGTAGGTACAGAAAGATGGGATCTGGCATTCATCTCTGCCCTGTCAACATGTAGGCAAGGAACTAGTACCTGAAACGAGGTGGCATCAGGTGATTCTTCTCCCCGACATCCCAGCACAGTGCACTGGGGATTATGACATCATGCTGGATTTTTCCTAAGTCTGCACCACGCTGGTCAGTTTTGGGTAACGCACTCTGCAAATCTGGCCACCTTCAGGTGATGAAAATCATCTAGAATTAATATGTGGATTTGTTTTGTGCAAACCCTGTGCTGTTGTTTCCATGGGAGGAGCTTTGAAACAGACACTTAGTAACCCAGCACATCGCTTGCTTTCCATCTTCAAATTCTGCCAACATTTGTGATGTCCATGTATATCTGAATGGTACCCTCATGCCATGCCCTCATGCAGTATGTACTGCAAGCTCTGGGCTTGGGCTAAAAATAAAAAGGGCAAGAAAAAGGTAGAACTCTGTTTCTGGGTGGTGAATGTATGCGAACGCTTGTGAGTCTGGATGCAGAAATCTCTTTAATTCTAGACTAAAGCATATATTCTTTTCTTCTCTAGACTAGCATACAGTCATT
>JAOTQQ010000052.1:31917009-31933913 GCA_026546715.1 Gallinago undulata | reverse complement strand
AATGCCTATTTTTAAGGTAACACTAAGCATCTCCAGTTGTCAGTGAATAAAATGTAAAATATGAATTCTTTGCAGTTTTGAGAATTAGCGTCTCAGCGAGTGTTTAATTCCGCTTCACGACTCCAGCTTTGCCATGAGGGTAGTTCTAGGGCACCCTGTCTTGCTCGTTTATCACCGACGCTGATCCAGTGCTGAAGACAACTCGGAGATGTCTTTGCAAATGTTCCGAAGATGTAAAGCCTGGCGTAGGATGCGAAAAGCACTTAGATAGTCAATTATCCTTGTTAGGGCTCTGCAGCTGCTTGGCAAGGGGTGTTGTGCCTTGTCCATTACGGCTGGAGCCAGTCTGAGCGAGCGAGAGTGATTTAAAATAAACAACTGAGAGGAGACAATTGAAAGGAGTTGGAACAGTATCGTCCTCCGTTCTTCATCCCCAATATATTTCACTTTTAATTCTGTATGTACGAGTCTCCTTACTACGTGTTTTTGAACTCCCGGTTGTATAGGAGTGATGTTTCGGGGCATCCTGGGACCAGCTATTTTTGTTTTGTGGTTTCTTTACATTTTAGTAAACCTCTTCCCTTTCATTATAGGAGACTGACATAAAAATAATATTTTCAATATGCTGTTTTTATTTATCTACATTCTGTCATGATATACTTTGATGTAAGTTTTTAATTTTGCTTCAGCTTTCAGCTGTTGTAGCAGTTACTGCTCAAGGTCAGCGACGAGGTTACCCACAGTAGCACAAAACAATTTCCTGTTCTCACAGCCCAGGTAGCATTTGGATGTGGATTAAATTCTACCACATTTTCCAGTAGCCAGACACAATTATTTCTAATGAGCTTTAAATTGCTTCCAGAACGTGTATTTCAAAACTTAGTGTGGTAATCCATTCCGGGCCAGCAACTTCCTAAGATAACGGTGCTTCCTCAAAATTTTGGTTCGAGTGATTCTTGCCGTATAGCAGGTTATCTCTGATCAGCTGCTCAGCCTAAAAGTGGAGTTCTCTCTGGGCTCGGTCGCCGCTGGTCCGCTCTCCTCTCTTGCCATAGAGGTCCCAGAATATATTGCTCCTCATTACTGACTCAGATTCCATATTCGGTTTCTTTTGGCAAATTTTCCTTGGCGCTGGGCGTGCTCCTTGTGCTGATTTGAGAGGCTTTATGCAAGTTTTGTTGTTGTGGAAAGCTTTAAAAAAAAATCAGTTTTTGAAGCTCCCTCTCATCTTTATGATTCATGGTTTCCTTTCCTTTTCTATCTATGGTTACTTCTTTATACTGCCCCAGCATTCCGAGTGCCTGGAAAGCATACATTCAAAACCATCTTTATGGGGCAGTGGTGAATAATAAAAATAGGAAAGGGGAAAAGGCAAAAAACACTTTTTCTCTATAAACGTGATAGATTTTCACAACCTTTGTTTAATCTCACCAAAGTCTTTTTTTATCTTCATCTAATTCACACACGTTAAAACGTGATTTATTTGTATTATTATACGTAGCGCTTATTGGAATGAAATCTAGAACAAGCCCTGCTTAAATGAAACTCAGCCATAAGGAAATCATTTTTGTATTATAGCTTCTACTGTAAAAGCAATTAAGAAGGAGAGCTGAAAGGGGAGCTGCCTGTCCTGACATGCTCCCGCATCCAGGAGGGAGCGAGGGAGGCGATGAGCTGCGCACAGAGCTCTGGTGCATCTTGCCCGTGGGATTCCCAGCCACGGCGATTTTATCCTCCCTCACACCATCCCAGTTTGGTTTTTTAACTGGCTTTGTGTTCCCCCTTCGCATACACAGACTTTTTTCCTTCCAGCTCCTTTGTTTCCATCCTAAGGAGTCGGTGGGTCATGAAATGCTCACGTTCTCAGCTAAATTAAAGCCCTGATTTCCTAATTAGCACTTTTTCCCAGTGTCTTTAAAAATCCTTTTCTGATTCCTGTCAGAACTTTGTATCGCCTCTGAGGCTCAGAGAGTTTATAATTTTTGTAACTGACGTTGCTGTTGAATGCAGGGCAAAAAGTTGTATTAAAGGAAAATATTGAGAATTTTGAAAGTGAGTATATTTTGAGATTGTGCGATCCAATTTCTTCCGCATTAAGAAGAAATTTGTGCAAGTTGGATTTTTTCATTTGATTTTTAACTCAGGAGTGACACCAAAACGTCACTGATTAGTCTCTACAGAGTTTTCATTTTGACAGGAGCTATGAATTTCAAACACAATTTTGAAATTCAGCTTGTCAAAGGTCACTTTTATGTTGATTTCATTTCTTTAAATTGTTTCTTTTAACAATAGGAGTTTATAAAATTGTATTTTGGTCCTCCACTACAGGAATTATAAATGTAAGCATATCCTCAGCAGCTGAGGAGTTGTTCTTGACCTGATTCCAAGTACCTCGGTAAATTAGTTTATGTTCAGTAGTATCCATGGTGTGTAAAAATATTCCCCTGAAGCTCCTGCTAAATGTTACAAGTAGATCTTTCTTTTCTTTTTTTTTATGTAGTCAGGCATAGCACTGTACTTCATATTTTTTTCAATAACTAATGGTAAAACACTAGTCTTTGTTCTAGTTCTGCATCCCTTGAATCGTCGGCTGATGGCTCGGGGCGTTGGTAACAGCCACCGCGTGGTCTTTCACCTCTGCTGCTGATGTGAAATCAGTGCTTCCCGCTCTCAGGCCCTCTTAAAATGAGCCCATGAACACACAACTGTTCTCCGTGGACTCTCTCCACTTGCAAAAAGCGGCTTTTAATCTCGCGTTGGACCCAGGTTCTTCTCAGGGTTTTCATTAGAAGGGAGAGGCTCCAAATGCCTCTTCTGCAGAGGGGCAGCGGAGCTTGTGCCTTCCGATAGTGAATTCTTTACGCTGTCAACGGATGGAAAGTTTTAATTATAGGGTGATTTTTTTTTTGTGAAGTGATAAAAATGGTAGATCAGCACTATTGGGTACCTCGTAGAATTCGTGTTCCCAGGCTAAGGGATTCCTGAGGGTTTTTTCAACTTCTCTCCTCATCATTCTGTTTTTTCCATCCTCTTCCAATTAATTTCCATATTAAGTACATAATTGCCTTGTTGACAAGTTCTAAGCTCTTTTCTGTCTGTCGTTGTGTATTACACTGAGTGCTTCAAGGGCCCAGGATTTCACCATGTTGTTCTTGGAGACCTCAGCTATAAACTCAGGGCTCTTACTTTCTGGGATCCAGAACTTTGTCTTTCCTTATTTCTGTTATTAGAGTGGATTTTCAGCAGATAATTTAATAGTGGAGACCAGATAAGGTTAACTTTTTTGCCCTAAGAGTTGTACGCTGTTTGCATAGTGGCTTTCAAAAATGGTGTGAACCTTCTCATTTTCTCTCTCAGACAGAATTTTGTATTTTTTTTTAATTTTTTTCCAACACAATTTGAAATTCACTGGTCTTTCTCAGTAATTAACCAAATGAGTAACCTTGTCAGAAGGATTGTTAACTTAAAATTACCTGGTTTTATGTAAATGCCATTTCTCCAGAATGTAAAGCATTACAATAAATTAATATCTAGGTACACTGGAAGACATTTTTCATTTTCTGAAATATTTTACTTTTCAAAGAGGACTTTTGGGATACTGGTCATTTTTAGAATAACAGAAATTTAACACCATTTAGAATTAATTTCTATGTAGTAGCAGTTACTGGAATTGTACCTTCTTCCCCAGTTACACAGTGATCATGCCTACAGCAGTTGGGGAAGTGGAGGTGCTCTCATATGCCCATTTACAGTATCAAAACCATTCTGTATTTTCTTTTTTTTTATTTATTTTTTAATTTAGAGGTTTTGATTTTGATTGCAAGTGATCATCTTTCCTACCTAAATATTTGATATTACTCCTACCTTCTATAATCCTAGTGATGACATTCCCGGTTCTTATAGACCTCAGTCACTTCTAAGAAATCCCTGATCCTACTCACAGTCTTTTTTTGGTAAATCCACTTGTCCTTTACAAGCTGATGGGTAAATTGCCTTGTACTTGCTAGAAGTGGTGAACCACATTAATGTTTTAAACAGTTGACTTATGTCTTTCCCTCTTTGCATTAAGTGATACCAAATGGGTGATCCTTTGATTCATTGGCTGTTTAGAAACAAGGTTCTCCCCCTATTTTTTCTAATTATTTAATGTAAATCATATCAATTAATAACATTAAGAGAAAGAATTAAAATGAGGCAGGCATATGATTTGCGTGGAGAGCTGTGTGGAGACAGACCCAGTTTAATATTAGGCCTCAATGTGTCTTAAACAATAGTACCCAATCTGTAGATCAGACAACTTTTTAGGGGCATTTTTTAATTGCCTATTATGAAAGCAAAAGTGAGTTGTCATATCTACCTCTCTTAACTAGCAATACTTGGAATTGTGAGTAGTTAACGTCCAGGTTGCTCATTGCTCCTTGATCCAAGTTCTCATCATAGCCCCGACAACTAGGTTAGACACCGAAAGCAAACAAGCTGAGCATCTATCTGTGGAATATTGTGCTTTTCTTTGTTGGAAAACTTTTTAAAATGTACAGTTTTGTGTTATTTTCCTCTATTTAAAATTACCAAGAATGATGAGTTTACCAAAATTACCAAGAACGATTGGCAAGAGGGAGGGAAGAGCTGGCACTTGGGTTTTGTGGAGGCTGAGGCCAACATCAGATGGGGTCAACCCAACAAGGCTTCACTCCATGGGAGAGCTGAAGTACTTCTTCTTGGCTGTGTTCATTCTACTCTTTTAGCTCACTTTCATTAATTATTTCGGGTTAAAAAAAAAAAAAAAAGTTGCCATGAAGACAAACTAACTCTGGGGTGCTGTGAAGATGAGCGTTAAATTATTACCAGATACTTAGAAAACTTGGTAATGAGGCCTTGTGACTAATTAGGTTTGTACAGAGGATTGCGACAGGATCAACTGCGCTGCTGCACAGTGGATCCAAAAGTCACCATTGTCTGCTAATAGCAACAGCAAATATTTACAGTTAGCTGTTATTTTTACATTATAAACATGGATTTTAATTAAAAAGTCATTCCCATCTGTGACTGGCAAAATAGAGGCTTTTGTAATGGACATATTTGTTTTCTGAGAGATATATTTAGTGTGTGTATACATCAGCAGCCATCCCCAGAGACCATGATGCTAATGGATCAAATCCAGGCTTTGCTGCAGCATGAGAAACTCTAAAACCCTGCGTTGCAGCTCCCTTCAGACTAAGGAATTTGTGCTGATAGACCCAGTTGTGGTCTGGCTGTACATTCACGGTGGGAACTCCATAGGTTATATTTTAAATTGTGCATACTAATTCCTTGGTGGCTCCTAAGCCCTAGTCACGCTTACTTAACAGATCTTTTACATCTAATGTAGAAACAATTTTTCTTCTAAATACTAATGACAATAAAGACCAAAAAAAAAATAAGTTTAGATAGTGCCATCACAATATTTTAGATTTGCAGCTGCTTATATAAGTTTCTTTCTTTCTTTCTTTTTATGAAAACAGGTAATCAGATCCTCTCTCTTGGGACTTTGTCAAAAGATCAGGTTTATCCGTTGAAACTCAAGGGCATTTCCATCTGTTACTCTGCACTCAAATCTGCCTTATGTGGAAATTATGTCAGCTTTGGCGTCTTCAAGTTGTACGGGGACAACCACTTTGACAATGTACTTCAGGCCTTTGTCAAAATGCTGCTTTCAGTATCCCACAGTGACTTGCTAGTAAGCAATTACTCATCTTGGGAGTCTTTATGTGAAATATGCAATAACACCACCACAGGCTTTGTATTGTTCTAATGAGACAGAGGGATCTAGAACAGCTCAAATGCGGTTTTCCCTTCAATTCCTTGAATGTGGTTATAGAATAACTTCTAAAATGCAGGTATGCCATGTGAAACGGGAGCTTTTCTACAATTTTCACTGGGTTTGTCGAGAAAGAGAGAAATGCAAAATTTAGTGTCTTTCTGTCCTTACAAACTAAGTTATGTTGCCTGCACGCCCTGTAAAACATCATCATATTTGCAGCCTCTTTGTAATTAGTTTCAATTTGCAAATTGTCAGCGTGTATTCCCCATAAAATTTTAAAAATTTATTTTAAAGTACACCGTGTTCCCACTTCTCTGTGGGAAGACAACAGATCTTGCGCAATATCAATCTAAATTTGAACTGTGACATTTTCTGCCAGAACTGTCATTTTCTTGCAGGAAGGGACAAATTTGAGGTAGTTAAAGATGGATAATACCCAGATTTACGCCTGCCACGTAAATAAAGTCCTCAGAACTGAAAAGTTGCTCTTAATCAAAATTGGTGTATTGGTTGTCCATCCTGCCCATCCAACAATAAATGTCCTAAATAAGTCTTTAAAAGTAAGACCCTGGGCCAGTGGGTTGAAGCAAGAGCCTTTGCCTGTGCAGAGCCTGTGACAGGACCTCACTTAAGCCCCCAAAAAGTCCACCTCTGAGATGATTTGGGGAAATCTGTGAGAAATCTTATTAAGATTTCTTGCAGAAGGTAAGACATGGGCTGTAATCCTGCCATACTGATACCCTGGACAGGACACTATCCTGCTTTTACTAGACTGACGGCTGTGTAGAATGGCAAAGCAGGATAGTATTATTGTATTATCCTGAGCTTATTTAAAATTAATAGTGAGTTTATATCCTATGGTAAATTTGGAAAGTTAAAATCTACCAAAGACAGGAAATCTATAAATTGTCTCTATAGATATTTTGATTTAATAGTTAAACTAGAATTTATCGCATCATAAAAGCTCTAAGATCATTTTTGTATCATCTATTAATGTTGTTAATATTAGTTGATGGTAATATCTATAAATGTGTACTCTTTTTTCAGCAATATCGAAAACTAAGCCAGTCTTACTACCCGCTTTTGGAGTGTCTGACCCAAGATCATATGAGTTTCATCACCAGTTTAGAACCTCACGTCCTAATCTATATTCTTACCTCCATATCTGAAGGACTTACTGCAGTAGGTAAGAATGACTTCTACTTGACTAAAGAATGAATTTGAGTATTTAGGTATCTAGAAGCCCATTCATTTGTATTTTAAAAAGTGAATATCAAGTGACAATTTTAAGAATGCATTTATTTCATTTAATGGAGCTAAGTTCTTCTAAACAACTAACCTGCTAAGATTTTATAGATAGTAACAACTTGCCTTTTCTTACAAGCCAGAACTGTTAAAATTATTAATGTGCCTTCACTAGCATTGTACGGAAAATTAATGCATTTGTTCTTCAGAAGTAAAACGTATTAAAATGTGTACAGGAATCTGTGGGGGTTTGTTTTTATTTGATCAACATAGCTGTTGTATCAATAATACTTGTTCTGCAGAGCTGTGATATGATTTGAGAAATTTAAATGTATCTTTGTCCATGGAAAAAAGGAGTTACTCGGTGCTTCCTGAATATACTTTAGAGGAGAATCGGTGTAACAGAAGCTTCCTTAGAGTAACAGTAAAAATACAGCAGACTGCTTGCAGTTTCTTTCATTCTCTTGCATGGTTTAATTGATGCTTTTAAACCAGATGACCGTCCAAAAATTTGGGGGCTAGGGGAAGAATGGTAACCTACCATCATTTGGAGTATGGAGGAGGAGATCGGGCATTTAGAGGAAGGAAAAGTAAATCACACAGTTACATTTGGCTCCCCTCGAAGTGCCACGCATGTATATAGTTTGTGACTGAGAAGCCCTTCAAACCTTACAGTGGTATGTATTGATTAGGGTGGTTACTAAGGGGGGGAAGAACGTATACCATTAGTGTGTATGGCTGTTACTCCATAATGGCCAGTGGTTCTCGTTACCACCAAGTGCCAGCCAAGCCCCACAGGAGCGTGTGAACGCACCGAGACTCAAAGCGTTTGCGATGTTAAACACATTCAGCAGGTTTTGCTGCAGGAGGGAACCCACTCTTAGAGAGAAAACTGGTAGTGAATAGCTAAGCAATAGCAGTAAAGACATATTCGGGTCATTTTATTATATATTGCTGAAATCCATCTTCTGCCAGGTATTTTGAGTGGTTTGCCACCTGCAATGGTGGTGCAGCACTTCCTGCCCATAGGCTGGTTGTGCTGGGATTTTACTTTAACCAGCTCTTTGAAACCCAACTTGAATTCATGTAAAAGAGAGGGAAGAAAATGTAAAAGCTATGTAAGCTTCAGGTTTCATCTGTTATGTTTATTTTCCTCTCTCAGAAAGTGTTGCACTCTCACCCGAGGTGGGGAGGGAGAGTAAGAAAAGTCTGTAAGTTAACTATCTGGGAGTCTAATCATGAAGAACTTTTAGGAACATATTTATTTGGTGGAATTGTTGATATTCTGCTGAGAAAAGTATCAACAAAAATTTGAACGGCTCACTTTTTTTCCACATTTCATAAACCATAGATTTGCTTAGTCAAAGCTCTCCTTCAGTTCCTCGTAAGGTCCTTAAAGTACCTAAAATAAATACAACCATACGAGACTATAACAGAGCGTGTAGGAATTTTTAACTTGCCCTGACTTCACTGAAGGCTTGATGCAGTCCATCAAATGCTATTCTGCTCACTCGCGTGTTCATTTTCTTCTTTGTTTACTCTTCCTCCCAACTCAAGTAGCTTTTCAGTCAGACGATTGCCAAGTCCATCTGTCTTTCAGTAAGACTGTTCCCTGTTTCCCTATTGCCCAGATTGGATGTGGAATCTCCATCCTTGGAGATATTCCCAGATACTGGACAAGGTCCTGAGGAACCTGGCTGATGTTGACCCTGTTTTGGGCAGGAGGTTGGGCTTGGAGGATGGTCCCATTTGGTTTCTGCCACCACCTCTAGGATCCAAATGGTATTTTTTCTACATTTTCCACTTGCATTCACTGGCTTTCCAAAACAAATTTTTATTCTGTCCAAATGGCTGTGCAGCCCCTAATTTCTCTGGCACGTTAAAAACAATACTTACATGCCAGGATTAGTCAGCTGGGAAATGTTGGGGTTTTTTTACCTTTCATGTTGAAGTGATAAAGTGATTATTTGTCCTTCATACCATGTTTCTTGATACTGCATGTATCAAGGATTGATATTGATGTCAGCATTTAAATTGCTTATTTGTGTTCAGGAAGGTTTATTTTTGTAGTGAACTGAATAATTTTCCATAATCTTCTGATGACATGTCCAGATGAACTGCTCTTTGGTCAATTTATACCTCTTAATGTTCATTTGTTTATTTTTAATCATCTCAAGAGTTAGTTACCTGTCACAGCGTTTCCTTAAGCGTCATTCTTCTAAATGTTCCATCTCTTTTAAAATTTGGATATTTGGGGCATTACCAATTGTCAGACAGTGAAATACAGATTTATTTCTTATGTGTTACTTGGTCACATACATCCTTGGAAATGGGTAAGTAGATCCAAGCGTTGCCTTTTTCACTGAATTCTATCCGTGCCACAAGAACACCTTGGAATAGCAGGGCTCAGGGCTATAAGCCATCTGAGGGGGAATTGTGTTTTAAACTGATTAGAACATACCAGTCATTTTCAGAAATGTTTATAAAAATGAAATAGCTGTCTTTTGATTTTAAAAATTAAATACCAAGAGATCACTTTCACAGAAAAAAGCATCTGACTTTTTTTCATCTGCTCCCTTTTGCGTAGGTGAAACCTTTGAGACAGTCAGTGTTGTCAGCTGTAGGATAAACATTCCCCAAATCCTTATTTCCGAGGGGTGTTCATTCTCTTGCTGAGTAAATACCTTGCTTGATTCCATGCTTTTTAAACACTGTGAAAGAATCCGTATTCCTTCAGAAGCCTCTAGTTGTAAATCAGCTATAATGGAAGCCCTCATCTGAGCGTTTATTGCGAGGATAAACACTCCAATAGTTCTCTTCTAAAGTGTTTACCTGGCTTTTTCACAGCTGACTCAGTGATCAGAGCCTTTTAATGTAGTCTGCCTGGCATCTTGTCACTGATCTCTGCAAAGCTTTCCGAATTCTCATACGATTAATAGTATGGCATGCTATTCATTGAGGAAAAAGTAAAACATTTTTTCTGTCTTGCTGCCTAATTTAGATGTTAAATTGCTAAATCCATTTACTTTCCAGGTTTAGTCTCAAAGGCAAATAATGCCAGTATTGAGCTGTAAGCGATTGACGGACGGGGCAAATACCACTTAACTCCCTCTCCTTGCCTTTATGTGAAAACCAAAACAAAATCTTTTAATTTTCAGAGATTGGGCAGTGTCATTAAACTGTTGAAAAATACTTCCCCTTCAGCATGGTGTTGTCACGTTGTTGAGACCAAAAGGCTCAACAGTGGCGGTTTGGGAGGGTTATTGGCTTTTTTAAAATAATATAACCCATTCTAACTTACATGCTCTGCTTCCAGATGCTTGAGCTAATGTCTGATTGGAATTCCCTGCAGAAGGGAAAAACAGAGAATAAAAAAGTGCATGTAAAGTTAGTCCCCAAAACATGAAATGAATGCACGCTGGTGAAGAAGGAACCGAAAGGTCTAGTTGAATGTTGGTGGTGACTGGTGCTGGGGTTGTCGTCCTTGTCCCCTGGCCACCTCCAGTACCAAACTCACCAGCAGGTACATCCAGAGAGCTCAGTTTTGTTTGACAAAGCTAGGGAACTGCTACTGGATCCGTGCTGGGTCCATACTGATCCCATGGAGCTGGGTTTGGCGTGTTCTGAACCACGGCCTGTTTGCTTTGTGATCCAAATGGGTAGTTGACAGGAGATAGAGCTGAGTTGACCAGAAATGAGAAATGTGGTTTCACTGCATGTTTCCTAATTATTCCAAGCTTCTATCTCCATTTCTTTTATTATTCTCTCTTTGCTCTGTCTCCTCCATCCATATCTCCTGTCCATAGCTCAGCACTGCCAGCTCCTCCTTGCTCTGGTTCTATTTATTCGCTTGACTGTCTGTCTTGTCTTGCTGAGATTTAGTGAGAACACCATTCTGCTCCAGCACGAGGTTCCACGTGCCCAGAAGAGTCATTCAAGGGAGTTTGCTTGACACTGCCTGTCTGTTAACATCCTTGCAATCAAAAGGAAAAATGAGCATAGGGAAGCATATTTGATATATGGTTATAGGCAAATTTAAGTAGCTCTTAACACTCATATCAGATTCTCATGAGCAAATGATAGCAGAGACCTGTCTGCTGTCCTGCTAAAATCACTTACTGTCGAATGTAAAATATCTACTTGTACAGTATCAGCATGTTTAGAACTACTGCTGGTTTGTAAACTGATGATAGTGATTTACTTTGTATTATTCAATTTAAAAAGAAATAGAGTTAAGCACTGGTTCAGAAATACAGCAGAGCCTTCCTATGAAATATGTATTTTCAAATCTCTCACTTGTTGTTATTGATGGTGATTCAATTCCACCACGAATTGCATTTCTAGTTTATAAGCAGGACTGTTTCGGTTGAGAACACAACGAGGGACGGATTCTGCCGTCTGTAACTTCGCAGGACTCGTAACTTTGAACTCAGCTTTGTTTGGGCAACGCGTGTCTTAAGATGCTGCCTTGTGGAATCCAAGTCCTGGGAATTCCACTGGTCCGGTGGGGACAGAGTGGGGATGCTCCGGCTCGTTTCTGTGAGCTCTCGGATCGCTCTGACGCCTGCTGCCAACATCCAGTCTTAGGAGACCGTTTGTAACTTCCCCGCCTGTAAACGTGTTTACTTCAAAACACTCTGGGCAAAATACAATTAATTTTTAGATGGCGAAGGGTTAATAGTGTCGGCACAGAGCTTGAGGAGTTAAAGACAGAGACACAGATCAAAATACTTCAGTGTCTAGAGGGATGTCTTTAAATGAACACTGCAAGGCTGGCAGGCCTCCAAATTAGCATAGTTTAAAGAATTCAAGGTACATTTAATTGGATCCTCCTAATCCCTTTCGCCTCGGAATGAGCATTTTAACAGTTTAATGTCTTTTGCAACCCCCACACATCCCTCGCGCCGGTGGCCCATCTGAAATGAGGCCTGTGAGCTCGGAGAGGCCTGGGCGAGTTCCAGCTGAGGCCAGTGGCAACAGGACGGAGATCTGAATCCTCTGCTTGGCTGGATCTGGCGTTGGAGATCACAGAGAGGGTCACACACACGTATTTATGGTACAAATAGGTTCAAACTTTTAATCTCCTTTACCTATAAAACCAGTAAGTAAAGATGAGAAGTGGCTTTTTCTTCTGCTTTTCAAGCAGTATCCTCCTTTTTGCTGTCGTGACTTTCAGGTTTGGGGACATTTGTGAAGTATTAGTATTTTTTTTAGTGACTGCTGTCGTGTTGTTACCAGCTGTATTTAACGTACTTTGTCCTGCTTGAATTATTAGTTGTTAAGCAAAATTACTAACTGGCTGTTCATTAATGACATTTAATGGCCCTTGTTCATTGTTTGCCACCTGAAGCTATTTGGAGCAGGGAAACATTGTGAAATGCTACTTGAGAAAAACCTGGACAGCAGCTCGACTCAGTTGAACCTTGCCTTTTCAGTAAGCAGATCAGAACAGAATTTTAGTTTCCGGGAATCTGGAGCTTTCTGGATGTGAAATACCAGCAAAATTCCCACCCTCATCCTGTACTTCCCAGTAGGCAGAGGGGCAGCAGCATTCACGTGGGAGTGAATGAAGTCCCCTGGAGTTCATCCGATTTTTACTACCTGGAGCTATCCTGTTGCTCAAAAGCAAAGCTTTAATACCTCTGTGTGTTAATAAAACCAATCCTCAGCACTAGTCAACTCGTGTATCAAAAATAGACTTGCCGATGTATCGATTAGCCTAATGTCGAAGAGATGATTAAAGTTGAGCTCTCCAAGTAGTGTAAAATGTCATCGTTAATTACTCTTTTAGGGAAACGATTTCAAAACCATTTCATTTTTTTACACAGATACAATCGTCTCCTCCAGCTGCTGCGCTAGTTTGGACTACATCGTCACCTACCTCTTCAAGCACCTGGCTAAAGAAGGCAAGAAGACCTTAAGGTGTAGAGAGATTTCCCAGGACGGACAGAGGT
This sequence comes from Gallinago undulata, assembly GCA_026546715.1. NCBI lineage: Eukaryota > Metazoa > Chordata > Aves > Charadriiformes > Scolopacidae > Gallinago > Gallinago undulata. The sequence continues at coordinate 31,920,914 of JAOTQQ010000052.1, read as the reverse complement.
TGCTTCATTTCATGCAGCAGAACCCCGAAGTTCTACAGCAGGTGAATTGGCAGTCTTTTCTATGGGGAATCGTTACATTTCAGAATTTGTCTGATATTTTTTTTTGTGGTACTGAACACTAGGGTGCCACTGGCTATTTAGTAACAGGACCAACCTCCCTGTGCTGGTATGGAACCTTGAGTAGCATCAGCCGTGTTCTCATGACAACCAAAAACTGAAGGTAGATTTTGTCATACTGAAAAGCATAGATACTGTATTTGGCTGTAGAGTATCTTAAAACTTGATATTTTATTCTTGCTCATAACAGGAGATGTGCAAGATCATCAATACATTTCTGTAGACAAACGGGAAGGAAAGCGCTCTGCAGTATTTTAAGGGGAAGAACAAATTCTGGCATTGAACCACACATTTTGGTAATGAAATGTGTAAATTGAATGGCTGTATGCTATTGCGTTTGAGTATTTTATTTTGCAGTAGGTGACTCAGTGGGATTTTTTTCTGTTAAAGGTAAATACGATAGAAATTAAATCTTGTGCTGCTGAAAAAGAAGCGGCTGCTGCAGTGCTTAGGAGAGATTTTGCCTTTCCCTGCTCCGTCAGGTTTCTCACAGCCCAGGGACATTATGGGGAGATCAGGGTGTTTGTGGCTACGTATCTCCACTTTTGCTCTGTGCCATGTTCCCTTGGAATCTCATTAACCTATTTGAAAATGCAGAGTTACAAGAATCTCTGGATTCCTAATGCCGTTGCAAAGATGCTGTTTCAAGAAACGTGTTTCTCAGGCCTGGATGCTTTAAATGAAAATAGAAGGTATTAACAGAATGCAAATGACTAGTGCAGTTGTCTTTGTGTTTGCCTAATAGGGACACCCTCATTTGGAAAAAAACCCTGTTGTAACAGTCACCACAGTTATTGTTGTCACTTGTTTATTGTTCTAATTGAAGGTGAAAAGTAACTAATGGTAGCTTATATATTCCTGGCATTATAGAGCATGTTGTGGGAATATTAATGAGGTCTATTATTGATGTCGTTACCAGAACGATGATGATGATTCCCATGGCATGTTCCAAGTTGTGGGGTGCTGCTTGCCTGGTGGGGTTTCGCGGGGGCAGCGGTGAGGAGCGGAGCCGTTGGGTATCTCACGCCGCGGCGTCGCGCCGTGCGGGCCGGGATTGGAGCAGCAGCCTGGGCGCTGGGCTTCCCTGCCTTTGTGGCAGTCCTGATGTCATACTTTGTCTGGTAATCCGCAGTAATCTATCACTTCACGGCACAGGACTTAGGGGGTCATCCGTCTTTATTAACTTCAGATTCCGCAGAATACGTTATATTTATTTTGAATGCAGGCTTTCACGTACTCTTTTAAATATTAATGGCTGGTCTCCGGTAGTCAGCATAAATATGATTTGCATTAGCACTAGTCATATCATATTGAGTGCCTCTGATGTCAACTACTCAGTGTACTAATATCTGACATCATCTCCCGAGGTCACCGACAACTTTGACCTTTATTCTCATGCACGGTTTCTGTAGTCTCAGAAGCTCTTTTGAATTGATTTGAAATTTTGACTCTTCCCTTTATGAGGCTGTAAAATTGATAATTATTCAGATGGGAACTGAGCACTGAGTGAAAAATCAATTGCACCCGCTCTCTGCTGCGTATAAAATTACTTCTGAGTCTGCTGGACGGAACGGATGGCCAAGGTAAAAGCAGCAGGCAGAAACAGTAGAGAGGATTAGCTGGACGAAACTAATAGCCTAAAGGGATGGCTTTTGAGATGAGGGAGTGGGCCGGTTGGGGGTTATTATCGGCAATGATGGGACTCATTGATCATATGTTTACATCAGGTTTCCATTGGGTGATAAATCAGCCCTGAATAGAAACGGAACCCAAGGCCTCGCGTTTTACCAGGGGGACGGCGTATTAGATTATTCTCACTTTCACACTCAGATGAAAAGTGAGACATTGATTATTCATCGGCTGGCCATTAAACACTGGTTTTATAGATGATTTGACTATCATGGAAGCTAATGAACAAGGTTGCTGCTTCATAACCAGCGGTTTCAGTTTTCAAGACATCTGTGTCGGTTAAGTAATGCATAACCCTATTAAAAGGAATGGGTTACAAATTGCTTAACAGTGCTGAAAAACTAGACCCTAATGACTAATTGTGCTTTGAGTTTAGAGAGGTTTGTCAGCTCTTTAAACTAAACTGATGCAACGATAACTGCAATTATTTACTAGTTAGAACCTTTCTTCCAAGTTGGATCTCTGGAAGTACCTGGATAATTAAGATTTCCAGCAGCACTGGAGGAACACAGCCCTCCTCGGGGCTGGATGTTTTCTCTCTCTGGGGTGCGGGCTGTCCTTGGGATGGTTCCCAGCCCACCGGGATGGGGCAGGGGATTGGGCAGGTCTCCAGGGATGGGGGTCCCTGCCATGCCCCGCTCCATCCTGCCAGCCACGGCTGCCCGGTGTGGGACCGGCAGCTCCCCCCGGGGAGGGATAGTGGGGCAAGTGATGGGCACACAGAGCCCGGTGCTGCTTCTCAGCGGCACCAAAACAGCCACGGAGGCAGTTCAGGGGTTTTCTGCCCGTGCACTCCTGGCTGGGCGCTCGCCCACGGTTCAATGTGGTGGTCCAGCACCTCCAGCACCCTGCTGTGGTTCCCTCACTAGATGTGCATCCATGAGTGGGGCTCTCATCTCCTTCAGCCTCCAGAGGACCAGAGTTGTCTAATTAAAACATATTAATTCTTGTTTACTTACCTGTGTGCCGTAGCCGCTCTGGTTTTATAACACATAGATGTGACTGAGAAAGGAGCAACATGGAAGTGAAACAGCTTCTTAACACTTAGATGCAAGTTACTGCAATGACTTGGTTTGAGCAACACAATTCTCATGTAATGCTTGAGAAAATGGGAGAAAATGGCACTTTTAGAAGACTCTAGTGTCTGAATTAGTGCAAATATTTACTTTACAGCCAGCTCTGGGGTGTGAGTTTCAAGGTCTCAGTGGTTTTGAGCTCCCCAGGTGCGGGGATGAGGAGGAGCGAGACCTGGACACTCGACCCAAGCTGCCAACAGGGTTATTTCATACCATAAATGTCACATTCAACATAAAATACAAAGTTTGCGGAGGAGTTCTCTCTGTCCCTTGATGTCTGGGATCCTGAGAACTCCTTGCCCCGGTGCCAGAGCCCTGAGCCCTTCCCTTCCTCCCAAAGCTCACAGTGTCCCACATTGGCTGTCCCTGCTGAGAGAATATATATATAAAATATATCAGTATACAATGAGTATAATCCTTTTATATTCTATATTGGTATCAGAATCAATGCTGGTTCTGTAGTATTATTAACATTAATTATTTAGTCTTATCCTATTAAACCTATTTGAGGCTTTGGGTTTCCTTGGTTTTTTTTCCCTGGTTCCCATTCCCGGGTGGGAAGGGGTCATGAGGCGAGAGAATAATTGTCTAAAGGACAATAAATAGTTGTGAGTTTCTCCCATACAGGCAGGCAAACCATAGCAGGCGTCCCTGTAAAGCGTAGCGGTGCCTGTTGGCTTTGGCCCCTCCGTGTCACCGTGCCACGGGCTTTGTTCCCCGAGGCGAGCTGCTTAGGCTGAGCCTAATCTGCAAACAACTGCTTCGTGATGGTGTCTTAACCACCAAACTGAATTAACACGTGTAAAGTAATTTGAGATAAATGGATAGAAAGCAGTATTAAGTTTATTACATTCAACTATTGCTGTTACATTACGTTCTGTTCTAAGCACTTTAATAAATAATTTTAAAAGGCTCCTGCTTTCCTATGCTGTTATGCCAGGATTGACAGGTGAAGCCGGTGTTTGCTCCACTAAATAAATAAAAGTGTAATTCTTGGGTTTAAGATTCTACCTTTATCTTCTG
>JAOTQQ010000052.1:31895329-31912628 GCA_026546715.1 Gallinago undulata | reverse complement strand
CCCAGGGAGGTGGTGGAGTCTCCTTCTCTGGAGACATTCAAACCCCACCTGGACACGTTCCTGTGCAACCTGCTCTGAGTGGACCTGCTTTGGGTGGGGGGTTGGACAAGATTATCTCCAGAGGTCCCTTCCAACCCCATGTGATTCTGTAAGCCCAGTTTAAGGACCTGCTCCTGGTCTGTGTCCCTGAGGTTGCGCTGAGCACACCTACACCTGGCGTTGGCACGAGGCTGCTTCACACCCGGGGACAAACACCCGCTCGAGATACCCTGAACTTCCTCGGGCAGAGGACTGGGAGCTGATCTCACCCTCAGCCTTTGCCCCCATATGCAGCTGCTTACATTGTTGGAATATTTCTGTTGATTAAGTTTGAGATTAGTTTTAGATTTAGTCTAAAACTGGTTTTAGACTAAATGGTTTTATTTTTCCAGTAATAGCATTTTGTGACCTTGTCTTCCCTCTCCATTTTGGAAGGCCTTCCTGTAGCAGAGATTTCAGAAGTCCCTCAGCAGGTATGATCCCAATTCCCATGCTGAAATCCTGGTGCAGCATTGGAAATCCCCAGCTGCTTTTGTGCATCAGCTCCCACCCAGCACTCCATGCGAGGGAAGGCACGGATGAAATTCTCAGGAGCTGGAGATGGGAAGAGCGATGGCTCCCGTGTGAGGAATTTGAAGATGATGCACACTGTGAGTCGTAGTGTCAGTTAAGGAGAAGACCGAGGGATTTAGACATCGGACCATTTACATTCCTGAGGATAGACCTGCTGGAAGGTGGTGCTGTAGGTGAAGGTGCTGTTCTCTCTTCCCAAGAGGATTAAATAATCTGTAACTCATCATGTGGTCTGGTAGGAGACACCAGCTTCATCCCGTGTCACCTCTCAGAGAAGAGTGCTGGCTGTACAGGTCACCATGAGGACTAGGAAAATTACGCTTCAGGTTCTTTTTCTGAGATGGGACCAACTGGGTTTGCAAAGAGCTGAGCCTTGCTGCCTCTTTGCAGGCTGCTAAAGACAGAGGGGAATGGCTATTAATATTTTTCATAAGGTTTTTAAAGAGCTCACCAAAGCCACTTGAAGCTTTGCATTACAAATTATGACAGGTTGTGCATTCCAAAAGTCCCAGTTAATCACCATTCTGTCATCTTTAAAACCAGCTGCGACGCTGTTTAGTCACAGCCGCTTGTTTAGAAATGGCTGAATCTTAAATAATCATCTTAAGTTAATTAAAAAAGATACTCTAGTATCTGTAACTGAAAATCTCTGAATGCTACCACCTCAGAAATGCAGATCAAGGGTTGATGTCACATTCTTAAATTATTCCAGCCTGAGGTGGAATAATTTGCTGTCTATCAGGGAGAACATATGGATAGGCAAAAAGGAGCTGTGCAGATACTCGAGTTTGTAAACATCTGTCAGCTACACCAGATACCCAAATACAAAATCCAGCACTTCAGGCAGCACAGGAGTACGTGACATTCAACAGAGGGTTTACATGAAATTCAGCGCAGACAGAAGCAAGTCAGCACACCCTGGAAGGTAATAATTAATGAAATGTATCCCCTCCTCCCTGCAGAAAGAGGAGGTGTTTCGTTCATCAGGCATCTTCCGTGCTGCTGCAGTTAACTGTTCCGCTTCCAGCGGGTAATGTAGACAGCCCTTGGACAAGGCAGAACTGCTCCATCCCACGAGACTTACCACTTTCCTGTAGGTGAGTCTATGGCAGCTGGCTGGCATCTCCTCTCCATCCCCAGGAGCATCTCCATCCCCGAGGGATGCCAGCTCGCCCAGGAGCACCATCACCGTTAGGACGGATGGACCCAGTTCTGGTGGGTGAGACTGGACCGAGTATCACAGTCCTTCACCTAAAAAATTCAGGTGCCACTGTGATTTAAGAAGAACCTGTTCCGTCGTGTTAGAATATGGTCTCAAATTAGAGGGAAGATGTGAAAATTACGGTTTGAAAACATGCTGGTTTAGGGCAAAGTGGTTGTCTGTGAACAGTTGGTGTGCGGGATGGAGCGGCTGCCTCTGCTCCAGCTGTGCTGCTGTGGTTCCCAGTGCCAACATCTGCTTTGTCATCCCGGCAGCCGCTTGAAAGGCAGGACACTGCTGGCCAAAGGTAGGAAATGGTGAGAAATTCTTTTCAAAGCCTGAGTTTTGAAAAGTCCGCTCTGCTCTACTGCTCCATGTTACTGTTAAGGTATGACAGCTTGTTTTGTAGAAACTGCAGTGCATCTGGTGCAGTAAATTGGATGGGCCCATCACAGGTGCTTGTCGTTAGCATTAAACTGTCATCCTAAATGTATCCTCTTGAGTTTAAAAGACAGGTAGACGTAGAGCTTAGAGAGATGGTTTGGTGATGCCTTTTGTCAGTGTTAGGTCAGTGGTTGGACTCGATGATCTGAAAGGTCCTTTCCAACCTAGACAATTCTGTGGTTCTGTGTTTGTCAGATAAAAGTCAGGTTTGACATAAATTAGTACAATCTTCTTTTAGTATTATTTTTGCTGGCTTTTTCCGTCCCTGCTGCACATCAGGAGAAAAGACTCTCCTGGCAGGATGTAACACAGAACCGATAGGAATATCCTGGGAAAGGTACAGACACTTAAATCATATACAGGCATATAGTAGTTCATGGTACCCAGTGCATCACTCGGGTGCCTTGTCTCGGCATCAGAACTGGGGTTTTTCAGCCATTTTTCGTAAAAGGAAACAAAAAGGCCAGACCCTATTGAACTATTGCAAGTTGACATGGGAGACCGGGTCCCTTGCAGTTTTATGAAGTCTTGATAATTCCTGCCACTTCTTTAAGCTTCATGAACCATGACGTTTTAGTGATTAATGTTTATTTGTATATATTTGTACATCCCGCTCTCCACAGCAGGACGGGGAAGCGTTGGGGTGGTTCCCAGAAGGAAAGCTGTTGTGATGGGACACGGCCCAGTGCTGGATGCTGGAGGAGGAGGTTCTCCAGCACCAGCCTCCCCCCAACTTCTTCTTGAAGGCTCTTTCTTAGTCTAGAGTCGGTTTGTAATGATTCTCTAACTCTCACATATGGCACATCTCAACTGATCCGCTGTTCCAGACAGTTCAATATTTTTAGTTCAGGAGTAATGGGCTGGTTCTCACTTTCGTCATAAATAAAGGCTTTAGTTTTCTTATTTCATCTGGAAATTTCAGCTTTGAGCATGGAAAAAATCAATCTGAAAGTTAGGCTTTCTAGTAAAATAAATATTTTAAAACAACAGATTAAAATTTAAGGTATTTAATAATCTTGGAGCATTTAAATCTTCCTAATATTATTAGTAAATGATGATCCATTTATTAATATAGGAGGAATTGATGGTGAAAGAACTGAGAACTCCAAAGGACATTTAAATTAGTAATCACAGCTCCTAAATTAAGAGCGGACTATCTGAACGTAGAGCTATAAAAACCTACCAAGTTTCCTATGCTAAACAATGAAAATCTGAATCTTTTTCAGATCTGTATGCGGAAAAAGGGATGTTCTGATCAGGCAAGTGTTTGGTTAAAAGCCGTGTATGTTCTTAGACCATTCTGAATCTTTTGTGAAGGAGCACATGCCGCTGTCTCTGGTGTTAATGTAATGTTCTTTATGTTAAAATGCGATCAGTTGCAGCAAAATAAAATCTTCATCTCTAAATACGAGAGAGAGAAATGAGTTAGGGGACCTGTGATGATGCGAGTGCTCTCTTTTGATAAAACAAAGCAGAAAAAAAAAAAAAAGCCTGTTTGATGGAAAGGCAACTTTTCTTTCAGCTTCTTTAGAAAAAAGTTTTCATAATGAGGGTTATCTTGACCAAAATTTTCCTCCTCCCCCCAAGACAGAAAGAGGCACTGAAGGAAGAGAGGCTCTGAAGAATTAATTTATTGGAAGAACAGTTCTTTATTCTTGCCTGTTCTGTCAATAGTTCCTTTTGTAAAGAACAAATGTGTCAGGAGAAACATTATTGAACCAGATAAAGTGATGCCCTGTGCTTAAGATAAGAGAGCAGAGGCAAGGTTGCTGTTTTGAACTAAGTGGAAAATAGATTAGCTGCTCCCCCACCCTCCTCCTTTTTAATGTCTCTCTCCCACCTTTAGATGTTGTTTTCTGCCTCAGTCCACGTGAGGACTCAAGTGGCTGGAGTGCCACCACGCTGCAGGGGTGCTGGGGAAGGGTCCCACCAGTCATTTCCCTCAAACAAAATTTTTCGGTTTCTACCAATGGGGTGTTTTCCACCTGGAGAACAAATAATCCGTATATTTGATCAATTCTGTTTCTGAGCTCTGTGCTTTGTCTGGCCACAGGGTTGCTTTGTGGTCTCCACTTAGATGAGGAGATGTCTGGCAAAGGTGGAGCGAGGAGGATGTACCATAGCAAGGGTTTCCCTCTGACACCTGTGTGCTATGTACATGCAGGTCCCCCTGAACCCCACCAGCTGCCCAGTAGGAGGGACTGCAGGTCTCTAGGAGCAGCATGACCAAGGTTGGGTGATGATGGAAGGAGCTGAGTATGTTGAGGGGGTGCTCTAGGCTCAATCTGTATCTCTGTGGCTTTGCATAGTGTCTTTGTTCCTCAATCAGCACCTCCATAAAATGTGATGATGATGCTGATGTACCTCAGTGGCACACTTTAAAGGTAACCAACATCTGGGAAATGCTCTGCAGTTCTCCACGTAAAAATGCAGGTGGTGCTTCTGTTGGCTGCAGAGCTCTTGCTGCTATACTGGGGTCCAGCTGATGGCCTGGGGGTGAGTGGGGCCGTGTTGGGACAGCTATGAGTGGTGCAATCCCCCCCTTTGTAGATGTTACTGGGCAAAATCCTTGGAGGAATTCAGAAGCCGGGCAGATGTGGTGCTGAGGGACACGGTTTAGTGGTGGTTTTGGCAGGGTTTGGTCAGTGGTTGGACTCGATCTTAAAGTCCAAGTCAGATCAAGCCCTACACGATTCTATGATTCTAAGCTCTTCAGAAAATTGCGTTTATCATTTAGTTGGTTGGTTTTTTGTTGGTTTTTGTTTGTTTGTTTGTTTTTATTGGTTGGACTAGATGATCTTAAAAGGTCCCTTCCAGCCTAGGTGATTCTGTGATTCTGTGGACTAGATGATCTCTACGGTCCCTTCCAACTCTAATAATTCAGTGAAATTCAGTGAAATAATTTCTGTACGTGTTGCCATCATAAATTCAAGTATGTCAGTGTGTCAGCAAATGAAGTATGAAGGAGGCATGTCATTTCAGAGCCTCCTTCGCAAGCTTAGTTTCAGTTCCTTCGTGACCTGAAGAACTCAGAGGAGCAACAACAACGGGCATATATATATAAAGTATGTATATATATGGAACTGTGTGTCAGGTGTGTAGAAATTCTCTCCTGGATGGGTTGACCTGTTTCTCCTGATGGTGACTTGTCTCTTGTAAAGTGAGGTCTGAAGGTGGAGGTGGAGAATGTCACTAGTCAGTGTAGGAAGAAGCCATTCTATTTTATGCGAAAAGAGAGAGGGAATTAGTGAAGTTAAAAGAAAGCCTGATAGCTTTGCCCAAGAAAGAGTCAAAGCCTGGTACATCACCAGTCAATGGGTTGTTTGCTGAGGCAAAGCATCATTATAAAGTAGCATGAGCCTCGTCCAGAGGAGCTCTGCTGCCCTGCAGATGACTCTATGCAGGCTGCCTCCCTTCGACTCAAGTCCTTTCCAGCAGAGATCGTCTCTTGTGAAACAGAGAAGGGTCTGGGAGACAAGCAGTTTGCTGTAGGCTCATGTAGAAATAGCACAGAGAACCAAAGCTGTGGAGTAAACCAAAGCAGCAGCAATAGTTGTGATAGAGAAACATGGAAAACAGGAAAAAGAAGTTGGAGGCTGTTACCATGGATTTTGGTGGAATTAGCTCAGTAATTGCTGATTGTCACCTGTCTGTGCCATCATGCACTCCTGACAACCTCCAGCAGAGGTCTTGATAGGATGGATTTGCCCTGATTTTATACATGCAACTCTTCATCCCGAGCCGCACACCTTGATTTTTTTTATTTTTTTTTTAATCTTTGCAAGGAGTGGGATGTCTAGGACATCTGCAAAGCTAGGATTCCAAATGGTCCAGCTCACCAAGTAATAAAATTCTGTAACTTCATGAGAGGCATTAATCACTGCTCTGGAGAGCTCACGGGCAGACGCTCCGTATCGGTGCAGTGCTCCCACCAGTCCCAGCAGCTCCTTTAAAGAGAGGAAGCTTTGTGTGACAGCATTACAGCTCAGCAGGGGGGTAAGAGTTTCATTTAACTGAAAGGAATGGGTTAGCCCCTGGAGAAAACAGACGTACGCGTGTCCAGGTAGGAGACCTGGCTAACTCCTGAATGCGGTGGTGATCCCTGCACGGCTAATGATTCCTTCATTAATCCTCAGAGTCAGAAGTGGAATTAAAAATGTTTGTCAGTAGGATCTTGCCAGAGGAGAAGCTCAGAAGTAGAAGGGAGGCTTTCGCTCTTTCATGTCCTGGTTGGCCAATATCAAACCGTACAATTAATAGTTGCTGTTATCTAGATTGCTTTATATTGGCTTTGGGTTTGTGAATTATAGCATTCATCATATTCCTTGCTTATTTCAGTAACGTCTGTACTCCTGAGCACAGAGACAATAAGTGTTCCCCTGGTGAATTTTGGCCATTTCAGTCGTCTTCCATATTTAGGCCAAAAACTTTACTAAAATAATTGCTTTGCAGTTTGTTTGTAATTCAGGAGCAATTGTGGGCTAGAGACATTGAAGAGATCCCCAGGAGTTGGGCGATAAAGCTGGAGTCTGACCCCCTGGGTCAGCTGTGAACCTGGAGCCGAGCGTACCCTTTTCAGATGAAGCATCACATTGAAAGTCTTTCTGTGCCTGTAGCACTTTTTGTAAGAAATACGGGTATGTCAGTCAGGGTGCTCTGACTACATCACAGCTTGAGTGAGTTTGTTTAATTACTTAAAAAAATGCTTCAGTCCTAACAGCTGGCTTTGTTGGAAGCTACGGAAATGAAAACCTGGCGATGAAGGAATTATAAGAAGTTCTAATTAATCTTCACGTTTGGAGAAGCAGCCCCTGTTAGTGCTCGTGCGGAGGGTTCAAACTGTTTGCGTTAGTTCCAAAGCGCTACAGAACTGCTTTTGTCCTGTGAGCAATGAAAAATAGCTTGCCTGATAGATAAACTGTGAAGTCAGGTGAAGAATTGGCCTTTCCCACGCCAGACCGTATATTCCTTACTTGAAAGCTCAAATAATTTGTGGATATCTCTGTTCCAGGTGATTTGTAGTGCCAGGATTCATCTTTTTCATTTAGTGAAACATGCTGTTTGACTGAGCCTTGGTCAGTTATTACAGGCTGGTTTGCAGTGTGGCAGCTCTCCGGAGACCCTGCTCGTAGCTATTCATTGGCCTAGAAGAAAGGATTTAATGATTTTCTACTTCCTCTATGTTTGGTTTTAGGGTGTAGATATTTTATAAATGTGAGTCAAACTATTTACTGGTGACATTTTACAAATTTTCACTCTGTTTAATCTGTGAGTAATGTTTTTAGGTTGGTATATGTTGTGGCCTTTGGCATTTTGGACTAACGTATCTCGAGGAGATCTTAGAGCATTTTATCTTTAAGTGGATTCTATAGTTGTTTTGTAATTTCTTTTTACGAAAGTTGTGCCAATCCCTAAATAAGTCCTACCCCTCCTTAGCTGCACACAGGAGAGGTTTAGAAGCACAGCAAGACCACAAGAGGTCTCGGAGGGAGAAGGCTCCACGTGGCATTAGCTGGAGGCTCTGGATATGTTCAAGCCAACGAGCAAAGTCAATTATCTACCTTCACTTTGGGTGCCGGCGGAACTTAATTGTAGGAGTTGATAGATCTCAGGGCTTTATAAATTGATGAAGTGGCTTTATCCCTGCTGTAGAGTTGCGTAAAGTAAGTCACAGAAGTAAAGTAAAATGTCTAAAATCAGAGGCTGGATGGAACCGCGATGGAAATGATGTAGATTTATAGACTTCTTGCTGTAGCCAGGGTTGCCTTCCTCGAAATGGGGAGTGCTCACTTCAAATGTCTTGCAGTGTCATGGACAGTGTCATGCACAAAGAAACCAGAATCTTGCAGAGCAGCCAGGGATTAATCTGAAACTAATATGGATTACTGGTCGCACATATATTCCTCTCCTATAGGTGGTGTGATGTTATGGTCCTCAAACCAGGACACGTGATAATGGAGCAAATCCCTGTAGTAAAGTACCTGTGCCTGTACCCTAAATTAACACAGCTCTAAATCTCAATTCATGTTTGTTTTAACTTCAACTTTTTCTTTAGAGCCAAGCTTTGACATTTGTTTTTTTGAACTTTCTTCACCTGGTAGTTTTGGTTATGGAAATATTTGTTTGGAAGAATGACTTTTGTAGAACCGTGCTCATATATGAAATACCAGTGATTTTAGCAGGGATAGTAGAGGTTTCGCTAATTTTTCCTTCTCACCACATCAGGCAATATAACAAGAGTATCTACATCCATGAAAATTGTCTGAACTTTCTTTCAGATGATGTCAATCCTAATGAACACCATCATTTTTGAAGACTGCAGAAACCAATGGTCTGTGTCAAGACCGCTGCTTGGACTTATACTTCTCAATGAGAAAGTGAGTATTTAAGGAATCCCACCAGATTCACTCTTCAGGGGCCCAAATAGTTGAAATAATTATTTCACATAGAACGAATCTGCCTGTTGCCCTTCAAATCCCCCAGCTCTTTCCTTGGGATCTCTCTCCCTTGAGCTCACATCAGGAGTGGGGCTCAGCTCAGGTACTCCGTAGGTATTTTACAGGTCAGTTCAAAGGAGCTGAATGGTTCCATTTTGATGAAAGATCCTCTCAAGCATTTACACCCAGCCTTAGATTATGCAAGTATATAATTAACCTTTTCTAAATAAATTCTATGTCCTCGCTTTTCCAGAATGAAGCGGGAAGAGAAGTTACGCCAGCTCGCCTGGCTTTTAGATAGAAATATGAAACAAGAACACTGGAAATCACATCAGAAAAAAAAATTGCTTCCTAGAAAAATAGTTAACCAATTTATTTTCCTGAAAGGTTTCACAGGAACAACCAGCTTTGGGGGGGTGGGTATCATCTGAGCGCTTACACTTAAGCACTGGCATTGATTGCAATTTGGATTGTGTGCATCTGTGGCAGGTTCTGTAAACCAGGAAATACTCTGCAATTTGCCCTTTCAATAAAATCTGAAACTATGAATTTGGATATACCCATCATGTTTCCCTGGTGACTTAATAGAGACAATATTGGCTGAAATGGAAAGCGTCTGAGTAAATGAATGGGAGGGGATCTAAATGTGTGCATTTTTTTGTCTGGCAAGGCATTGCTTCCGCAGCTATTGACCTGTTGTATTCTCCATACTTCAGAGCTAGCTCTAACTTTATTCTCAATTGCTTTATCTCTTGGGCAGTCACAAGCCTCAGTGTATTACTGCTTTGGAGAATGAATTGTCTATACAATAAGAGGGTGCTGGAAAAAAATAAGACACTAAGATTAGCAGCAACCGCATACATTAAAATTCAAACTGAAATCCCAGCTATGGAAGGAAACTAATAGAAGAAGAAAATATATCAAGAAGAGAAGCGCTGTCTCATCATTCACCTGTGCTGAAGGATCCAATTTTAGCCATATCCAATAGCACTGTCATTCATCTTCTTGGTGTGTTATTGTGATTTAAATCCAAGCTCTATAAGAGAGAGCAGTTCTTTTAAAATGATTGAGAGGGAATAAGGGCAAATTCAGTGTTTAGGAAAACTTTATGACATCACAATATTATACTTTACAGATGGAAGCAATATTTCCTACTTTGGAAGGAAAACTAATCATTTTCTATCTGCTCTGAGTCACTGCATCATTATAAAAGTGGGAAATAAGTAGTTTTGTGCATTCCCAATCTTGTTCAAGACGACACTTTTGTTTATATAATGCTTCTGATTTATAGCGTTTAAGTATTAGCCTGACTACATATTAATTATGTGGTTTTGATGCTTCAGTATAAGAAGAAATTAAATATTTCACTTGAAGATAAAACCATGGAGCTGTAAATCATAAGGAATAAATTTGTGACTGGCAGAATATTCTTTTTACGGAAATTAGACTAGTTCTAATGATTGTGTGTTTTGTTTAGCAGACATAGATATGTACAAGCACCTTTGCTTACGAACAAGCCGTACATTTCTTTTGGAAGGGTGGAGAACAGGAAATAAAATTTACGATATTTGTGTTGCCCCTTTTGCATCAAGGTTATTTATTTCGTGTTTGAAGAAAGTAGGACACGTACTTATATATGGCTGTAAAAGTCATCTTTCCTTGGCTCATTTTGGTGCCCTGATGGTTTATTTATTGGAAATGGGTTCCTTTATTTCAGGTGGGGTCTCAGCCTCTATAGTTCCTGAGACAGCAAGCACAGATTTGCCATGTTTTACTGCTTATTTGCTTCTTTTGTTCTAACGAGACCTTCTTTGCCCATAATCCATCTCAAAGGGAAGGCATCAGGTTTAATTGGGGACTCAGAAAAATTGGAATCTGTAGGTGCTTGGACCAGTAAGGATCATTGGTATAGTCCGCCCTAAAATAGCACTAAACCTTTTGAGCCAGGATCAGCTGAGTATGAAATGGGATGGTTCAGGTGGCTCCGGACACGGTTCCCATGCTGAAGTGCCGGGGCAAGTTTAATTTAAATCCTAGTGACGAGAGGTTGGCAGAAAAAGCCCTCTGCGTCCTGATGATGTCGCAACAGCGTCTCCTCCTTGCCGTTGTCCTTCAGCTGAAGATCATGGATCCAGGAACAAGCGATGCCGCTGCAGAGAGAAGCCTGGAAACCCCAGGGCTCAGAGCAGTTCCCTGGCATTGAAACAGGGGTGCCAGGGAGATGGGGATGCTGTGCTCATTCGTGGTGGGCAGCGATGGCATTCCTTGCTGTTAATCACTTCTGTTATGGGGTTGACTGAAGAAGTTCTTGGAATGCTCTTTTCTGAAAACAGCTCCTGGACGTTGGTCAAGATCTGGGGGTTGTGGCCTTCTCTCCATTGAACTCTGCATTAGTCACCTTGAGACAGGGCTTCTGGGGATGTGCTTGTCGCGGGCAGGTATTTCATCTTTCATGCCAGCCCCCAGGTGATTTCCAGTTTTGAGTTCCTGAGTAGTTTGGACCCCGGGTATTGGTTCAGCTGCTGCCTTCTCTCCAGAACGGCCACAGTGGCCAGCAGAGACGTGTTATACAGGGTGTTTCTGGGTTGAGAGGAACTGGATTGAGGGCAAGTAATGTGCCCAGCAGACATTAAAGCCAACACTTCCTATAATCCTGTTGAATTATCAGGGCTTAGTGTTAGAATGCTATGGTTTTGCTACGTTTTCTTTTGTTATCACTATTTTTTCACGTTTTAAAAAAATCTAGCAAACAAATCACAGACTTATGTGCTTTGTGATACTCTATACGACACCCAACAAATTACATTAACTTCAAAAGCCTACCAAATTTTGCATACTGAAAACCGATTCTCATCCATACCTTGAACAAGTTTTCTTGTTATACACCTGAAATTTGGAGAATTCCAGCAACGATATTCTTGGCTGCAGCATCAGATTGTTCAGAAACTCTGCCAGGTGCTCGGGCACAGGTTCATCGGAGGGGCTCGTTCTCCTCTGAATAATTGTATATGTCGGTGCTCATACCATGGAAGAGCTCACGCCCAAGGCCATGAGCCTTTGACTGACACAGCTGATATAATAAGGGCTAAACAGGATTACGTGACCTGCTTGGCTGTAGTAGTAGGATGGTCCCCTCCCCTTCAGTATTTCTAGACTAAACCTAGATTTTTCAAAGTTGACACAAGTTGTGTTTTAACTAGTCTATAAATCTGCCAGAATATAATATACATATATTCTATACATTGAATATATATACATATATTCTATACATAGAAAATTGTATCAATTACGTAGCTTCTAGAGAAGCAAAGGTGAGTCCGTCACATCACGGCGCTGAAGATGGGAAGGAAGGCAGCAGCAGGTAGACCTCTGCGTGCTGTTTGCCCATCTCCTCTCCCAGGGACCAACGCGTGAAGCACTTGCTCAGGGTGCTCCAGATGTAGATGAGTAACTCTGGGTTTAAATTTCCAAACCTCATTTTTAATATTCTCTGCTTTTTGCTCTCCTAGTACTTCAGCGAACTCAGGGCAACCTTGATAACCAGCCAGCCCGACAGCAAACGCGAGGTCCTTGACCAGTGCTTCAGGAATCTCATGGAAGGGGTCGAGCAAAACCTTTTGGTAAAGAACAGAGACAGGTAAGTTCAGAACATATAAGGAAACTGACAAAAATACAGACAATTGGAAACTTTAACTGGAAAAGAAATATAGCATAAGAAGTGTTTCAAGTAGTCTTAAACTGCAATTCCTTTTGAAAGGAAGATAACATCCTATGGAAGACTTCATGCTTAGACTTACCAGGTAGACCCCGCACATTTGATAATTATGTTATTTCTTGGTCAGAAATGTGTTTCCTAATTTAATCCCAAAGTCAAGGTTTGCTGGGCTGCACCTGCCACTTCTTCATTCGGGGAAAAAACGCCTTATTTCAGCAGTTGAGCCTCAGCGACTCCTTTTTCCAACCTTAAACCCCCTCGGCTGAACACTTGCTGCAGCCTCCAGCGGTGCCGTCCCCCTGGCAGAGCCTTCTCTTGCTGGTGCTGGGCTTGAGCAACTGCTTGGGAAATGCCAGAATGAGGAAGGACCCCGTGGGGCTACTTCCATATTGCAGATAAATGAGGCAAGGATATAATTTTGAACAGGAATCACAAATTCTCCAAATCCCAAAATCTCATTTGAAAAGAGAAGAGAAACCTCCGGAAAAGAAAT
Organism: Gallinago undulata; assembly: GCA_026546715.1. Taxonomy (NCBI): domain Eukaryota; kingdom Metazoa; phylum Chordata; class Aves; order Charadriiformes; family Scolopacidae; genus Gallinago; species Gallinago undulata. The sequence continues at coordinate 31,899,726 of JAOTQQ010000052.1, read as the reverse complement.
GGTGAGTCTGTCTGCATTTGATGCCCACACTAAGGTTTGGTTACCAGCCACTTGTGTTTTCTCTTCCATGGGCATTATTCAACTAAAGCGAACCTTGAACATGTAGGGAGTGAATTTTAAGTCCAGACGGTGGAACTTCCTGGAAAGCTTCAAACAAACCCAAAACCTGCAGAGAGAAGCGAGGGCTGAAACCATCTGGTGATTGTATTTCTCTGACTTCGCCGTTTGCTGGTGGGAAAATTAGGTTGAACTTTTTTCCTTCTTAAAGAGTTGGGTATTAATTATGGTCTCCACAATTTTGTTGCATTTTCCTATTGAAATCTGGTGTAAGTTCCTTATGGCCCCGCGGTGGGTGGTAGCCAGAGACGGGGGGATTTGGAACCAAACCCAGAGAAGCACCGAGATCACATCGGCGGCACTCATAAATCAGAGAGGCTTTCTCTGTGACTCGGGTTATGAATCAGCAGAGAACTTGGGGAAAAGCCACCAGAGGGGAGAGGATGCCTCTTAAAACAAAGGACAACGGAGCTGCCAGTGGTGGGCTCTGGGACACAGCCTGACCTTGGAGCTGTGGGTGCCAAGGGGCTTCGTTGGACTCAGCGGTCCTTCAGGATTTAAGAAGAAAAAAAAAAAGAGGGGGGAAGAATTAAAAACTAACTAAAAGTCTTTTTTATAACTGGGTAGTTTTTAGTTCTGTGTCTATTTTATTTTATTTTATTTTATTTTATTTTATTTTATTTTATTTATTTCTTGAAGGCAATAAGCCCTTAAGATAACACTGTTTTCTGAGAAAAAAAAAAAAAGAAAAACCAAACATACTTTGATGGGCATTTTCTCTGAGCTGCTTTATTCTGAGAAGGACAGACCTGAAGGACAGAAAGGGGGTGGTTGGATGCTCCCTCAGGCTGGGGGGAGCGGGATGGGCAGGAGCCCCAGCTCCCCCCGTGGCCCCCGGGCAGGAGGGACGGTGGCCACGCTGCTGCACCAAGTGGGGATGGTGGTGGCCCCCAGTCCTGCAAGGAGACCTTTGCTGAGATCCCCTCGCTTCTGGCAGCGCCTTCTCCCCAGAACTTCAGGAGCTTGGCTACGGCGAGCCAGCAAAGTCTGACACAGTCAAAGTGAAGAGCATTGAGGTGACAAACAAAAGAACACTTGGAAAAAAAACCCTAAATGCAGGGTGTGAGATATGTTTCTGGCATTTTAAACCATTTTTATGGGGTTTTGGGTTGTTTTTTTTTAAAATGCATTCATGAGATGTGGTAACTGTCAGTTAAACCCTTCGTTTCAGGTAAGGGTAGAGCGAGGGAGTAGGTCAGATTTGGGCTGTCGCACAAGCCGAGTCAGAGATGTCCCTGGGTCTCAGGTGCGATGCCACCGGGTGGACTTTGTGTCCCGCACCTGCCGGTGGAGAACTGCTGGGGAATACTTTTGTGAGTTTTTCATTCTGTGCCAGATGGGTGATGGTACCACGTTTCACTGAGAGGCAGGTTGAACTCTGACACCGCTCGTGAGGGAGGAAGGTAGGGCTGCGAGAGCCTCGACGACCATCTGGACGTGTCCCACAGAGCCCTTTGCTGGAGGTTTGGGAGAAGAGCCGTGAGATGGAAAGGTTTCTCGTTGCAGTCATTTCCCAGCTGACTTTTTTAAATATTTCCCAATCCTGGCAGGCTGAGTTTATGGTGCTGCCCATACACGTCTACGTGCTCGTTGTTACTTTATAGGACTGCGTTTTGAGGGCACCTCGTGATTTTATTTGTGAGTTGTCCTCTCTTTTGCCTTGCAATTTAAAATTTACATTATAGTCATTTTTTTTTTGCCGAGTCTTGAAACTCAAGTCTCAAGGTCAGGTCTCCTTTAACCGAAGCTGTGGGTTCTCTCTCTTTCCCAGGTTCACCCAGAATATGTCAGTCTTTCGAAGAGACGTGGCGGAAGCTCTGCGCAGCGAAGGGGCCTCTGACCCCAGCACTTTGGATATGATGAGTTGACCGTGACTTTGGAAACGGAGCACTGAGGAATTAACCCACTCGCAAAGTTTTTGGGACCCTGTTATATTGTTAGATAGAGATATTTTTTTTTTTTGACCCTCGTGAAAACTATTTTTTTAAGATATCTTCTGACTTTTTATATCTCTGGCCTAAACGGGAGGATTTATAATAGTGAAAGCAACGGAAAATCAGCCTTAGTTTGAAGAACGTTTTCAGCCTTTCTTATCAAAATTTATTATCCTGTTTTATCTTTATGAAGCGGTTTAGAGACAGTACCTAACCAAAGAACAAAATAAATATGCATTCCTTCTAAACTTGTATCAGTTAATGATTCTCAGTTCTACACAAAATAGTAAATAATATGTCATCAATGAAAAACTCCAGGCTCACTCCGAGGTCATATTTGTTTGAAAATGAGATGAAAGACAGTGCAAATTTTATATGACATCTTTTTGAAATAATAAAATTACTATTTTTCTACAAAATGTTATATATTTCTTTTCAGCACTGGCGGTTAATGACAATGTGGATATTAAAGTAGGAGACTTAAAATGAACATTTTAGACGATGAATATAGCAAGAAAATAGAGGGTGTTGCACATAATACAATAAGAGATGATGGAGCAAACCTTCATGAAGCACTGATGATACTTCAATTTCATGAGTACGTATTTTCCAGGTCTTTGGAAATGGGAAAAGGAAACCATAGCAGAAAAGAAAAAAGTTGTTAAAACACTGTTTAAAAAGAATAAAAACCTGTTTGCTGCTACAGAAAAGGAAAGCAGATGACAGTTACAGGGACTTGTTGCCTGTCTTTAAGGGGCACGTGGCGCGATGAAGGCGAAATGGCAAATTCAGCAGATTTCTCTTCGCCTCCCGGGCAGGGCGCAGGGTTCGGTGTGTGCCAGAACCAAATCCCTCCCCCAGCCCAAACCGCTTTGGGGGGAACAATTAACGTCGTCCTGTGGTGGGCAGGAGGTTCCGGGGGGGGGTGGAAATACCCGAATGAATCGAAGCAAGATCGGACAAAAATTAAAACTGTTTTAAGCAATGAGCCAATTGGTTTCTAACGTGGAAAAGCTGTTGTGGGTAATTACAAACTATTGGGTTTGGGTTTCAATTGGGTTGGGATTGTCTTTTTTTTTTTTCCCCTTGTGTAAATAATTGATTTCACGTGGTTTTTGTGCTTGCTTCGATTTGCATATTTAGTAATATTTCCCAACTGCTTAGGTAAGAATGGGAATTTTTAATAAGAATTTATACCCCTATTTCTTATTTCTTTTTTTCCCAGTTTTTTCCCTTGCAACTCTTATTTTCCTGCACGTTTTTAAATTGGAGGAACCGAAGCTGAAGGGAAGTCATTTTGTTGGGCAGTTTTCCGTTTGCGTTTAAGCTGGGCTGGAGAAAGCATTTAATCAAACATGTAGGGATCCGTAACGGCCCTTCACTTCTCATTCCCATCCCGAGAGGAAACCGGGAAAACCCGATGCCAAAGGTGGCAGAGCTGAGCTCCCGGAGGAGGATGCCTCAAACTCAGCCCTGCTCGAAGCTCCAGGGAGATTCTGAAGAGCATCCTATAAACCCAGCAAACTCCAGAGCCGTGATTGAGCCGCGCCGCAGCCTTGGTTAACGATTGACAAGGGGAACTTTGTTTGGGGGAGCTGCTGGTGGTACAAATGGGCTTGCTTTTAGGAAAGGAACTTTGTTTGGGGGAGCTGCTGGTGGTACAAATGGGCTTGCTTTTAGGAAAGGGACAGGACAGCAAACAGAGAGCGTGTTTTATGGCTCCGCATTCTTTGTTGAGACTCTTTGCTTTTTAAAAGGGTGCTGCCAAAGAGGGCACAGCCCAGAATTTCCTCGTGTTTGCACGTGGCTTTTTTTTTTAAAGAAGACATAATTGCCTTAAGGGGGTTGGATTTCTTGTTCTTTCAAAAAAAAAAAAAAAAAAAAAAGGAAGCAATAGAATGGGAAACGTCAGAAAGGAGACACTGAGTGATTTCGTCTCAAGAACCCACCCTGAGCCTGCCCGATGATGCAAACAGCTTGGGACCATAAAAGAGCTCCGAATCTCCCCCCAAACGCATTTTATTTTGTCACGGTGAAAGCCCCAATGGCTAAACCTCAGGTAACGTGTTGACATGGCTCTTCAGGGCATGCTCTAGTGCCTGAGATAATTGGTTTGTGGTGGGGTGTTGTGTGGGGGGTTGTGGGGTTTAGTTGGTGGGTGCTTTTTTTTGTGTGGTTTTTCTGTTTTTTGCGGGGGTTTTTTTGTTTTGTTTTGGGTTGTGGGTGTGGTTTTGTGTTTGTTTGGGTGGGTTTGGGGGTTTTGTTTTTATTTATTTTTTTTTTTAATGTGGTTGTACTCCATTATCTCAAAGGTCCCTTCCAACCACTAAGATTCTGTGATTCCGT
>JAOTQQ010000052.1:31877945-31888605 GCA_026546715.1 Gallinago undulata | reverse complement strand
CCCCCCCCCCCCCCCCCCCCCCCCGCCCCGAGGACCGTTCCCGGTGGGGCCGGGTGGCCCCGCACCATCTTGCCGGGTCCGTGTCAATGCGATTCGCTCCGCTCCGGGGGGGTGCGGGGGAGCCGATGGCGGCCCCGAGCGGGGACAATCCGATTAAGCTGCTCGGGGGCGGCACCGGGCGTCGTCTGTGTCCGTCCCCCCCCCCCGCCACCGGGAGGGGGGTGTTTAATAGCCGTGTTAATGACCGCCGGGCGGGGCGGGGATCCCTCCGTGCGCTGAGACGGGGAAACACCCCCCCCAACACACACACACACCTCCACCTCGACGGTCGCCGTCGGGGCCGGCAACCGGCAGCTCCGTCGGGGCCAGCGCCCGGGCGGACGCGGGGAAGGCTCCCCCACGGCACAAGCCGGGGGCGGGGACGTGGCGGGGGGGACACACGAAGAGCCGGTGCCGGTGGCTGGGGCGCTCGCCGCCGTCGGAAGGAACGGGTAATCGAATCCCGAGGTTTAAAAAACTAATCAAGTCCCTCCTGTCACCGCTCCGGCGTCCCGGGACCGCCCCGCCAGGTGCTGATCAAATGCCATTACATCCCATTAACGGGGAAATTCTATTCCCCGTTTTCATTTCCCTTTATAAGCGGGGAACTAAGTAAATGCGGGCTGAGCGTTATTTAATTTTTAACGCCTTTAGTCCAATTTGGACGTCAGGGAGCGGCCGTACGCTCGCTCGCCGGGCGGCGGCGGGGCCGGGCCGGGCCGCAAACGGCTGTCCGGCCCCGCGGGGCTCCGGGTCCCCTCCCCGGGGCGGCCCCGGGGTTCCCCCGTGGGGGCGGCCGCCCGGACCGGCCCCTCCGAGCGCGGGGTCGCCGGGTCCCCATCCGGGGAGAGGTTGGGGGGGGTTGGGGGGGGGGGCGCCCGTCGGGGCGCGGGACGGCGGCCCCCACCGCACAATGGGGGCCGCGCGCCCCGGTGATGTCACCGCGACGGCGGGTCCCGTCCCCCCCCCCCCAACTCCCCCTGTACGCTCCCCTCCCCCTCCTCCCCTCTACCCCCCGCCCCCCGCGCCCGGGGAGCCAATGGGAGCGCAGAGGCCGGGCGGCGGCGGCCAATGGGGCGGGGGGTGTGGCGCGGAGGGGGTGGGCGCGCGGGGCGGCGCGGGGCGCGCCCGCGGAGATGACGGGGCGGCGCGCGGCGGGGCGGCGCGCGCTCAGGCAAAGTTTCGGCGCGGCGGGGCCGGCCGGGCCGCGGAGCGCGGCGGAGCGCGGGGTTTATAGCGGGGCGGCGGAGGAGGAGGAAGAGGAGGAGGAGGAGGAGGAGGAGGAGGAGGGGAGGCGGAGGATGGAGCCGCCGTCGGGCGCGCAGGGCCAGCACCAGCACGAACCCATCAGCTTCGGCATCGACCAGATCCTCAACAGCCCCGAGCAGGAGAGCGCTCCCCCGCCGCCGCCGCCGCCGCCACCGCCGCCCCCCCGGGGCCCCGACGGCGCGACCTTCCTGGGCGGCCCCGGCGGCCGCGGCGGCGCGCCTTACCCGGGCCTGCCGGCCCCTTTCCCGGCCATCGCCGCGCCCTTCGAGGACTCGGGATCTTACAGTGTCAACCTCAGCCTGGCCCCCGCCGGCGTGATCCGGGTGCCGGCGCACAGGCCCATCCCCGGGGCCGTGCCGCCGCCCATCTCCAGCGCCATCCCGGCCATGCCCGCCGTGCCCAGCCTGGGCAGCCTCAACTTCCCCTGGATGGAGAGCAGCCGCCGCTTCGTCAAGGACAGGTTCACAGGTAAGGCGGCGGGGCGGCGCGGGGGAGCCCTGCCGGGCCACGAACGGAAGGGAGAATTCAAAAAAAAAATTCGTTAGGAAACGAAATAACCGTAGTAATGATACTAAGAATAAAAGCCGAGGCGGCCCGCTGGATGTTTCCCTCCCCCGCGCTCGCCGCGATCCGAAAAATCCTTCTCCTCCCGCCGTGGACAGCGTGGGAGCCCCGGGGGGGCGGTCGGGCCCCCGCCGGCCTCCGCATCCCTGCGGAGAAAGGCGGCAGCGGCACCTCGGGGAGACGCAGCCCCTTCGGGGGGCGGCCGTCGGGCAGTGTGTGTGTGTGTGTGTGTGTTGGGGGGGGGGGGGTGACGGTGAAGGGAAGCGGGGGGCGGCCGGCACCGTGGGGGCGCGGGGGCTGACCCCTCTGCTTCCCACCCGGGCAGCGGCGGCGGCGCTGACGCCCTTCACGGTGACACGGCGGATCGGGCATCCCTACCAGAACCGGACCCCGCCGAAGCGCAAGAAGCCGCGGACGTCCTTCTCCCGGGTCCAGATCTGCGAGCTGGAGAAGCGCTTCCACCGGCAGAAATACCTGGCCTCCGCCGAACGCGCCGCCCTCGCCAAGTCCCTCAAGATGACGGACGCCCAGGTGAAGACCTGGTTCCAGAACCGACGCACCAAGTGGCGGTGAGTCCCCGCGCCCCCGGGGCCGCCCCGTCCCGCCGCCGCCGCCGCCACCCCCCGGCGGAGCCCCGGCTCCCGCGGGCACTGCACCCCTCGCCGGCTGCCGGTGGCCGAACGGCTGGGCTTGGGCGGGATTTTTATTATTATCGTAGTATTATTATGATTATTTATATTTTTAAATTATTTTTATAGTCTTCCATTCGTAAAAAAAAAAAACGGGGAGGCTATTTGGAAAAAAACAGGGGTTATTCGTAAAAAAAAAGCCGGGGTTTATTGGCGCAAACGAGGGGTTATTCGTACAAACGAGGGGTTATTTCGTACAAACGGGAGCTTAGTGGTTATTCGCGCGAACGAGGGATTAATTCGGAAAAACGGGGGGTTATTCGTGAAAACGGGAGGTTATTCGTAAAAACGAGGGAGTATTCGGAAAAAAAAAAACCCTGGGAATTATTCGTAAAAACGAGGGAGTAATCGATAAAGAAAAAGGGGGAGAATTATTCGTAAAAACGAGGGAGTAATCGAAAAAATAAGGGGGGGAATTATTCGTAAAAACGAGGAAGTAATCGAAAAAAAAAGGGGAGGAATTATTCGTAAAACCGAGGGAGTATTAGGAAAAAAGGGGATTATTTAAAAAAAAAGGAAATTAATCGAAAAAAAAGGAAATTATTCGGAAAGAAGGGGATTTACTCGCAAAAAAATAAAGGGGGAAATACTCGAAAAAAAGGAGGAATATTGGGAAAACGGGGGAATAGTGGGAAACAGGGGATTAATGGGAACGAGGGGGGGTTTCCAGGCGTTTCCCCCCGCCCGGGGTCCCTCCGTTCCAGGCCGCGCGGCCCGGCCCCGCTCGGGAGCGGTGCGGGGATGAGCCGGTTCCCGGCGGCGGCCCCGGAGCATCCCGCAGCGTACCGGGGGGGGGGTGCGGGGTGGGGGGGGCGGCGGGGCGCGGGCTGAGAGCGTGTCCCCCGTCTCCCCCCCCCTCCCGTTAGGCGGCAGACGGCGGAGGAGCGGGAGGCCGAGCGGCAGCAGGCGAGCCGGCTGATGCTGCAGCTGCAGCACGACGCCTTCCAGAAGTCGCTGAACGAGTCCATCCAGCCCGACCCGCTGTGCCTGCACAACTCCTCGCTCTTCGCCCTCCAGAACCTCCAGCCCTGGGAGGAGGAGAGCGCCAAGATCCCTCCCGTCACCTCCCTCGTCTGAGCCCGGCAGCGCGGGCGCGCAGCGGACTCGCCCCCCCCCCCTTCCATCATCCCGCACTCCGCGGAGCTCCCCTCGCCCCCCCCCCCCCCGGTGCTTTTCCTTCCCCTCTTCTCCCCCCCCACCCCACCCCGCCCCGCCGCCCCCGGGGCCGCGGCTCGGAGCAGACGGGGCGAACGGCGCCCGCGGGGCCGGGGTGCGGGAGCGGAGCTTCCCCGAGGGCGGCGCGGAGCGGAGCGGAGCCGCCGGGCGCTGCCGTGGCGGGGCCCCGCGCTCCGCTTGTATATTCGTGTCGATGTTCCACTAGGAAGGGGAAAAAAAAAAAAAGAAAAAAAATGTCACTTTTTGTAAGAAGTGTTAATAATTTAATTTATTTATGCATCGAGATTTTGGGCACTATTAATATGGAGTTATATAAAACCTCGATTATTTATATCGAAATCTGAACATAGGTATTTTGTGTTGGCTTTGGAACAAAAGGCTATTTTTTTTTTCCTGTTCTGAGGATAGTCTAAAGAAAAAAAGAAAAAAAAAAGAAAAAAAATACCTACCTATCACTTAGCGGAGGGGACTAAGTGGAGCCGGTGATGACTCATTAGCTTAGGAAACCCTATTAAGCCGAAAAGCGGTCGCTTCCATCTGTCCCAGGTGAAGTTAATGTCAGCTGTAATTTATTCACCGCAGTAATAAGGGCTCCTTTCAGGCACCACGCACTCGGGTTTGTCCTCACTTTTCCAGCCGCTGAAGCTTTAGCGCACCGAGACGGCTCCCGCACCCTCTCCTCTCGCCACCGGCTCTGGAGAAAGCGCCTTATGTTTCATAATAAAGAAGATTTGGGGTTGACACAGACCATGTATAATACTTTGTACTTGCCGAGACGTGTAAATAAACGTTTTCTTTAAAAACGCCTCTCCGCTCCCTGCCTGCCGCCGCGCCGGGGACGGAGCCGAGCCCGGGGCCCGGTGGTTGCGGGACGGGCAGCGCCCGGGAGACCCTCGTCGTTCGACGGAGACGGAGGTGAGGAGCCGGCCGGGACCGGGGGGGGGGTTGGGGGGTGGGTGCGGGAAGAGGGGAGCGGGCTCGGAGCGGGGCACCGGTAACGCACCCGGGGAACGGCGGCCGCTAACCGACAGAGCCGTCGGCGAGCCGTCTCGGTGCGGGGCCCCGCCGCTTCCCGGGACCGCTGGCTCCGCCGCTCCCCGGTAACTCTCCCAGCCCGGCCCCGCCGCACCGAGCCGCCTCCCGGCCGGCACCCAACGGTTTTCGTTGGCCCCGCCGTTACCGGGCGGCAGGGGGCCGTGCAGCCCACCGTGTGGCCGCGGGGGGCCGGTGCCCCGGGTGCCCGCCGGTAGCGGAGCTCGTTTAACAACCCGGCCGCGGGGTGGGGGGTTATTTTTAAGAACAAACTCCCGTAAATTCCGCGGCTCCCGGTGGCCGCTCCTCCACCAAGGAGGGGGAAAACTGCAAAAAAATGGTATTTATTTATTTTTAAAGAAACGAGGGATGGTTCAGGCGGGTTTTTCCCCCGCCACCGACGGGACCCCTCGGGCCGCGTCCCGCGGGGCGGTGCGTTCGGCCACCGGGAGCCCGCAGAAGTTGAAAGGCTTTCCCGGTGCGGGGCTCGCCGTTCCCCCGGCCTGGCTACGGCAAAGGGCGCTTCAGGGGCCGTCGGTCACGCAGGTGCGGGGGGGGAATAAGGAAATATTTCCTTAACCAGCCCTGACCGGGGTAGGGGCTCGGGTTGTAGCCGGGATTTCGTTCGCCGGGGGAAGGCTGTGGGGGTCCAAAGGCAGGGCCGAGCTCCTGCCACGTCGCGGGTGATGGTGCTGGGCCCGTGGTGCCGTTCGCCAACCGGGAACGGGCGCTGGGAACCACCGAGCGAGGGGAGGCGTCTGGAAGGGAAGAGAAACCTCCCCCACCTCTAAAAAAACCCAACCCCAAAATCAACGGGGAAATCTCTCCCTGGCTATGGGGTGCGGGGAAATGTCGCGCCGTTGCGGTGCGCGGCCCTCTCCCTGTCCCCCCGCACCGCCCCGCTGCTGCTCCGCACCCGCCCCAACCTTTCCCCGTTTGTTTTCGCCCGTTCCCCCCCCCTCCCCCTTTATTTTTTTTCCCCCTTCCCCTCCCCGCGTTGCGGTGCTGCCCGTCGGGCTCCGGCCCCGCGGCGGGGGCTCCCACCGCAGCCCGGCCACGGGTCCAGCCCCGGGGGTTTGTCACCCGCCGCTCCTTGGGCAGGGGATGGGGACCGGAGGGGACAGCCTGGGCAGGGCAGCCGGGAGAAACCCTCCTGTTGGCTAAAAACGCAGAGACGACTCGGGCTCTGAACAACGCGGGGGGGGTTGGAATAAACGGGTACCCGCACCCACACGAGCCTTTGGTGTTGGGTTTTTCTCTGTGCCCTCTAACATCCCTAAACCGCATCGTTTTCAAGGCAGCCTTCAACTGTTGGAGCTTCCCGTGATCCTAAACTTCCTTATTCCTGATTTCCCTGCAGGTTGGGGTTTTTTGGTGTTTTTTATTGTTGTTGGTTTTTTTTTTTTTCCCCCAAACTGCTGCACAGAAGCTGTGTGTTTGCAGGGAGCTAAGGATGCTGCGTGGTGCAGCCACCAGCCTCGTGGTGGCCGGGGGATCCCGGTGCAAAGCCAGGGAGCGTTTCCCACCCGGTTATTAAACGGAGAGCGACTGGGTCTGAGCTGGGGGGGGGGGGACAGCCCAGGCTGGGCTCGGCCTCCCCTCCCCACTGCTGCCCCCCACATCAAGCCTTGGGGTTCGCCAACTTTCCCCAGGACTTCGGGAACCAGAAGCTTCCGTTGCAGCCACATGGATGGTTCCCAAATGGTGGGGCTCGTTGTGGCGGGGGCTCGCTGGGGTGACGGCCGGTGCCTTTGTTTGGTCTGGAGGTTCTGAGATGTGCTGGGTACGAGGGAGATGGGCTGGCTCCTCTATCCATGTCACGGAAGACAAGGTTGCCTGGGCGGTACAGGGGGGGCGCTGATGCGAGTGGTCATGCTGAGGGGGGACAGAGGTGGGGGTCACCTCCAATGACTCTGTCCGGTGAGCTCTCACCTGTGCTTATAGGAGCCTCGGGAAACACCGACACACAATATTTCCCTCCGTGTGGATGGAAGCAGTGTTCCCAGCCAGCCTGACCCGGGTGCAACAGGGTTGTCGGATGGTCCTTGCTGTGTGTCTCTGAAGGTCCATCAACAGACGAAGCCACCCCGCAGGGACTTGCGTGGACTTTAGATCCTACCAGCTTGAGCCTTCTCCATCCCAAGGGATGTAATCCTGGGGGATGTGGGTGCCCCGTGGAGGAGAGGGCACCTTTTGGGGGTGGGCTGGCTGCTCTCCCGATCCTGTTGGTTGTCCTGCCCACCTACTGCCCTCGGGCTGGGACAACTCCAGCTGGGCTGTCCCGTGCAGGCAGCAGTTTGACTGCCCAATTTCCCATACAGCCTTCTAGCAGCACGGGTTCTGGCTAGTTGCAAGGGAGTGGGGGTTTATCCCACTCATCACTAAATGGTCTTTTACCTCCACGGGAGACTTTTCTCAAAGCACTCCGTTTAGCAGAGGATGAAGAGCAGTGGTGTGAGGGCAGCAGCACCTCCTGCAGCTGTACTGCAGCAGGGCTAATTTTGGCACGGGGGGGTTCGTTTGAGGGGAGGCGGTGGAAGTCCTGCAATAAAAGATGCGGGCTGAGAGAGCTGAAGATGCCGCACATCCCGGCGAGCCCAGTTTGAATATGTTGCTGTTTGATTCTGCTACCAAACTGACGCTTCTTAGCACTTGGGGTGTCTTTCTGGAGCAAGTGAAATGCCGTGTCCGTGCGTGTGCGCTCACGTTCCCTCCCGTACACGAGTTTCAAGCCCGGGGAAAACTTGGGCATTTGCTGGACGGGGATGGGAAAAGGCCACGAGAGTCAAGGGTTGTGGTGTCATCAGTGGGACTTGGGGCAGATCTTTCTGAATTTGGCTTAATCCCGAGTGTCAGTGATTTCCGGAGCCGTGTGGGTGGGTGCGGAAGGCAGAGCTCGGGGTGGCCGGAGCCGTGTGGGGGAACATTGACTGCTTCCTCGGAGTCCCTCCTGGCTCTGCTTTAAGCCCGAGCAGCCCCCGCGCCACGCTCGCACGCGCAGGCACAACCCCCTCTTCGGATAAAAATGGCTCTGTGATCTGCATCTCTCAGCATTATTTTGTGCCCAGGGTATTAGATGATACGAAGTAATGCGTGGTGATCAGATCTGTATAGGCAATTCTTTTCCTAAATGGGCCTTAAAATCAATGGGTTATTAGCTCTCCTCCTCCTCCCTGTGATGAAAGCCCGGTCCTGTTAAACATGCAAACTGCACAATATTCGAAGCCTTGGTTTACAAAAGTGTTTTGCTCAGCGAGGTCATAATTTAGCTCGTTTATAGCTAACATAAATAATGCTGAGATTTACACCTCCCTTACGCCTATGAGTTTTCCTTGGAGCATGTATTTCTGCACCGCCATCGTCCCCACGGCCGATGAAGAGTGATGGAGGGGCCGTGCCTCGCTCAGGTGAGCGCTCGCTGGCACAGATGCTCCTGCTCTGTGGGTTGAATCCCTCCTCACGTGTCACCTTCAGCGGGTTGGACCGTGTGCCTGAAAGTATCTGCCTTCCGTGCAGGGGGGCGTTTTTGGGCGAGGGGTTAGATGCGCCGTTTGCTTTAGGCTATTTGGGACATTTCCCCTTGCCCGCTCTCTTGAGTCCACGAAGCTCCTGACTTCAGAGCAGTGGAATAAATATTTCTACCGGGTGTGAGCTTGCTTTTGAGGATCTGAGTTTGCCTCCTGGAGGGGACCCAGTTAGCTTTGATGGAGCAGAGCTCCAGTACAGCTGGTGGCAGTTTGGCACCGCTGTGCTTTCCCCCCTGGTTTTGGAGGGGGGTGTGTGTGTGTCTGTGTTTTTGGGTGTTTCAGTACTCGTAAAAATTTGCTGCTAAGGTAGAACTGCAATCATATTTAGAGATTCTACTCCCATCAATGCTATTTTTAAGTCGTGGTGGAAAACAAGAGCCAGCTGCCTGAAGGCATCTCTGCATCTTGCATTCAGAGGTGTCCACGCAGCCTTTGTAGGATGTGCCCAGAGCTGGAAATGCTGGGGAGCAGAGGTGTTTGAGGTGGCTCTGGTGCTCTTGAGGCAGCAGGGATGAGTGTGGTGTTTGCTGGGTCCTTCCTTGCTGCTCTGCCCCATGGCAGGAGCACAGGGATTAGACCCAGCGGTTTCTGGTCCCCTCTGTCACCCACCTGAGCTGTTGGAATGAATCCTTGCACTTCTTCTGGGATGTATGTTATGTAGAGCAGTGAGATGCGTTTCCCTCCGTGCTATGACCAGCTTCCTTCAAGAAATAATCCAGGCAGGAAGGGGGCACCATGGAAAATTGGGGTGAGCCCATGGTCCAGCAAAGGTCCTCAAGCTTGGCAGGAAGGTTGGAGTGTGTAGTCCATCCTCTGTGTGCCTGAACCTCCAGCTCCCTGTCCAGGTGTATCTATATTTTCATATGTTTTTTTATTAGGGAAACCAGGTATGGGCTCACTGTCTTGGGTTTATTGTCTGTCAACTTTGGACTAAACAGCCCCTGGACGGAGGGGATGAAGTTCATTGTTGCGTTTTGCCTCCACTATTACTGGGCTGCTTCAGCCTTTGGAAAATGGAAGGTCATCAACCCTTGCCAGGCTCCTTAAATGACTTAAGCTCAATGCCACAAGTGTTCCAGAATGCCCAAATGATCCCATTAATTTGGCATCCAGTGTATGCTGCATTATACATACTGACTTCCATTGGCACATGCCACATCCAATCCATTAGTTGTGCGCAAATGCACTTAAGTTTTTTATTGCTCTTAGTTTTGTGTCATCAGCAAAGAAAGGTAAAGTTGATCTTCATCTAAATCACTGACATGGATTATTGCAATTGATTACAACGAAGAAAGAGCTTTTCAAGTTTCAAAGTTATGTTGTCTTTTATTTCCCCAAGTAGTAATCTGTACTGTTTAAGTTATTGCACAAGAGCTGTCTCTGTAAGAGCTGTCCATATTACATTCCTCGTTGAGAACAGTTGTGTTAGTGGGCTGTTGTGATTTCTCCCCCCCCCCCCAGTTCTGTACAGCACGCTGCTTTTATTCCTTCTGGTGGCAGAAATGCCCTGAATGCTCTTTATTCAACCCAGTTGCAGAAGGAAGGAACGGAGCGAGCTGCGTGCCCGCTGAAGGTAACCTATCCCAGTTCTGGAAGTTGTGCTTTAATGTGAGAGTGAATTATCTATGGTTGGAAAAATAATATTTTATTTATAACTTAACCCAGCGTTCTTCTCAAGCTTAGCCCCTTTGCTGGGCAGGTGTGGTTAGGGCACTGGAGCATCCAGGGGCAGCAGCCCACAAGGGAAGGATGTGGTCCAGCATCCTGCTGCTTTTCTGCTTGATGATCAGTTATGTTCAACTAGGAAAAATAATTTAGGGAAGCCACTAATAGGTCCTTCCAAGTCACTCTGCTTCCCCTGTGCCCCAAATGCTCTGTGTATTCAGGTGCTACTTTACAGCTGGATGGTCCTTCACCATTTATCCCGTGCCCCTCTCAGGCAGATACTCGTGCCCAGGCTCACAATTGCATGGCTTGGGAATCTTCCTAAAATCCAGGAGGCTGGTCGTGTGGTTAAAATCAGATTTATGTTTGTGAGGGAAATGCCTCAGCTTGAATTCAAGGCATTTAACTCCTAAGTTTCCCAGGGCAGCAGGTGCTAATGCATTTGGGGAAAGACCCTCTGCATAGAATCATAGAATCATATGGGGTTGGAAGGGACCTCTGGAGATCATCTCCTCCAATCCCCCTGCTGGAGCGGGTCTACCCAGACCCAACCTGCTCTCTGGGCAGCCTCTTCCAGGGCTCTGCCACCCTCACAGGAAAGAAGTTCCTCCTCATGTTTACAATGGAACTTCTTATGTTCCAGTTTGTGCCCATTTCCTCTTGTCCTGTCCCTGGGCACCACTGAAAAAAGACTGGCCC
>JAOTQQ010000052.1:31866340-31877845 GCA_026546715.1 Gallinago undulata | reverse complement strand
GTCTTTCTCCTCAGAGCTGCTCTCCAGCAGGTCACCCCCAACCTGTCCTGGTGCAGGGGGTTATTTCTCCCCAGGTATAAGTTAGAGTTGGAAGGGACCTTAAAGACCATCGAGATCTCCTCTGCTTCGCTCCCAGCTCTGCCTGTCTCTTCAAAACTCCCTGCCTGACCCTGGGGCAGCGCTTCTTAGAATCTCACCATGAAACTTAACTTGGGGAAAAAAAACCCAAACTAATTATTAGTTAATAAAGCTTGTGGTTTATGGAGTGGGGCGATGGCAGAGCCTGGCCGGAGTATGAAGCTGTTAAAGATGGAGGCTGCTGGAAGGGGAGGGGGCCTGCTCTGCCTCCGCGGGTGCAAATCAGCAGAGAGCCATGAAGGTCAGGGGATCTCTTCTGCTTTGCAGCAGCTGAGGACGTGACCCCCAGCACTTAATTGGTGGTGTGATATAAAGGCATCAGACTCTCTTCTCTCCCTCGTCCGCACGCGTCCTCCCCATTAGTGGTAATGGGAGCAGCCTGGAAGGGAACCAGCAGCCGCGGGTGGGTACGGCTGGTGCCGGCCCCGGGGCTGGTCCCACCAGGGCTGGAGCTCCGTGAAGCTGCTCTCCCACCTCCAAAGAGCCGGCGCTCTCAAGCAGAGAAGGGGGAAAACAAAGCAAAATGCTTAATAATTAAAGAAGCCTTCCAATCTTTCCCTGGGCCCGAGGGAAGGGAGCTCGGTGTGTGCCCCAGCCCTCTCCTGCCGGGGGGGGCACGGGGACAGATGGGGGAGCAGCACCTCTTCCCTGCACCACCCCATCGCTGCGGGTAGCCGTGCCACCATCCATGGCAAATCTGATATTTATTTTTTTTTTTTCCTTGGAAATCTGATAAAACGGGGAGTTTTGCCACAGCAGAAGATGTTTCCAAGCCCAGGTACCCCAGGAGCAGGTTGGGGTGATGCCTCCTGCCCGCAGTCCGTGGGCAGGGGCTCTGGGCTGTGCTGCTCTTCCACGCCAGCTCCTCCCCTGTCCCCTCCAAACCTGCGTCCAGCCCCGGCTCTGGGAGCAGAGGTGAAGGGGAGAGGACAGGGATGCTTTAGCTGTCACCGGGCTGGGAGATGGAGTTTTTTCCCCAAATCTCCAGTCTTAGGCCTGTTGTACCCTCGAGGTTCGCACGTCGGCAGGCGCCAGCAGAACGTGGTTATCTGCAGGGCTGGTGCGTAGGAGCTGATTCCTTCGTGGGCAGTGGAGATGTATGAATTACCGGGGGTAATTCATCTCATTTTGGTTCTGGTGTTTAAAAATAGGTCTGGGGAGCTGCAGCCCTGCACCCTGCTTCAGGGATGCTTCTGAGCAGGACTTGGCCACGCTTTTCCTGGGGTTATGTCTTCACATATTCTCTCTCCTCCTCGTGGCATCTTACATCTTTCTGGTCTTGTGCAGTCCCTCAGCCTTTATTTTCGGGCAGTCCTTTGGTAACTGAGCTCCCCGCTCCCACCTTCCCTCCCTGCGGGGGGTGCATGTTTGCTCTCCCCCCCCCCCGCCCTGGAGCCAAGAGCCCCCTTACAGCATTTTCCTGCTAAAAAGGCATCCTAAGGCGGCTCCGTTGTAGAGCGGTGGGGATAAAAATAATAATAATAATAAAAAAAAAATTATAAAAACCCAACCCCAACCAACCAAACAAGTGGGATGCAGCATCCTGCCCAGAAGAGGCTGAGATGGGTAATTGATTCTGAAAGCAGTTTGCGCAGCCGGGGACCAGCTCGCTGGAGCTGCCACCTCGCACCGGGGAGCTCTGCGGGCTCGGCGCTCCAGCGGAGCAGCTGCTGTCCCCCCTGTCCCTCCCCGCGAGCCCCACCGCCCACGTCCTCAGGAGCCGTTCACGGGGAAGGCTTTGAACCCGATTCCGAGCCGCCCGTGGTGCGTTCGGGCAGGAGGCCAGCGGGGACCTGGGGCTGGTGGGGAAGGAGGCTCTTCTGTGCCACGTTTGGCACGGCACGGGTAGAGATGTCACTTGGAGACACCGGTTCGGAGTCGTCGAGCCCGGGGCGCGCGTACCTCGTGGGGCAAGGGGAGATCATTCCTGAGAGCTCAGCCAGGGAAAAGGCCTTTCCACTCCTCCCAGGGTATTTTGAAGTACCTGGAATAAGTGAAGGGTTCAGGGAAAAAAAGCCACTTGCAGGACCGTTTTGGAGATGGGAAATGTGATCCTCCTCTAAACTCATCAAGGGTAGAAATTGTAGGGTTTCAGGGTTGGGTGTTTTTTTTTTTTCCTGCCTCGTCATGCTTGTGGCTTTCCTACATTGATCCTTCTCAAGTTGCCCTTCTCCATTTCGATCTCTGCCAAGCGCTCGGAGGGGAAAGGATGTAGTCCTGCTGGGGGGGGGGGTAAAACCACCACGCTCTTCTCACTGCCACGCTGAAGAAGGCAAGGAAAATGGAGGAGCCTGTGGCCCTTCTTCACGGCAGGACTCTCTTTCAAGCTGCAGGTAGCTGTCCCAAAATCTCCTTAGATGGAGCTTCCCACCTCCTCTGTGTGACTGACTCTCAAACTGCTCCCAGGGAGGGGAAGCTCCTGGTTGACACAAACCTCCTGTTCAAGCTTTTATCTTCTCGTGGACAACTGATTTTATCCCTGGTGACTCTGCCAGATCTGTGAAGGAAGGCCCTTGTCTTCTCCATGCTACGCACGGCAGAATCTGTCAGTCCCTCATCCAGATCTATGCTGATGGTTGGTCTCGAGGATCCCAAGGGTCTTTTCCAACCGAAATTATGATTCTGTGCTGTGGTCCTACAGCTCAGGTGGGACCACCTCGAGTGGGAGCTAAACCAGAGGAGACTGGGTTGAAATGCCAGAAACAAATCACTCTTTGCTATTTTGGATGGGGGAAAAAAGAGAACCTGCCTCCCTCTTGCCCATCTCTTTTTAATTCTGCCTCCTTGCCTGCTTACACTGCTAATCTGCAGCTTTCCAACTGCAAAGGGAATGCCTCCCCGTAGCCTTGGCTCCTCTTCACGAGGGCGGTGGTTGCTTTGCTCCTCGGCGTCTTCTCTGGCCGAGACTCTTCCTTCCCATGACTTAAAATTAACAGAGGCAGAACCGCAGACGTAAGGTGTGATTGTCACTGTTGTGGCACAGTGAGGGACACGGCAAAGCCCTGCTGGATGGAGCTGGAGGGGAGAGAGTGGTGGAAATGCAGCGAGTGAGAGGGATGCCAGGCTGGATGGGGCTTGGAGCAACCTGCTCTAGTGGAGGTGTCCCTGCCCAGGGCAGGGGGGTTGGAACTGGATGATCTTTAAGGTCCCTTCCAACCCAAATGATTCTATGATTCTATGCACAGGAAGATGAGCAGGAGGAGATGCCCCAGACTCCTGTCTGTGCACAGAAACCAGGGAAGGAGGGAAGGAAGAAGCCAGGAATGGAAACAAAGAGCAAAGCTGGAGGTGGGAGTGATGGGAATGGCTGGTAGAGAGCAGGGGAAGGGCTCCTCGGCGGTGGGGAAGGGAGATGGGGCTGCCCAGAGGGGTGGGAAGCTCTGCTGTGGGACTCTGCTGGGCTTGCAGCTGGAAGAGGGAATCTTCTTGTGTTTGAAAGCCCAGCACAGTGGGGCTACATGAGAGCAAGCCACCAGGGACCGCCCTAGAGATGGAGAGGGTTCCGTGTGGGTCCGGGCGGAGTGGTGGAAGGGAGGGGTTTCTCTGCATGGTGGTTTTGGGGTCCCATCATACGGTAAGCCCTGGGGCAGCCCCAGGGTGAAACCACCGGATCAGCCAGCAAGCCAGAAGCCAGCAAACATCACAAAACGTGGCAAGAACGACCCCAAAATCCTGCAAAAGGGGGAAGAAAGCAGTGGTGACGTGAAGAAGGTGGGTGGAAAGAAGAGAAAGGGTGGGTGAGGGAGCCCAGGCCAACGTGTGTGTGTGTGTGTGTCCCGACCACCAGGGTCCTCCGAAAAGCATCTCCGGTGGTCCCTCGCGGCGAGGGGCTG
Source organism: Gallinago undulata (assembly GCA_026546715.1). Lineage (NCBI taxonomy): Eukaryota > Metazoa > Chordata > Aves > Charadriiformes > Scolopacidae > Gallinago > Gallinago undulata. The sequence continues at coordinate 31,873,874 of JAOTQQ010000052.1, read as the reverse complement.
GAGCCCCCCCGGGGGCCGCGGGCGATGGCTGCCCGGCCGACATCTGTGCTCGGTGACAGTAGCAGGGCCTGACAAGTTCCCCGCCGCCCGGCACGGGGCAGCAGGTGGGAGAGGCAGCGTGAGCAGCCACCTGCTCGCCCCCCCGGGGACAGCCCCCACGCTCCGCTGCACCCCCCACCCCGGGGAGGGGCGGCCGGGGGGCTGCCCCCAGGTAGGGGCTGGCACCCACCGCTGGGGTTATTATGGGGGACGGGGACGGGGACGGGGCTCTTAAAGTAGCTGTGGAAAGGTTGTGCTTGTACCTTTTATAGCTTTCACCTCTTTGATTTATTTTTTTCTTTATTACAAAATATCTTTTGGTGGGTATTTTTTCCAAAAGATATCTGGTTTGAGATTTTTTTTTTTTTTTAATTTGTTTTCCCCCGTTTGGAATCTGTCACGGCAGGCTCAAACGCCTATGAAAACACACACGGGGAGGGGGGGAAAATATCCAACCAAGCATCCCAGCCAAATCCTACACCTGTAACTCTTCCTGGACCCACCAGGCAGTGGGAGAGCTCAGCTGCTCCCGGCGCTTGGCGTGTGCTCCCGGGATGTCAGGGCTCCACCACAGGGCTTGATCTCCACTGGCATCGTCTGTGCGCGGAGCAGGAGCCACCGAGAGCTGCCCAGGGTCCAGCCTCTGCTCCGGGAGCATCCCTCGGCTCCGGCGGAGAGGCCAGCATCCATAGAAAAACACCCATAAAATGGGGCTGGTCGGTCACTTCTGATGGCTGAGGAAGAGGGGTGTTTCTCCCCTCTCTGTGAGGAACAGGGGGGTCTGTCTGGGTCTCTCTGGTCTGTCTGCCAGCTGGGACAGCAGAGCCCTTCTGATTTACTGGGAATCTGGCTCCCGGGTACCGCTTCGCAGCCCCGTCGCTCGCGCATTTCTGCTTTGAGTTTTCATCTTCATAAGTGCCTGTGCCTGGTTTTCCTGATGGTCTGTACCCAGCGCCTGCCGGGACCCCCTCCGCAAAGAGGTCGGACCGAGCTGTACGTTTTTGGCTGGCACCTAACCCCCCCCATCCCTCCTCCTGTCCCCCCCAGGAGCTCCCAGTCTGAAACCAGCCTCAAAAAGGGTCACCTCACCCCTTCAGCTGGGCTTCCCCAGCTCACGGAGCACGATGCTCAAGTTAGTTCTCCAATTAAAAATGTTTCGCCAGATTTCAAGGCATCTCAGAATGTTAAATTTTTTTTTTTTTTTTGGTACCTGGCCCTGGTGTTTTAAGATGTCCACTTTGAACAACAGGAAGGTGTAAATGGATGCTTGAAAAAAAAAAAAAAAAACAGCCTAAGGTATACAGAGATCTGCTTTTAATTATGAAGAGTAAATTAAAATGTAGCTGTTCCATGGCAAGTTCATCTTAATTCAGTGCCTAATAACCCAGGTATTACGTTTATCCAGAATAAAGCCTGATTTGAGCTAAGAGATGTCATTTTAAAAATAATATAGTCTGGGATGAAGCATTCCTCGTGATGGCAAATTGATTTAAAATTTAAGTGCCTAATCACAGTCACAGTAAAAATGAATCTCTTGCTCCTTTCTTCCTTTTTTTTTTTTTTTGCCTGAATTTTGTATAATTCTAGCTTCTAGCCATTGGACCTGGCGCCACATTTGTTTGCTGGATGATGCCATTGTAGGAAGCTCGGCTTCGCTTCACCTCCTGGTTCTCCCTTTGTTTGCCCCTCTCTCTACCTCCAGGGGGGTCTCTCCCCCTGGAAAATACGCTTTGCTGGAGGCCGAGGCAGAATCCTGGAGCAGAGGATGCTCTCACGGATCAGTGTGATGCTTCCCCCCTTATATATTCTGTCCTACAGCTGTGATTTCTGTGCTGAGGCTCTTCTTGAGTTGAATTAATCTTCCCAGCATCGGCACAAAATTAGCCACACTCTGTTGCCGGCATGGCTTGAATTTGGAAATAACATGAGTGACCTTATTCTTATTTTTATCCTCGGGATGGTGCATCACCATATCACGTCCCAGAAATTACTGGGGGGGGACACACAAACTGGAGAGCTGAGACTGCTCGGAAAGCATGGAGGAGCTGGTTTGGAGACGTGGGATAAGGACTGCAGTCAGATCTTGATTATGCTAGAGTGGCCAGGAGTGAAATAAGTAAAATGTAGATATTTGCTTTTCTCCTGAAACAGCTGAGTTTCGGAGTTAACAATCTGCTCTGCCGAGCGGGGCTACTTCCCGAGTCAAGGATCTCGGGGGCTTCAGGCTCGGAAAGTCTGGAGAACGTTAATCTCTCTCATTCCCCAGTCACGGGATTAGCCCGAAAAAAAACAATTAAAATAAATTTTCGTTCTTGAGCTCAGCCTGTTTGCCGGTCCCGTGAGTGCACCCTCAGGGTAAAGCCTGGCTTTGCCCCTCTTCTGCTGGCTGCCCACCCCCACAGCACCCACGGGGCGGTCCCGGGGGGAGATACGGTGGGGAGATACCAGGGAGGGGGGTGGTGGTGGGGGTTGTGGTTCCCTGAGGGGGCCAGGCTGGGCTGCGGCATCCCCGACGGCACAGCAGCAGCCGGGGACACCCCCCCCCCTCCCTAAATAACCCTGAAAGGGGGCTCTCGTCCTGCCTGGCCCAAATTTACGGGTGGGAGGGCTGGCAAGTGGTCACCCTGGAAGCCGCGCTGTCGCCTCGGCGGGGAAGGGGGGGCACGGATGGGGTGTCGCAGGGACGGCGGGGACCCTCGGATGGCAGGGACCCACGTTCCTGAAAAGTTGGGAAGGAGAAGCCTTGCTCCCCTGGCGCTGCCTCCCCCTGTTTTGCTGCCCCCCCTTCTCCCCCGCTTCGGGAGCGCCGCGCCAGCCCCCGGCAAAGAGGGATGTATGGATGGTTTTCTCTCCCTCCTTTCCCTCCTCTTATCTGCTTCTCCCAAATATGTAAACCCGGAGAAAGCTTTATTCTTCTTCAACGATCATTCAATTGTCTCCAGACTGTATCTTTTGGTGAATTTATTGCCGGCTATTTTCAAAGGAAAAAAAAACAAACCACAAAACAAAACCAAAAAAACACCCCCCCCCAACCCCAACCAAAAAACTCAAATGCGTTTTGCATATTAACACGTAACTCTTGCTCCTGTCGGCTCAGTTTGGAAATGGTTGGATTGCTTTTATAAAGAAAAAAATGGCTAATAAAATTGGCCTCAGCACCGTTGCTTTGCAATTCTTATGAACAGTAAAGTGCTACTTACAGTCATTGATGTTAAAAGCTATTTCTAAATTATGATGCCATTTATTATCTCTAGTGTCCAAAGTAAGTTTAAATGATGCTTATAATTCATGTTTTACCAAATTTCCTTTTCCCCCTGAGGATACCTCTGATTAACTTATGCACATTTAAGCGCTTTTTAAATTCTTCTTTTATTGCCATTATGCTCTGAAAATCTCAGCGATTCTCAAAAATGGGTAATAAAGTTGAGATAAAATGCTGCAGTTTTAGATCAATGCTGACATATCACTGTGGTGATTTCTTCAGAGCTAAAGTGATAATGCTTCATATTTACAGAATATATACTGGGTTATTACTACAGTATTACCATTTTGTTCTAAGATGAAATGAGTAATTTACCAATTTATTAAACAGTTACATTTAAGTATTGCTTAGGACATTACCACACCAATCTGTTTACTTAGCTTGAAGAGTTACCATTAAGAAACCCTGTTTATTTAGGTAAAATTTGTAATGATCGTGCCCTCCATTAAGAAACTTATTTTTCTGCAAGCCTAATTGCCTGGAAATGAGTTTCTCCTTATTTACTATGGCGCGTTCTGCTAAGCCAGCTAAAAACGTCACCCTCGCAAGGAGTGCTGGAGAAATTAATAATACATATATGGAACAGTTTTAATTAGTATAATACCAAATGTTAATAAAAGATTTATGACCCAGTTAAAAGTCCTAACGATCACAACAGGAAAAGGTCTGAAACGTGGCAGCGGCGATCCGTTAAAAATAAACAAATGCTGCCAAAACTCTCCAGATTGAGGAGAGAGGAGATTTTAATGATTTTTTTTTTTTTCCTAAATTTTTTTTTTCCCTGCTTCTGTCCTCAGGTGAGTCACAGCTCAGTGACCTGTAAGGTCAGGCTCTGGCCCCGTGGAAAATGGAGTAAATCCAGAATGGCAGGAGGATGGCTGTGGGGGTCATCCTGGTGCGATGGGAGGGGAGGGAGAAGCCCACCGGGGTGGGAGAGGCTGCGTTTAATTCAGCTGGTGCCACTGGGGTGTGGGTGGGATGCTCCTGCCCAGGAGGGGCAACCCACAGCTGGCCCAAGGCAGGTCTAGCAGGAGCTTCGGCGTTGCTGGCACATTTTAGCCCAGCTCTAGGGAAAAAAAACCCTATATTTTGAGTAGCTTGGAAGGCTAAGTGTGGAGGATGGAGACAGGACCAGCTTAGCTAAGGTAACTGGTAGAAGCTAAGGGAGAGGTCATAAGTGGTAGCTGGATTTCCAGAGGTTAACCCCCGTGGAGGAGCATGTCAAATGGTGTCTCAATTCACAGCTCTTCAGGGTCACCTGGTGGCTTGGTCCCCTCCAGCTGACCTGAAGGGAGGATGGACAAGTCCCCGTGGAGTCGGGCTGGTGGCCACTGGCGGGGGTGAGTGTTGGCGAGGGGAAGGCACTGAATGATCCGTCTCAAACACAGGTCTTCTAATGCTGGGAGGAAGTTCTTAAATGAGGGCCCCAATGTAGCTGCGTGGGCAGGAGGTGTGCTGGGTGACATCTGGGGACACCGCTCGCTGCCCAGACCCGCTCCCAGTGTCCTCAGTCAGCTGAGACAGATTAAGGTCCTGCCTTAAACTCCCTGGCTCGGAGGCTCACCGGGGTCTTCAAGATAAAGCTCTTAAGTGGTGTTGGAAAAATTAGCCTTAATTGGTGGAGCTCGAGCCATTTCCAGTGCTGTTGGAGAGGGCTGAGCTGCGAGCCCAGTGCTGTTTCTTTCGACCAGTATCACTCCGTGTCCATCTCGTTAGATCCCCGAGGGCAGACCGTGAGTAAGAAAAAGCACTAAATACTCTGCTCCACCCAAAAGCGCCGTCGTTCTTGGAAGTCCTAGCAGAAATACGTACTGCTTGCTTGGATCTGGGGGGTTTGGGAGCAGGAACCAGAGCTGGAACCTTTCTTCTCGGAAGCTGCCTGGATTTGGCTCCCAGCAGCGCCGACAGGAGTGGGCTTTTCTCTTCTGGTATGGGCTGGGGGTACTCAAAGCAAGTATCAGAAGCCGTTCTCTTCTTGCATCCCATCAAGGTGCTCAAACTCAGTCTGCACATGGTGGATCTCCCTCCCAACGTTGGTCCATGGGGAACGTGGTGCTGCACCAATAACGGGTTATCTAGGGTATGGAGGAGCCAGGAATGGGGCCAGGAGTGGAGCCAGGACCCCGACTCAGGGCAGAGAGGAGCTGGGGATGAGCTCTCCCAGCAGGTTTGCTCCGGCCAACGGCCTGCCACTGCAGGATGAATGTGTAGGATGTGCAGGATGGACATCCTGCTGGTGGGACTGGGCTTCTTTCTGCTGTGTTGAGTGAGGCCATTGCTCTGGAACAAATAATTGGCGGAAAAGTTTCTTCCTGTAGTAAAAATGGGTGTCCTATGCCTGTCACAGCCTGTAGCTTCTGCAGCAGTGAATGGGTTGAGATGGGTTAAACCAGGGGCGCTGTCTCATTTCACTGAATTTTTAGAGTTAGAAGGGACCATAGAGATCATCTAGTCCAACTCCCCTGCTGAGACAGGATTGCCCAGAGCATGTTAGAGCATGTTACTCAGGATGGCATCCAGGTGGGTCTTGAAAATCTCCAAAGAAGGGGACTCCACAGCCTCCCTGGGCAGCCAGTTCCAGGGCTCTGGCACCCTCACCGTGAAGTAGTTTTTTCTCATATTTGAGTGGAACCTCCCATGTTCCAACTTGTGCCCGTTGCCCCTCGTCCTCTCACTGGCAACTGCTGAAAAGAGTCTGGCATTGGTTAAAACCCTTCCTTCTTCTTGAGATTGGGGATGCTGGAGTGCACCCACACTCTGTGCTGGGGCCTGTCTCCTTTTTTTAAACTCCTCTTAGGGACTTCTCCCTGAAATTCCTGAACCAGCCTCCCAGGCTGAGTCTCCGGGTGCCCAGGGAGGGACTTGCTCTGCTCTGGAGAGCAGACAAATGCCAGAGATTTACTGAATTGTCTGGGAAAAGCGCAGTTTTTATTCATTCCTAAACTTGATAATGTGACTTTTCTTATTTGTTCTTTCCAAGGCCAGAAAAGGAAACACCATATTTATTCTTGCTAATGTAGCAATATTGATTAAATCATAAAGCACATATAAATACATATTGACTCATATTACATTAAAGTATCTATCACTTACTACTTGTTCCTCAATAATACTAGAGTTATGTAAAAAAAATGCATTAAAATTGGCATTACCTCAAGGAAAGTAGGATCTGCCATCATTATTAATATTAGGGTTTGGTGAATAAAAGCTTTGAAAAGGAGGCAAGTGTTAAAAATGGAAACCCACCTCCCTCCTCCCCCAACAGTGACCAGAAATTTGGGGCTGTACCAGCCATTCAGGCACGGGTCCTGACCTCTGCTTATTGGGTCAGAGCTCTAGTTTTGTTGGAAAACTCTGTTGTGGGTGATGTCCTGACCCCGTGGCAGGAGAGGACGGGTACCTCTTCAGCTTTGGCTGGGAGGGGGAGCCCAGCTCTGTGCTTAGCTGGGTGCTGGGGCAAGGTGGGCTCCCACAAAATGCCCGTTTTAAGCCTAAATTCAAAATCACGATCCTCACGACCCCCGGTGATTTCTGCCCCACGGCCAGAGACACCCAGAGTCTCTCAGGTGCCAAGATTTTGGCAGGTTTCAAACACAGTGTCCCCGCGGCGGGCGTCCCGCTGCGTTGGGGGTGGCATCCATGGGTGGCAGGGTGGTCCCCAGCCTGGGGTCTGCTGGGTGCTCGGTGCCTGTGTCCTGACAAAGCATCTTTGCAGGTGGAGTGGGCACAGAGCGAGGACTTTCCACATTCCCCAGGTGACAGTCCTGGGTCTATAAGGCGATGAGTGTTTAGCGCCTCCTTCGGAAAACGGGGTCAAGTTTCTGGTGTGATTTGTGCAGAAGAGGGACTTCGATCTGGGTCCTCAGCATCCTAAGGACTGCTTCTCTGCGTTTGGAGTGAGAAAAGCCCCGTGTGGTTTACAAACCTGGGGGAGGAAGATCAGCCACAGCCATCACCCCCCCCGCCCCCCCTGGCGAGAGCAGACTCTTCTCACCAGCGAGGACCTGCTGCAGCTTTTTCCTCTCGGGCAACTTCTGCCTCGGTATACGGGATTTTTGTCTCCTGGTCTTAAAAGTTGAGATTTTTGCCCAAATATAACGCGTAAGGTGTTTTTTTTCAGGACTGCCGGCCCGTGAACCTTGCTCGAGGATGGGAATCTTTGCCCAGAGAAGCTGTGGCTGCCCCATCCCTGGAGGGGTTCAAGGCCAGGCTGGATGGGGCTTGGAGCAACCT
>JAOTQQ010000052.1:31850369-31865948 GCA_026546715.1 Gallinago undulata | reverse complement strand
AAGGCCAGGCTGGATGGGGCTTGGAGCAACGTGGTGTGGTGGGAGGTGTCCCTGCCCAGGGCAGGGGGTTGGAACTCGACGATCTTTAAGGTCCCTTCCAACCCAAATGATTCTATGATTCTATGGTGTGGTTGCTGCAGAACCTTGGTTTGAGCGTGGTGGGAAGGGGGACACGTGGGTAGAAACCCTCCAGCTGGTGGACAGCACCAGGAGGGCAAACAAACCTGATTTCTTAGGAGTGTAAATAGGCTAGAAATTGCAGGAAGGGTTCTTAGCTTCCAGCTGATGAAAACTGAGCACCTTTGGACTTCGGGGCAGGGCAAGGTGACTCTGGTCAACACATGGCAGTCGGCAAGAAACTGAGGGTTCCCAGTCTCCAAAATCGCCGAGGAGCTTCTGTGGGAGCACAGGAGGAGGAACGTGGCCACGGCGGGGGGCCGGGCTCCTTCTGCTGGGCAAAGGCTCACAGGGCTGGGGTTGTGCTGTGGGTTGACAGTGCAGAGATTTAAGGATTTCTGTTAGGTTTTCAAACCTTGGTCCCTGCCAGGATTTGGCCGTGGCTTCGCACAGCCTGGGGGGCAGCACGCGTGGGCGCTGCCTGCTTACCTGCGGGGCTAAACGAAGAAAACCAGGAGAGGAATTTTTTTATTTTTTTTTTTAACACGCAAATTTCTCTTTTGCAGAATGCGTTCAGCCTTTTCCGTGCAAAGAAAAAAAAAAAAATCCAGCAAAATACTGTCCACATGGCTATTTTATGCTTCTGCTTTGTCTTTTCTCCTCTTTATAATTAGCCTAATGTGATATCTGATCCCTGCTCTTTTTAGCCTTTGTGTGCCGGTCTGACAGCACTAGCGCTGTTATTTCTTAGATAAGCTAATCACTTCTTAATGACTGGACAAGGTATCTTTATTTAACGGCATAAAGAGATTTAACTTTTCCCGTTAAGATGCGACCGCTGGTTTATGTTTTGTTAATGACACGTAACACGGGCGTGAGGCTCAGGTGGAACACACGTGTGGAAGGGGCCTGGGGGGGGGGTTGGTTACAGAGAGGCTGTGGAAGGGGCAGGGAGAGGAGGGAACTTGGTCTCTATTAATCAGAATTTATTAAGAAAGCCCTCTTGTGAGCCCGGCTGGCGGCTGCTGCTGCTGCTTCGCTGCCCAGCGTGCGGCCACGGGGCCGGTGCTGCCAAAAATCAGAGGTGGGGGTCATTCCCATCCCCTCCCTCGTGCTGATGGTTGGGCACAGACAGAAGGGCTAAGTCCTAAGATCCTTTAAGTGCTTGCTGGGAGATGATTATTGTAAAGGCGGCTTAATTCTAAGATAAAAACATCCCTAAAACGTGCAAGCAGGAGGAGCAGTGCTTGGTTAGACCCAGTATGTGAGCAGGGCACATACTGGTCCATCTTTCCTCGTCAACCCGCTGCTTCCTCCTTTCCAAAGGCGAGAGGAGATGTGTGGAGCTCTGCCCCGCAGCTGGAGCTGGCAGAGGGGTGCATCCTGATGGAGGGGGGGATGGACAGGAAAGTCCAAGCGCCCCCAAAGCTGGTGGTGAAAGGTGGGGAGTGGTTGTCTGCACCAGCAGGGTGCTGGTGGGCAGTGGGACTGTCAGCCAGAGCCCGGGTGTGCTCTGCTGGGAACAAGGTGGCTCAACTTAGAAGCTCGACCCTGGGATAAAGGACCCAGACACACAAGGGACTGTTCACTCTGCACAAAAACGTGCTTTCTGGGCAAGGTTTTCTCTGTGTAAAAATGAAAGAGGAGCACGAGGTCAGCGAGAATAAATCAGAGCCTTTATCTGGGCTCTGGGAAGTAGCCAGAGATTTGGCCAGGAGCGGCTCAGCGTTTGTGATGCCTCCTGCCCTGCTCCGTGAGCCTGCAGGCACCGAGAGGAGCTGGCATCTGAATTGGTTTGATGTCTCAGCACCCCGTGCACGTAGCCCTTCAGCCCTTCTTTCAACCACGAGCTCACTGTGGTGCTTCAAGGCTTGCTTCCTCTACTATCATTTAGACCAAGTATTGTTTTTTTTGGGAAGATGAGAAGCACAAGGTGCTTCCAGCCCCGAAGCCAAGGCTGTTGGCACCTCCCTGGGGCTGGGTTCTCTTGTGGGGCAGGAGGGCGAGTACTCAGGTGAGAAGCCAGGCCCTTTAAATCATCTGAGGCTGTTTTGCCATAACTGAAGGCAGCAAAAAATCCTTTCTTTCTTTATTTGAAAGTTTTGTCCCTAACATTTATGAGTATCTGAAAGCGTCGGTTTGGCAGAGAATCTGTATTCCTGCCTGACAAGAAAAGGGCCAGGCCAGTCCTTGGGGTTTTAATTTTACTGGCTGACTCTAATGTCAGTCTTATCAATGATATCTTTTCTTTCCCAGTAGCATGTTCTAATAAGAAACTAAATCACGAAGACAAAAAGCTTCTGGCATCTCCATTTTGTTGGCTCCTACCTCCATCTATGGCATGTTTACAAGAAAACATTTATCGCTGGAGCACTTGCCTGCAATAAGGAAAGAGCTGATAGCAACATCTTTTAAGCGGGGTCCTCCCCGCTCGGCTGGGTGGGCTGGAGTGCCCTCTGCTGTGCTGCACAGCCCCATCTCCTGGGGACCAAATCTGGACCAGCCCTAAAAAACACCCCCCCCGAGCCACCCCCCTCCCAAGCCTCCACGTGGGGCTGTTGGCAAGAAGGAGAAGCCGCCCGGAGAATGGCTTTGGAGGAGCAAAAGGGCTGTGAATCTGCGAGCGGGTTGGCTGAGTAGGGAGTAGGAATGGTTTGGGGGTTTTTTTTTGGTGGGATTTGTAAGGGCTTCCCACCTGGAGGAGTGTGGATTGAGGAGCTGCCGATGGAAAATGCCGTGGACTCCGGCAACGCCAACGCGGGATGTGGCTGATGGCCACAGCGGTGAAGGCAGGGTAAAAAGAAGATATTTCACAGCGCTGTGTATCTCCAGGAGCTCTCCAACCCCTCCGGAATGACTGGGGCATCTCAGGGGGTTTGTACGCTGCGCGTGGGGCGAGGGCAGCCCCTGCCAGTCAAACCCAGGAGTGTTAATACCCTCTTTTGTGGATGGGAGAACGGTGGGGAGCAAGAGGTCAAGTGGCTTCATGAGGCCATGAGGAGGATTTGGCGGTGGGAGCCCAAGGGCGGAGCGTGGCGGGGAGCGCGTCGTCCCGGGATGCACGGGCCCCATCCCTGTAAATCCCGAGGCGCCTTCATCTCGTGCTTAAAACCCACCCTCACCTTCCTCCCTGGCGGCTCTCGCCGCCGTTGTCCCTTCCACCAGAGGGGTCAGCGGGACTGGGGGGGGGGCTTCACCCTCCCTCCCCGGGGGGTGTCTCTGCCGAGGGAAACGCCGCTGGCCCCGGTGGGACTCAGCACCCTTCCCAAATCCCGCAGGGAAGGGAGCAGCGAGGGGCACCTCTGGGCCATTCTGGCACCGGCTGCAGTAGTAATACCAATTAGCAATTATGCCGAGTTATAGGCCTTTGGTGCCTGTTACAGGCATGGAGGAGGAGTTCTGTTTCTGTTTTCGACTTGTAGCTTGGCCTGATGCTTGCATTTTAATAGCAGATGCTGGAAGATAATTAGAGCCACTGCAGATAATACCGGGGGGGTGATTTGCTGACCGTGGCCCGTCGACCTTCCCGGGCCCCCCCCCCAGCGCCTGCCGAGGTCTTCGATGGTCGAGAGCCACGTGCCGTGTATTTTGGGGAAGGAGGGGGACGAAGGGGATCTGTCCCGGGGTCCATCTCCGGGTGATGTGCTGGGGCTGGGGTGATGGGTACCACTCGGGAGCTGCGGGACCCCCGGGGATCAGAGCTACCCTCCCCTTACCTGGCGGGCTCTCTGCAGTTGGAGCCGCTCAAACGAAGTTGGAAACGACGGCTGGGAGGCTGCAAAGGCTCCCCCCAAGGCTCCGCGGATCCGCAGCGCTCCCTCCTCGCCGGCACCGGGGAGCAAAGGCGCTCTTACCGAGGAGATGAAATGCAGATCTGAGCTTCAGCTTCTCCTCCGGTCCCCCAATTCCCCCGTAAAAAACAAAAAAAAAAAACGGGGGAAAAAAAAAAAAAAAGAAGAAAAAAAAATGGTTAATGTAATATTACATCAGATTGTACTCCAAGGAGCAGAAAGCCAATTTTGGGGGAATGTGAGCCAACCTCCATTTAACTGGGATGCTGATATTTACTGTTGCGCTGATCCGGGCCCGTAGCATGGGTGAAGTCGCTGGCTGGGGATTCAAAGTCCAATTAGGCAGTGTTAATAGAGGAGGCGGCGATGCTTCATTGAGAGAAATTACTAAAATTGTACTTTTAGGACAGTCAATTAGCTGTGTTTTGACAAAGCAACAAAAAGATGAAACTGAAGCCCTTGAAAAAAGAATGAGAGAATTCAGAGGGAACATGTCTGTTTGGGGAATCCTAATATTTTTGGTTGAAATCATTAAGTGAAATTAAATACTATTTTAAACCAAAGGGATAGAATATCTAATTAAGATAGAAAAAAAAGGTTTGGGGAAGGGTATTGTTGAGGGGATTAGAGAAATGGTTTACAATTCCTGTTGACTGAGGCGGGGCCCCCTGAATATATTAGGCATATTAGGAGCGGGGATGGGAAAAATCTCTCGACAAGCTGAAGTTTAGGGAGGGTTTCTTTAGGGTGACTCCAAGGCTCCCGGACTCCAGAGTGAAGTGTGTGGGAATGAATCCAGGGGAAGGAGGGAGATGGAGGAGGAGGTGTGTGTTTTTGGAGCTGCGCCGAGGCTTGCGCAGCCCTGGGAGGGCCAAGCAGCAAGGGGCAGGAGGATCTGGGGCCTCCAGGGTACCCTGAGTGGTGGGAGCTGGGCAAATCGGTGGGACTGTGGACCCCTGTGGGGTACACCCTGGGGTGTCCCTGATGGCTGCGGGATGCTGAGGGAGCCCATCCCTGAGCCAAGCTGCTGGCAGAGTCACCCCGGACACCGAGCGGCAGGATGCTTGAGTGCCTTCGTTTTGCTCCCTCTCCATCTGGCTGTGTCTCTCCTAAGACTTAAACTTCTGCTCTGTGATTATATTTACAGAATAGAAATAACGGAATTGTTTTGGTTAGAAGAAACCTTTAACATCATCGAGTCCAACCCTTAACCTGGCATTGGCATGTCCACCACTAAATCACGTCCCTCAGCACCACATCTCCACAGCTTTTAAATCCCTCCAGGGGTGGGGGCTCCACCGCTTCCCTGGGCAGCCTGTTCCAAGGCTTGACAACCCTTGAGGTGACGAAATTTTCCCTAGTATCCATCCTAAACCTCCCCTGGCGCAACTCGAGGCTGGTTCCTCTTGTCCTGTTCTTTGGGAGAAGAGACGGAGCACCAGCAGCTGGTCTTAGACCCGTGTGTTCCTCCAGAACAGAGGCCAGGGTGATGGGCTGGGGGGGGTCTGTGGTGGTTTGCAAGATCCTTTACACCATCAACCCCTGGCGCAGAGCCCCGGCGGGTGGAGAGGGGTGGCGCTGCCCTCAGGAGGGCACAGCCTGGCCGGGAAGGGCAGAAGTTTTCTCTGGCAATTTCTCTGTAACTCGGGATGATTTTTCCCACGTTTCGCATCCGGCGCTCCCGAGGCTCCCGCTCTCAGCGCACAGCCCCAGTCAAACTCTTCCGCCCGAAGGCCTCTCCTAAAGAACTCCGTTTTTGACCTATATCATCGTATTGTTTAATTCATTTCATATACAGAGACAGTTAGTGAAATATGCATGCTGCATTATATTAAAGAGAAATGTAACCTTCAATTGGTATCTGATGTGCACTTTGCAATAACTGCTATTAGTTGTCTATAAAACTCCTAGACATCATTTGATTTTATTACCGTTCTATTATTTTACTTGGGAACATATAGGAGGAGTGGTGATTGCAGGTCTTCAAGTGCTTACTGGGAAATATTTAACACGGAATGTTTTATTTATTAGCATAAAGAGACACAATGGATTGTTGGTGATTAAAGTGATGATACTGCTGCCATACTTGTCAAAAATATAGACCTAATTCAATAGAAAGGCGACAGTCAGTCTCCATGTTGATCTATGCTGGAGCAAACTGCCTCTGAAAGCAGTACAAAGCCTGAATTGGCCTCTTAATTTTATGCTCTAGGGCATAGTATAAAAAAAAAAGGGAATTCTTTCTAAGTGCCTGTAATTGCATGTTACCAGAACCTAAAAAATAAGCCAAATTTTTGAAATTATAAGTGTTAAGCTTTCCATTTCAATTCCTTCCCCCCCGCTCCAAAAAAAAAAAAAAAAAAAAAAAAATCATCAAAACAAAAGAGAGCTTTAAAATGCCTCGCAAGGCCACATCATTAATAAAATATACAGCATACTTAGCCTTTAATTGCAAATGTACGGTTTGAAAGAAAATACTTTCTTTTTTTTTTTTTTTTTTTAAAAAAAAGGAAGAAATCGTTTTCCTTCTCTTCCAGCTGTCCAGCGCAGGAGCTGGGGACGCGCTTGCCCCAGCCAGTTGTGCCACCCTCTGTTTGGAAACGATGCAGTCCCACCAGCATCCTCCTCCTGCGCGTTTCGGGTCTGCTGGTAGGGACTGGAATATCCCTTCCCTCACTTGGACGGGTAAAAGCTTTGAGTCAGGTAAGTCCTGCAGGTCAGACGGGCCTTGCTAAGCCCCTGGTATCAACAGGAGGGAGGTAGCCCAGCATTGAAAAAAAAAAAAAAAAAAAAAAAAGTCGTCAAATATCCCCCTTGCATGGCTCTGTGTTTACAACTTCACTCCTCTGAGCAGCCAGCAGGAAAAAAAAATATAAGATTAACCATTTTGTACACTTGATGGCTTCATTGGACAGGCAATAAATCAATACAATTGAATTGGAGAAGATAGTGTTCAAATGTTATTATCTGTCTCTCTGTTATTGAGCTGGGATCCTCGGACTGACTTACAGAGATCCCTCCACCTCCAGGATTCCCTTCCCCAGGAAACCTGTGGGTTTCCACCTGCTCCAGGGCTTGCCTGAACCCACCGGCCAGTCCCGTGCTTTCCCGCAGATGGCATCCTTTTGGGATTTAGTACCCCAAACCCATCTCTGTTGGGTTTGCTACCCAAAACCCCATCCTTTTTGGGTTTGCTGTGACACGGTGAGGTTGTTAGAGCGCAAGCAGGGAATCACCTTAAATGCTAACGCTGGGGAAAGATACGGGACTCCCAACACTAGAGGAGAGGGGTGGCGATGCCCTGTGCCCTAGGGGAGTGTTTCCAGGGCTCTGGAAAGCTATTCCGGTCCTCTGCGTCTTTGCTTTTCCCTTCTAGTGGCCAGATGGCCAGCGAAGGTCCGGCTGGCACAGTCCCTGCAGTCATGGGCATTCACTTATTCGGGGATTTTACCCACAGGAATTTCCTGCTGCTCCCTGCCTGATTCGGGTGCCCGTGTTCCCGTAGCTTTCCAGGAAAGGTGATGGTGCTGAGAAGTTTGTGTCTTGCAGGAAAGAAGAGTCGTCCGTAACAGCTTAGATACCCAAAAGGCCAGATTTAATGTTGATTAAACGGGTCTGACTGCAGCAAAGCTGCTGTTCAGTTATACCTTCGTAAATGAAAGGTAAATAAAGCCCACACTTCAATGCTGCAAGGACTGTTTTAAAATGTTTTGTTAGCAAAATATTCAACACAGGCTTTAATATTTTAAAGCCGCCCTTATGTGGTGGCATAAAAGTTAAAAATTCTTTGTTTACAGGCGAAACCCCCATTCCTCCTGCTATGCCAGGTCTTTTCCCAGCCCCAATAATTTGATATATTTTCCCTTCGCCATATGCAATTTCAGAGTGCCCTCTGGTGTACAGACATCTCCAACGCATCGCCCTCGCTCTCGCCTCTTCCCTCGGACAAATCCACTCGTTTGTAGGGCTTCGGTTTATTTATTCCTATTGCTTCACCTTTCCTACGAGGGGGAATCAGAGCCAAAGGCGAGTCCTCATCTTCTAAAGGCACCAACATGAGCTTAGCTTGAGTACTTTGGGAGCTCCCAGACATCACATTAGTTATCAAAGGGCCTCTGCCTACCTGATGGCAGAGTCGGAGCCCAGAACAGATGAAAACAATCTCATGTTGCCACTAATGAGAAAAACACCTGGAGTGTTGGGTCCTTGGTTGAGTTTGAGAAGCAGCTTGTCTCAGTGGTGACACTCCTCTTGGGCTGGTGCCACCAAAGGTAGTGAGTCTCGTTGCAAGAGTGAGGCTGCAGAGCTGATCCGTGTTTTCCAGTGTATTAACAAGAAATAAGTGAGCCAAAATAATCCTTAGCCTGTCTCCTGTGGACTGAACATTCCTAGAGGATGAGATTCTTAAGCTGATTAATGACATTTCTATCTGATCCCTTTTTTCATTATATGGAATGATTTATTCTTTTTTTTGTTTTAAAGATCTATTAGTGTTGAAACGTGTCTACAACTATGCTATGCCTTGTAAAACAAAAAATAGTGGAGCCTCTGTGGACCAGAGGCTACGCACCCTTCAGCACTATAGAGAGGAGCTGGGAGGACCGCTGCTGGTGAACACCACCATGACCACGACAGAGCACAGAGGGACGCCATGGTGGACCTCATGGACCTTGTGGCACTCATCCACCTGGTCTCCTGCTCAGCTCCAGCATAGCCATGTCCTGCTGGCTCTGAGGGGTGCCCAGTACACGAGAGGTGTCCCTGCCACGTGCCAGGCCTGTTTGCTGGACAGGAACATACAAGAGCGATGAACCATCCTGCAAGCGAGCACAACATGGTGACAGCACACAGACGACACTTCCATTTGGAGTGCCAAGTGCTAATTGATCTGTCAACGGCTAGCTATTAAAGGTGTCCCTGGGACAGACCTTCCCACCTCGAAACTCCACTGGCAAAGAAGCTGGAGAGATTCTGGGCTCTTGCTGAGGTGACAGAAATGGCAGATGACAAGTAAAGTGACTGACGAGTGCTGCTTTGTAATTAAATGTTAAAAGGCACCACAACCAAGGTAAATTAAATTAATGGGTGCAACCTGGCAGCAGCAGAAATGTGTGCGAGATGTGCGCAGTGCATCTGATTGTATCAGACCAGTTAACGTTTCTACTTAACAAAACAAACTGAAGATCTCAGCAAAGAGGACCACAGAAGCTTGTTAGAGTTTTGCAAATAGAGAGCAAAGCCTAAAAATTGCAGTACAAGACAGATGGGAAATCTTATTTTGAGGTTGCTGTCAGCACTCAGACTTCCAAATTTTAGATTAAATTGAAGAAGTATTGAAAAATCGCCTCTTTCTTCCTGAAGAAGCTGGAAAACCTCTTTCTCACAAAGGATATTCTATGTTCTTTTGAGAACTAACATCCTATAGGACCACCCCAACCATTGGTAAACCCATCACCTGCTTTACAGAAGTCTCAATCACATGGACATGCCCCATTTGTGACCAGAGTTCCCAACTGGAATGGGAAATCCAGGGAATGAAAGGGGAGGTCCACGTGGTTTTCCTTCATGTCATCCCGGAGTGAAGGGAGTTGGGTAAGTTGGCCATTGTACCTAACTGCTCTGGGGATCGGTTTTCCCCACCGTAGGATGAAGCTGGGAGATGAGCATCAAGATGTTTGTGTGATATTTTGTCACCTTTCCATCTCGACCTGCTGCAAGGTACCACCAGCACTAAACCAGAGAGACTTCAATTGAAGTAGGTTTCTAATGTAGGACATAGTACAAGGATGCAGGAGCCCCTGCCATAACTGAACACTCTTCCACTGTGGGACTGTCGGAGATGGAAATGGCCAGCCAAAATATCCTAAACCTCTGCTGCTAGAGCTGGAACCCCACTGCAGTGGGTGACCAGCCTCGAAACTGAACTCCATTCTGCATCTGGGTCTTGTAACCAGCACTGCAGTGGACTCAAGCCTGGGGTGAAGGGCTCTTGAGCTGCAGGTCTCTTTGGAACACCTAGCATGCAGCCTGGGATGAGGAACCCCTCACCTCCTCCCTCTTTGGAGCAGATGACATTCTCAGCCAGCCCCATGACTGGCCACCACAAGTGCCCGGAATAAAAAAATGAGAGCAGGTTAAGATTGCAGTGGTATTTTCCCCTGAATATCTTCCCAGGCTGTTCAAGGACTTTTTTGAGCCACAGAATGTTGTCTTTTTTCTGCCCCTGCCCTGCCTGATTTTTCTTTTATGTGTGTGCCCAATGCACAGGAAGTTTTAGTGTCCCCAGCATCCTGTGGCAGCGATGCCTTCAGTTCTGCAACATGTTGGGTGAGGATTTGCTGCCTCCTTTTTTTTTTTTTTTTTAATTTAATCTGCCACCTACAAGTTTCATTTTATGCCCTCTATTTCTTGTATTAGGAGAGACAGCAGACAGTTGTTTCTCGTTCTCCATGCTTCTTGTTATTGAATAGCCCTTTATTTTGTGTTTTTTCACAACATGACTGTTGCTACCGATAGCAGTAGTCAAGATGTAGCTGTACCCTGCATTCATACACTGACCTGATGATATTTTCTGTTTCTCTCCCAGTGATTCCTAACATTCAGTTTGATTTTTTGACCTTTGCAGCGCTGCAGACAGATCACAGAGCTGTGTATTACATCTCCAAGGTCACATTTGCGATCAGAGATCAGACCATTGTTTCATCTGTAAAATTTTCACAACTGTAGTTGGAAAACGTGATAAGTGTTCATTTGTTCGGTAAATATCTTTGTCCAAAAGCCTCCAGAAGCCTATAAACACCTAAGCATCTCTCTATATAAGCATATAAGGTGAACTGAGGACGTTTTCTGAGGAGGAGCCAGTAAACCACCCTGGAATGCTGCTGTGATGCTAAAAACCCCGTGCTGCTACCCCAGCTGGGCAAATACAACTCAGAGTGCAGAATGGTTTAATACTATTGCCTCTGTTAGATAAGCTCAGTGAAGTCAAGGAAATAAAGAGATTTATGGGGACAGCTTTAAACATCCTTCTTGTTCTTCATGATTCGGAAGCTGTTTCTTTTGACAGCTTTCCCAGGCTCGTCCCTGCAAACTTGAGCGCTGCGATCCAGATCCTCCTATATGATCACAAGCTGGGAACATGGATCTGGTTTATCCTAATGAGCAAACAGAAATATAAGAGCTTGCCACATATATCTCACATAGTATGGTTTTCCTGGCCATGACTTTGCCCCTGAAGGAGGTGCTTGATTCTTCAGAATTCCTTACTGTGAGCAGTCAAAAATTTGGAGTCCTTTCATCTCCTTCCCTGCGGCATCCTCAGCTTGCAAGGTGCCCTGGTGAAGAGTCAAGGATCCGAGGGAATGCAGTTGTGGAGAGGGTTGAAATTGTCCTGGCTGGGGAAAAAAAAAAAAAAAAAAAAAAAGAGGCACACAATGATACTGCCATCAACATGACATCCTTCTGTCTTTATACCCAGCACGGGGTCCCTGGAGACTGCTGTGGAGAGAGTGAAATGCAGGAGCTGGGATGATAAGGAAACATTGGCCTCTCCAGGTTTGTGTGCAGATCCTGCAGATTTATATTTCTGTGGGTTTTGTTTTTTTTTTTTGCAGGGAAGGGTGATGGGGAGAGAAGCAGAAGGGCTCGCTGCGTGCTGGGGATGGGAGCTGCCTGTCCACCTTCTGCTCTAGGTTGGGAGACCAGAAATCAAGTTGGCCATGCTTTTGACCCTCTTGCCATCTGCATTATCAGCTATGTATGCCAGTGGGATCTCAGGGACAAAACATGCCCTTTGACTGATGTGCTTGAGGACCTTACACAGCTCGTGAGCAAGGTCAAACACAGCAGAGAACCACGGGAAGGGAGGATTATCTTCTTTCCCTGAACAGATTTCGTTTGAATGTGAAAGCTCTGCGAGGTGCTCGGGAGGGCAGAAGAGATTCTCAGCAAGCCAAATGGGGTCTGGCACCCAGGTCCACTGTGTTTGTTGGCCTTGTGAGTTAACTTCGATCATCCCGTCCCAGCTCAGAGGTCTGTGACCGTGGCCGAGTGCCCTCAAGCTCCACCACGCAAGACCTTCTAGAAAGCGTCCCTCTAGCAGTAAAGGCGTGGGTAGGCACAGGCTCTTGTGGGAGACCCGGAGGAATGCATGGCATGTGGGAGAGAAGGCGGACAGGGCTGTGGGAGGCTGATTTGGGGTCACTAGATGGTGCTGTTGATCTTGAAATGAGAACAGACAGCCCTTGAGAAGAGGGTCTCTCTCTCTCCTGGACTTGCACCCAGAGCCTCTGCCCAAAATTATGGCTGACCGACAGCGTCTTACGTGCTTCCCAAACATCAAGTGGTGCTGCACTTCAGGCTCTGACAGCGAAGCTGTAGAGATGAAGGAGTGCAATAAGCACAGGAAAATCAGGAATTGGACAAGTGTGTGTGGTGGCTCCACTCCGTGGCCTTAGCTCTGCCCTTCCCAAAGCCTGGAAGGCACTGTCAGGTCTCCCCGGAGCCTTCTCTTCTCCAGGCTGAACCCCTCCAACTCTCTCAGCCTGTCCTACCAGCAGAGGGGCTCCAGCCCTCCCAGCATCTCCATGGCCCCATCTGGACCCACTCCAACAACAGCTCCGTGTCCTTCTGCTGTTGGTGGCCCCAGAGCTGGAGGCAGCACTGGGGGGTGGATCTCCCCAGAGCAGAGTAGAGGGGCAGAATCCCTCCCCTCGCCCTGCTGGCCACGCTGCTGGGGATGCAGCCCAGGGTGTGGGGGCTTTCTGGGCTGCCAGGGCATGTTGTTGGCTCTTGTTGAGCTCCTCATCCACCAACAGCCCCAAGGCCTTCTCCTCATGGAAGTATTTGGATTTTTCCAGGTTTGAAATTAGTCTTTTTGATGCCAAGGAAGTGTTAAGTGTTTTGATGCCTTTTTAAGATTTTGGCCCCGAGTTCACTGGGGAAGAAATTATTGACTGGTGAAAGGAGGAGGATCCCGGTGAAGATGCTATGTGACAGCTACGTGGCAAAGCAGCTGAAGATTATGTCATTATGGCAGTGTGTAAATTAAGATTGCATAGGAAATCTTTATCGTGTCTGTAGCTTCTGACTGCCTGGCTGCAATGGTGCTGTGGCTTTAACCGTGCTTAAAATGCAATTTCCTAACTTTTGTAAAAGCTTGCTAAAGAGAGAATTCCATTAAGGGAAACCATGTTGACTCCGATTTCTTCCTCAATTCTCCCTGTACAGCTATTTCTAAATCACTTGTAAGCTCTTTCAGCTACACTGAGTATTACATTGCGTAGCGTTGAGCAGAGTAAAATGATCGATATTGTAATGGACTTCTCATCCTAGTACATGGCAGAAATAATAAATGTCATGATATATGACAGCCCTTCCAAAGCCCCGTGGAGCCAAACAAGACGCAGTAAGCATATATCTCCTACTTCTACCCCTGTTTTGCTTCTCCGTGTCTGTCCTTTGTTTCCTCCCACATTTATTTCCTCAGTAATGGAAGACAGTAATTGAATTAAAAGCGACTCAGTCCGCACAGGAACACGCCGCTGTGGCTGCACCGCTCCCCCTCGACAGCGCTGGGTGGACTTCTGTGACGGCAGCCTTCTCCTGGAGCTGCTGGGTGCCACCTGGGCAGATTTTTGGGTGGGTTTGACCAGTAGCCACGTACGCCTGTGGGCGTAACACCCTGGAAATGTAGGTGCAAGCAGCTGCAGCCTCTTTCACTGTTACCACTCACCTTCCCTCTCCAGCCTGTCTGTCGCTGGGGTGATGCCAACACTTCATTTTAAATGTTGGTACTAGTTCCCGTTTTCAAGCCAAATCAAACAAATGTCTTATCTGCATCTGTACAGCTCCTCCTGGCTGAGACGTCCGATCCACTAGTGCCGCCGTTCTTCTGCCAGTGACACCAGCCCCTGCACTTGGTGGCTTCCCCACCTCTGCCACTTCACCCCTCTCCGTGCGTGAGGGGCTTGCCATGCCAGGCTGCCGTGCTTCCCACTTCAAAGGCCACCTGAAGAAATAATTACTTCTTAAAGATAATAAGAAATGAACCAACTCAAAGGTTAGGAAATGAAATAAACACTGGTCCTTCCCTGGTTTCCTGGAGAGATTTTAAATGAAGTAAACGGGAAAGTGGTTCCTGGTGGTGAAGTGATTGCCCTGCTCTCCTCTTTGCTGACTTTGGTGTCCATCAAGGTGTTATTTCTACAAGTGGTGCACAGGCTGCAAATTAACCATGTCTCTCCTATAGGGAACAAAGGAAGAGAAAAAAAAAAAACAACAGCAAAAAGATTGTTAGTTTTTCTGGTTTTATTTAAATACTCTTGTCCCATGCTACAAGTGTGTTGCCTTACATTTAAGCAAAGAGAAAAGTTGACAGGGAAATGAGAAGAGAAATAGGAAAAAAAACCCCAAAGCACTGATTTTAACCCGTTTCAGTGTTTCCAAATCAGCTGTAATGAGTACCAGCTAGTTACTGTGCCACTGTAGCACTGTTTGGTGCAGACAAACTGCGGGGATGGGGCCCTGGCAGTGTCACCAGTGTCACCAGTGTCGGTGTCATGGTGAGCAGGGTGACTCTGGAAGAGGACAGCCCAAACGCCCCATCCTTGCCCAGCTGCTCTGCTCTTTATTCCCATGCCTCGTTCTCACACACCGGTCGATTCTATGAGGATTGTATTTTAGTCAATCTGTGGCGACGCACTTGACCGCTCCTCGACAGACGATCCACTTTTCAACAGGATCGTATGGGGACATATCCTGGCAAACCCATGGCTCAGGTAACCCCTGATTTGGAAAAATAATTGTTATATTGCAAATAGGAGACTTTACATTTGAAAAGAAGCTGGTATATATGTTGTGGAACTCTATTTTCTGTTTTTCTGGAGAGGTGAGCTTCATGGGAAAACGAGAAAGAAGGTGAATGCCACGTTTTGACAGATAGGATTCATTTTACCACTGCGTTGGTTCTTTTTTGTTTCAGTTTGTCTCATTATCAGCAACAGAACGTCTTTCTTTATGAGTACGAATGCAGCTACTATGAATACAAACTACACATTTCAAATTAACAGCAAGCCATGAGCCCTAAGAGGCTGTGTACTTCTATTTTTGAAGAGTGGGCATTCAGGTAAAAAGTAATTTTTGAGACCAGCTGATTTACAGCACCCAGTATATCCAACTTTTACAGATCAGCCCCTGGACACAAGGACAGCCTGGAATGGCAACTGGAAAGCGGGCAGACCAGTGATGGAATATCTGTGGTGATGCACAAGCCAGTGTTTTCAGAGCTTGTGGCTCTCAATACAAATAAAAATTGCCTGTTTTTCGTGTTGTGACACACAGCTGTCCCCATGTGCCAATTCACACAGAGTAATTCAGTCCATCGCATACCAGCTGAAAGAGGGTTCCCAAAGTATTGTTGCTCCCTAGTCCTGAGAGCCCAGTGGCAGAAGGAGCAGTAATTCAGAATGGCAGCTCATCCTAACAGGTATGAAGACAGGAAAAGGTGTTGTTTTTTGGTTTGTTATTTTTTAAATCAAAGGTGACAGGAACTGGCAGCTCATGGCACCCACAATAGCAGAACAGTGACAGTGTATCTCCGCATGGAGGGGCCTCTACACCAGGGCCTTCCTCTGCGTGGAGGAGCACGGGCAGATGCAGCTCCTCGCCTTGC
>JAOTQQ010000052.1:31824089-31840664 GCA_026546715.1 Gallinago undulata | reverse complement strand
AATCACTAAATGGTTGGGTATTTTCACTTTCACTTCTCTTGGGAGAAAGATCTGGTGCAGAAGTATAAGATAGTAACTATATGTAGATGCTATACATAAGATACGTATAGTGATACATAAGATATTAACATATTGGTAACTATAGTAACTTGAAACTTAACACATTCCCGAGACAAGGAAAAGAACATTTAAATAAGATCTAACTTCTGTGACATTTTGGAAACTGTGAATTATCTATTTGATAGCTCTTTTATTCTGTATATATTCTATGGTAGGTTTTAACATTCTTGCTTTTAGAAAACATGCTGTTGTATGCAAAGCAGCTTTATGTATGTGCAAGTTCCTAACGAAATAAATAATTTTCAGACTCCAGATTCCAAGAAGGATAAATCTCTAACTCCAAAAACACCAAAAGTCCCTCTGTCGTTAGAGGAGATTAAAGCAAAAATGCAAGCCTCCGTAGATAAGGTGAGTTTTTGGAATGTAAGAAATGGTTCCGTGTCACTGATTGCTGTGCCGTTGCCTGAGCGTGTTGCTATTGAAGCTCACAGAAACCAAAAACTCACTTGGGCCAGAAAGAAATCTCTCTACTTGTGAGAAACAAACACTTGGTATTTGTATTCTTCCAGTAGTCATTAATAGTAATGTGGTATTTCTTAGTGAACTGTCTCAGTTAAAATAGTTGTTTTAACTACATTTTGGTAGGCAACTAAAGCAGAGCTCTTCACACACTTGGCATTACATTATTTTAAATTACATTAATTTACATAATGTAAAATTACATTTAACATTAAAGCAGTATCCAACTTAGATATCCAGATGCTTGTAATGCTCGGTAACTTCCAGAAGGGGGCGATAGCTGCTTGTGAGATGCATTAATGACTGTGATGACCTGGAAGCGTTTGCTTTCTGAAATACAGATCTGGGGTTAATTCAGTGTCTCCGCAGCAGATGTTTCGTCTTTGAAGGTGACAGAGCAGTCACTCAGCTTTTGGTTGCTATCAGCTTTGACTAGCAATTCATGGTTATGCATATGAGTAGTATTCTTTGCTGGTATTTAAATATAAAAAAAAATGGTGGTATTGTTAGACTGCCTGGGTAAAAGTGTAGCTGATTATAGCAATTCTTTGCCCCTTAGCTAAGTTTGGAAACCTTTGTGCTAGCTGGGGTGTGGATTCAGTGCACACCTCTACTGCAGAATAGGTGCTAGTGAGGACATGATGTCTAGATGATGCCAGTTCTGGTTTTACTTTTCTATCTCGGGAGTGTGCTTGTAGATAATACGTTCATTTGTTACTGAACCAGATTCTTTATTGGAGACTTATTTTTGGCTAAAGCCTATGCTTTTCTAGGTGCTATGAAGAATTTTAGTTTTTTTTTTAGATGGGTCTAAGATAAACTTTTCCCTAGTCATCTAAAGAATTAGGAATGCTTTCTGCTTAGATTCTTGATGTTTAGAGGCAGTTTTGTCCCAGGAATGCAAAATAAGGCAATAAGTGTTTCAATATAGAGGGGACACAGGGCGAGCAATGACAAGTTGTGGTCAGGACTGAAATGCATATCACTAAACTGTGAACCTGACAGTGATGGACGGTGTGATTGTCCTAGGTCAGACCGACCTCTTGGGTCTGGTGGGTGCTAGGCTGTTTTTTTTTTGCATGACTCAGAGGAGCCACAGTCAACTTTTGGCAGTGTCAGCAGAAATGGCTGAGCTGCTCACAGGAGAGAGATGTCTCTGTGGAGGGGAGGATGCAGACCAGGTAACTGGTATTTAGAATATACTGTTGCTGAATAATTTTTACTGCAAGATGCTATGGAAGCACAAATAGGTAGGAGCAATAGCAGGAACCTTAATGTTTGCCAAGATGGTGCTAGTAGATACCTGAGTAAGGCAGAAGGTTTGTGTTGCTAATATGCTGCCATATACAAATGGCAGTTGGAAATAACTGTTGCCATATACAGTAGCACTTCTAGCAGCAAGTTACCAGCTTTAGAAAGTGGAGCTGCTGTATTGTGTAGTAAGTAGATGTCAACAAGATGTACTAGAATGAGTTTTAAAGGGTAGGTGGGAGAGCAGTGAATTTTTTGCTGTAGATAGCTGAAGTCAAAAACCTACCTGTAAAGGACAGTAATGAATCAAGCTGCATGCTGTAGTAAAAATCCATAAATATGGAATTAATTCTAGTATCTGAATAGCAGCTGACTATAAACAAGGTTATCTTAAGTGGTAAGTGCTTGTGGTTGTGTTTTTGAGCATGAGCAAAGATGCTTATGCAGCCATTTTAGTGTGCAGTCACTTCTGTAAGAAATACCTGCATACTGTAGAGAAGCAATCTTTTAAAAATAGTTTAAAAGCAGTTTGGGTGTTGCAAAGTAAGTTCAGTGAAGTTCCATGTGTATTGCTAAGGGTTTAAGCTTATTAAGTTATTTGTTGGAGTCATTAAATGACCTGCGTATACTAAAGCTTGCTTTTTTTCAAAACAGGGTTCTTCCCTTCCTAAGCTGGAACCCAAATTTGCCAACTATGTTAAGAATTGCTTCAGGACGGAGGACCAGAAGGTAACTGAATTTATTGGAACTTGATAAGATCCAAAAACTTTTATAACCTGACTTAGGGATTCTTTTCCACTTCTTAATCTTTACAAGCTTGGGACTGTTTCAAAGGGTTACAAACCACGAACAATACTTCAAATTAAATAAATGGGAACGGTTTTAAGGGTTTAGTTGGCTAAGATGGGAAAGCTAATATTTTATTACATTTTTCCAGCTTTTATATGGTTGGTAAATTATCTCTTGCTTACTAAACCCACAGAATTTTCCTTTTGGCACCATATTGGCTAAGGAAATGAGCTGTGGTTTTCCTTGCTGCTGAATTTGGCCACCTAGGCCAGTCTGCTGTTCAGCCTTTTGTTGGGGAGGGTGTCTGGGAGGGGGAACTGTTTTGCGATTGAGATTATGGCTTTCATGCTACGTTTTCTCCCAAAATCAACTGAACTCTTACAAGAGGGCAAGCCAAAAAGGTGGTATCAGGAAGCAAGTTTCTGAATTAGCTATTACTCAACGTAGACTAAGCTAAAATGTGTCTTAGATTTCCCTATCAAAATTCCTGTAAGTTAAAACTTTCTTCCAGTGACAGAATTCCTTATGCTTTCCTGCTTCCTTCAGCGGTTCAGAGTAAACTTGTCTGATAGACAAATTGATAGGTTCTTGAAAGAATGTTTAAAAGCAGTTAGCCTCAGCTACTGGAGTTGGTCTGACATTAGCCAGGGTAGGCAGAGTTCAGCCAATATTTGCCTAGCTGGTCCACACCCATCCTCTTGCTTACCTTCACTGAATTCTTACTATTGTGACTTACAGTGAATAAGTCTTCAAGCAGAAGGATCTAATGTCTTGCTTTTAATTTGGTTTTGTCTGAAATAAATGCTTTTTTTGTCTTTGTTGTAATTGAATGTCAATATTTTGTGGAGTAAGTGGAGATAGTAAACTGAAAATAATTAGAAAAAATGGATTTCAATTTCTAACTTTTTGTGTACACTTCCAGGTCATTCAAGCTCTCTGGCAGTGGAGACAGACTCTGTAAGAAAAGAAAACAGTTTAAACAGTTCATTAAAATCTGCAGTCTTACTTCTGTAACCATTATTTGGCTGTCCTTTTTACAAATGCTGAAAGAGCTTTCCCTACCATGTCTGATAAATGTCATCCAGATTACCTTGCCAAGAATGTGTTGTCCAAAATGCCTGTTTAGTTTTTAAAGACGGGACTCCACCCTCAGCTTCATTTTAAGTATGTATGGAATGTTTTGATAAGGCATGGTGGTGGTGGTGGTCAGACAAATGGAAATGGTGGGGAGACTAAATGTACGTGGAAAAAAAATAAAAATTTAGTATTTTAATAAAGTACTATCGTTTCTTTTTTCTATGGGTTTGGGGGTAGTCTGCATACTGAACCCGGAAGATAATGGGTCTTTAAAGTTCTCAGAGGAGCTACTGCTAAGTGTTTTAGCCGCTTCTCTTTACCAAATGCATATCAGATAGTTTCATTTATGTTGTCAATTTTAGTCCCAATTCCATGAGCTTTACAGCTATGGAGCAGATGATTGGTGAGAAGACTTAAGTGGTAAGCGGGGCTTTATTCTTGTCTGGAAGTGACCACTAATTATATAATTGCCTAAAACAGCCTTTCCTGCATCTCGATTTCTGACCTGCTTCACTGCTCTTTGGTTTATGGTTTCTCTCTTAACAACTGAGTTTGTAGGGCTTGTGACTCCGCTTGTAAAATGTAATACTTTTGATTTGGGAATTGCTGGCTGTGCTTTTCCTTCTGAGGGGCTACAGTCTCGGCTAATGACTCCTGTGAGGGTTTTGTGGAGAAGAGAATTTGCTTGAACACTGAAGGGTGTGCCTGGAGAGCTCACCGAGGGAGATCAGTGCCAGTGGATAAATTCCTGGGAATGATGAGGAGCTAATCTCCAGCAAATCCCAAAAGCTCAGAGGGGGCAGGTGGTCCTATCACGGTTCCCTGAGGTTTTTTCTGATTATTGCATTTGAATGAGACTAAGGCTGAGTTAAAACAAATTTTTGGACCATTCTTGGTTGTCATATCGAGTAGAAATGGCAAGGTATAAGGGCTCTTTCAGGTGATGGGGGAGGGAAAACATGGATGTCATGCCTGGCACTGAACTCTTCCTCAAAGCTCTTGTCTAAATGCTGTATTGCTTCAAATGCTTGAATGCTGTGTCTGTGTAGTAACTGCAGTAATGGTATGAAGACAGAAAGAATACTTAAACATTTAAGCAGTTGTATGGTAACTATTAAACTGATTTAATCCTATGCTATGTGTGACAATTAATGCAACTGGTTTCTATTTTTCACAGCAGAAAAATCTTATTTGAGAGCAGAAGGGGCATTAAAGCAGGCTTTACCAGGTTGAGGTTTTTTTTCCCACTTGAGCAGCTGAACTTCTACAGCAGTTACCTTCACAGGACATGGTAAAAACCTTTGTGTTGTGCTAATTGGGCGTGGGGTCTCCTAGATTTTACTGGATATTCTTTATTTTTCCAAGTTGCTTCAGAAGTAGAATGTATAATTTGATTTCTAAAACTCACTGGAAATACTTTTATAAGGCTTGTTAGTATTAAAACCTTAGTTTCTATAGTTGAGATTATGGGCATAATGGAAATCAATACGAGTCTCCAGAAGCAAATATTTCATTTTTGGAAAAACAAAGCCAAGCAAAGTGCATGGTAGAGAAGCAAAACACAGTGCAAGTTTAGTGTCAAAAATTCATTTAAGCTTGAGAATAATTGCAGCATGTGAAATGGCAGAATATAAGGGTTTGAAATGCCTGTTTCGGTGGGGTTATGTCAATAGATGATGTCATGTGCACAAGTGAGAGCAAATTTCCCTGGTGAAATAGAGCTAATGGCAGAGACGGGCTTATTTAAGCAAAATTGCCCTCAATTTTGGCTGAAACAAGTGAAAATTGTACAGTAATTTCAGTGAGGCTACCCAGCCAATAAAATATGCAGAGTATTAAACTTGCAAGAAAAGGCAGGGTGTTGTGTGCCTATAGGTCACTGGGGGAAGCGGGGCCGTGGGGCGCAGCCACGCTGGGCAGAAGGGTTGGGAGGGGGGGAGGATGGAGCCACCATGGGCATTTCTGAAGGAAAACATATCCCTTTGTGTGGGTGTAATGCAAGTCAAATCTCTCAGGCTGCCATTAAACACCATGAGGCATCTGCATCAGAGCATAAAAATGCTAACTTTGGTTGCCTTCCTCGCTGTGTGTTCTGAGAGTTCGCAGCTCCGGCTGTGAGCAGGGGTCAGTGTGGCTGTCCCTTGCCCTGCTCCGGGCTGCGTGGATGTCTGCCCCGTCCCTCCCCGCAGCAGGGCTCCCCCCTTCCTGCTCCACATGCTCCGTTCCTTTTGGGAATGGCCACCTGATTACTCTCTGGGGCTGCTGGGCTGTGCAGCTGTATCCTCTGGGATGTCCACAGGCAGCTGACAGTTCTTCGACTTAAAATTTGAGTGCAGCCTCAAAGGCTAAATGCAAAAATCTTAGTTTAAGCTCAGATGTGAAAATACCTGTTGAAGAGAAGCCCCCAAATACCCAATGTGGGTTATTGAAGTACTGTTCTTTCTGCTTAGAATGAGACAATGTTTTTTACGATGGTAGTGGCATGATTACAACAGAGTAATGTTTGATACCTGCATAGAGGGTTCTGTGATCCTGGTCCTTGAGGACTTGGTCATGTTCATTGATGCAAATACAGGTTCTACTGTGGGAAAATGACTTTCTTTCCCTTTACAGGGTGATAAAACACCGCTCCAGGTGGCTGTCCTCTCTCCTTCCTCCATGAACTTCTTCCCTTGCTCCATTTCTTGTTGGAAGACCCTTCTGTTCCTTGCTTTTCCCAAACACCCTTGTAGGTGTTTGATTCCTTAAAATAAGTAGGTATGGGTCGGTGTTCCCCAGGAGAGGACATGGGGAAGGCCATAGAGCCTTTCAGAGACCAGGCAGGGGATTCAGCAGCACTGTCCTCTTGCTGCAGCATTGGCTGCTCCACACAGATCTGTTTTGCCTCCAGGTCTCTGGTGTTTCTGGACGTCTGATTTCAGAGGAGGTGATAATAGGATACTGTCCCTGCAGTAAAACAGTCTTCTCCAGCTTCAGGAGGTCTTGGACTGTGTCTTATTTATTGGAGTGCTCGAGAAAAGTGTTTGTGGCCGCCTTAGGTCTGCCTCAAGGTTCTGTTTGCTCCTGTGAATCAAACTGGCTTTCCAAACCAGTGTCTCAAGCCCAAGCGTTATGGTGGGTATGGGGCTCTGGTGGTTTGCCTGTGCTCAGCAATTGTTCAGCCTTTGGAGAGGAACGGTTCAAGCATGGCTGGCAGGAGGGTGGGAGGGAGTGTGTGTGGGCTGAGGTAATGGAAAACAGGGCCAGGATGGGTGGTGGTTCTGGGCTTCTTGCCACCCAGACGGTCCCTCAGGGGCTAAGTTCATGCTGGAACATGCTCGCTTGTCCTCTCCTCTAGAAATCTTGCCCAGATACCCCAAGCTATGTCCTGTCTCCTTCCAAAGTGCCATTACTGACTAGCAGCCAGACTCTCCCAGCTTTTCCTTCCCTCTTTCCCTGTGGAACAAGAACCTAGATCCTTACTCCTCTTTCTGTTCCCCCCAAAGAGGAATTAAAGACTGGATCCTACTTAGGAAATGTCATAGAAAAAGCTGCAAATGGGTTGGGTGGTTTGGAGCGAAGCATCAGATGGAGCGCCTTTCTTCCCTGGCCTTGTCAGTAGGTCCTGGCAAGCAGCAGCGAGCGCAGTTGGTTGTGTTGAGTGAGGTTTGGAGGTTTTGTGATCTGGTATTTATTAAGGGTTGCTTTGTCAGAGTCCTGGCTCTTGTAATCTGAAGGAGAAGAGCTGAGCTTGTGTGATTGTGGGCACGGAAGAAAGGGGTACAGGGCTTTCAGGTGCGTCTGGAAGGGCCTGGGTTGTCCTTCCTCTTGCAGACAGCAGAGGGAATCCCTTACTGTCTGCCTGCTGGTTGGTTTTTGTCTACATTTATGCTTTCGGGAGCAATTTTATTAGCTCTTTGTTGTTTGTCTGTTGGGTTGCTTTATGCAAGTAGATTTTTAAGAGTGGATTTTAAGCCATACCTTATTTGGGCCAAAGAAATTGATGAAATATATTAAATGTTAATTAAGTTGATAAGCGGGTGGTGGAGACTCCTGGACTCTTTTAATTGTATGTAAGCATGGGCAGCTGTGTGGGGATGACTTTTGCTGTGTTCTTTATTTTCTTTTCCCTTTCTACCACTTCTACCAGCTCTTCCGTCACCAAGCCAGAAGAGACTTAAAGGGAAAAGGATCCTGAGAGAAAATAAAGAATGGGGCAATGAATAAGAAAAAAAAAAGAGGAAAAAGGTGGTTGAGGGTCAAAAGTGAGAAAGGGGGAAAAGAGAACCCTCAGTGGGAAGCTCAGTGGGGGACCTGACATGCCTGCCCCTTCCAGAGGTGGCTGTCCAGGCAGCGATGTCAGACCAGTCCAGGGAATGGGAACCAGCATACTTGAGGGCAAAGGAGGGAATATGATCAGGCCACTCAAAACAGAATTGACGTGTCTGGTTCACCTTAGACTTAGTGTTTGGTTTTATGCTGGTTCTAGAAACAGTCTTTTTTTTCAAACTGAAGGTTATTTTGTTAGAAGGGTCTTGCAGTCTTACTCGAGATCCCTTCAACTAATTGCTGGAGCTTGCAAGCTTGCTGAGCCTAAAGCAATTCTGTTAACTTAGTTTTGGTAGTTAGGAGAAAATTAATTCCTCTTGAATGAGGTTATAAATTTTCAAAGCTGTTTTCGAATTAAGCCTCAAGTTTTTTAATTGATTTTTTTTTTTTTTCATGAGAAATACCTGCAGGGAGAGTTGAAGGCATACTGTAGCTTCTTAAGGGACTCTGTGTTTTACTGCTGTAGCCACCTTTATCTGTGCCTGGTCTGTGTAACTTTTCCCATTATTCCTTACAGTTGTCCCAAAGCTTGTAATTGTGGTATTTTCCCAAGAATGTAGCTGTTCCCTTTAGGTCAGTGCATGTGTGTGGACACTACAGTGGACAACTACAGCTAATAGGTAAAGCTTTAACTCTTTCCCGTACTTTTAAGCATTTTCTTCAAATTCTCCCCATGGAAATAGGTTTTAACTAAATGACACACCCACCCCCCAATAGTTAAGGGCAGTAACATGGCATGGAATCACCATAAGGAAGGGGATCCATCACTTGTGACTTCCAGACACCACAGAAGCACAGGGAGATTTGGGGGATCTTTGGTTTCTTTAGTGTCTCAAACTAGGAGAGATGTTTCTGGTTGTTCCTTCTAGCTTTATGGTTCTGGGTAGTCCTGTCCAACTCATTCCCAGTTCTACATCTTGCCGCAGCCTTCTCCTTGTTAACTTGGTCCATCACTGCTTCTCTGCCTTAATTCTGATCCTTACTGGTTCCACTTCTGGTCTGCTTATTGCTTTTGTGAGCAGCGCTGTCTTTCCCTGGTCAGTCTTGCTCTCTCAGTCTCTAGAAAACATGGTGCTCCTGCATGAATCCATTCCCCCTCCTGTGTTGCCTGGCAAAGTGTCCCTCAGAGCATGTCAGAGGCTGGTGCCCTCATTTCAGGCTCAGTGAAGAATGCTGGTGGTAGAAGCCCAGCCCTGCCACTGCAGCTCAAAGTGGATGGAGCATTTGGCTTGTAGGGCTGTGAGATGTTCATGCATGTCCCGACAAAAATGGGACCTCCAGAGATGTCTCTTTGCTGACCTGTGACACTGATTTTCCAGAAGAATGCCATGTTTGATTTGAGTAAATTTTTATGTAAACAGCAGAGAAGGTAACCCACCTATCTGCTACACTTGAGTTCTTGCTCTGAAGTGTGGTGTGACCTCCAGCTCGTTTTCAGAAGGATCAGTAGAAACATACTTTGTTTTCAGCATTGTTTTCTGAAAGAGCTGTCCTACGTCTGCCTCAAGGCCCACCTTGGGTTGCTCCAAGTTGTTCATTGGGTTGTGCCATCACTTGAGGTCAGTGATGGGGGGCATTGAGAGGTCCAGGACATTACCTTCATGTCCGATTTCTGCAGTGCCTGCAGCTGTGTGTGCATCAACCCTGAAGTGCCCCAGGGGTGGTACATGGCATCTGTGGGAACATGTGAGGTCCTGCCTGTGGGGGGTACAGGGGCAGTGGGCAGGAGCCCATAGTGGTGGTGTGGAAAGGGATGGGTCATCCCAGAGAGGGGGCTCTGCAGACAAGGGTTGAGATGGTGACTTGTTGGAGAAAACTTAATTGAGGGGACTTCAGTCAAAGAGGTTTATGTTTAAGAGCTGTTGAGCTGAAAAGCTCCAAGTTAAGGAAATATTAAGTTTTGAAGCTTAACGGCTTGCGATTTATTTTTTTTTTTTAGGGAAAAATGAAACCATGGAGGAATATAAATCTAAGAAGCCAAGCCTTAGGATTTAATGCAGTGCAAAGGCTGGAAAGAGGAATTTCCCACTAGTTTGCGTAGGGTTGTCTGCAGAGATTTGTCTGCTCTTGCCTGCCTTCAGAAGCGTTGAAGCAGCTGCTGCACACTTTCAGAGAAGAGCTGTGGTGGGAGCTCCTGGGTGGGAGCAAGGGTGGGACCCAGGAAAGCCCATGGGCATCCTTCCTGTGCAGGACACCAGAGCAGGGGTGGCCAGGCTGAGGGACATGGGGTGGGGACATGCCCTGGCCGAGGGACCCTGGCCACCAGAGGTGGGTTCCCCAGGAGAACAGCGTATTGAACTAGTCCACTTGCCTCTCCTTTAGCTTGAGATTTCCATCACTTTCTGTGATTTCATTTTCCTCTTTCCTCTGCTGATAAAGCGCTGAGATTTATTTAATGAGTCTGCTGGAACTTTCAGAGGAATCTGAGGTCTCAGTTCCCAAATTCTGTTGAAATTCAGGAGGCGTTTCAGTGAAGAAAACCCTTTGCTGAACCCTGAAACGTTGGCTGCTGAATGAAAAGCTTTGTTAGCTTTTTTCTTATGAAGTAATGGTACACATCAGAGTGAGAGTTGTGACATGTTGGTTCTCCCCTTGCATGTGTCTGAGATGTGTATAGTCTAGAGATGGAAGAGATGCTGCTGTTGCCTCTGTTCCCAAGAAGTCCTAGAAGAGCCATCAGGTGCAGAAGCTCTTTGGAGCACCCCTGCTGTCTCTGGAGCTGGGATGGCCTGTCTGCAGTGCTGGGCTTGGCTGGTGGTGGCTTTTGGGCTTTCCTGGCCACCTCTGCCCTGCCCAGCTCCCTTCCAGTCCACGGAAGGCCATCCCAGTTTGTTGTCCCTCTTATCAATGCTACAGAATGAAAGGCTGCCATGCTCAATATTCTGTTATTTGTATTTCCTAATTATTTTATATTATTCCATTATTCTGTTATTTTATATTTGTTTCTATTTGGTGAGTGCTGTGTGCTTCTTTTAATGTTCATTCTCCGAGGCAGGAGTTCTTGGTGGCAGGGAAAACTCCAGAGGAGCTGGGCTGATACATCTGTTAGCTCTTGCTCTCACCATTAAGGAACTTCAGATCGTTCCTCACAGCTATTCTCTCCTTAATGCTATAAGGATGGATGTGTTGTCTTTATCCAGGCTCCAGTTAGAGACCACCTCTTTCCAGCTGGGCTTCTCAGCAGCTATTAAATACCAAAAAGATGGGGTCATTTGCCACCTGTGTCTCAATGTCAGTCTTCAGGTCTTTGGACTAAGACCCTGACCCTCCTGGGTCACTGCAGGGGGTTGGTGCTTCTGTATCTGCAGGGTTAATGTCTCTGGTTCCTGGTGGTGTCCCCACTGGCTGGCATGGCATGGTATGGTACAGTTACCCTGTTCCAGGGTGGCATCTGGTTTGTGGGGTTTACAAAGCCCAGTCCAATGGTCACAAGCTAAAAACTCAGTGAGCATAAGGCACCCAGCAGCAAAAGCACTATTTTGGGTTCTTTTTTAAGTGTAGGAAGGCTTTGATACGTGTGTTCTGATTTAGTGTTTCAAATGCTTGGTGTGGGAATTCAGCCTTTTTGGGGTATTTTGGCTCATTTCCTACACTTCCATGCATTTTTGAAGTCCAGGCAAGCAGCAGAGTGATTGCAGACAGGCGTTCGGTCTGCGATGATCTCCCTGACCCTTCTCCTATCTCGGGGCTCGGTCAACTCCCAGTGCAAAAGCTGACAACATATGGTTTGGGTTGCTTTTGTTCCTCCACACGTGGTTTATGTCCGGGGAGAAACTTCCATGTGCTACACCTTAAATTCTGCCTGGAGTATGACGATAAGTGAGCCTTCCCTATGCCTTTTGAAATCTGGGGGCTCCAGGGGCTGAGCTCCCAGCATCTTTCCAGCCCGCCACCTTGCTGTGGTGAAGTGAGGTGCTGGGGACCAACCGTGGCTGCTCTGATGTCCCCCATGCTAAGGTTCCTTGCTGGCCTCTGTCTCAGAGGATGCATTTTCATTTAGAAATGACTCCTTTGCTTTCGTACGACCTTCCCCTGTCCCCTGTCTCCTCCCATGTGTGAGTATGAGCGGGGCTGTTGGCCATACTGCCATCCACCACACTGGTGACTTGTGTGCCAGCTCTGCAAGTAATTCTCATCTTCAGATATTTATATGGCTTTGTGCTTCCAGGGCTTTAGATGTGGGATTTACCCCAGAGCTTTGTGTCCTCATTGTTTGCTCTTCACCGTGTTCCACCTGCAAGGTTGTGACTGAATGTCATGGTGCTAAGGCTTATGTCCTGTCCTCCTGAGTAGCAGCTCAGGGTTGTTTTGAGGTGGCTCTTCTGTCAAATGGCACTAAGGACAAAGCATCCCCTCCCTCCCTGCCTGTCCAGGCTATGTGGCAGAAGTGTTTCTAAAATCCCTTCTTACCTTGGGATGGAGTTGCCTTTTTTGTGTGACGACTGGGTAAGGACAGAATATGCCCCACAGCCCTCCTGGAAGTTGTCTTTCCCTTTATTGAGAGTATAAAATGTAGAAATCCTTTTTGAGTTTATTTTTGGTTGAAAGGCTTATTTGCTTTAGTTGAAATAAGCCTATTTGCTTATTGAAATGACCCAAGGCCGGAGAGCGATGCGGAAGATGATGGGAGGGAATGGGATATGGGATCGCTCGCTCATGGCAGGGCTGAGATGCGGAGCTGAACTTGGTCTTTTTGTAAAACATCAGCCCGGGCTTTGGGGCATTTTCTTTTTCCTTTAAATGTGGAATCTAAAGGCGTGCCAGGCGCAGCGGGGCCGCATCCTGCGCCAGCCTTTGCCGCTGGCTTCTCATCGGCATTCCGGAGGGGCGTCCAGTGGGTGGGGAGGTTTCCCACTCAAGCATGCTGCTAAGGCCTTGGCCCCATTGAAGGGCTTCTTCATGCTCTGTGAAATGTCGGCTCCTTGGGCGATACGAACCACTGGAGCAGGGCAAGGGAAACTCATTTCACCGGGGCCACCTTGGCAGCCCCGTGAGCGAAAGGTCATGCTGCTCAGGCTTTTGATTTGAGCTGCTGAAGAGCAGTCACTAATCCAATAAGCCTCCGAGGAGCTGTAGGACGTAGTCTTAATTCAGGCGTTTGCATGGGTGAGTGTGAGGCAGTAACCCTGGGAGATCCCAGGGGTGGCCCTGCTGTGCGGAGACCCTACCCGTGTCTTGCTTAATAAAAGTGTGAGCCATCCAGCTTTCAAGAATGTGCTGTGCTGGCCTTCCTCCCTGAGTATGCCATAAGAAAACCACCTGAAAATAAAGGTGTTCATTTCCCAGTGGGTTGTCCTGGGAATGGGATCAAATAGCAGCCTTCAGCAGTGGAGCAATAGGTATGGGTGCAGAGCTCTTAGTATTGTATATATATATACATAAACACACATGTGTTCATGACAATCTGATATTTCTGTTTTTCCACAGATACATGTGAGCTGCCTCATCTATTTCCTGTGCTTTGCTGCGCTCTTTGAGGCTGATAGTGCAAGATTCACTTAATGTCGGTATTATTCTCCAGGCAACTATTGGGATTTTAAAGATTAAAGGGCTTTCCCAGGTTACTGAGGCACAAAACGTGGATCTAGTTTAAATATACAACTTGCGTGTGATCACAAATGAAATGTTTTCATAATGGAAAAAAAAGAAAAAAGGAAAAATCCCATGTGTCCTCTTTAAAGCACCCTCCCCTGGGTGTTGCCCTGGCAGTTGTCACCCTTTGAGGTGTCCAGGTGCCTTTTTCTCTGTGTGGATCCAGTCTGTTCTGGACCCGAAGCCCCCAGTTGGGATGTGGTGGTGGGAGGCAGCGTTGCCTGTGCTGGGTTTCTCCATGCGTAGCTCGCATTGCTGCTGTAGCTGTTGTGATTTTCCCTGCTGTTGGGGAAATTGAAATTATAAACACGAGCAACAGCTTCACAATTTACTTTCTGTGCTGCTTCCGTGTGGGTGCAGCAGCCCTGGGCTGGCCTGGGTGTTGGGCAAGGCACCAGTCACTGTCTGAGGAGCCTTTTCTCAGAGGCGGGTGATGGGGCTGCCACCATGCAAAGCCACAAAGCGGTGGGGCGGGTGCTTGTGGCACTTCCCATCTCCTCCCCAGTGCATTACCAATGGTGTTCCTACATCAGACTGGCCTTATGAAGGCACAGTAGAAGAGCATGAGCTTCCCTTCAGATCCCATTTGTATCACTGGGGCTCTACAGGTGTAGAACATAACCCTACTTAAAGACCCTGAGGACCTCAAGGCCAGCCCATGTGTTGGTAACTCAAAACAGCTGATGTGCTTGGGGTGTTGAAGACTGCTCTGGTGGGAGAGGGAGCAGGCCATGTGTGGGATGCTTTGGGTTTGAAAACCTTACCAAGAAATCCCAACTTCCATATTACAGTTGCTGAGTGTTTTCTGTTCTGGTGGAAGGAGGACAACATGATGCTTTCAACTGGCACAAAATGTCACGTCTATGAAAAGGTGAGCTTTGAGGCTTGGCAGGATGAACCTAAAGCCTAATGGTTGTGGCACTGCAGCTTGGCACCCTCGCGGCAAGGATGGGGACCAAGTTTCAGGTGCCCCCTTTCTGTATGGATCCTGCTTCCACAAGGGTGAGTTGGGCTGGGAACAGAGGAAGGTGACATGGGATGGTGGAGCAGGTTGGTTTCACCTGAGGATGAGGTGCTGTTGCTGGGACAGTTCAGGCCATTTTTCTGATTGCTCTCGGTTTTGGTGATCAGGAAAGCTGAGAGGGAGGGGTCAAAGGTCATGCTCACTGATGATGATGAGTGGCTACGGGTGTCAGGGAGGAATTGATGCCTCCTGGCTTTGCAGAACTGCCATGAGCATTGAGCAGGGGCTTGTCCCCATACCATGGGGTGCCTTTCCCCTGGGTGACTCAGTAGTGCTTGAGGGCACAATGTGATGTAGGCTGGGTTCCTCCCCTCCCACGCTGCTTTGGGGAAAAGAGACACTGGTGAAGATTAGGAATATACTGGATATTTTCACATCTGAAATGCTCTTGTGCTGCGAGTCCCCAAATTCTCTTTGTCTGGTTGCTGTGCGGGTGTCTTGGGGAGCTCAACTTGCAGCTCTGATGGTCTTGTCCATCTTGGCAAGAGCCTCCAGCTGTGGTGGGGCCGCGTGGCACCACTGATGTTGAGATAATTGAGAGTGGTTTGGCTTTTTCTTTTTAACTTGTGGATGCATTAGTGAGAATATTAGCTATTGATGATCTTAAAAGGTCCCTTCCAACCTAGGTGATTCTGTGATTGCGTGTATGACTTAGTGCTGGAAGTTTTATAAGAACTTGCTTTGGTCACTTTTCAAACTTCTTAACGTTTTTCTGTGCCCTTGGGCCTGGAGCTTTGGGCCCAAAACCACTGTGCTGTGGTGTCGGAGGGGTGATGAACTCCAGAGATTAAAGATGCTGCTTGATTTGGGGCTGAGAACATGGAGGGGGGGGGGGCGAGCGAGTGTGTTGGTCCC
The DNA here is from genome assembly GCA_026546715.1 of Gallinago undulata. Classification (NCBI taxonomy): domain Eukaryota; kingdom Metazoa; phylum Chordata; class Aves; order Charadriiformes; family Scolopacidae; genus Gallinago; species Gallinago undulata. The sequence goes on along the minus strand of JAOTQQ010000052.1, from coordinate 31,825,189 downwards.
CCCAGGTGTGGGAGCAGCGGGGCCCTGGAGAACTTTGGAAAGCTCCAGAGTTCTGGGCTATGGTTGTGTTCTCACTAAATAAGGTGTTAACTGACGTGGGGTTCCCTTCAGAGAGTTCCGCTGTGCGGGGACGTTCATGATTCCGGGCGTTTTGTCTGCTGGAAAGGAGCTTCCAGGGATGGGGGGAGAGTTACCGCACGCTCGCAGCCTGTGAATTTTAATTTTTTCTTTAAAAAAAAAAAAAAGGGGGGGGAAAAAAAAAGCAAACCCGAAAGGCTGAGGAGGGGGAAGCCGGCGGGGTTGCCCCCGGGGGTGCTTGCGGGAGCGTGCGGGGCCGCGGCGCGGCCGCTGGAGGGCAGGCGAAGCGTGGCGATGCGGGCAGCGGCGGCCGGGCAAACCCCGGCAACCTGACCCCGCCGCCGGTGTCCCGCAGCGGGGCCGGGGCACGATGGGCCCGGCGGGGCGCGGTGGTGCGGGGAGGGGGGGGGGGGTACACACACACAAACAGGGTGTGGGGGCTGGCGGGGCCCCGCAGCCGCTCGCCCGCCCGCCCGCCCGGGGCTCACCGGCGGCGGGACGCGCTCCTGCCCGCTCGGAGGTAAGGGGACCGCGGAGAAGCGCGGAGCGGCGGGGCTGTTGCGGAGACGGGGGTGGGGGGGGTGGGGGTTTCCCCTCCGACGGCACGACCCGCTCCGTCGGGGCGGGAGGGGGGGAGTGTGTGTGTGCGGAGGGGGCTAAGGCTGCGGGCTGCCCCCTCCCCCTCCTCCCTTCCCTGCCTTTTTTTTTTTAAAAAAAAATATATATATTTTTTTTTCCTTATTATTATAAGATTTTTTAAGACTTACCTGGCCGGCCGGGCTGCGCGGGCGGTGCCCCATCCGCGCAGGCGGTGCCCCATCCGCGCAGGCGGTGCCCCATCCGCGCAGGCGGTGCCAGCCCCCGGCGGGGGGCTGCCCGGGGCCGGGGTCCCGCCTCCCCGCCCCGCTCCTCGCCCGCGCATCGCCATGCCGCCCGCCCGCAGCGGGGCGCGGAGCGGGGCGCGGAGAGGCTTTATCCGCCTCGGGGGGGGGCGGCGGCGGGGGGGGGGGGGGGGGGGGGGG
>JAOTQQ010000052.1:31813644-31823989 GCA_026546715.1 Gallinago undulata | reverse complement strand
GGGGGCACTTGCTGATGATCGGAAGTTACTGACAATAAGCACCTTCATCCCCCCCAAAGGCGGAGAGAAAGAGAGAGAGAGAGAGGAGGAGGAGGAGGAGAGACAGGGGGAGAGGAGAGCTGATGCCTAAGCGAGTCACTCGGAGGAGGCAAAGCGGGCGGTACCACAACTTCTCGGCGGCGCGGAGCAGCGCGGGGCGGCGCGGAGAGGAGCGGAGCTCGCCGGCCGGATCGCTCCCATGTCAGGGCGGCGGTGGGGGACTGCACTCCGCTAGCCCGAAGCCACTGGCCTCCCCCCTCTCCTCGCCCAGCGATGTATTCACTGCTCTCAGCCTGCACTTGCTTGTAAGGATTATGGCATCTTTTTTTTTTTAAAATTATTAATTTTTTTTTAATTTTTAAAAATTGTTATTATGATTATTTTTTAAAAAAACTTTCATTTTGGAGGCTCCGGTTGCATTTTCCTTGCAATCAGGTGGTGAATCGGGACCCGAGCCTTTTTATAAGCAGAGCATCGCTCTGCGCCCTTTAAAAAAACTGCAAACAAAAACAAAGCCAAAAAAAAAAAAGAATAATAATAATCAACTTTAACCATTTTACCGCATCATTTGATCTTTTGTTGCCTTTTTTTTTTTTCTCCTCTCCAGATGTTTACATTTCCTGCTGCTGTGCTTTCAGGTACAGGTACGTGTCCTTTCTGTCCTCTTTTGCTTTTGGTTGTAAAATAGAAACAAAGGCGGCGTGCTGACCTCCCAGTGCCAGCCACTTTTGGCTAGGGCTTTCACTTTTTTTCTATTTTTTTTTTCTATTTTTTTTTTTCCTCCTTCCCCACCCCCCCTACCCCCCCTCTAGTTTTTATAGCCGTATTAAACCGATCCCCGTGCCAGATGCTGGAGTGTCACTGGCCCTGGAACGGAGCTGCTCCTGGGTGCCCGCTTGGTGCGGGGGCAGCGGTGGGCGCCCGGTGCGGGCTGGGGGTGCTGGTGGCCGTGCCCTGCCGTAGCGGGATCCTCCGGAGCGCGTTACCCTGGCTAAGGATGTGAGAAGGGAGAGCTGGACTCTGCTCCTTGCACAACGTTGATTGATGCACTTGCCTTGGAAGAGCAGGCACTTTCCTGCTCTACCCTCCATATTATTATTATATTTTTTTTTTTCCCCTTTCCTTTTTTTTTTTTTTTTAATTCTCCTCCTAGGAAACTTGCTCCCAAAAACTGATACTTTGAAAAACACGAGTTGCCCTAGCCAGGAGAAGGAGGCTGCGTGCTCCCTCCCCATTATTCAGTAGAAAGCCGTCCAAGTCAGATCCTGCCTTTGATCCTGCCTCGGCAGGAATGGAGCCGTTGGAGGAACACCCTGAGTGGTGAGGCTCCGCAGCCCCGGCGCCCGTGGGATGGGGAGGGTGGCTGGGGGTGTCAGGGTGGCCGTTGCCCCCCCACCCCCCCCAACAGCCTCCCTGGCACCTCCCTGGGAATGAGGATTTTAGCCGGGCATCCCGGAGCAGAGCCACGTGCGGGACTGGGTAGAGCAGGTGCCACTGCCTTGGTGGCTCCATCCCACTGGGGGCCCCCGGGGGCCACTTGTGCCATCATCCCCTTGGCCCCGCACGGTGCTTTGGAGGGGATTGCACCTGCTTGTCCTCTCGCAGATACCTGATGGTGGCAAGGGATGGTCCTAGATGAGCGCAGCTGCAGCCTGGGAGGAGGCTCCATCCCTCCAGCCAAGCTAAAACCCCAACCAGCCCCATCCCCAGCTCCCCCACCCCTCAGAAAAAAAAAATAAAAAATCCCCGTTTGCATTTTTCTTCATCTCATCCCCTCTGAAAACTACATCTTGAACCTAATGAGGGCAGAGCCTCCCCTCGGTGGGGCAGCCTCCTCGTCAGGAGAGGATCCGCAGCTGTAAATTACCCTGCGGTTGGAAGGTGTTTGCCGTATTTCTCCGGTGCGTTGGGTGTTTGGTGGTTGTTTTGTTGTTTTTTGGGTTTTTTTTCCCCAAGCCCCAGGAATAACAGGCTGTGTAGGGCTCGCAGTGACGGCACCCTTTGCAGTGGGGAGACATTTTTTATTTTTTTTTTTTGCGTTTGTGCGGTAACCGAAGTTAATCAGCCCTCCAGCCCCCTCCCTCTCCCCCTCCCTTTTGGTGCTTTTAGTGAATCAGAAAAAAGTTTGGCTGGCTGCCTGGAAAGCACTTGCTAAAATCTGATCTCTTACTTCAGCAGCCTTAAAACTTGGGAAGTTATTGGCATTTATACAGTTGGAGCTTGCAGGCTTCCAAAGCAATAAAATAATAAAAAAAAAAAGGGGGGGGGGGGGAAGAAAAAAAAAAAGGCAGCTCTGTGCTCTCTGGTGCTATTAGAACCATACTTGCTGCTTTTTTCGTGCTGATTTTGCAGCGTGTTGGGGGATTGGAGGCGGGGGTACGGGTGCTGGGGGGGGGTCCTGGCCCCGGCCGGAGGGGCGGCGGAGCTCGCTGGGTGTTACAGCGCGGGGCGAGCTCTTTCGGCGACGAGCGTTGGGAGCCAAAACATTAGATTAGTCAGACTCAAGGGCCTTCGAGCGAGTGTTTACAGTATTAATGGTAGATGAAAAGATGTGAATGCTGTAAGTTTTTATTGCCCGTTTTGTTACACTTTCTTTCTGGATTTATTCACGGGATTACGTGTTTTGAGCCTGAATGGGAGCAAGGGATTATAGGATTTCTTTTATAATGATCAGTTTGGGTAGGAGTTAGCCTTTGGTGAACTGGAGTAAATTAATGCATCACTTAGGTTTAATATTTATTTAGGCTAAAGGAAGTTGTTTAGTTTTGCTTAAAGGGCTCTGTGTTGTATTGGGGAGATTTAAGAGCGCCTGAAATGGATTATATTCTGAGGCCGCCTGTTGCCCTCCCGTGCAAGCCACGATCAGCGGGTTGTTCCTCGTGCTGGATTTGGAATTACCCTCCTCTGCTGCTGACTGTTACCCCGTGGCTCTGTGTGCAAAGGGTAGAAATCCCTCCATCTTTGGGGAAGGAGGTATTTTGGGGCAAAATCCCCCGCGGCTCAGGTGTTTTGTATCTTCTATCAGTTACTCGTGTGCGGAGGTTGGGATGTGCTGAGGTGCCAGGTGCTCTGGTAGCTCAGCTGCTGGCTACAAGCTTTCTCATTAGACCCCGAGCCTGTAGGTGACCCCGTTTGGTGTAGCATCACCCGTGGGTGGGTTGTGGCAGCAGTGTCAAGGTATTCCCCAGCCCGGACCGTGGGGCAGTCGGAGGGATCCGGGGGGTTTGGGAGCAGGGTTTAGACTCCCGGATGAGTCTGACTCCTCCAGGGCTGTGCTGTTGGGTGACAGTCCCACCGAGGAACGCCGGGGAACAGCGTGAGAGGGGAGCCCTGCTGGAGCACAGGCGATGGGGGAGCACCAGCAAGCACCAGCACCTCCTCTGCCTCACAGGGCTGCGAGGAGGGAGGACAGCTCGTTCTCCGGTCCCTTTCCCTGTGCCAGCAGTGTCCCCGTCCTGTTTTCTTCTCTTGCAGCCTGGGAACTTGGGGTTGCTGCAGTCCTGAAGGCAGCAGGGACACTGGATATCCTTGGAGAGATTAATTTATTTATGCAGGTTGTTCTTAGGGGTGACCTTTCGTTGCCGATTGCTAAACTCTCCTTCTGGATCTTTTCTTCAGCATCCTTCAGTTTAATTCTCCCACTGCCTTCTCACGCTTCCAGGAGCAACGTCCTCCACGTGTTTTTTGACTCTGTACATCCCAGACCAGTTTTGGGTTTAGAGTCAGTCCCTGCTCTTCATGTGGGCAAGAAATCCTAGGAGCACCTTGGGTAGCTGACGGGGATGTCCCACACTGTGCCAGCCCCGGTGACCCGTAGGACATGAGGGTTGGAGACACGGGACCTCAGCAGCTCAGAGGGTCCCCCTTCTTGGGAGTAGGTGGTGGCTGGAGGAGGCTTTGGTGTAGGCTGAGCAGGAGGATGGGAGGTTTTTGGGTGCTGCCCTGGTTTGCAAGAGCTTCCAGCTCTTCTGGACCACCTCCAGCTCATCCTCAGCCGGAGCGTGGGGCGATGCCGGCAGGGGCTGTCCCAGCTGCGCCCCGGAGCCGGGGCTGGTGCTGCCTCAGCCTCTTCCCTGCCCTGATAAACCTCCTTGTGTTCTACACGGAGTGCATCTGTCTTAGATTATGAAGAGGTCCCCGATAGGGCCAAATCCTTTGCTTTTATGGCTCTTGTAGGTTAAGATCCAGCTTTGGAATCCGATCCAGAAGCAAACAGGAGGTCAGAGGAGCGCACGAGGCAGCACCGGGCTATTTTCACATCTGCTGGTGTTGTGTAAGAGGAAGGCTGCCGCGCGCCATGCCAATAGCAACTTATGTTTCTCCTAAGCTCCTGTGCAGCGACAGACAGTTATTGTTTGGGGCTTTGTAAAGTGAGACACAGAGAAGTGTTGCTTCCACACGTTCAGTGAGCCAGATCCTGCGGTCTGGCCGGGCTGCGCGCAGCACATGTCGGAGGCGTGAGCGTGGCTGCGCGGCTCCCTCCCCTCTCCCCGCCTGCTCCTCTGCAGCTGCCCTCCCCCGGGGGGGGCTCTGGGGTGAGTGCCACCCCACCAACACCCACCCCACCGAGCGTGGTCCTTGTCATAAACCCCCCTTCTTGCTCTTGGCCACCTCTTCTGCTGGTGCTGGAGCCGAGTGTCCCTCCTGGCACAGCGCTGGTGGCTGGCACCGAGGGCAGGGTGCTGGACCTCCTTGGCTGGCACGAGCATCTCTCTTGAGATGGTGGCCACAGCTGCCGGGGGTGTGGAGGCTCTGGGGCATGGCTCTCACAGACCACGCTGCGGGATGGGGCAGGCGCCTCTTCCACGCGTCGAACGGCTCCGCTCCTCGCACCAAAGCCCCACGTGCCAAGACCCAGCGGGGACCCGGTGCCCTGTGGCCCCCAGGCTGGGAGATCCCGTGTTCGCTGTCTCCACTCAACCTGGACCAGGACCACCAAGTCCTCGGCGCAGCGTCCCCCTGCCGCCACCTGCCTCCTGCTCCACCAGAGTGTCTGAACCCCCTCAGATGAAGGGAGCGCTCCTCCACGAAAACGTCTGACGTGAGTTCTGCTTCCCAGCCCTGGGCTGGCTGGGGTTCCTGCCGCGCTGCAATACCCACCCTGCGCTCCTGCAGGTTGGAGAAGTGATGCTGTGAAGGACAAAATAGACAAAATACGGCAAAAGTGTTCTGGGAAAGGCCGGGAAGTTTTCTGTTGATTTTTCTGATAGCAACTGGCTTCGTTATTAGGCCCTGAGAAGACAAGAGACACTGCATAAGCAAAGCCTGATTCAATTAGAGGAGGAGGAGCTCAGCGACGTTGATGAAGTGCATGACCCCATCAGGGGCTGGAGCTGATGAGATGGGCCACAGCTCTGGGTCTGTGCCGCTGCTGGACTTGTGGTGGTGGATGCAGAGCCTGCTCCTGTGGCTCCACTGGTCTGCGCCCCGCAGAGGCAGGGTTTGGTTGTGTATTACATCGTTTGTTCCTGCTCAAAACCCTCTTGCTCTCCAGGAAACCACCATGCTGCTTGCCACAAGGGATTTTTATGCCACCACTGCTGACTCATTGCACTGGTCTATGAAATGTCGTGTCCTGAAGCTGCCCCTTGTGTCCTGCTTCTGCCTCCCGGTCTCCAGAGAGCGATGGAGGAGGAGGAGGAGACACCTTGGGGTGTGGAGGAAGAGGAGACACCTCAGGGTGGAAGCTCCAGTGGCCTGGCACTCATCCTGAGGCGTGCTCTGGTTCTCCCGTGGGAGGAGGGAGACTGAGATCAGCACGGGGTGAGTGCAGATGTGGGTCTTGCTCCTCCACAGCTGGGGGCAGACGTCCTGTGCCCCCCACGGCAGCCACCTGCCCTGGGCACCTGCTGCCTTTGCTTCCCCCGGACTTTCAGTGTGCTGGGACAGGTCCTGTGCCAGGAGACTCCTCAAACACGTGTTTAGCAGGAAATTTTGCAAGGACAAAGCTGGGATTCCCATCCCAGCGAGGCAGAAACAAACGGGAGCTCCTTTAGCGTGTTGGGGGCTTGGCATTTTTGGGGTGCCTTGTGGCAACGGGCAGCAAAGCAGAGCTGCTGCTTGGAGGCTTCCATCCACCCACCTGCATGCACTGCAGTTTGCCTCTGCAGAGCTAAGAGAGGGGCGAGGTGCCTCAGGACCAGAGAAGAACTGGAGTGGTGTCGAGGAAGAGCTCACAGAAGGGTGTAGTAGGTGCAGGGTTCAGGCTTCCCCTGTTTGAGAGAGTTGGGTGCGTTGTGGCTGTTTTATTTAATTTCTGTTTTGCTTTTGGGCTTGGAGCGGTGCTGAATTTTTCAGGAGGGGGATGCCTGCTCACCCCCCCCCCCCCCCCTCCTTGTTTTCTGCTTGCAGAGCAGCGTGGCCATAGCATTCCGAGGCAGGGAAGAAAACAGCAGAATGAAGGGTGAAGCTTCCCAAGCCCTGGGGCTCAGGTAGGATGAGCAGCAGCAGGGGGACTCAGGTGGCCACTCAGAATATTTGATTTTGCTGTAAGCTGATAGCACTAAGCCTGGTCAGCCGGGCGAGCGGATATCTCCCTCCACTGTGGGAGTCTGAGCTCAAGATAAAGACTCCCCTGGGGCTAAAAATCATTTTTTTGGATCTATAAAACTACTTCCTGGATCCTTGCGAGTATTTTTATGGGTCTCTTCCTTTTTCTTAGGAGCTGGGAAAACCCCTGTCGCGCTCTCTCCTCTCCTCCCTCCACCCTCGCTGAGCAATAGCTGCTTTTGTTTTGATTTTCCCCAGATACGGACACTTTAGGTATCAGTTGTGATAACAGCAGGTGAAAAGTATGTTCAGGGAACAGTGTGATTTAAGAAGGGAAAAATAGGAGTGGCTGCTGTTGGTGCCCAGGAAGGGGGTACGTGAGGATGGATACTGGCTGCCAGGGCCTCTGCCTGGGGTCTCTGTGGACCGTTGTGGTCTGGGGGGGGGGCTGGGGTAGGTCATGCCAAGCTTTGGACACAGGGAGGGGGCTAAACACCCTCATGCCCAGGAGCCCAGTGTGCAGTCCTGATGCCCCCAGGATGCTTCAGAGAAAGATGCTCTGCTGCAAAGCACCACCTTCCCGTACTCTGCTGCTGAGATCAGCGGGGCTTCCATGTGGGAATCTGCACCCCTGACAGGTCTGGACCTTTTTTTTTTTCTTTCTTTCTTTCCCTGTTCTTTTTTTGTGTGTGTGTTTTGATCACCCATTGTGCCATAACAGCAGGTACAGCCAGAAATGACGCAGAGCGGTGCGTTACGCTGCCTACCTGGTATGTCACTTCTGTGTCCTGGTACCTCTCCAGATGTCCGTGGAGGATTAGGCATCCAGTGAAGCAGCTGGAGGGAAAGTAAGGGGGGGGGAGGGAAAAAGGCAACAAAAAAAACCCCAATCCACCAAAATAGAAAAGACTGTCTGGCTCTGCCAAAGTATTTTCCTCTTGGCATTCAGCAGCCTCGCCGTAGCATGAAGAGAAAGAAAGGGGAAGAGAAGAGGGGAAGGAGGAGGCTTAGCCTGTCATGGTCTGTGTGTTTCCCTTTGTGCGAGCTCCTTGCTGTGTCGGGGGCTGCGGTGGGTGGGAGCCCATGTGCCAATCTTCCCTGCTTGGCTGGGGGGTTCATGCCCCCGGCGCCGGGCTCGCCAGCTCCCTTCCATGCGGGGCTGGGCTCCCCGGACCACGCTTCCACATCTTCCCCTGCCTGGTTTGCCCCCAGAACTCCTGGATTTCAGGCTACGGGGCAGCGTTTTCCATGTAGCAACAGCCCACCCTCCCCAGGCCCAGCACCAGACTCCTCTTAGACCCCACTCGTGGCAAGGATTTGCCTTTTTGTGAGGTTTTTCTGCTTTATTCTGCTACAACCAGCAGAAAGGGGGCTGTGCTGCTGGGAAATCCAAAATGCCTTCAGCATATTGACCTTCGAGTGCAGTAAGTGTCTAACAGCATCCTCCTCTCTCAGTGGGGTGCTGCTCCGTGGCTGTAGCCGAGCACGTGTCCGTGGAGCCCACCTTCCCAAGGGGGGGAAGGTGTGATGCTCCGGTGGTGGGTCATCGCAGTCCCTGCCCTGGGGGACAAGTTGAAATGGGATAAAAAGTGGGTGGTGGGGACCCAGACCATTCCCCATCATCTGGTGATGGAAGACGGGGCAGAATCAGAGCCTTGGGCTCACCCCATGGTGAGGTGGAAGGTGAGGCCGTGCTCTCCTGGCTTCAGTGGGGCAGGCGTGGGGTGCTGGGGCTTGCTGAACCCCACAGGCTGTGGCCAGGCTGAGGGGCCTGATCCTGCAAACAAGGGGTCAGGGTGGCACCGAGGGGAAGGGGTGGCACTGAGGGGAAGGGGGGTGGCAGGTCGTGCCCTGTGATTTCTCTCCTAATGTTTTATCATCCAAATCGCGTTGAGACTGATGGATGCTAAACCTTGGTGAAGGTCCCCAGGAACTGCACATTGCATGGATACAAACACCAGAATGCAGCAGTTAATTAATTAATAACGGGTTGCTTTTCCTACAAGGTGTTTCCAGCACTCTTTATTCCTCTCAGTTCCTTTTTCTCCTGCCACATATTTCAAATCCCTTTCTTTCCTGCTAAAATACTGTCTTTGGCATCGTTTTTAAGGACAGCTTGTTAAAAAGCTGTTGTATCTTTTGGACTACCCCGAGCTACCCTTCTGCAGAAAGCCAGAATTAACAAGAAAAGAAGCAGGGAGCAGCGGCGAGCCTGGTAAATGGCTGGGCTCCCAGCGGGCGTGCTGGGTCACACTGGGCACGGCTGGTGGGATGCGAAGCCCCGGGGATATAAAAGTTAGAAAATGGGATGAAGGCTGGTACTGATGGAAGGATGTTCTGCTGCTTCTCTGTAGCTGTGACTCCCCGTGAAGGGAGGGCTGGCCCGCTGTGCTGTGCTCGCAGGGGTTCCCTCACCCCCAGGTGGGACTGGGGTCACCTCCTCCTCTCCAAACCCTGGGCAATCTGCTGCCCCTGGGGCTCCTCCTGCCCAACTGTCAGATCTAAACCTGAGCACATACTAATAGTTATTTTTCCCAAGCTGGATTCTGACCATAGGCAGAATTTGACTCGGTTATACGGACGCACAGACCAACAGCGAGTGGGGTGTGTGCTCTACTTCCAGCCAGGATTTCCAACTAGAAAAGGAAAGCTGGTTTTCATGGAATCATATGAATGGTTAGAGTTGGAAGGGACCTTAAAGATCATCTAGTTCCAACCCCCTGCCCTGGGCAGGGACACCTCCACTAGACCAGGTTGCTCAAAGCCCCATCCAGCCTGGCCTTGAACCCCTCCAGGGATGGGGCAGCCACAGCTTCTCTGGGCAACCATCCTCACAGCAAAGAATTTCTTTCTGGTGTCTAATCTCCCCTCTTCCAATTTAAAACCATTCCCCCTTGTCCTGTCCCTGCACTCCCTGACAAAGAGTCCCCCCCCCAGCTCTCCTGGAGCTCCCTCCAGATACTGGAAGGATGCTGTGAGGTCTCCCCGGAGCCTTCTCTCCAGGTTGAACACCCCCAGCTCTCTCAGCCTGTCATTTTGACCCCCTTAAAGCTGCCGGGCCGTAAGGTTACGATCCTGTAGGAGCAGCCTCGGTCCCTCCCCGTGAGGCTGTTACTGTAAGATTGCCTGGCGCGAGCGCGGTATTGATTATCTGTAAAATAAACGATGATGTATGTAGCGCAGGTTTCTGACCCCCCCTGGCCGCGACCTCGCGGTGATTGGGGAGACTTCCGACCAGCTGAGATCAGAATAGCAAACAGCCCCCCCGGCAATCGATCGGAAAACCCGCCGGGTCTCATTGCTGGGGCCTTTTACAGGAATAACGCTCGATGCCGCAGGACGCGGGGTGTTTGTATCCCGGGGGACTGCCAGTTCTTCTGCAGATTTCACCTAAAATTAGATGGGAAGGTCCGGGTCGGGTGTTCTGCTGTGGGACGAGGCAGCCTAACCGCGGGGCGGCCGGGGATGGAAAACTTTGTGGCTCAAAAGGGAGCGGGCACGTTTCTCCATCGGGGTTTTCCATGATCCACAAAGCTGTTTCACCCAGGGAGGAGCGAGGGCAGCTCGGCCGGGCAGGCACGGAGTGGCCACCCTGGATATATTGTCTATTTATTTTGAGTATTCTATTTTTATTGTAGCTTAGCCTCTTCTGAGTTCTCTCAAAGCTAAACTTGACCCATTTGTGGCAAAATTGATAACTAGATCGCAGGGATGAATTTTTAGAGATGTGCGGATGCCTGCAGATGTAGAGGTGGTGAATGGGGTCCCTCCCCCAGTCCTCTGCTGGGATTGTGTGGCGTGGGGGGGGGGGGGGGGG
>JAOTQQ010000052.1:31802775-31813634 GCA_026546715.1 Gallinago undulata | reverse complement strand
CCCCCCCCCCCCCCCCCCCCCCCCCCCCCCCCCCCCCCAACCTGTGTAGGTGCAGCAGAGCCACCAAAGCACTGGTAGGGCTGGGGACAGGATTTGGCTGGCCCCGAGGCACCCGTAGAGCGTGGTCCTCACTCCTGACCCCGTACCATGAGCATCGTGATGGAGCCTCCAGCTCTGGCCTTGGTGAGATTGGGAGCAAACACATGGGGATGGTCTGCTGGAGAGGCAGAGGGCTTGCTCCTGTGCTGTTTATGTCGAGAGAGCGGGCAATAGGAATCGAATCGCTGTTTGAGTTCAGCAAACGAGAAAATGGAATTTATTTGCGCGGTTTTCGTTTCTCTCTGGGCACCTGGTTTCCCCAGCGTGCGCCATCACCCCGCGTGCCAGGAAGCTGAAGAACAGCAGGATGAGTCGTGGGGTTTCACTTCTGAAGAAAATCTGTGCTAACTCTGACAGCGGGCCAGCAAGGCTGAGCTGGCGAAGCTGCTCTCAGCCCTGTGCCAGGCCCAGAGAGGTGGGGACCTATAGGCTTTCCCAAACCAAATGGGAGCTATAGGTGTTCCCAGACCAAACAGGGAACTGTTCCTACTCTTTTGCTGGCACTATTTGAGCCCAGGAGGCTCTGGTCCACTCCAGCAGGTCCCCTTGCCGAAGGATGCTCAGGGAGCAGGGGGAGGAGGATGTCTGGACCACGGCACGGGGCTTCGCAGCATCCCGGTGCTCAGAAGAAGGGGCTCTTGGAGAATCTCCAGCTTCACGTCACGAGGTCTCCTTTCCCTGTTTGCCCACAGCTGGCTTGGATTTCCCCCCCAGCAGCATTTTTTTCCCACTGCTGGTGGGTGATGATGGATGGAGCAAAGTGCGTTGGGCTCTCCCTGGTACCCGTGAGCTGCGCGGGGATGTAGCAGCCCAAACCTTGAAAGGTGCCTTAGAGATTGCAACACCTCTTTTCCTTATTTCCCCGATTTGAAACGTTTCAAAAAGGATTTATTTTCCAAAACTGTTGGGAATCATTCCCTGAAAATGGGAAACCTGCAATCTAAATGAATTAAGACCAAATGAAACTTTTCCCTAACTCAACAAAGCAGAAAGATAAGAAATCCTATTTGTCCAGCGTTTGCAGCGTAAAGATTTCCGTGCGGGAGTGCAGCAAACAGAGATGAGGACAAATCTGCCATTAGAAAGCAAAACGTGCTTTTCATTCCTGGCCCTGGGCTCACTTGTTTGTTATATCTGATCCTGACGGAGGAGATTGACAGGTTGGTTTGGATTAAATTCAACACGTGGTTTCTGCCATACTTTTGATAAGGCTCAATATTAATCTGATAAATTTTTGTGTGTGTATGTGTGTGCAGTCTCTAGTATGTGAGCAGCAGAATTGTCCGTTTCTAGGAATATTTTTGCAGTGAAACCATGGAGGAATTTATTTCTGGAGGGAAGATGAAATTCCTGATTTTTAAAAAACTCTCAAGATCCCAAGTGAAGTTGAAATCGATTAACTGCAGGCAGTAGGTTGGGCATGACCTGGGCAGGTTTTGAGGTATTTTATTAATTGATACAAAGAGTGTTTCCTTTAAATATCTTTGGAAAGGCAGCAGAGGAGGAGACTGGCTCACTCAGAGGGACCAGAGCAGGTTCTTGTGCTTTTACCACCAGCGTCAGCTCCCAGTTGTGGTTAACTGGGAATGAAGACCATCAGCGTTTGCACCCGTGCCTGCTGCTCAGCTTGGGTTTCTTCATGGGAATAACTGGTATTACCCCTGCCTGATGGTTCCCTGACCGACCTCCTGCGGTATGTCCCAAAGGTGGGCTGTTAGGTACAGATAGTTATTTATTTGTATAGCATATATTTATTCTGCTTACAAATGGGCTTCGCTCTCCAAAGCTGGTGCCTTTTGTCATTGCTCTGTTCCCTAGAAAGAACAAAAAAAAGAACAAGAAAGGGGGGAAAGGTAGAAGAATTGGGAATTCCCTAGAAAGAAAGTGGGGGGAAAAAAAGCAGAAGAATTGGGACTGGGGAGGATTGAAGGAGGAAAGAGGCAAAGGAGGAATGGCTCGTTCCAGGAAACCTGGCTGCGAAGCTTTGTGTCCGTCCTCGCTGTGGGATGCAGCCATCTGTTGTGGCCAGTTCTGGGGCCACCTCCACCTCCTGGTGGTAACTTGTAAACCTGGATATTTTGTCAGGGGTGAGGTTGGGCCCAAAGCCCAAGATATAACCAGTGCTGGCAGGACCCGTCGGTTGGTTGTACGGTGCTAGAACTGGAAAAGCCCTGGCTTGAAGGTGATGCTGGAAGCAGCTGAGATCCTTATCCCAACTATTTATTCATAAAACCCGAAATGAATGGAGCTGGAGATGAACGTTGCCTGGGTCTGCGTTTGTCTGAAGCTGCCTCCAGCAGTGAGTTGGACCCGGGGAGGTCGTGATGCGGGTCCGGTGAGTGATGGAGCTCCTGGGGCACGTGTCTCGGGGAGAAGCCCTTGTCTCTCAGTGAGAGGGTGCCAGTTCCCCGTATCCATCCCTGTCGGGTGAGCCCGGGATCTCCAGCCTCCAACGGAAAACGTGTGTTTGCACAATTAGCGTGGCCCCTTCCTTCCCTGGGAGCAGAATGGTTTATTGATTTCTTTGGCCCGCTCGCCCCCACCTATTCAGCAATAATGACCCTTTCCACCCCAACTCTAAATCATCCCAGCCTGCCTCGCCCGTAAGCCCTCTAATCTTTTTGGGTTGTTGTTGGTATTTATGCTCGTGGAGGTTTATGATCTGTCGGTGCTGGCTGCTGAAATGCTTTATTTATCCCTAGGCTGGGCCACACAGGGAGCGTCCTGATTCTGGTATCATGTTCAGGATGCTGTAGTTAAGGTTTGTGTCAGCACTTCCATGCACAAACCTTGTTATTCAGGGGTTTTTGCAACTCCGTGGAAAAGCAAACCAGCGACCTGGCACGGCGAGGGGAGGCTCAGAGGCACACATGAAAGCCCAACAACCCACTGCCCATTTAGGGATTATTAGACGGGCAACCTCTTTCCTGGAGGAAAGTAGCCAAAAACATCCTCCTCTTCCGGCTTGATTTTGTAAAAAGGAAAAAAAAAAAAACAAAACACCCCTCTTTTGTGTGCTTGTGTTGGTGTCAGATGGGGAAAACACAGTGAAGTGGGACACAGGCTGGAATCCTCTCCAGGTGCTTAAAAAAAATAATACAAGTCTGGCCAACACGGAACAAAACTACTTTCTCCTCCAAACAAATTGTGTCCTGCAGAGGGTGGAGGGTTTGGGGACAGAGGTGGCTACTCCCTGCCACCTCCCGTTGCCCAGCCCCGTGGCCGCTCGGCACCGCCGCCCTCCCAAGGGTAGGTGACGGGGTATATAAATGTGATTTATTGCCCTGTTAGCGCAGGAGCTTGTGGGCTTATAAATTACTGGGAGATCTCTCGATAATGGGAAGGAGTGCGGTATAAAGAGGAGAGATAATAGGGCTCAAGAATGTATTTCAAAGAACTTCCTGGGCAAGGAGAAGTTTCGTGGCTGTTGGCAGGTAGGAGTTGATGGTGGCTGCGGTGGAGGAAGAGCCTTTACAGACCAACCCAACTGAGATATTTCTTCTTGGTTTTTTTTTTTTTTTTTTTTTAATTGCTCCCTCTTAATGGCTGATGGGTTTTGTGGGTGCTCCGTGGAGCAGCCTGGAGTTGATAAGTCAGGGTGAAAACGCTCGCGGAGCCGGTCAGCCCAGGATATCAGGCTGGGGTTTGCATCGGGGGGGACTTCTTTAAGCAGAATTGATGTCCGCTGACCCAAAGTGATTTTTTCCATCACCAGGACGGTGCCAGCAGGTCTTGCAGCCTGTCACCACGTGTAGTTGAGGGGACCACTACACATGGCAGTGTGCAGCAGGCTGAAAGCATCAGTGGTGGTACAGGAGCATCATTTCGGGGAGGGCATCAATGAGTTGGGCAACGTGGGAATGCATCTTCTCCAACATGCCTTCAGGCTGGGTGCAGGGGATGTCCAGCTTCAGTGCTTCTCTCCTTTAAGTCCTTTGTTTGCTGCCCACCTTTGGCAGGGCATCGGGGGGAAAGGATTGGCAACTTCTCTGCAGGCTTGATGAGGAGCATCTTGGGTGCCGACATTGAAACGGAGGTGGTTCCCATCTCTTCTGTTTTCTATCAAAGCTTTTGGAGGTGGCCATGTGTTTTGTTCACCAAATGTGAACTTCTAAGCCATTTTTGAACTTTTTGGTCTTACTTTGGGGAAGTTTTTGGTGTGAAATCAGGCTTTGCTGATCGCTCCTGGAAGTTCCGTAGCATGTTCTCCCAGGTCACAGATGATAGGACAAAGGGTAATGGCTTCAAGTTGTGCCAGGGGAGGTTCGGGTTGGATATTAGGAAATATTTCTTTACTGAAGGGGTTGTCAGACATTGGAATGGGCTGCCCAGGGAAGTGGTTGAGGCACAATCCCTGCAGGTATTCAAGAGACAGTTGACATGGTGCTTGGGGATATGGATTAGTAGTGGATTGGTGTTATTTTGGGTGTGGTGTGGGGTTTGTGTAGGGGTTTTTTTTTGTTCATTTGTGGTTTGTTTTTTTGTTGTTGTGTTGTTTTGGGGTTTTTTCATTGGTTGGACTAGATGACCTTAAAAGGTCCCTTCCAACCTAGGTGATTCTGTGTTGCTGTGCAGCACATCAGCATGGTATCAGGTAGAGCCACCTTGGAGAAACTATAGGAAATGGAAAAGGTTGTTGTTAATGATGACTTTAGTTGAGTTTTGCTAAATAAAAATGGGCCTTCCTGAATAAGTTGATTTTTTAAGAGATTTACTTTAAGTAGCACATTTTCAAATGGAAATTGGTTCTGTCCACCTCCTACATCAACAGAGCTCCCGTGGTGATACATTTGGGGTTCAGAGGATGTTCAGAGGACATCCAGAGAGCCCCATCCTGCCTTACAGTTTGTGAAATAGGCTTTGCAAGGCAAGCAAAGCATAAAGCAAGATCAAAAGAAAATATCTCCCTTGCAAAGGAAATTTTGCATCTTATGTTTCAAATAAGCAAATTACTGATGAAAATAATCTCTGGAAAGCCCTGTTCCAGAAATAGTTTGCAAGACTTTTGTAAATCAAGATGTTTTTCATGTACATGGCAAGAGAACTTGCAGGAACAGCTCTAATATTGCAGGTGCTTGGTCATGGTAACTTGGGGAGGAGGAAAAGGAAACTCATCAGCAGTGTGTTGGCCAAGTGTGCAACTGGAATCGGGAAAGCTCTTTGAAGGACACGGGGCTGCTCATCTCGATGGCTGTGATTTCACAAACTGCCATTTATTTTTAGGTAATTTGCTGACCTGCTCCACTTTTCACCCTGACTGCGCTTCCTCCACACTTGTTACCCAAGGACCTTGCCTTTTAACAAGTCCCAGTGGGTTCAGAGAGCTCCAGTGGCTTGTTCCTGGCAGCTGGTCTCCTGCTGGATTGCGCTCTGCTGTTGTCCCAGTTCTCTCCAACGTCACTTCCAAACCTGAGCCTTCCCTGTGGCAGCACCGAGCATCTCTGGGCCCCTGCGTGAACAGGGCAGGTGAATTGACATCCCCTCTGTCCCCTTTCTGTGAATTCTGGGTTTTGATACAGATGTGTGCTTAGCTTTTTAAAAAGCAAAGGACTGTGTCCCTGGCCCTCCCAACGGTATCCCAAACCAGGGCTGGTCTGATGGACTGTTTGGATGCGGTGGGTGAAGTCCAAGGATGGAGAATATGTCGTTACATATTGCCAGCATCCCTGATGAGTGGGAACTGGGAGGAGAAAAGGAAATGCCCAGTGGTGGTTGGTATCTTATTGGGTTTTTAGACCTGAGGAGAAGTCAGTGCCTCTCTGAATCATATCTTGACATTTGCAGATATATTCTTCACGTACAGCTCCTTTTCCTGTTTGGACACTAAAAGCTCTGGCTCAGCCTGGTGGTTGGGGAAGGGCAGGTCCACAGTGACCCCTCATAATGCTGTCATGTGTCAGTCACGTCCAGCAACACCAGTCCTGCTGTCACAGGCTTCATTTCACTGGGTCAGGATGGAGAGCCTGGAGAAAGGCTCCACCCAAGCAGGGGGATCCCTTTCAGGTGTCGTAATTAGGCTCTGAAATAGAGCTCAACCCAGAGAGACATGACTTTTCCCCCTCCATAACTAGTGTTAGCAGGCTGGTATTCAGGAGACATGTAACCATCGAGGCTGCTGTGTATGTACCAGTTTCCAGTGATGTTTTGGTAGATGTTTCCATAACATGGATCTGATGCTTGCTGTTAACCCACAAACGTCTCCCTTCAGAGCAGGGCTGGTGGAGATGGTGGGAGCAAAGAAGGTGCTCAGGTGAACGATGAAGGCAAACTTTAGATGTAGGGGGGGAGGAATCTGGTGTGTCAAACAGCTGATGTCCTAAAAGCTGAAAAAATCCAAAAAGATGAAAAAAACAGAGGCAGTGGGAATGAACGTGAGGCAGAAGCGAGGTATCAGCAGCACAAACGTTCCCAGCGGAACGACTCCTGTGATCTCAGTAAACCCCCCGACCAGCCTCCGGTTAGATGGATTAACCTCCCTGTCCTTGGTCACAACCATTTTCTTACGTCCCAGCCCTCCGTGGAGGCTGTGGGATTGTGGGCTGAGAGCAGTGACAGCTGAGGAGGTCCCCTTCCCCATGGCACCCTTCCTGCATCGGGTCACTAGATGTTGTCTCGCCAGAAGAAGCAGGAGTGGGACCAGTCGGAACTTAGTGAAAGGTTTCCAGAGAGGAAACTGGACAGAGCAAAAGTGGCATGGGATAATACGATTGGGTCTCCAGGCACCCCTGCTGAATCAGCTGTGTGCTTCTGGAGAAGCCACCTTCCACGTGAGACCGGTGCTTGGGAGCTACTGTCCAGGGAGATAGCGGTGAGCCACATCTCCGTTTTCTTTGCAAACGCAATGGAAAAATGTGTTTTGGAAATCCTGCCCTGAACTCGTGCGCGCTGCTCGGCAGTTGCCATGTTTTACCCTAGAGGGAGTTGCTTTTCTGCAGTGGGAGCCGGGATCTGTGTGTTCCTTGGACGATGTCAGGGGACCGGGATGAAAGGAGCTACCAGGGTAAACATGGGATCACCGCCGCGGTGCTGCCACTGCACATGTTTGTTTCTTTTATGAGGAGGTCGGTCTCTGGTGATCTTCTGTCTCCTCCTGACAGCAACGTTTTCCTGAGTATCGCTTGGATTTCCCATGCCTTGTGCTTTTGCTCCTGTTTTCATGGAGGTCCTGGCTGGGCTTCAAGCAGAAGAGCCAGAGATATCACCTTGGACCTGATGGGCCTGTGCTTTAAAGTGAGGTTGTAAGTCCTAGGGGTGAATGACTCTGCCTTTTCCCAGGGTTTGGAAAACCCCTGGCCCGGTCTCAGGGGAGCGGGCTTGGGGTTTCAGCTCTGTCCTGCTGCTGTAGCCAACAGGGCTTGCAGCTGGAGCATCTGCCCCAGGAGGAAGACTCTGATGATGGAGGGAAGGAGAGAAAAGTTCAGGAGTGCTTTGAACCTGGTTGGTTTCTCAGTAATTGGGCTCAGGTCTCATTTGAAGAGACGAACAAGTTGCTGGTAACTAGTTTTAGTGGAGTGCCTGCAGCTTTTGCTCCCTGTTGGGAGGACAACCCTGGTCTCTGCTGCAACCCAGTTGTCGTGGCCAGTCTGGGCTCCTCCAGTGCTGGGTGTGATACGGGGCAAGGAGCGGAGGGGGATGGGGACAAACTGTGTGATGGACTGGCACCACCCCAGCACAGGGGAGGGACAGCCCCCTCACCCTCGTTTCTCACCATTGCAGGGCTCCCTGTGCTTTGGGTGAAGGCTTTTGAGTTGTTGGGGAGAAGGTTGGCTGCTGCTGTTGATTCTGCTTCACAAGGGACCTCCTTGGTGGCTCGGCGTGTGGGTGATGTCCGCTCAGAGATGGGTTACTGCTCTGCTGCCTTCTTGGGGATTGGGTTTGGTTTGCTTTTGGTGTGTTTTGGGCTGGAGAAGACCTTATGGTTTCCTCTCAAGGCTTTATTTCCTGAATTCCTGTTTCCACTGCTGAAAAACACTAACGGACAACCACCTGCAGTGGTTTGAATGGCTTAAATCCCTGCGTATCAGGGCGGTTTATTTCAGAAGGAGTATTTTCTCCACAAAGAGAAGAAACTTTTTTTTGTTTGTGAGGGTAGTGAAGGTGATTGTAGCGTGTCACACTCCCTCAGTCCAACTGCTGGCTTTGTGGATCCATGGTCTCACCAAGGTGGGTTGGAACTGTTCTGCAAAGCCTTGCTGCGGTTTTCTTTGCCGTGATGCCTGTGCTGTGAGGAGGGACACGGCCATAAAACTACTTCTGAAAGATATTTATGTCCTGGTGCTAGCGGTGGCAGTAGCACAGAGCCACGCAGGGACCCTAGGTCATGCGTAGCCCATGTGGAGCCTGAAGGACATTGCCACCAGTGTGGGGAATTAATGAATATTGAAGTTCCACCCCCCTCCCTGAGCAGAGTGCACCCCTTGGGAGGCACAGTGAGAAGGGGGGGAAATTGTTTTGGGCTTTGTTTTGCCCTTTTTGAACTTGATGGTGTTGGAAATAGCTGTGGCAAAGTGGCAACGATGGGAGCTTAGCTCTTCCCCAGCAAAACCACAGGGGGAGAAACCACAGGTAGGAGATTTTGACAGTAAAGGGGAATATTTTTGGAAAGCTTAGGCTTGTGTCAGCAGTGATTTCTGCAGATCAGGACTGTTGTGAAGGCTGTTGTAGTGTAACACATCCTCCAGAGCCGTTCCTGTCTTCTCTTGGTGGGTTGTGTGTCTCAGGGTGGGTTTGCTCTGCATGACAGGACGTGTCCAGAGCAATGCACGTGCAGTGAGGTCTCAGTCCTGGGCAGGCACGAGGGCTTCTGATGGCACCAAGGTTTGGGTTGTGTGCTTGTATGCTGCCAGGTCCAGGCTGTGTAGTTACAAGGCAGTGCTCTTCAGGCAATACATGGCACAAAAGGGATGAGACCTGAGCGAGTGGCTCGTGAAACCACTGTGGAAATTTAATGTATTTCAGTATGCAAGGGAGGAATCTGTTTGTTGAGGTGTTTGTTTGTTTTTGGTTTTTTTTAATATCCCCTATTTTTTTGCCTACTTATCTTTCTGAAACCCCCATTCTTACTATTCTGCAATCATCACGCTATTTCCTAAAAATGTAGTTTCACTAAGATACGGTTGGATTTTTTTTAAAATGGAAAAGCAGTGGGACAAAGTTATAGCAACTCAAGGGAAGCTAAACTGCTTTGCAGCCACGTGGGCCCTAAGTCTTCTTGAGACAAAATCACGTGGATAAATGACAACCTGGAGTGAGGATTGCTGAGACACCTTAGGCTGGGATCACAGATGTCTTATGAGCCCATAGGGCTGGATGTTTTAAAGCTCTGCCGTGATCATGTGTCCCAGTTTGGGAACCCCAGAAAGGATAACCAGGGTTACTTGACAAATGTGCATTTTGGTGCCTCCATCTGCTACACGGAGGATCCTCTCGAGTTTTCCCCTGGAGATCTTGGTCAATTGAGGGTTGACCAATGTTCGGAGCTGCAGGACTGAGACCCCTCTGGGTGCACGGGGACCTGCAGTGACCCTTGGGAAATCATCCTGGGGGAGAAGAGGTGCCAAAGCTGGAGTGGACACATCTGCGAGGCATCAGGAGCTTTGAGGTCGGACCTTCCTTCCAGCACCGACCTCCCTCGCGAGCCCTGGGCAGGGGCTTTTGGAAGAGGCAACGTTTTGCCAGTCACAGTGGAAGTCAGAAGGACCACCCAGTTCTGATAAGGGCAATTTAGAAAGGAAGGGGAAGATTGTGAAAAGAGGGGCAAAGAGGCACAAAGGGAAGGGGAAAAGAAAAAAAAAAAACCCACAAAAAAACCCCACTGCTGAACAAAACTGAAGATGAAGACCGCTGTTAAACACACTGCCTGCGAGGGAGGTCTCCACCGTGCCTTTTCTCATCTAGAGCCAGCCAGGATTGTATTAACAGCTTCAACGCAATGGAACAAATTAATCCCTGATGTAATTGAAATCGGTGAGGTCTCACAATAGGTGAGTTTGACCCAGTGGGATAGAAATAGAACAAGTATTGGAATGAAGGAGTGAAATGAAGTCACACTGTTCAGCCATTGGTGTTTCATTCCTAGAAACAAAGGCCAGACAAATGCAGAGAATACATGGCTCTGCTGGGCATGGTTGAAAGCTGCTCAATAATATCAAGCTTTGAAGGGATATTTCTGTGTGGAGAGGAAGTATGTAGCAGAGATATAACAAGCATTAAAAAGAAAGAAAGACAAAGAAAGAAAGGAAGAAAGAAAAAGCCCTGCTCGCTCCTTGCCTGATTGATAGCTGTGGCAAAATAATACCAGCCCTGATTATTGTTATTTTTTTTAAATATATATATCACAACTGGAGAAAAAATAAGAAAAAGAATTAAGATCTGACTTGTATTTCTGGAGAATCAAAACTGCCAAAAGCTCGTGGTGAGAGGCAGTGTCCTGCAGGCACCCCTGCAGCTAAGATGCCCGGGTCTGGTTTGCTCTGGCTAGCATAGGTAGCAGGAACTGGTCCCACTGGGAAAGAGGTGCCTTTTGGTGCCGGGAGGTGGCTGGTCTTGGCCCCTTGGGTGCTGCTGCACCACGGCAGGACACAGGCTCCTACGAGGTGGGAAGGTGGGCGCTGGAGGGGTGGGTTCCCCCTTGCAGGCTGCTGAGCTGCTGTTGCTCACATTAATTCTATTAATGATCAGAGAGCTGGAGCCCCTCTGCTGGGAGGACAGGCTGAGAGAGTTGGGGGGTTCAGCCTGGAGAAGAGAAGGCTCCGGGGAGA
>JAOTQQ010000052.1:31791365-31802558 GCA_026546715.1 Gallinago undulata | reverse complement strand
GGGTTCAAGGGCAGGTTGGAGGGAGCTTGGAGCAACCTGGTGTGGTGGGAGGTGTCCCTGCCCAGGGCAGGGGGTGACACTGGATGGCTTTAAGGTCCCTTCCAACCCAAACCATTCTATGATGACCTGGGGGATGCAGCCAGTGACCTGGTTCTGGCTCGGTGAGAGTGGAGATGCAGGTGGAGATGTGGAGGATGGTGGTGTTGGAGCCCCTTAGCAGCTCCCTTGTGCTGGGTTTTGTACTGGTGGGCAGAGCTGGCTGGAGGTCCCTTCCCTTCCTCAGCTTGCTGATGAGCATGGCTGGGGTTTAAAAAATCATTAATCAAGGCTGAAACCCTGCTCTTCCCCAGACTGAACCATTCCCAAGAGTGGAACAAGTTTATAATGTCACCATCTCACAAATGGTGTGCTTTCACAGTTCTGGTGAAAGCTCCCTCCATCATCAAAATGAGAAATTTGGTTTTCTTGAAGGGGGCATCATCTTTCTCTAGAAAATGGCCAAATGCTGATTGATGGGCCATAAAACATTCGTTTCCTCAAACTCTCTCAGGTTCCAATTTTTTGGCACTCCCTCCTGCTTTCCTCGTGGTTTCATGCCAGGCTCAGTAACGTTGCTCAGTAACGTTGCTTTGAGGGAGCAGGATAGCAGTGGTGCATGGCTTGGAGAGCTGGTGGGATCTCAGAAGATGCTGGGGAGTTTAGCTGAGCAAGAGCCCTATTTCTTGGGGGGTGGGTGTTTCGGAGACAAGGAAGGTCTGACGCTGCCTGAGGAGATTTGATGTGTGGCCTCTCTGAACGCGGCAGGCAGCTCTCCGGAGAAAAGGAGGCTCCGCTTGCAGAGCAGCTTTTGGATCCAAGTATGTGTCACCTCGCTGAGCTGTGTGTCCCCTCTTCCAAGCCCTGGAAATGTCTTCTCTTTGGGTCTTGTTTAACATTTCTGAAATCCAAAGGGACAGGCAGGCTCGACCCCCTCGTCACCCCATTTCCTTCTTTTTTCCAGCTCCATCCCTACGTGTGCTTCTCTTGGAGCGCATTAAACAGAGAGAAAGCATCATTGAATTTCACGTACCGCAGCAACTTGAAAGCACTAGAGTCAAGGAAATGAGGGGCTCAGTTTCCGAGTGTGTCTGTGCAGGAGTGGGGAGACCTCAGGGTTTCTCCACACGGTGGCCTGATGTCTCCTGCATGGCCCCATGCCGAGACAGAGCTCAGCACCCATCCTTGGTGCAGGCAGGAGCTCCTCTGCCATGAGGGGAGGTGGAGGTGGTCTGGTGCTTGGCTTTCTTCCTTTCCCAGCAGGGTGGAATGGGAGGTTGGGAAGGGAGCGGAGAAAGGGAATAGCCGGAACACATTGCAAGGAGAAGTGGGAGAAAAGTATTATTCAAGCTGAAGGACACTGTTGGTACAAGAACGGACAGATGTAAAGTGGGTGTAAATATACAAGGTAGAAAATTAAGGCAGAGAATGTTAGGGACGTGTTTCTGAAACCACCTTTTAAGGAAGCAAAGACAGAAGATGGTTCATGACTCGATTTATGAGCAGGCTATAGGGTGGTACAACTCATGGAGGGTGAGATCTGTTGCAATCTGGGTTTTGAGTAGGACATTCATGCTTGTCTGGTGAAATATATATTTTTTTTTCCCCACCAAAAAAAATTTAATAAATATCAAAAAACATTTCGAGTGAGATACTCTGCAAATGCCATTGGTGGAGTCTTTTGTGGAGTTTGGGCATCTAATGCCTGCATCATTTTGAACAATCGTTTCCACGGTGCACCCTGCTGGCCTTTCTCACCCTCGCCATCCAAGACTCAGAGGGCAACTTGGCCTTTTGGATACTTATTTCTTAAGGAGAGAATATTTTTCTGTGGGTGGCAGGAGGAAGCAAACACCAAACCCAAGGGCGAAGTTCTGTTATTTTGGAAGGCTGGATGCTCGTGTGGTTCTGCGGGGTCCCTCCGTAGCCTCTCTCCGCTGGATGCACAGAGATTGGTGCTGAAGTGTCCTCTCCCTTCGCTCCGGGTTCCTGCTGGGCACCACTTCGTGTTAGGTGGATTTCCAAATGTGCTTCTTAAGCCCAAAGAAGTGAATATTCCAAAGGGAGCGCACATCCGCCCCTCTGCAGCCTGGAGGTGACAGTATCCCGGCGCTGGGTCCACTTTGCCGCGAAGAGGAAGGAAAAGCAGCGAATAAGGGGTGCATTGTGCTTCGCCGCACGTCGAGGACGGCTGTCGTGGTGAGCCAGCAAATCCCACCGTAATTGGCATAGAGGAATTTTGCCAAAGTCATGGAAGCAAAGTGGTTCGTTACTTGCCTTTGCAGACTCGAGAGAGATCTGTCTTGGATATCCTCCTGCTGACCTTACCGAGTTAACTTTCATGTGCTTCGAAGGTCACGGAGAAAATCGTTAATATTAGGTTGATTTGATGGCTGAAAGGCAATAAGTATTTCCTGCTTATCAGATGGGGGTTTGGAAGGGCTTTGAGTAGCTTGATTTGTTTATCTTGTGCAATCGGTACGGCCCTTAGCGAGGGGGATTTTGTATTCCTCCTTCGGTTGGGGGAATGACGTATGGTTTTCTCTCTGATGAGGCTTGAAGGCTCCGAAGAACAAAAAGCAAAATAAAACCCCAAAACCCCAGGAAATTCTGAAGTCCAGCTCCCAGCTAACTTGGCCTCGGCCGTCTCACGCGGTAACGCTTTATGACACGAACAATAACAGATTGATGTCCCCTTTTACTGGGGAGCTCCCAGTAGAAGACTGGAAGTGCCCAGGGGCTGGTTGGATGGATGGATGGAAAGACAAATCCCCCAGACGTGGCTTGGCACTGCGAGGGCTTTGGTGACCTTGGCTGGGCTGTGAGAGCTTCCCGTTCCCAAGAAGGCATCGGTGGCTGCAGAGCTGGTGTAGGACTAACATCCCAGGGCTGCTGTTGGGGGCTTTTGCCGCTTTTGAGCGTTTCTCGGATTGCTTCAGGGTGAGACCTTCGGCTGCATCAGCAAAATGGTCTTTCCCTCACCCTCCATCTGGGATTTAAAAAATAGGAGGGTCATTCTTTAAGCTGAAGGATCGTTGTAAAGCCATCTAAAAATGAAATCCGCCCGTTACTTGAGAACCACTTGGCAAAAAAGCACTTGAAACATCTCCTGGGGTGGACTGTCTGAGGACTGATGTCGCCTCTGGTTTCTGTGGCTCTTTGGAGAGGAGGTGGGACTGAAGGCACCTACCTTGAATTGTTGGGCAAGTCCAACGGGGCGGAGGGAGAGCTGCTGCTTTCCAGGAGTGAGGCGTTCCCGATGCATCAGTTGCTTGAGGCGATGGTTGGGTTTTAAGGGAATGCTCTTCATGCCCTTGCACAAGCCAACCGTACTCTTCGGATGCCTTTATAGCTGTATATTAGCACTGAAAGAGGTGGTGGGAAATAAATAATAAACAGACGAGGAACTGATCGAAAAGAAGAAGAACAAAACTGAAGCCAAATTCGACGCTCAGGTTTAAGGACTGGGGTTTTGCAGACTATAAATCGTTGGCAAAGAAGGAGGTGGAGTTGTATGAAACCCGCTCTCCCGAGATGCTGAAGTTGTCCCGTACCAGTCGGGTGGATTGGCAGAACAGAGCACGATACAACCCCAAGTCCCCCCAAAAAGGCTGGAGGAGATAAAGTCACGCAGGAAATCCTTTCCCTGTCCCCAGAGAGCGTCCCACAGGGCACGGGGCTGGTTGGGAGCAGCCGCTTGTTTCGGGGACCTGTTGTGCCAAACTCTGGAGGTTTTGCTACCTCCGGCGTGGACACATGGATGATCAGATTGAGAGCTCCCTCCCCCCAAAAAGTGATCACTTTGTGTATGATGTTTTTATATACAGTAATAACATATTAATAGTAAAATAGCTTTGGTGACCAGAAGTGAAAACCTGGGACTTAAAGACACTTCTGCATTCGTTTTTGTGTGTTGGGATTGTTAAGGCAATGTATCTGGGGGTGGAGGGACTTGGTTTTAGGTGACCTTCTGGAGTGAGTGTTGGCGATCAGTTACCGAAGGAGGCATATGTTACTAATTTTTTTGAGATTTATGAAAGAGAAGTCTCTCTTATGGTATATATAAATGGACTTTCTTATCTCAGTAAAGTTAGCTGCTTGAGGGAGTATGCTCTTTTAGGGCAGGGAAACGGTGAGAATGGATTTCAGAGATGATCAAATAGGCTTTATCTCGTGAAATCGACACTGCATGAAATTTTATTTTCGAGTATCGATGGTGTGTGCTGCGGGCCAGATGCAGCTCAGGCTGGCACGGCTAATTCGCCTTGGCCGCGCTCCAGCAGAGCATCCTGTTTCAGCAGCGTGGTTAAGCGCCTGCTTATCTTTAAGCAGGCAGCTAAATCCTGGGGGTTTCACTGCTGCTCTGGACCACAGCTGCTTGACCGAGGGGACAGGTCAGCCGCAAGGAGAACCTTTAGCTCATTCCACCAGGATTTCTTTCCCTGGGTTAGAGCTGTTGCTGGAGAAGTGATGGAGCGATACGGGCTCGGGCTGACTTTCCCTGGGTCGGTGTCCCCTGCTGGTCCCCGCTGGGCTTGGACAAGGTTTTTGGAGTTGTGGGTGATGCCAGCCGGGCCCTTGGCTGGTGGAGGAGGAGATGTCATCCCTCTGGGCTGCAGCTCTGCTCTCCTTGCCAAGGGAGGAGACACTTAATTAGCTGATCTTGGGCAGGAGAACTGTGACAAACATGTGCGGACGGGTTTGTGGCATGTTCAAGGCTGACCACGGCGTGGGATGGCTCCGGGGGTGCTCCAGAGTCCACCCGGCCACCGCGGCTGAGGGCTGGGGCCTCTGCGGCGTGATTGCTCCAGAGACAATTAAAAGAGAGCATTAAAACAGGCTTTGGAAAACGGCTCGCCTTTTCTGTTTGAAGTTTCTAAGAAAGCAGAGCGACCTGCCCTTCCCCCCCGCTTCAGATCCCACCTGTTTTGTTTTTTTTCCTAGAAAAATGTGAAATTCATTAACATGTGGTGAAAGCAATGTAACGACGTCATCTTGATTTAAAATCTGTTTTAAATCTTCAAATGACGGAGCCAGAATCTTAACTGCAAATGGCCTTGCTTTTGTGGGTACGAGGCAGGCTGTCAACGTTACTCGAGCATCTCTGGTTTTAGCAGTTTAGCATCCTTCGAACAGCGGCGTTTGAAAAGAAAGGGAGAAGAGATGTAGGGAGAAAAAAAGAAATGAATGTTATTCATGTCCAAAGCATCCCCTGGTACCTTCCTGGCAGGTGCCAGGGCTGCTTCTCCTCTCCCATCCATGGCTTTGGGCCACAGCTTCTTGCTGCGCTGGTTTCTGAGAGCGGGAAATATTGCTGTGATTTAATTGCGTCATTTTTGCCCGCCACCTCTGTGGTCACCTTGAACGTCTGTTTAGACCCAGCGTTGCCCTGAATCTCCTTTTGCTCAGCCTGTTTAGCTCCTGCAGTCTCCTCCTGACTTCTGACAGTAACGTAAGGGAGTTAAGTCGCTTTCTAAGATTTTCTTTTTCTCTCTTAAGACGTGGGGTGGGATTCAGATAGTGTAGTCCCAGCGTTTAATAAGGGCAGCAAAGACGACGCCGCAACATCCCCGTGAACCTCATTGCTGTTGCCACCGTGTTGAACGTAATGTTTTTGTTTGGGTTGCTTAGTGAAGGTCTGGTGCTAAGCAGCACTGCCTGCCCGAAGTTTTCCTCCGGCGGCAGATCTGTGGGTCTCCTCGATAACTGGAAACGCTAAAAAGCTCTTCTGAGGTTTTGACTTTCAGGGGAGTATTCAGCTTCGAAATATTTGCTGGTATGAGGTGACATATGCAGGAGGCTGAAGCGGGGCTGTTCTGCGTGTTGTGGCCACTTGCTCTTTTGTGTTTTAGCCTGGAATGGACCTGAACGAGGATTCATTGACCCTATTTTGCATTGCCAGCTCCATTCCCACACCAGTATATCGGAACGATGTTGCTTGCAAGCTGGGAGGACAAGCGTGCCGTAGTGGGGATGTGTTGGGAGGAGAAGTGGGAACCATGCTAGGAGTAAATGTCCAGTCCCAAACTTAGGCATCGTTACATTCCCATGAGATTCTTAATTTGTGGTGCATCTTGTCTCTTACACACAAATGGCACACAGCATTAGAGCTCAATGAGTAGACTTTGAATGGTCTTTGTTGTGGTCAAATTGAATATAGCCTGTTGTGCGGTGGTGTCGCGTGTGGGCCACTCAGTAATCTTTTGGTTTCCGAATGACTTATTGTCCTCTGAAGGGAGTCCATCTGTGAGTTTGGAGTGGGCTGCGGGGATGTTGTGGTGCAAATGCTCACGGGGAGTGATTTCTGGGCTTTCGTATTGTTTGGGCATGAAGTGCTTTTCGGTGCGTGCTGCTCGGCCTCCCCTTTGGGAGGAGAACGTCTCGAGAACGTCTGGGTTGTCTGGTCCTTTGGCCTCGGGTGAAGTGGGATAACTCTGTGGAAGCAAAAGCAGGAATCCTATTTTGGTGTTTCTTGGGAACAGTCAAGATAGGAAGCGAGATCTCCAGAGAAGGGCAGGTATGTCAGAGAAAGTTTCTGGTGATATTTTAAGGCTGTAGTGACCTCAGGTTAGTTTAATCCATTGGCCAGAAAGACCAGATGAAGTGGCTCAAGCAATCAGACCCCTCCTGATAACGGCCTCGTGGCTGGACCTACTGGTTTGGCTCTTGCTGGCCCTCGTGAGCATCTCCCCAAGCGGTGGCCCTGTTGGGGCAGACAGAGGTGCATCCATAGACAGTCCCCAATGGGCTGGCTTCACTGAAAAGCAGCGCTGGCAAAAAAGTTGGGCCAAAGAGTGCCTGTGTACAGATGACATTTTTATCGTAGTAGATTTTATGCTTGAGTGAAGCTAGAGTCCAGTCTGCTAATGTCAGCAGAAATAGATAAACCCCTGGACTTCTTCCCTGCAGTTAATCCAGGGAATCGATGCAGCGGCTGAAGGTGAGGGACAAATTCCCCAAAACATAGTTGTCCATCCCCTTTCTCCCGTCCGTGTCCATGTAAGCTGGGGAGAGGCTATGCCTGTGCAAAGAAACCCCTCATTTATGGCCAGCCTGGCCGACCAGGATCAAATCTAAGCAGGACCGAGCAGAAGTTTTTACTCAAAAAACCCATAAAAAAAATAAAAAACCCTCCACAGTTTGATCATGAAACCCCAGGTTTGGTTTGCCATCGAGAGCCAGCTCTGGCTGGAATTACATGTGGAGTGCCTGATGCCACAGCTGTCAAGGGGAGGGCAACCAAACCCTGGTCCTCTTGCCCCACGTGCCCCTGGGCAGGTCGGTGTGCCCTCTTTTCTGCCCAAGGTGCTTGCTTGACTTCACGGTCTGTTCTGTTTTCTTTCTCTCTCTCCCCCCCCCCTCACAGATGTTCGCTGCCGAGGAGAATGTAGATTTTCGGATACACGTGGAGAACCAGACGCGGGCGAGGGACGACGTGAGCAGGAAGCAGCTCCGGCTCTATCAGCTCTACAGCAGGACAAGCGGGAAACACATCCAAGTGCTCGGCAGGAGGATCAGTGCCAAAGGAGAAGACGGAGATAAATATGGTAAGAATATTGACTGGGGTCCCCCAGACTCCAGGTCAAAGGCTTTAATCCTGTTGGGCTGAGAACCTCTTGGGAGAAAAATAAGAATGAGAATTAAAAAAAAAAACCAGGATAAAAGGGGGGAAAAAAGCCTTTCCAGTTTAAGAACGTTGGGTGGTGGTGTGTTGGAGCAGGCTGTTGTCCCGGCTCCCAGCTGCAGGCAGTTCCCACAGCACTGTCCTGCCTCGCTTTATTGGTATATGGTGGTGCTTGAAGAGAAAAATCCTTTTCTGCCCCACAGAGGAGCTCACGGTGTGTCTCTTGTAATTCCTAAACAATCCCCGGGTTGGTGCTTGGGGGTGTTCTTTCCCCATCCACTCCGGGCTTGAGTTTGGGTGAGTCTAGTGCTTCGACGAAGCGCTCTCATCTTTCTAGGTGTGGGGGGATATTTGGGTTGAGCTGAAATTAAGCAGATTTTTGGAGCTTTGGGAGTAGCCCAGTTGTACCTCGGGGCATCTGGGTCCTGCAGGGACGCAAATAATTGAACTTCCCCATGGCTGGCAGAGCGTTCAGGTGTCCTCACGGTGATCTGCACGAGGGC
The DNA here is from genome assembly GCA_026546715.1 of Gallinago undulata. Taxonomy (NCBI): domain Eukaryota; kingdom Metazoa; phylum Chordata; class Aves; order Charadriiformes; family Scolopacidae; genus Gallinago; species Gallinago undulata. The sequence continues at coordinate 31,794,395 of JAOTQQ010000052.1, read as the reverse complement.
AATGTGCTAGAAATGCTGCTAGCAGGCTGAAGTATGAAAAAAAACCACCCCAAACCTCTGTAATTCTGGTACATTTTGAGATGGTTGTGGCAGAGAGATATATCTAGTTGCCAGAAGGATTTTCGGGCTGTTCAGAGAACTGGTCCTTTTCCTGCTGTGGATGCCCAGCCCCGTGCGGAGGTGTGTGTCCGTGGTGGCCAGCCTGCAGGTTCCCGGGACGCTGACAAGGCGGGCGAGGTGGTCTCATCAACCTCGGCCTTTGTCATTCCCAAATTCCCAGAGAAAACAAGAGTGGGAAAGCGCCACTTGGCTGCTAATTATTGTGTCGTTTTATTGCCTTCATCCTCTCGAAGTCTGATGTGTAAACCAGTCGCTGGCTGCCCGGCGAGCGCTCAAGCCCGCGGTGACTGTCAGGTAACGTGATGTAGCTTTTCCCTCTCCATAAAAGAAAGGCGGCGTTTACAGTGGGGTGCAGCAAGGGAAGTGTGCCCGGGAGCAGCTGACAAGTGCTAATTTATGTGTCAAAGCCCATCTTGTCCCCTTCATACATATGCAACGCTGCCTGAGCAGCGAATCCCGGTGGCGGTGATGCCGCGCCGTCGCAGAGCCCGACATCTCCCGGCCGGGGAAGCTCCCCGCTGCCTCCCTCCCTGCTCGCCGCCAAAATCCTCTCCGCCAACAAATCCCACTCGCAACCTGGAGGGCTCCGGCCCTGGGAGCCATTTGCTGACACCCCCCCCCCACCCCTTCACCTACATCCCTCCCCCCTCCCCTTCTCCAATCTCCTAATAAAACTCCAGGACGCGTCGAGCTGCAAAGCACTTCCCATCCCTAGCCCTGCTGGAAGGTTTATGGAAATCTGAAAACCTGGAAGGTTATGGAAATCTGTTCCTCGTCTTGCTTGGCACGGGAACGCTTCGAGCATGATAATCGGGGAGACAGTGAGGTGGGACACGGGGGTCCAGGATGTGACCACGCAGAGCTCCTAGCTGTGATAATGAAGGGGGGGGGGGGGTGGTTGTCAGAGGTAGTGAAGTGAGAACCATCTGTGTTACAGCCAAAACTGGATACAAAGGCAATGACACAGGATTCATTATGTGCTGGGAACCCCTCCCCCCCGAGGCATTATGATGGAGTAACCTTTGATCAAGACCAGAGAGAGGCTTAAACCAGGTCTGGGGATCTCCAACGGTTGCAAACTTTTGATCCCCGGTCTCTCTGTTCTTGCTGGTGGGGTGGGAAGGAAGGGAGGAGGACACCTCTCCTCCGGTGCAGCAGATGGCTGCTTTTCCTCCTTTCTCTCCTCTCCCCTCTCTCCCTGCCCGTGGGCTGGCGGGATGCTGAGCGCCGGCGAGCGCCCAGCTCCTGTTTCTTGGCTACCTTCCCCCTTGCAGAAGGTGCCCTGTCTCCCACAGCTTCTCCACCCTCTTAACCCGGTCCCCGCGGAGAGGGGGAGAAGGTGGTGGAGGTGACGTGGAGCCACGTCCTGGGGATTACAGCCCGGGGAAGGCCTTGGGGAGGACAAGCAAGAGTCAAAAGCTGAAAAAAAAAAAAAAAAAAAAGGCAAGAGACATGGGAAAAGGCACCTGTGAGAATTCCCTGAATTCTCCCAACATCTCAGTCCTGCTAGGAGAAGGTGACACCGGGCAGGGACAATGCAGGAAGCTCCTGTCCAGCAGCGAGGCTGTGCCTAAGGTCCACAGTACCCACCACCAGCAATCAGCACCAGCCAGTTTGAAGGATGGGGGAGCTAATAACATTTTGGCACCTCTTTCCTCTCTCCTCCCATACATTCACAACTGGTTAAAGATCGATGTCCAAGTGAAGTGATGCTTTTTTTTTTCTTTTTTCTTTTTTTTGCACATACACAGCATCCAAATGGCTGGCGTGGGAGGCTCGCCCTGCCCTTTGAAGGGAGGGTAGTTTTATTGCAAGGTTTTATTGACTTCTGTAAAACTTCTCACCTCCGAGAAGGTTGAAGAGAATGCCCAGAAAAGAGGGGAGGTGGCAGCTCTCAGGCAGGGAATTGCTCGTTTCCAGGCAGCCACCGGGGAGTACAGCAAAAGGACCACCAGTCCAGGGAGAGAAGATGCCGTGGGGCTGGGAGAATCCGGCCAGAGGGAGCCCCCCCCCCCGAGTGGTTTATCCAGGTCTGCAAATGCCCTGTGCAAGGAAAAACGCATTCTCTGCAATGCGTAGTTTTGCTGGCATGATAAATTCTGGTGTCTGATTTTTGGTTTACGTGTTCTTCGGGGCCAAGATCTGGCCCCATGTGTCAAATTATTAAATGGCAAATTAAGTCAGTTAATAGAATTAATTGAGTCGATGTAATCCTTTTAATCAGATGGATTTGATCCCTTCTCAGATGAATTAGAATCCATTAACAGATAAGTCAATTATTGGACTAAATTAAATCTAATAATAATGCCTGCTGCTCACAGCAACACTAATTAATCTAAATACACTTACCTATCTCCCAAGGTTGGTTTTTTTTTTTTAAGGCTTAATTGATGTTCCTAAAGTGCTCTGAGATCTTTAGATAACAGACGATCTATGTGAGCAAAATATTATCTCTTAACAGGCTATAAACTAATTAAAAGACTGATCTATTTACAGATTGCATTTTTACTTTAATCTCTTCAACCTATTCAGAAGAAGTTTGCACTGGCCCAGAAAAACAATATTCCTGTTATATGCTTATTATTACTTTACAGGTTCCTAAGTGGCCCTTTCATTCAGAAAATGAAAGGGGGAAGGAGGAAAAACAACCATTAAAGTGCTGACAAAAAAAAAAAAAAAAAAGAAAAGGACCTGGAACCTTTATTTTCTACCTCCGATAAATGGTACAGATAGGGAAGAGAGGGATCAGTGACCTGAAACCTTAGATCCTTTCATTTATTTTCATTTCACAAAAGGCAGAAGACATTCTATCCTGTTTGTTCACGATCTTTGTATCCGGTGCAGTTGGGGAGACAGAGCTCTCTTGGTTGGGTGAAGTGGTTTTTTTTTTTTTTGGGGGGGGGGGGGGGG
>JAOTQQ010000052.1:31772755-31791265 GCA_026546715.1 Gallinago undulata | reverse complement strand
CGCCCTCCTCATTTGTATTTCACAGCCGTGTGATTTTTTGTTTTAATTTGTTCCCGGCTACTGCTGTCTGGCGGGGCGATGAGCAGTGATAGCCATCAGCAGGGGGGTGAGGGGGGGGGAGGAAGGTCTTTGGGCTTGCCCTCTCTGCGGAGGTAACTTTTATTTGCGGCGAGCGCTTGGGTGTCCCGGAGGCTGGGATGCGCTCGCTCGGTGCGGGTAGGTCACCAGTCAGGTTGCTATCTGGGGGGGTTTTGTCCACCCCCCCGAGTTTAAAAAAAAAAAAGCTTTTGAGTCCCCCAGGAGGTTATAAACCATCTGCTTTATAAACCTTCTTGCTTATAAAACTTCCAGTCTTACAGCATGGGAGGCTTTGTTTGAGGACACCCCATGCGAGGGGCAGCACACAAGTAGAGAATCATGGGTTGGGTTGGAAGGGACCTTAAAGATCATCCATTCCCACCCCCTGCCCTGGGCAGGGACACCTCCCACCACACCAGGTTGCTCCAAGCTCCCTCCAACCTGCCCTTGAACCCCTCCAGGGATGGGGCAGCCACGGTTTCTCTGGGCAACCTGGGCCAGGGTCTCAGCACCCTCGGAGTGAAAAATTTCATCCTGAGATCTAACCTAAATCTCCTCTCTTCCAGCTTGAAGCCATTACCCCTCATCCTATCCCCACATGTCCTTGTAAAAAGTCCCTCCCCAGCTTTCTTGTAGGCCCCCTTCAGATACTGGAAAGCCGCTATTAAGGTAGGACATGTCTCCTTTTCAGCATCCCAGGGGGGTGGACCTTGAGGTGGTGAAGTCCTTTCAAAGACTCCTACTGAGTTCGGTGGGGGTTTAGGTCAGGACTCAAGAGATGCCCCTGAGAGAGGAGGTTTGGGGAGATTTACTGGAAGGGTGTTGACAAATCTGGAGTCAGGCAGCCCGAGGAGGGGAAGCCAATTGAAGAGGTGGTGTGCATGCACCACGCCAGGCATTGCCTCCACCTCCCATGGATGTTCCTAGTACAGAACATCACAGCCCGTATGCAGATGTGCTTTTTTTGAGTGGTGTGGGGCAACCAAGGGGCTCAGGGAGATGGGTGCCTCCTTCCTGGGGCCACCCCAGCCTGGGTGATGTGCCCCGCAGCTTGCGTCCCCCGCCTTCTGTTCCAGCCGGAGCTTCCCAGGGATGCTGGTGGACAAGCCCATGGAGAGCACATTACAGCTGTCTAGACATCAGCCACACTCCAGCCCGCCAGAGATTTTCATTTGTGGTAGAAATGGGCTCGGTTCCACGAGGAGGTGTAATATGTGTGGAAAATATTATTATAGCAAAATAGCCTCCTTTAATTGACTCTAAATTTTGCAGGATTCCTTCCTAGGTTTGGGTAATCCTGCGCTCTCCAGAATTAATGAGCTGACATAGCACTTCTTCGGGTTTGGCAGCCTGACAGCTAATTTAGAACTCCCTAAACTCATTTCACTAATGACTCCCATTTGTTCTATCTCAAAGCCTGGAAACAAATGCAAAATACCAGTGCCATTGTCCCATCTTTAGCAAGTCATTCTTTCCCCTCAGTATTTCTGGCACCTTAACAGCAAGCTGCCTTGGGAAACCCTGATTAACCCTTTCCCCTCCTAGAACAGTTAAAATCAATTTTGATCCCCCTCCTGGGAAGATCAGGAAAGAAAAAAAAAAACAACCACCTAAACTCATTGTGGCTGGAAGGCGCAGAATTAACCTGCAAGAAATACAGGGGATGTAGCCCAAGTAGCAATTGGAGTGAATTAAATATAGCTGGACGTTCAGAAATGTGCTTTTCTTCCCAGGGAGCAGGTACGAGCAAAGGGCCTGTTGGTCCCACACAGCCCAGCCCCTTACCCCTCAGGAGCTGGGATTTGCTGTAATTTATTCCTCCAAACCATCAGGATGGCTGGTTCCTATTTAAGCGACGTATCGCTGCCTCCAGTCTCTGCCCATTACAGTTTTGACATGACAAGACGACAAATAATATATATATATATTTATTTTTTTTTTTATAAAAAGACCTTTTATCTTCTCCACCATTTATTTTCACTTACCTCGCCCGGGGGCAGAGCTGACCTCAGCGGAGGGCTGATCATTCACCGTGGCAGCTGTACACTCAGATGGGTCCTGGGGACCAGCCCGAGCTGGAGAACCTTTGCCATCCAGCTGCTGTGTCACGGCTCGGGGTTTTTCCCCCTCCTTGTCCAGCATCCCCTCATTGCTTTATTTTTATTTTTATTTTTATTTTTTTTCCTTACAATATCTCCCTTTCTCGTTTGCAATGTGGGACAGTGGTGAGGGTTCTGTTTGAAGGGGATGGACTTGAAGGGCTGCTCGGTTGCCCCAAGGATGGGGCTGGTGATGGGGCTGGAGGTCCTGGGCTGGGGTGGGCTGGGAGGAACCTCGGCTGCCCTCACCTTCCATCCAGGTGGCTCCCACAGCTTCGGCGGCTGCTTGAAATGCGCTGGAAGCATCTTTCATCAACCATCTGTACATTTAAAACGTTTTAAAATTAATATTATTTTTTAATTCTGCCGTATGCTGTGCCTGCGCCAGGGTAGGGGAAAGCTCTGCTTAGGTGGGATGAGAGGTTTGGGAAGGAAAACCCAAGCCTTTTGCTTTCTGATTCATGGCAAACCTATCTCAAACAATGTATTTGTTGCCAATTTCTTTAACTTTTGGTCTGGGGAGCAGTTACCCCAGACTCCCACTGTGGCCAGGTTCACACCTGAAGTTCAGCTCTTCCTGCAGCGGTCCCTGTTTGGTGCCTGTAGTAAGTGATGCTCTTCCGAGTTTTGGGACAACAACAGCAGAAGCTGCTGTTTATTTTCCCTCTGACACTACAGTTATTTTTTATTTCCCTACTTCTGGACCTTGAGATAGTTTAAAGAGCCTTGACTTTCATGGGGGGAAAGAAAAATAATAAGTATCACCTTTAGGTCTGTGTCCAAACTTCAGGTCTCCTTAATCACTGATCAGGGTTTGGAAAACATAGACCTGTCCGTCAGTAAATATTAGGGGTGCAGAAATAACGAGGAGAAGTAATTTAGAGGTCTGCTGATAATTTGTCATTTTTAATTTCTGTGTGGAGTGGAAAGCGAGCGACAAAGTGAAAAAAAAAAAATCTTTATTTTCGTGCAAGTCATAAAAGGGTTTTTGTTAACAGTTTGTGTGTGTATATAATTCTGTGCTGTGATTTAAGTGTTCCCATTAGAAATGCAGAATAGGAAATAGGATCCCATCTGTGAGCAATTTAAGAGGAAGTGAGACAATGGAGTCGATTGCTGCTTCAGTTTAGATAATCAATACAAATATTATTAGTATAGTGATTTATCTTCCGAGACGCTTTATGAAAATGTGGATGCCAGACCCTGAAGACAGGTCAATATGATATTATCTGTTCCTGCCTTGCTGTGATTACGCTTTTTTTTCCTCCCATGAAGCTCAGGCAGCTGCTTTGCTCGGTGTTCTTCCCTGGCTGCAGTGAAATAACACAGAAACAAAGTTAGGGCTTTCCTTTCTCTTCTGTGACTGAAAACGCACTGTCAGTATTAGTACAAAGATCACTTTTATCTGAAATTTGCAGCTTGGGAATTGCTGGGAGGATACCGGGAGATGATCTATGAGGTCCCTTCCAACCCAAACCATTCTATGATGAAGTTCTGGATAAAGTTTGTGTAATTTGAAATATATTTCTAGGCCGTGAGTGATTCTGTGCACAAATGCTGGGGGAGAGCTCCTTTGAGTCTGTGGCAGTGTTTTATCTCAGTGTCTGTTACCAACCTTCGGATCGTGGTACCTGGGATTTTTCCTATCTAAGCATTTGGCCAGTCATGAATTCAAGTCGGTTCTTGGGATGCAATTAAAAATACCCCGCAAATAGGCTGCTCTACGTTTCTGCAAGGGCTTTTTAATTGCTTTTACTTTGGAGAGAGGGGAAGGAAAACGTTGTCAACAAACTGTCTTGTGAATTTTGGCTTTGGTGTACGTTACTACCCGTGTTGTCAAGTGGCCGCTGAGACTTGTCCTTCAGAAGAAATGTTTGGAGGAAATGAAAAATGTCAATAAACCTATTAAGAACATGCCTAATTAAAGATAAAACAGGAAATTCAAAACTTGGTGTGGAAAGAGCACACTTGTGCTTGAAGAGAACATGGGATCTTGCTGGGTTGTCATTTGTGAGATCCAAAGTCAGTAGGTTGCTTTGCTGGAGACGTAATGTCGGTGGCGTAGTCTGGTCCCTCAGCTGGAGCATCTCCCACTTTGCCCAGTGAGACACTGAGGCTGGACCCTCTAGACAGTGGAAAGAGAAGGGCCTTTGCTCCTCGTGTGTAACAAAGGGCATGGATTTCATCCTCTCGATTTCCTCGTGTGTCCCTCCCTCATCTCCAAAACAAGGGTTGGACCATTCCCTCACCTCTTAGATGTGCCGTCAGGGTGCAAGCATTGCTGATGGAGAGATGCTAAAGAGATGGTGGGGATGGACACCGCATCGGTAGCCTGGTTAGAAATAATTTTTCGGTGGCTTTAGGTGCTGTGAGGCCATTTCTGTTTTCAGGTCGGGGTTTCCTCAAGAAAGGCGTTGGACTTTATTTAAAAAAAAAATAAAATAAGGCACTTTAATCGCTCAGATTTCACCTCAGCTCTTTTAAAAACCAGATAGTCAGGAATTTCCGCAGCTGCGAGGTGGAGCACAGCAAACATTCCCAACGCCAGTAGCATTGCGTGACCGTCTGGGAGAGGAGGGAAGAGCCCGGTGCCCTGCAAACTGCACCGAGCCCCGGGCTGGGCAGAGGGGTGAAAAATAACTGAGCTCCAAAGAGGAGAAACTGCTGATGCGTGACGCTTGGAAATCTGGAGGAGTCCAAAAAGGGAGCTGAAAATACCCCCCAAAAATGACTATCTGTGGCTTGAACGAAATAGTGTCCGATCAGCATTCAGAAACCGCTGAATTCAGGGCCGTTCCAATACTGGCATTTTCCAGAGTGCCTGCCAGTCGGATGCAGAGGAGAACACGTGTCGAGCGTCTGCGGTCTCAGCGCTCGCAAGAAGGGGAAGGCGAGCTGGAAGTGAAGGGAGTGAGAAGACCCAGTGAAAAAAAAACCAAAAAACCAAAAAAAAAAACCAAAAAAATCCCCATTTTTTTCCTTACTGTGAGGAAGAGAAGGGGTGTCGGGGTCGGAGGGAGATGGTCGCGGGGCTGCACTCTGTGAGCATCCCTCTTAACGAGCTGTGCCAGCAATAAGTAGCAGACGCTTTGGTCCCTGATGAATTTTAAGTATTTTCTGAATGCCCGTAACAGGCAATTCATGCTTTTATGGTGATGTAGGAACGGAGACCTTCTAAACATCTCTTGAGCTTTGTGTCCCTGACTTCTGCTCTAGTCACTCTGGGGACATGCCTGTCCTTTGCTGGTGCTACCTGGGTGGTTGAGCTGGAAGAACCACTGGGTAGTCCTCAAATTTATTTTGCCCTCATCTCCGAGAGCTGAAATAGTGCCTAAGAGGCCTTCTCCTCCTCTGCCTTTGCAGCTGCCAAAAAAGGTGCCTTTCTTCCCACAGCAATAAGAAAAAAAATTCTCTCATGGCCCATTCTTCTAGCCATAACGAGTTTTGGGTCTTCAACAAGCAGTTCCCCAGTGATCACAACTGGATGGCAGCTGTGCTGGCTGGAAGGATCCGGCCCCAGGTAGTGCCCTGGAGGAGGAGTCCTTGTTCTCTGATGCTGCTTGGCAGCTTCTGTTCCTTGTCCAGGAGCTGGGTGGGCTGGTGGGATGGAGGAGGAGCGGATGGTGACACAAGCCATTGGTGTTTGAGCATATGGGAGGCTTGGGATCCTGGCTTCGAGTTGACATGACTGGTATGTTTTGGTTTATACCTAATGTTCTCAAGTACTTCTGGAAGGAGAAGCAGGAGAGGGAACGGGTGGTCGGAGGGGGGTTCTAGCAGCAAGGGACATCACTCGCAGCCAACCACTGGAGGTGGTAAAGCCCTCAGTGTGGAGAAGCAGCGGGGAAGGGCTAAGAATAGGAAGGCATGTAAATACCAGATAAATCTAAAAAAAATAATGTCCAAATGGCCTCAACGCTTGGCCAGGGCCAGTTGTGAGGCTCACAGCGTGTCCGTGTCCCCATGTGGTATGGGTGTGAGGGCTGTCCTCACCACAAACCCCTGTTGCTGCTCTGGCAGGTTTCACGGGGGGGTGGTGTGTGTGTTGAGGGCGCTTTGGGTTAATTCCAAATCACACATTGTGTAGAGGCAGAGGCTTAAAGCTGGTCTTGCCCTGTTGGGATCAGCGATGGTGTCCCAGGTTCCAGCAGCAAAGGAGCTTGCCTAAAACGAACTCCAGTATAGATCCCAAGTAACACTTCTGCTGGTGGCGTGGAGGGATCCCGGGGCCGAGTCTCGGGAACAACCACCGGGCCCTGATTATCCTCTTCCCGACGCTGGAGGAGAAGCTCTGCCGCCTTCTGCGGGGCGCTTGCTGGAGCTCCTGGGTGAGACTGAGAGGGGATTAAGTGCCCAGCAGTGCCTCCCATTCCTCCTGCGTCTTGCACCTTTGTTCAGACCTTGCATTTCAAACCGTTTTTAGTCGGTGGGAGGCAAATCAAAGCTGTTAGGTATTAGCTGGTGACAATGGCAGGGTGCTGCGTGGTGTGCCCGGCCCCTTGCCTTTGTGCGACGACGTTTGCTCAGCGGTGATTCTTGCCTTTATTTCATTTGCTTCTGCATTTGTAACCTTTTTTTTTTTTCTTTTTTTTTTTTTTTCCCCCAAGTGAAGTTGCTGACTGGTGACTCATTAGGAGTAAATAGGCAAAAGGATATTGACTTTACACCTACTAATTTGGGGGTGCTAACAAGCCAATGTAAGAGCTGCATAGTCACGGGGTCAATTGTCCCACCTGGGAGGAACTGGAGGAGGAGGGGAGAGAAAAAACATTGCAAAGAAACTGAACTTTTTGTGTCTGGCTACTAGTCCTTGCAACCATAATGAGTTTGGGTGAACATTTGAGAGCCACCGTTGCCGTAACGGGCTTTGAGCTTCGCCAGGATTTTCTAGCGCTGGAACTCTTGGACCTGCGTGGGCAGGAGAAGAAGCTAAGATCCTAATTAGAAGGCGTTAAATATGTTCTCTCGGAAACGAGGTGCCCTTTCCGGCGGCTGGTGGAACAAACCCTTCTTCCTGCGGCATATGCGAGTGCAGGATGAGTCAGGATGCGCCTCCCTGCCCGAGCCAGCCAACCGCCTGTGGAAGAGGACTCAGAGGCATAGAGCAGCTTCAATCTATCTAGTATAGGTACCCACAGCAGCAAACATCAGCAGGGTGGGATGCCCCTTAGGGAAATGTGAATCCATGGGGCTCCGTGGGCCGTGGCTGCTGGGACGGCAGAGGCTGGTGGGCATGGGCATCTCACCCCTCTCATGCTCTGTTCTCAGTTTTGCTTGGGTCCCTCTCCAGCCACGTCTGGGACATGGTGACCACGTGCCCGTAGGAATGCTTCGATCGAGACAAGGATGTTGGGTTTCTTGGGGAGAGCAACTTGTTGTGGGGGAGCTGGGGCACAACTGAGGAGCGATGGTCCCTAGCCCTGAAGGTCCTGCTCCGAGCAGAGGGTTGAGCTGGATGACCTCCAGAGAGCCTTCCTTGAGTCATTGTGTGATTTGGAGGGTGTCTTTCAACCCTGATTGTCAGAATAGAACTGGCAGATGACATCAGCCTTGGAATGGGCTGCCCAGGGCAGTGGTTGAGGCCCCATCCCTGGAGGGATTGGAAAGCCGGGTTGCCATAGAGCTTAGAGACATGGTTTAGTGATGGGTTTTATCAGAGTTAGGTTGATGGTTGGACTAGATGATCTTGAAGGTCCCTTCCAACCCAGACAATTGTATGATTCTATGATCATCAATGATCTGTTGTTCTGAGGGCGGTGGTTATCCTTTGGATGTGGGACCTGTAGGAAGTGTCTTTTTGTGGTTTGTCCCTTCCGTTTCTCCTTGTGGTTTTTGTATTGAAATTTTCAAGAATTTATATTATTTAAAAAAATGCGATGTAGGCAATGTTTTACATTCTGCCACTTCAGTTCTTCTGCCCTTTCCCTCAGCTTCAGGTGCCCCTCTTACGTCTGCACAGATGATACCATCTACTCAAGGGTACGTAAGCCCTTGGGGTACATAGTTTGTCTTAAAAGGTGCGTGCTGCGGAGGGACAAGGCACACTTTGCACCCACGCAAGAGCCAGTTATCATCTCTGCTCCTTTCTGGCCAACAAATCTGGTTTACTGTGTGCTTTGAAAGGAAAGACGGAAGGAAGGAAGGAGTCCCCAGTCCTGCTCTATCCCATCACGGGCTCCCATTCTGCGGCTGTGACTTCCAGCCTCACTCCTCCTCCTCCTCCTCGGTGCCTGACCTGGCTGCAGCCAATATCTGTCTCTCAGCAGGAGGAATCTGAGGAAACGCAGCAAACTTCAGCTCCTGGGGCTAAATTGTCGTGCTCTGGAACAGCAAACTGTGCCGAACTAATTGACAACCAGCTTTAAACGTACCCCCGTCAAGCGAATACACTGATTTATTTTTTCCTCTCTTGCCGAGCGTTAAGCGGCTCCCAGCCTGGTTTCCTCCCCGAGAAGGGGATAACTCATCCATTGTGTAGGAAAACTGATGGGCAGGTTTGACCTCTATACAATCCTTTCAGTACGTTGAGGGAGGAAGGAGTTTCTTATACTCGTACGAATGTTTGACCACTTAAAAAAAGCAAAACCAAAAAAAAAAAAAAAAAGCCCGGCCCAAAACCCACACACACACCAACAAAAGATGATCCATTTTCTCTGGATGTCTTTGAAAGAAGCTTAGTTTAGAGACAGACTGGAGAGAAAGGCTATTGATTTTGTTTGACCTCCAAACAGACTGCGGTCAGTATATTTTCCCTGTTGGAAGCGGTTCAGGGCTCTGAATTTCCGTGTCAGCGTTTGTGTTCTGAACTGCACCGGGGCTTTTGCTGCTGCTTCAATAAACAGCGAGCTGTAGGGAAAGGTAACGCTGGTGGAGATGTATTTCCCTCCGGATCTGCCCTTCCTTTCTTTTCCTTTCCTATGTGACTGGGTCGTGCTGCTGATTAAGCACGTGCGAGTCCTTCTCACTGAGCGTCAGGCAGGTCAGTGGTTTATGCTGGGATTACAAGCAACGGTTTTGGAATCCCTACCTTGCTTTTCCCAGTGCTGAGCCGGGTCCTTTCCCAGCCTCTTGCCTGCACCAGCACTCATTGCTGGCCAGGAGAGAGATGCCCCCCCATACACAGTAATAAACCCTCTAAAAAAGTACCATCCCTTCTTCTACCCTGGTTATTCTCAACCTTCATGTAGGAGAGCCTTCCTGATTTGTGCTTAGTCATACACAGAACAATATGGGGTTGGAAGGGACCTCTGGAGATCATCTCCTCCAACCCTCCACCCAGAGCAGCTTGCACAGGAACCTGCATCCAGGTGGGGTTTGAATGTCTCCAGAGAAGGAGACTCCACCACCTCTCTGGGCAGCCTCCTCATGTTGAGATGGAACTTCTCATGTTCAATTTTTTTGCCTGTTTCCTCTTGTCCTGTCCCTGGGCACCACTGAAAAAAGCCTGGCCCCATCCTCCTGACACCCACCCTTGAAGTATTTATAAGCATTGAATAAATACTTAATTCTCCTGCAGCAGAACAGAATATTCTGTTTGGTATCTCCTGTAATACTGGAAAGGCTCTGCTTGGTCCAGCTCTGCACAGTTTTGTAGATATTCTTGTAAAATGGCTTACGACAACTGATGTGCCCTCCCTTTCTCCGGCAGCCGCCTGTCGAGGAGCGGCTCCAAGGGATGGAAGTACCTGTGGGGTGTGTGGCTTGTCAGGTTTCTCAAGGAACTCCTCGGGGTGAGACGAGCAGCATCTCTCCGTGCCGAGGTGCCCACTGGGTTCTCTCCTCCTCATTTAACATCAGGACTTCTCACGGTGTGTTTCGGGTGTGTGTGCTTCGCGGCAGGCGGGGTTGCTGCTGTCAGGACATCCAAGGGGGCAGCCCCCCAGACCCAAGCCGTTGGGCAGAGGGTGGCCCATGCTGGAGCTCCCCTCTCGGCTCGGGCAGCGTCAGCTTCATTTCTAACCCAGATGGACAGATGTTCCTCTCTGTCCTAATGCTGACCCCCCTCCCTTTCGAGGAGAAGTGGGGTCAGCCCCTTGTCGTTGTCACCACCCCATGTCTGCTTGGAGCTGCGTTTTGGGCAATAATAGAGGGAGAGAGAACCCACTGCACCCCTGAAAAATAAAGAATGGTGGAAAATGTATTTGCACAGCTTGTGCCAAGTCAGAATAGAATCATTTAGGTTGGAAGGGACCTTAGAGATCATCAAGTTCCAACCTCCTGCCATGGGCAAGGACACCTCCCACCACACCACGTTGCTCCAAGCCCCATCCAGCCTGGCCTTGAACCCCTCCAGGGATGGGGCAGCCACGACTTCCCTGGGCAACCTGTTCCAGTGTCTCATCACCCTCACTGTAATGAATTTCTTTCTGGTGTCTAATCTAAATCTTCCCTCTTCCAATTTAAAACCGTTGCCCCTTGTCCTGTCACTACACTTCCTTGTAAAGAGTCCCTCCCCAGCTCTCCTGGAGCTCCCTCCAGATACTGAAAGGCTGCCAAGCCAGGCTGAGGTTGCAGTCTGTGATGCATCTGTCACTAGTGACTCCCCGGAGCAGGACTTTAAGGGTTCCTCAGAACCTTTTCTTGCCGTCTTCAGCCCAAACCACCCCTCTCCCTACGTCTGAATATTCAATCACATGAGCCCTTTGCAAATGGCTCAGCAAACACCTCCGAGAGTGGTGAGAAGGAGAGACCCGTAGCTGTTAAACCTCTGAGCAAACATGAAGGCGAGGAGGTGATGGAGGGAGATGGCAGAGGGTGGGTCCTGTGGGTGCTGCCCACCAGCTTCCACACTGGGTGCTCCTCTCTGCCCTGCTGCTAATTATCCCCCAGCTCCGGTTCCCAAGGCCTGCCTGGGGCAATTTACTAATAATTATTATTAATACAGCAATAATATTACTCAACCTGCTACTTGTCTTGGGACTAAATAGTCTTGGGCTTGCAAGATAGTGCAGACTGATCTGTTTAGGTGTTACCCACCTCAAGTTCATCATCGAGCTTTGTTAATTAGTAAGCAGAAAGTTTTGCCGGCGCCCTGAGGTGATGTGTCAGCAAAACATGTCATTGGAAATGTCGGAATTGCTGGGAAAGCAGCGATGTTATATCTTGCCCTATTGGAAAGGCTTCCATGGGTGGGCTCCGGTACATTGCGATGGTGGATCAGGAATACGACAGCTTCTTGTTAATGACCTAAATCAAAAACGAAGCACTCGTAGAAAAGCAAAGGTGTCCTTATGCTTTAAGTGCCTGTAATCCCTTTCTAAGCGCTGGGTACCGAAATATCCCTTTGATTCTCAAAGGTAATTGTACCTCTTAATTAGCTGGAGGGAAAAAAAAAAAAAAAAGACAAAAAAGAAAACCCAACTCAGGCTGAGATCTTGCTATATAAATTACAATTAACCCCTTGGCACTGGAAGTTGAGATTTCCTGCCCCCGAGCACAAATGCAAAACGCATTAGCAGCACTTAACGTCAGGCACTCTCGCCCACCGCAGCCGAGGGGTCAGCTCCCTACCCCATAAATACTGCGCTCCCAGGGCCAGTGGGGAAATGGCCGGGAACCCGAGGGCAAGCACTAAATACACCATTTGAGGATGTTTGACCTGCATTTCTTATTTTTTTTTTATTTATTTATTTTTGTCCTTCTTCCTCAGCGCTGCCAATGCCCCAGCAGAGGGAAAAAAAAAAACCCAACCAAAAAAAAAAACAACAACAAAACCTAACCAAAACACCAGCCGACACCCCCGTTGAGGAGACGGGAGCAAGGCGAGGGGTTTTGTTGGCCGACACGGCTGGTTGCCTCGCCGTGAGAACGGCCGTGGGGCGCTCCGGCCTCGCACACCTCCAGCGGGATCATTGTCTGGGGCCCGACACACTCGGCTGTGCCTCTTGTGCGCCGGCCACCCACTGCCCTCATTCACCACCGTCCTGTTTGGTTTTTTTTTAAGTTTTTTTATTTTCTTTTTTTTATATCTCCTTTTCATTCCCGCCTGTTTGGGGTGGAGGTGGGGGATGAGCTTTTTAACTCTTCCCACCAGAGGTGGACCTGCGGTGACGCGCTGGGTTCGGTGGGAGGAGGAGAAGGCAGCGTGGTGGTGGCTGTCCTGGGGAGGCTGGGGGGTGGTTGCACCTGCCCCTCTTCCCTTCCCGCTCCCCTCATCCACAAAGGGTCTCTCCTTGCTTTGTGATCTCAGTGGAGGGCCAGGCCTGGTGGGCACCTGGGTTTGGGGAAAGCTTTCTGCACCAGGAGCTCCCTTAGTCCAAGGAAGTCCAAGAACTTAGCTGGTTCCTTTCCTGTGGTCCTGAATGGAGAAATGACTCTCTTCTCCCATGGATCAGTCCCAGGATGGCTGGACCATAAAGCCCTTGCAGATAAGGTGGTGTTTGTCAAGGGCTGTCTCTTGCCCCACAGGTTTGTGACACGTCCTCAGGCTCCTTTGTGCTGGTGGCTCTGGAGGTGAGATGTGTCATGGCCAGCAGCAGCGGTCGGCTGAGCTTGGGTGGTGGCAGCAAGCCTGGGGTGACTTGGCCACCTTGGCAGGCTCCTACGGTGGCTTCATCCTCCCATGGCGAAAGTGAGGGTCAGCCCTGCTTCTCAGGCCTGGCATGGAGATGTGGCCTTCAGGACTCTCTGCAAAGATCTCAAGTCTGCTATGTATGAGTGGTGGGGAATTTCCTTCTCCTGTCTGCTCCAAAGATTGTAGAGGGAGATAAAGTAGGAGAGTATCAAGGTGTCCTGATGGGGAGATGTGGTCACTGTGGTGGGGTAGTGAGTGCTGGAAGAAGGGTTTGTCATTTGGGTTTTGTCCTTTGTCTGCATCTCTGAAGGTTTTTGAAGTGTGATCGTGCTGATTGAAGAGCTGGCTGAAGAGCCCTCCAAGGTAAAGGAGCTCTGTCTGTCTGTGCGAGGATGGGTACAGGTGGACATTGACAGCACGGGTGTCACCTCCTGGTGTGGTACCCACCACCTCGAGGGACCCCGGGGCCATCCCCTCCGGGTTGGGGAAAGGGATGGGGAGAGAGAGGGATTCTCTCGTGCAGGGAGGAGAGAAAAGGGCCAAGGAAATTTTGGATGGAAACATGGGGCTGAGCCTGAACTTTATAGATGACCTGGGTCTCTAAATAAACTGAAAATGGCAAAAATAACAAATATCATAATACAGATTTTGCACTGTCAATGCTGATTCTTTAAACCCAGAATGCCCCAAAACAAGCTATTAGAGATATCGCCTCTTTTCTTTGCTGCTCTTGTTTATAACGCCCCAGATGAGGGCTGGCTTAGTTCTGGACCTGATTTATTTTTATATTAAGATTTAACACGGGATCTCCTTCTCTTAATCCAAACACTTCTGGTTTGAATGCAGAATTATATTTGAGATTTTTAAAGTACCTTTATTAAAACGTAAAACTAATTTTACAGTTCTGACAGGTCTTATTTAAATACCTAGTGCCAGATGCCTTTTGTCCCAAATGACTCTAGGGAAGAAAAATAAAAAACTTTTAAAACTTCTCATGCAATTAAAACGCAGTAAAAGGCAAGTAGTCTTACCTATGCTGTGGACGGGGGGTAATAGTTTAAGCAAAGCCCCGTGATGAATGTGTTACCAAAAATAAATATATGAAGCCAAAGGTGCTGAAGGCAGAGTTAATGTGATACCTGATTACTTTTTTGTTGTTGTTGTTATTTCTGTTGAAAGAATTGTGCTATGTGTGTAGGGGGAGACCTTTCCAAAGGGACTGAGGCAGGAGAGCCTGCTCCGAGGAGCTTCACTCGAGGGACTCGCTTTGGCTGCAGGTGGTTCCAGAGGATGTGTCCCCCCAGATGCTATAGAATAGAAGATCCTTTCTTGTCCAGCTCTTTCAGCCCTTACCCCAAAATAATCACACTCTCATATTTTTATCTGAGTGACAATTTTCTATACTTAATTTAATGATACACTACCTTTTATTTGCCAAAAGTGAGCAGCAGCACCAGCATTAAAAAGTCCGTTATCTTTGAAATAATGTTTGTGTTCATCAAAAAGAGCAAACCCTGTTTGAAATCTTAAAACCTAGGGGAATTTTCCCCAGGTGCCAGAACATTTTTTCTGGTAGCTTGTGCTGCTGCCTCTGCTCCTCTGGGTTCCAGGGCCACAAGAATCCCCTTGAAAATACCGGAGCATCCTGCAACATTATTTTCAACATATTTTTTACTTGCTGGAAGAAGGCAAAGTTACAACAAGCCCCCTTGAGAAAATGCGTGAGCATGCTTATATTCCTTTCCATAAATTTAATTGTCATAATTTCAGCTTCTGCTGGCACAGAGTAAGAGACCTGTTTGGTAGAACATAACCTCAAGATAATCTTAATTCACCTAATAGTGCTTTCTGCATTTCTCCTGGTTAGCCCCGTTTTGGAGCACTCGCAAATCCAGCAGTGGATGGAGTAACTTTTGGAGTGTGTGAAGCCATCGTGGTGTTGGCGTTGGTGTGGGGGAGTATTTATGTGTTTGGGACTCCACAGTAAGAGGACATGGTGGTGCTGACATCACGCCTACTTCATGGCTGAGGCCGAGCAGCCAACCCCCAGGTTGCCCACTAGAGATGGGCTAGTGCTTCAGAGTAAGCGTGGTCTGTCCTACACGGCTGGCCACAGGTAAAGCCGCTTGGGAGAAGCAAGAGCACATGGGGTTCCCATAGTTGTCATCCTCCTCTTATTATTATTTTTGTGAACATCGGTATTTTGGGGATCTATTATGGTATTATGGGGAGGGACTCTGTCAGCGAGAGCAGTGATAGGAGGAGGGGGAAGGGTTTTAAACCAAAAGAGGGGAGATTGAGATGAGATATTGGGAAGAACTTCTTTGGTGTGAGGGTGGTGAGAGCCTGGCCCAGGTTGCCCAAAGAAGCTGTGGCTGCCCCATCCCTGGAGGGGTTCAAGGCCAGGTTGGAGGGGTCTTGGAGCCACCTGGTGTGGTGGGAGGTGTCCCCGCCCAGGGCAGGGGGGTTGGAACTCAATGATCTTTAAGGTCCCTTCCAACCTGAGCTCTCCTATGATTCTATGTTTTTCTTTGGGTTCAGCTGAGACTGGGAACAAGAGAGTCAAAATAACTTCAGGGGGGTTTGTTCTTGTGGTAGTTCTAACCCTCTGTGGGACAGGGAAGGTTCACGTTGTTTCCAGACCCAGGAGACTCCAGTTCTTTGGATGTGTTTCAGCGAGGTGCTCCAGGCCAGGTTCTGAGGTCCTTGTCTGTTGGGCTTGACTACGTCGGTAGGAATTTATTCAAATGAGAATGATCAAAGACATCAGGGTTTGGCCCTTTATTTTTCATTTTAGGTGCTTTTTCAAGCATAACAGAGCCTCTGAACTCTTTTTTTTTTTTTTTTTTTTTTTTTTAGGCGCAACCCACACTAATTCCAGACTCGGAGCCTGGCAGCTTGTCAAGCAGTTTTCCTGCCTCTGTAGAAATACTGTCCACTTGAGCGGTGTTTGGAGGCGGCAAGGCACCCCGGTGAGATAGAGGAATTTCTGTGCTAACATTTTTTTAATATTTCTCTTTCCAGCCCTCCTCCTTAGTCACTGCCAGGGTGCAGGTGGCACAGTTCAGTGCAGAACCCAGGCGTTTTCAGAGCACGCAACCTATCGCCTCCGGTTTTACTGAATCTTGTCTAAATAAGCTTATTCGCCGTCATTGAAGCCACTGCCAAAATATTTTTAGTGTCTCTTATGGTGAATTATGTATAAAACATCTGCAAGAGGCCAAGTCTGATTCCCCACTGCTTAATCCTGTGTTCTTAGATCTACAAATGGGTGCAAACGGCGCCGTGTCAGAATGGACAGTATTTTGCATTCTTTTTTCACGTGGGTAAACGGTGACCAGGCTCTGGGTACTGCAGGCTTGGGCCAGGAATATGGTACTGAAATTTTTCATGTTGTCCTCGGATATTTTTTTGTATTTTTTTGTATTTTTCACAGAATCACAGATTCAGAGATTTATTAATTTTCTATTTGAGTGAAATCTCCGAGACCTACTTTGGTCTTTATTCTGGTCTTACGTCAGCTAAACTATCCAACAATTTTCATGCGCAGGAACTGATTTGAAAGACCTCAAATTAGTGAATTAGTGAATTGAGATGTAGTGAATGGAGGTAATTAATAGGGACTGTCTGGAAGCTTTGTCATCCTTTAGGAGCCTGGGCAGTCCTGAGAAGACCACTTCTTTTTTTCAGCAAATCCATTTTTTCCCTTGATTCTGCTGTTCTGGAACTAAGCGACGCATCTCCTGCAGGGTGGGGAGGCAGGACCCCCCTGGGGTGGTCCCTGAGATGCTCGGGGAACACTCAGCATCAGCATCATCCCCAGGATGTGTTTATTTTAGCCGCTGCTGAACTGGGTAGTGGAGTTTTTTTGGGTGGGCGTCCCTCCAGGTGAGGCCGCTGTGGTGGTGTGACAGGCTGGAAGAGTGGAGGTGAGTCGTGAGTGTGTGTGTGATGTTTTACTACCTGGGTGTCTCGGTCTGTGCGCCCCGTGGGGTTAACTGCCGGGGCTGTGTGTCCTCTCTGCCCTGGGACGGGTACCCAGCCTGGCGTGGCTGCCACCAGCGCAGATGTTTCCTCACATCTTGGCCTCGTGTCACCTAGATATGGCCAGTGGGCACCGAGGATGGAGTAGCTCAGCATCCTGGAAATGGGACAGCATTCCTTCTGGGTGCCTGGTGGCTATTTGCAGATGAGAGCGCCTGAAAGCATCTCCTGGAGCTTGGAGCTCTTATCAGCTACTGCAGAGGTGAAACCCCAAGGAAGGTGTCCCCGAGCATGCCAGGAAGGAAAACTTTAGCCCTTGTTTCTGTTAAAAGTGCACATTTCTCCGTCACTTGGGGGTGGTTGCAGGTAGGCAGGGCAAGGAGGCAGCCCTGGGGACTGGGGAAGCTCACACCCCCGTGCCCAAAGCCGTGCTCCCGGCGTGTCCAACCGTGCCACCAGAGGCAGAGGCAAGACCCTGAAGCCATGCAGAGGTCTTTATCAGCCCTCCAGGGACTTCCGATGCGTGTGGAGTCCTTTGTGTTGGAAGTATTTGCAGGGTCAGGTTGCCGCACTGTAAGTGCCTTTTGAGGTCTTCGCTGCGTTATAGATTTTCTTCTGATGTCTCCCATGCAAATATTTAACCTGTCTGGTTCCTGAGAGCCACTGAGGCTGTGACACGGGTGGCAGGCTGTCCTTTGTTCACACAGAGCCCTCCCCTTCCCACCCCAAAATGGGGCATTGGAGAAATGCGGCGAGGGACCTGGCGCTTGGTGTGCATTGACGTGTTGATGCTCTGAAGGGCTTGTGTCCTCCAAATCATGTCTTTTTTCCCCATCGGCTGACCAAATAAAATACATGCCATTTAACTGACATTTAAAAGAGCTGCCATTTAGAGAGATGATGGTGCTTTTAAAAGCTCTCTCCCCGTGCGGTCCCCCTGCTCTGACCCTGGGTCGTCCCGTGGACGTGCAAAGCCATGGCTTAAAGAAGAGAATACCTGGAGCTCGGATCTGGGAGCTGCTCTTCCTCCACCTCCCCATGACCATCCCTTTTAACAGTTTGACATACGTACCCTATGCTCGCTCAAGACAGGCTCGATGAGCTCATTGCAGTGGTATGTGGGTCAGAGCTCTGCCCTCCTGAGCACCAGCCTTATGGATTTCGGTGGTTTCTCCTGGTTTGCACCTGAATAATTGAGAAGGGAATTGGGCTGTATGGGTTATAGCTGTTTAAAATGGTATGGTTTGGAGGAATGTATGAACGTGTAAATAAAACTTGAGGATGCAGCCTGGATTCCCTCACTCTTTCTCAGCCTGCAGGCTTTATTAGACCCTCCAGACTTTACCTAATTTTGGCGTTATTCCCTTGTCATTACGTCATGGATGTGAAGTGGAGACAGGGTCATTCTCTCCTAGGTTGCAGTCATGTAAAGGATTGGTGTGGTTTTGGAAGGGGGCAGGCTGTGTTTGAGCAGGTTTCGGCTGGTTTAAGCACCCTTGGCCATGCTGGGGGTCCCACTAGGAAGGTTCATTCTTACCAGAGAGTAAATTTTACCCTCCCGCCAGCTGCGATGTACCCCGTGAACTCTGGAAATGTCTGGGTTCGTAGCATCAGAATTACTGAAGCAGAATATCACACTCCACCACAAACGCTGTGGTCCCAGCCTTGGTGTGTCTCTACTTCTTTCTTCTTTATCTGTGTCTCTACTTCTTTCTTCTTGGCCCAGGTGGCCAAGGTGGCCAACAGCATCCTGGCCTGGGTCAGGAACAGTGTGGTGAGTAGGACCCGAGAGGTGATCGTCCCCCTGTACTGGGCACTGGTGAGACCCCACCTCGA
>JAOTQQ010000052.1:31756654-31770671 GCA_026546715.1 Gallinago undulata | reverse complement strand
CAGCCCGCAGGAAAGGTGACTTCCATTTAGTTCTAAATTATGACATTATTTTATTAGATCTTTAAACTTTATTTAAATTCTTTATTTAAAAAGGGGGAGGAAGGTATCATATTTTAATTAGTAGCGGTGTCAAAAGGAGACCTAGATTAATTATTTGAAATCACTCCATCCAGATGGTTTTAATTTTCACAGCAGGGAACCGGCATCTTTTTAAGGTGATATTTTTCAAATTAAAATCAGCTTGGATATTACTCATAGGGGCTGCGGAGCTGGAGGGGGGTGGGGAGCAGGAGCCGGCGTGGCCCCGTGTCCCTCCATCTGAGTGTGGGTTGCTGGGGGGGGGGGACCTGCACCAGAGGGGTGCGGGTCACCCACGGATGGAGGCTCTCCTCTTGGAGCGCTTGATGGACTTTGCTCCTACTTTGGCTGGCCAAAAGCCCTCTCAGATACTCGGGAGTTATTCTTAGCAGCTTCCCTCCCAGCGCCGGGGCTGGAAGCGGCCGGGAACGCCTTGCAGCTTAGAGGGGAACTTGCTGTGTCCTGTTCTTGTGGGCTGGGGAGCCCTCGCTTGACCCCTTCATTAGGTGGCCCCAGGTCTGTTGGCGTCCCTGGGTGGGTTTGACTACCACCGTAGATCTGCGGGTGACTCCTCAGCGCGCTGGGTGTTGGCCGTGGTTCTTGGGCCAACCTTTGGGGCTGGCTCCGTGACCGTCCCTCGTGCGTGGGCTTCTGCTCTCCCCCTCCTGAGCATGACCATCAGTCCTCTCTAACGCCCTTGTTCATTCGAGGGGAAGACCTTTCACAGTCACCTCTTTAAAGCCAGCCCTACCTCTGGCTGTTCCCCGCTTCGTTGCGTCTGGGTGGCCTTCACCAAGTTACGTGCCATGATGCTCATCTTCCCCTCGAAGACCCATCTTTGACCCCGCGCCGTCCTCCCCCATCCTGGCTCATCTTTATATCCTTGCTGGGATGGGACATTCCTGGCTGGTGTGTGGGTAGTTGCTGCTTCCATTCCACCCTAGAGGAAAAGCCCACGGCACCCGGTGGCAAGCTGCTCTCCACCACAGGCACCCCAAAAACGTGGTGGGTGTTTGAAAGACCTCAATAAATATCCATATTTACACGTGATTGCAAGTAATATTCTCCTCTAATACAGCCGTTATCCCACTTGCTGTCAGAAAGAAGTTATTCTTTAAGTAGCCCCTGTGATAAGAGGTTTAACAAATATATCTAAATAAATGTGAACAGCCAGTAACTGGAAAACCCTGAACTTGCACGTGTGACTGAGCTGCAAAGGGAAAACTCCATTTAGGGCCCTCGTGAGTTAAAGGTTTGTGATATTTGCACTGCTGCAGAAGCCAAAAGCTGACTTTACAAGTGGGAAAAATATTAATGTGTTTAAATGAAACAAACTCCTATTTCTTTCCCCCCCGGTAAATCCTTACGGCGAGCATATTTGCTCTGAGAGGGTTTTAAAAGTTTGAAATATGAATGCCAAAAAGAATGTGACTTTCTGCAGCGCAGATCAAACATTCTCCAGAGTTTGGCAGAAGCCGTGTTTCTACGGCGAGGCCGGGCTCTTCCGAGCGTGAGTATTTCCAGAGCAGGACCGTGGATTTGCACTTGCTGACACTTACACATTCTTGCGTTGTGTTTCGACCATGTCTCCTTTCTCCATCCCCCCACCCCCACCCCACCCCCTATCGGAGATGGATCTGAACCAAAATGTCCAGTCTGCCCGTTCCTGCCTCCCCGGGGAAATTCCTGGAATCCGAACCTTGAGCATGACTGGAATTCGTGTTTAGATCAGAGGAGGAATAAAGCGCTGAATTTGGAGGAGGTTAGGTTTTCCGGATGATGATGGCACCCTACACATCTGGGTGGCAGCTTCTGCAAATCCAGTTGTGTCGGGGCAGGTGGTTTATGAAGATGCAGCAGAAATCTGTCCTCTACCATGGCTCCTGGCAATGCTGGAAACCAGCTCTGGCCTCAATAAATGTGCGAGGCACTGTGAGATTGGTCATATTTCTCCCAACTGGAGCAGGAGACCTGGACCTGGACTGCCAGAAGGTGATTGGTGACCTCCTGGGAACATAGCTAGATGCACAGAGGACATCTGCAGGGTGGGTGTTCATCAGAGAGAATGAGCAGCACCAAATTTCTCCCCTGCTAGCTGTTGCGGTGATCTTCAGGAGATCACTGAGATGTTTTGCACCGTGAGGGTGTGGCTGGACCAGTCCCATGAAGTGTTTGAGGGCTGCTGTCTGTGGGGAAAGGTTTTCATTCTTATGGTGCTAAATTTTTATTTTCATGGGAAGAGAAATCCATTTTCCTACCCTTTGAGAACGCTCCTACAGCATGAAGGAGAGCATCAGGCTTTGTACTGGTGATGGGTTCGTAGAATCACAGAATGGTTAGAGTTGAAAGGAACCTTAAAGATCATTGAGTTCCAACCCCCCTGCCCTGGGCAGGGACACCTCCCACCAGACGAGGTTGCTCCAAGCCCCCTCCAGCCTGGCCTTGAACTCCTCCAGGGATGGGGCAGCTTCTCTGGGCAACCTGGGCCAGGCTCTCCCCACACTCCCAGCAGAAGGGTTGGTGTGGACTGATGGAGCACACACATGGATATGCATATTTTGTGCTAAACTGGCGTGAAATCTGGAGCATCTGCATAGGAGCTGGTGGGGCCGTGTCAGATCTCCACCTGGGACCAAGCCTGGAGGTTGGTTCCTTGGGCTGTTCCCTCGCAGAGCATCCCAGTGGGTCAGGTCGAGGTGACGGGACAAGGCGTTGGTGGGCTCTGCACGCTCTGACTTATGGGGACCACACTGGTAAACGCTTGTTGTTTTTTTCTCCTTCTTCCTTTACAAGCCCAGCTTCTAGTGGAAACAGACACTTTTGGCAGTCAAGTCCGGATCAAAGGGAAGGAGACAGACTTCTACCTTTGCATGAACAGGAAAGGCAAGCTAGTGGGGAAGGTAAGTGATTCCTATTAATCCATTTGTAACGTGAGTGTTACCTTCGGCAGCCTCCCCGAGGCCCTAACGATGTGTTCGGGCTCCGCCTGTCAGCCCCAAACGAGAAGCAGGACGGGGAGGGGATGGGGGGCTTCCCGAGCCCTCCCCTGCCCCCCATAAAATAGAGCCCTGCAACCAGCCCCGGGCTCCTCTGGTGATGCTTCGGGTGGGTTGATGGCCACGTGTTGACGTGAGATGTCACCTCGGCATCCCAGCCTCCACAGTACCTTCCTCCTGCCCCAGTCTTCCTTTGGGGTGAAATTCCAAAGGAGAGGGCAAGTGGAGCGCGGTGCTGGGGAGGTTGGTGGAGCAGGAGGCTCCTCTGGGTGGTGGGCAAGGGGGTGGTGTGGCAGAGCTGACGCTGGAATCCCAACCTCCTGCTGGGGCTGGGCCTCGCGCTTCTAGAGCTACAGGAATATTCCATTTCTTTGGGGTCCCCCCCAATGGAGGCATGTAACAAATCACAGCGTGCTTGCCCATCCAGCTTAGCCTCCTTGCTGAAGTCATATTATTTTTTGATGTATTAACTTGTTTTCCTAACTTAGGCGATCCTTCTGTATTGTTGGCGACCCTAGGAGCTCGCTAACCAGGCAGGAGCTTGCCGAAAGCTAAGATATAAAATAAAGCCAAAAAAAATTATATATATATATATATATATATATACAATCAAATAGCCCAGCCCTCCTCCCCTGCCTGCACTTTGCACTGCCAGGAATTAAAATCTGGCATCTTTGTGGCTGTGAAAAAGGGAAACCGCCTTTTTTTTTGAGTCAACCCAGCGGAAGCCCCGCTCCCCAGCAGAAACCAGAGACCAGATTGCTCTGACGAGCCATGATTTATTTCTGTGGTCCCGAGAGCCACACTCGTGGGACGGGTGCCTTGCCCCGAGGGTCCCTCCTGCCCCTTGGGTTTCCCTGGGGAGCAGGGATGCTGTCGGTCAGACTGAGCCCGGAGCCGTGCCGGGGGAGCGGGCAGGATCCACATGGATGGTTTTGAGTTTTGCGCTGAGCCCAAACCTGGCCCTTGGGTTTGGTGTTCTTTCGGTGGTTTGGTGGGTTTTTTTGTTTGTTTGTTTGTTTTTTGCTTCAATTTTCCATCCTTTACGTGCGATAATGACCTTGTCCCCTGAAACGTTATAAGGATAACTTTGTTAATGTTTATGATGAGGTGCTGATACCAGAGTAACGGAGACCCGAGAAGCATCCAAATTAGATGGGGTAAAATGAGCACGAAATCTTAACCTTTTTCTTTAATAGACCTTACCCCAGGGTGGGTCAGAGGTGGGACCCCCAGCCTTTCCTGCCCTGCACCGAGCGTCCAGGAGCATCCTGGCAAAGTCAGCAGCTGTTTTCCAAAACGTATAGTATATTTTAGCAAAAATCATCCTTTGATTTGGCCCATTGGGGGCACCGAGGCAGGAGAGTTCTTCAGCTCGTTACCTTTCACCACGCAGCGTAAAAGCTTTTGGTTCTTTTCCTTTTTTTCTCGTTGCGCTTTTCATAATGTGAAGTTGGCAAATGGTTTGTTATTAAAAAAAAAAAAAAAAAAAAAGTACTAAATCTATTCTTGTAAATATGAGCCTTCCCACCCCAGACTGCTGACAAGTTCATAAAGCAGCCGACCTGAGCAGGAGGGGGTACGGAGCATGGTGTTTGGAAGGAAAATGTTCCAGACGCGTTGCCCATATTAACAGCTTCTCATGAGCAAAAAAAAGAGAAAATAATAGCATGTCTTCTTGATACCAAAGAGTGTGGTTTTAATTAGTATCATAGTTTCAGCTCTTTTTGTGGCAAGGGTTTGAGGGGAATGCTTTTTAGCCTGAATGCTCTAAACAGCTAGTAAACCCCAAGGAAAACATTAGATAAAAGTTACGCCTGGGCTTATACAAATATTTAAGTTCAGTCTGGGGGTGGAGGGGAATGAAACCCATAAACTGATTGTTTCACGGTCGCCCCGGTATGTTCATTTGGCAAGAGAGGAGCCATGGGACCAACCCGGGGCTCTTTCTCTGCTCATTTCCTATTGCCTTACACTGCATAATCCCCAACAATACCAGCATATGCCATCTGGCTTTGTTCTCCTCCTCAGTCAGCACTTTTGGATGTCCCCCCCCCCAGTTGGAAACCTGCTTTGAATTTAGTCCTTTTTGTTTGCCATAATCACCTACAAAGGGTACTGCAGACCGGAGCAGGTTGTTGTTGCTCTCAGCTGGAGCTGGTGACCCACGCGGGAGCTTCAGGACCAGGGCTTGCTCCCCACCTCGGAGCTGGTTGTGTTGTGGGCCAACAGACTAACCCACAGGGGCTGAGAAGAGCAGCCTTTGCCTCTCTCTTCATTAATTAATCAGAAATTGCACCCACACCATTGTTTCTGAGCGGAGGTCACCTGATGGAGCTTTCTCAGGAGCCCCAAACCTTGGGTTTGCTCCCTCGCGTGGTTGGCACCGCATGTGTGTTCTTGGCCAACGTTGGCCAAGGGCTCGGAGGTGTTTTGGGCAGGCTTCTCACTTTATTTATTGTCACAGCATGTAACTGCTGAGGTCACCGACGCTCTCCGTGCTGCTTATGAAACTGGAGGCAGGGCAGGTGTTGTAGAGGGAGTCACTTTTCTGTTAAAGGCAAGCAGCCTCGGGGGAAAACAAATTGGATTGTGTTGCTTTATTGATTCTTGGTGTGATGTTGAAGAAGGCCCAAGAAAGATTCCAATTTAATTTTTTCCTTCTGACCATTTTTTTTTTCTCCTGTGGGATTTTGGTGCCTCTCTGTATACACATGTAGAAATTGTAGGTCCTGAGTTTCCTGATTTTGCTGAAGTTATCTATCTACCACTTAACTTTATGGTGGAGTTATATTGCAAGGAGAGAGATTAAAATATGAAAGCTCAGAACCAGGAATACTGGCTGCTTTTGTTAAAAACTTTTTTGTCTTTTTAAGAAATTATTGTTACTGTTTATTTATCTCAGGCTTCTTACAAACGCGGGGGAACAGGGGACCGAAAGGTTCAGCTCTCCTCCAAGGAGAGGCACAACGTGACTTGCCCACTTGTGATGGCACAATGTGATTTGTTGCCTAGAACTCCGAATATTTGCAATAATTCAATGTTAGGGGAGAAGAGGAACTTATGGTCTCTTTGAAGGAGATCTGAGTTCCTAACTGTGTTTCTCTGGGTTCCTCCTGTGTTTTTCCTCTCTGCCCCAGCTGCTCTTATCTCATGCATTGAGATAAGGAGGTCAGTAAAGTGGGGACTTCTTGTTTGCAAAAGGCTGTCAAGGATATGTCTTTTAAGCAAGGAATAGCAGCCCCCGGGTGTGAGCAGGTGGCTGTTAATTAGTTTGGCCACCTCTAACTGCTCTTGCTGTGCCTGTCCTTACGGCAAATTTATGCTATCTAGAATTGCAGGAGGCCACGGAGGTTTCCTTTCCCTGCCCCAATCCAGTCCCCTCCTCAGGAGAGCATTTGCAAGAGGTCAGCGATCTCCGCTGAGCTTAAACTGGATTTGTCAGGGCCATTAGGAGATCACCAAAGCCCTGCTCCTTCCCGTAGGTGCTGCTAGGGCTGCTACGTGGAGATCCCAGCGTCTCCTAGTCCCCAGGCACTCTTGCCAGGGATTCTCCCATGGTTCTCCAGAGGATCCCACAGCCTGGTCAGCACTAGCACTCAGGTTATAGCTGGTATCCCCAACGGCAGCGTTTTGCACTCCCAGGTCTAAGGGCAGAGGAGGGACAAGGCCTGTTTTCTGGACTGACGAAGGGCAGAGGAGAACGGACCTTGGCTTCCTGCAAAGCTGCCAAGTGGGAGGAGAGGCTGCTTATCGCAGACCGTATCAAGGGAGACATCGGTTTTCAGAGCAAGATATAGAAGCAGGGAAGGTAAGCAATGACTGGAAGGATTCCAGAGGATTTGAGAAGAGTGGGCAAAGAGCCAAGTGCATCTTTGATTTGATCCAGAAAATTCTTCAGAAGATGCTCCAAGCAATTCCTCTAAATGTTCTCTCATGGCATTTAGGTGGATTACCTCTTTTCCAGACCCAGCAGCAATATTGTTCCCTGTTCTCATTTTGAGAACATCTCTCGGTGCACGGAGTCACTCCTTGAGGTCTTCCAGGAAGAGGAAGCAGGTGTTGGGTGCTGAAGCCATCTCCTCGGGGTGAGATGGGACTCGGAGTGCGGGTAGGGTTGGGACAGCGTGGGGACTGTCAGTTGTGTGATGTCCTCCCGTTTGACGCTGCTCCGCATAATGCGGCTGTAACCATGACCCTGCAGGGAGCTCCTGCACCACTGTAAATGGGGGTGAGTCCTTCTTCTGAGGTAGGACGTGGCTACGGAGAAAACCCCAGGAATAGGGGCAGAGTTGGAAAAGCGATAGGCAGAATGGGGTCTGTCCCAGGTATCGTCCCTGCCCCAGCTCTACAGAGAGGGAGAGCAGAAAGGTTGTATCCCAAGAAGTCCCTGCTTTTCACATCAGTTCAGCCCCTTCTGAGAATTCAAGCCTGAGAACATGCAACACTGTAAAATAGGTGATTTTCCAGCAAATCTGCGTACTGACCGCACCATCTCTCTTTGGATTTTCTTGCAAAAATCCTCAGTGAGCTGAGGTATATGCACGCTGTCAGAAAATCATTATAACAAAGACGTGTTATTTTTGAAAAAGCATTTTAATGAGTTTGGTTCTACTTCTCCTTTCTCTGTGCCTGATGTGAGCAGTGGGAAAAAGTGTAGGAGACACCAAGTGGGTTCTCCATCACCTCTCCCACCCCTGTGCCCATACCTCTTACCGCGTAGACCTGCCTCCCAGATGTAAGATTTTGTTCTGGTGTGATAACCCCTTTCCAAGCCAATCCATTTCTTAACGTTACCAGAAAGTTGCTAATGCCATATGGCAAGGCTCTCTGTATTTTTGCAGGACGACAAACAAACTGTTGCTAGATGCCAGACTGCTCTGGCAGAGCTTTATCACTGATGCCTGCCAGCAGTAGCCTTTAGGGGATACTAATAATTTGGGGTTGTTTACATTGCAGCTTTAAAATAGGGGTTTTCTTGAAGCATGTGTGTGTTTAGTCAGGAAAGTTGGCTAAAAAAATCCTCTGATGGCATCAAAGGGTGAAGGTGCTCGCTACGGTCCATGCGTGTGGTGTTGCCCCTTTGTAATACCTCTGGCCTTATAGGAGAACCATTGAATCATAGAATGGTTTGGGTTGGAAAGGATCTTAAAGATCATTGAATTCCAACTCCCCTGCCCTGGGCAGGGACACCTCCCACTGGAGCAGGTTGTTCAAAGAGAAGAGGCGTCTTGTGTTACAGGAGCTCCAGGTGGTTCAGTGATAGCCACTCTTTGTAGGACAAGGGTAGGAGACACCAGGTGGGTTCTCCAAAGCTTTATCAGTGTGTCTGGACCAGCTTTGTCATCAGTTGACTTTGGTCAAGGCTTAGGTTGAGCTTTCTTGAAAAGCTACCTTTGAAACATCAATGATGGGAAACCAGGGGGTCTGTGTTAGCCTGAAACAAGGAGACTCAGGGATGATTCCAAGCTTCAGATGCTTTGCCTGCCCAGGTCCTGCATGGCATTTGGCCATGAGTATTCCCTGATGCCTGCCTGCACCAAGGTCTGTCCCACCAGCCAAATGTACTGCAAAGACCTCGGGAGGTGGCATGGTGAGAGGGGCACTTGGAGGTTTGCAGTTTGAGACTTTGATGCAGCAGGCAAGGTGTTGACACACTTCAGCTTGTATATTTAAAACCAGGCTTAACTGCATCTTGGATTTGGGGCAGATCTCTGAGTTTCACAGGGTTTTGATGCTTATCCAGAATTTTTCCCAGAGTTGCACAGTATTTGGGTTGCTTGAAAGGGGCTTGTAAAACCTAACAATTTCTGGGGCTGGATGCTGAATTTGCAACCAAGACACGACCAGAATTAGTGGGGTGTCGGGTTTAATGGTGTGCGTTTTGCAGATCTCTTTGTGACACGTTCAGCCATAAACTGTTCTGACTTGGCATCTCACGTGAGAGCAAAACTCGACGTGGCTTTCGCTGGATCTCGCTCAGATCTCATTTTGGACTGTAGTCTGGTTCTTCATAGGGGGTGGGATCCTTGCTTTTAAAAAGTGAACTGTTTCCAGGCTTTCGCTCCCCTGGGAGTTTGTTTTAGTTTAAGTCATCTAAATAAACGCCTCCGATGGAACCTGGGGCCAAGCAACCTTGGACCTGGTCATACTGCGAACAGGGACTTGATCTGAAACCAGCCTCAAGTGTCCCAAAGTCTTCAATTAGAGCCTGCAGGATTGCAAAGTTCTTGTAAGCCATGAGATGCCAAACCCAGTTTTCTTTCAGTTGAGCTGCTCCAATCTTCTGTGTTCACCTAATTAGGATTTTCCTGCAATTGGTGTAAAAAGTTTTGACTTATTTTTTCTGAAAACGTAGAAGCGGAGATTCTCATGAAATTAAAAGCAGAAGCTAAAATCAGCAGTCTCCCCTTCTCCATTCTCAGCCCCCAAATATCATGAGGGTTTTGGTAACACCTTCCACAGCTGCTCCTCTCCCATTGCTGGGCTACCTGAAGCATCGCGTTCAGGCTTTCCTGGATGCTGGTGGAATTGGTATCATCTGGTTCATTTGTTGACGTTTTGGATCTTTACAGTGCTGGAGATGCATCAGAGGAGTTCTCCCAGGAGGGCTTGCTAGATGTTTTGGTAGGGATGTTGTTATCAGGCAGTCTCCGGGGTGTGTGGACACAGTCATTTGTCGTGTCTCTTCCCGGTGGGTGGAACATGCTAAGAGCTGGCCAGACCCCATCGTGCACCTCCCCGTGGGGGCTCTGCCCTCCGTTTCAAAGCTGTGGGCAGCAGAGGGGTGGGATGGTGAGGTGGGACCCTGAGGTGGGTCTAGCTGAGTTGGGTTTGCACAATGGGCGAGCAGGAGCCCTGCTGGCACAGCTCCTGTCCTTCAGCAGAGGGTGTCTCCGAGCATTACCCGGCTTCTCCAGGACTCCTGGCTCTGCATGGCACAACTGTGGGATGATCCCCTGGTGTTCGAGGCCAGGCTGGATGGGGCTTTGAGCAACCTGCTCTAGTGGGAGGTGGCAGGGGGGTTGGAACTCGATGATCTTTAAGGTCCCTTCCAACCCAACTGATTCTATGATTCTAACCCATTCATGGTTGAGCCCAGTCAAACCACTTCCCAGTGTTTATTGCCCTGAGGCTGCCTTGGCACAAAAGTGGGTAGGCTCTGACGCTGAGGTCGTTCTTCTAAAGTGGTAGGGGTTTGTGCTGGACCTTTGCAGTGTTAATATTTGCGATGGGCCCTGTCCTGCTTCTGTGCTTGTGACCATTTGCTTACAGCAGCGTTTTTGCACAGAAGTTTCTCTGGAGGCAGGGGGGAGAGGGGGAAACGTCATGAAGGTGGGTAATGGACTTTGCGGGAGACGTTGAGATGTTTCGTGGTGGTGTGGGACAGCAGGCGGCTGATCTCGGTGTGGCAGGGAGAGAAGAGGTCATTCTGAAGCTCCGTGTGTTCAGAGGAGGGAGAGCAGTTTGGTGGCTACTGATAAATACTGAATGGCCTCAAGGCTTGGGAAGGAGAGACAGGAGAGTTTGCTGGGAGATGCTGGTGGTGCTTCAGCTCACGCGTTGTGCGAGAGGTTGAGGAGATGGAAGAAGAATGTTTATGTGGAGAAATCCCCTTTAATTCACAAATGGTTAGAAATTGCATTAGTTCTTTACATTTCATGGCCTTGTGGGGGGGTGTGTGTGTGTATTTAATCTTGGATGCCAAAGCCCCAAAGGCTCTTCAATCCAGAAGGCTGTGGTATTCATGGCTTTGATGGGGAGAGGGTCTTGTGCCACCACACAGGCTGTTTATCAACATCTTCTCTTTGATCAATTGTTAGTGCTGTGTGTACACTTTACCTGCATGGTCTGATGCATTTTGGTCACGGGTTTCATAAACGGAGCTCATCATTAAGCACATCCAAGCTCACACTGTGCTGCTGAGGATGGACTCGTATTTAGCTGCTTCGCTAGGCAGAACATCCACAGTGCTCGTTAGCCATCAGCCACCATCTTATAATGTGACTATTTAAGGTCTGTGCTAAGTCCTTCTGGGCTGCCACCAGTTCTTGTGATCTTCTAAGCACCCCAGGTGGACGTTGATCTTCTCAGGCGGAGCAAGGACAGGAGGTTTGGCTTTGGCCAACCTGTGGGTGGAGGAACGGTGTGGGACATGAGCTGTGGATCCTCTGAGCAAGGGCTTCCTTGGATGGTAGTGGGAGCATCCGAGATGGGACTGGTGCTTAAGACATCAGTTAGCAGGCCAGGCCAGGTGGTCAAGAGGTCCTCTTAGTCACATTTTAGCCAAACATCTCCAGATAATTTAAGCTTCTCAGCACAGCCCCAATGCTTTAAGTGTTTGCTCTAAAATAAAACAAAAGGTCCTTATTTTTTAAAAAATAAATTTCTTCATGATATTTGTTTTGTTCTATGTTCTACAGAGTCACAGTGGCTCAGCTGAGGATGTGAGCGTTGGACTCTGTCTCTGGGCTGTGTCGATGTAACAGGTTTATAGATTTCCAGTGGTTCCTCTTTAGCAAACTTCCGTTGGAAATTCTTAACAAGCACCTATTCTGTCTCTCAAATTGGAATTTTGCAAAGTCAAGGGTCACAATGCAGACCAAGCTTGACCTCAAAAGCTTTTTCTTATCCCGCGGCTGGAAGCTCTACATCCCCTCCCAGGGAAAAAATGTCACCTTCTTGAAAGCTCCGTGACAATTTAATTAAATCCTTTCTGTGTTCAAGGAGCAAGTGTCACCATAAAGCTGCTAATGTCCTGTCCCCTGTGTTTCTTGGTGGCTGCAGCTGCGTGTGGTGATGGAGTATTTCAGTTCCTTAAGGTTAAATGTTAATTAAAATTATTGAGAGGGGATCGCCTCACCCTGTTTGGGTAGAGAAGGCTGTGCTGGACGTGTCTTGTGCTGACATTTGCATCGAGTTGAATTGAATTCCATTCCTCAGAGCGTCTTATCTCCCAAGTGCAATTTCTGTTGGTCTTGTGCATCTCTAAGACGAGGGGGGTGTTTCTTCTAAGCGTTACTTGGCAAAGACACTGATGTATTTAACTTGCAGCAAGAAACAAAGCAACGCAGCCTTGTCTTCCTTAACGGATGCGGTTGAGATGCACGTTCAGGTTGATCCTTCTCTTCAAGGGCTGTTTCTACTTGACTCTCACTTCATGTTTGGAGATGAACTGAGAATGGAGCCTAGTTTTGAAGTGGAGAAGAATAAAACCTATGCTCCAACAGCAGCAAAAGATTTGGTATGGCCATTACAATACAATATTTAAGGTCAAAGAAAAGTAGATCTTACTTAAATATATTTTTGTTCTTGACATTTTCTTACATTGTCTTTGGGTACTTAGATAATAGGTTTTCCTAGAGGAGGACAAGACTCAAAAGCCTTGCACTTGCTGTGTACAGGAGAAATTTTGTCATTCACAAACTGGAGCAATTCTGGACGATTTTTTTTTTGTTGTTGTGGATGGCACTTGATTCAATCATGGATTTCTCTTTTTTACCAATAATATAATTTGACGTGAAGAGAAGTAATGTCATCCTGCGGACAATCAGTGACCTTTCTTTTCTTGGACCACTGATTTAAACTTGCCCTGGGGAAACTGGTGTCACCATCAGAACATCAGCTGAATGAGATTGCACTCGTTCAAAACTGTAACTGAAAAAGTCAGTGTGTGTATGTTTGTTTAATGCTTTTAAACCTGGGGTTTCCCAGACCTGCTATGGGGTCAGCAGCTGTTACAGTCCTGTGTCCTTGCCATTGTCTAGATCTGATGTTTTACATTTTTTTAATTTCTTTATAGTGGCATAAGTGTCTATATAATCAATTTAAGCCCAGGTGAAATATGCTGCTGGTCTTCAGTTGGCTTTTATGGAAGGTTCAGGAGCATCCTGTGGGTCTGGGCGGTGGCAGTACGTGTAACCAGCAGGCTGTGCTTTGTGGGGATGGGTAGAAACACCTTCCCAGCTCTTACCGCAGGTAGCACCAAGAAACATGTGTGTAACTGGATCGGGTAGGTGCAGGTAATGGTAGATGTCCTAGATCTGCTCAGATGTCGGGTCAGAAACCTGCCTGTGGTTTCAGATCTCCTGAAGCAGTACCTTCCCATTGTGGGAAACCCACAGCATTGACTTAAATGAAATTTTCCTAATTTTTTATTATTATTATTGTTTTCATAAATTTCACTTTAAAAGTGATTGACTGACATTTCCCATCATTACTAGTAAGCAGGCATGGTTCTCTGAGATGCCGTTAGGAATTTCTATTAACCAAATGTGCATCTTCCCAGATGAAGCCAGCCTGGTTTGCTCTAATTATGGAGATGTCCTGCCGGCAAGAAATGTGTCTGTGATGGAAGGAGCAGGTTTTAGGAGGCATGGCCTCAGCCTTGCTTGGTTCATCCCTGCACTTCTGTATCCTCCTCATCATCCTGTGACAAAATGCTCCTCCAGGGCAGTGTGAGGGTTACGGAACAGGTGTTAGCAAGAAAAGTGGAATTTCTCAATGAGAGATAAAAGGAAAGGGAAATTTTGAAGCTTTCTCTACCTTCCTTGGCTCTTGCAGCTTGTGCTGTGTCGGGCACAAAGAGGGACGGTGCTCTGCGAAGCCTGTGGGTCCCATCCTGTGGGTAGACCTTATTAATGCCTATAAGTATCTAAAGGGTGGGTGGAAGGAGGAGGGAGCCAGACTCTTTTCAGTGGTTGCCAGTGAGAAGATGAGGGGTAACAGGCACAAGTTGGAACATAGGAGGCTCCACTCAAATATGAGAAAAAACTCCTTCACGGTGAGGGTGACAGAGCCCTGGAACTGGCTGCCCAGGGAGGTTGTGGAGTCCCCTTCTCTGGAGCTTTTCAAGACCCACCTGGATGCCATCCTGAGTAACATCCTCTAACATGCTCTGGGCAATCCTGCTTCAGCAGGGGAGTTGGACTAGATGATCTCTA
>JAOTQQ010000052.1:31735126-31752972 GCA_026546715.1 Gallinago undulata | reverse complement strand
GTGGCTGCCCCATCCCTGGAGGGGTTCAAGGCCAGGCTGGATGGGGCTTTGAGCAACGTGGTGTGGTGGGAGGTGTCTCTACCCAGGGCAGGGGGTTGGAAGTGGATGATCTTTAAGGTCCCTTCCAACCCAAACCATTCTGTGATTCTATGATTTAGCCCTTAAGTGATGGGCACCTGGTGAAAACAAGATGACACACAAAAATTATTGAAAACCGTTATAAATCGCTTTTTCCCCGTAATAGATTACCATGGGTCTGGCTGTCTGTGGAATAGGAGGTAACGTGTGTGAGTGATTTATTCTGTTGGGGATTATAACAGATGCTGTAAAATCATCTTGTAAGTATTTGAAAATCATTTGTCTGTCTCTGATGTGTCTTAGCACGCACAGGAATGCTCTGTGAGGTCCTTATCCTGATTTATCTCCAGGTACTTGTAAGTGTTACTGTAATTTCATGTTATCAAATCGTTTAGCTCTTCCTCTTCCAGAACGAAGTTATTTTATCTCGTGTACCTTGTTTACTTCAAATTAGCCCTGAGGTTGGCCTGAAGTTGCACCTTGTTATTCCTCCCCCTCCTGTCTCCGTCTTAGGCCCTGTTGGCAAATTTGAAGGTATAAGTAAATACTTTTTTGTTATTAATAGAATAACTTCCCCCTCCTACACACACGTTTTCTTTTCATCCAGCCTTCGTTTTCCATGAGAAACTGACATTGCAGCACAAGCGGAAACCTCCCAAATTGCATGAAAACGCCTTAATTCTCCTAGCAACGAGGTCAGGGCTTCAATCCAGGACCTTTCCACGAGCGTGGGGGAAACGGCCCTTCCAATTACCTGCTCCCCCTGCGGTACGGATCCGGTGGGTTCACCAGCACCTGGGTTTGGGTGGATTTGAAACCCAGCCATGGCATTGTTTAAAAATTCGCTGTTCACCGGGGAAGGGTTTGTAGTGGGCTGAGCCCTGAGCAACCTGGGGCTGGTTTTATGGCTTCCCATTGAAACCTGGTGGAACCCCGTGGTGTCGACTGATTTCCCCCTTCCCCACTCATGTGGCTTTGATCAAACCCAAGGCTCAGAGAACAGCCTTCCCCCCCCTTCCCGCCTCCCCAGGAACTGGAACCACTGAGCTTTGCCCAGTTCTGCCGTTCATTAAGGCATTTGTGAGCTTCCAACTGTAGATGGTAAAATTAGGACCTTTGTGCCTGACCCCATACGGAGATTGCTGGTTCTATGGCAGGGGTGGCTTTGCCCCAGTAGAGGGGACACGTACAGGGAGCATGGACCCTGGATTAGCATGTTTGATGCAGAAGTTGCCGTGGTCCCTCCACCTTCTTAATAGGACCTACCGGTGGTAACAAAACTCTTTAGGGCGGGATGGTGCATTAATGATTTTAGGGTAAACACCACAAATCATTGCAGTGATTGAAGTGAAGCTCTGAAGGTCTGCTCTCCCAGCCAGAGGTGGATGGCTGCTCCTGGAGGCTGCTGGTGGTGAAGCTTTTCCCCTTCTGGGGTTGTCACGCCTGGTGGTTCCCATCTCGCAGCTCTGTTTGTAGCTCAGACACGGTTATTTGGGGATCCAAGGCATGGGGACGCCTGAGCCAGCTTGGCACGGGGGCTTCCCTCCTGTTCCACAATCCCTGCCCTTCCCACAGGCTGCACCAAGCTCTGCTGTGATTGTGCAGGACTTCTTAGGAAGGCTTCTAGGAAGGAACAGGCTGACCTGGCCTTGGGGAAGGGGTGGGAAATGTGTGGGGCTGGGCTCCTGGCCCCAGCCGTGGTGCCCAGAGGAGCCCTGGAGCAGAGCTGCAGCAGCCTGGACCGGCCATGGCTGCAGGGGCTGTGCTGGTCACACTGCTGTGGCTCCCGGGGACACACGCCTGTGTCCCCCAGGGATGGGATGGGTGAAATGGCTGAGAGTGTCTGATGCTGCTTAGGTTGGATGCTGCAGAGAGGGTTTAATAGCAGGCAGAGCAGTGAGCATAGGCCTGCAGCACCGAAAAACTCATTATTCGACTTCAGTGGGGAGTTGGGTTGGGCTAATGATGGACATCCTCCCTTTGGCTTTGCTGAAGTCCTGTGTGATGCTCCACACTGTGCTTATCCCTGTCCGGAATCCATACAGCACTCAGGGCTGAGACAGCAGCTGCAGTGAGCCCATGTCTGCTCCCAAATGTCTCTTGAGGCAGAAAGCCCAGTGCTGGTGCACACAGTGACGCCCGATGTGCAGCACCAGTAACTCAGCACTTAAAGGATAAAACATATTTTCTGGCAGAAACTTATAGGCAAGATGAGCTTCCTCTGCGCTGAACCCCCGAGAGATGCTGCTGTGTGATGCTGTGACTCCCCCCGTGTCCTGCGTGGAGTCCTGAATCCAGCCTGAGACCCACATGCTGCCGTGGGTCAAAGTCCACCTCTGGCTCTTTTTAGTCTGGATCTCCAAGCTGAGCCGGACCCTGTGTGGTGGGTTGACCATGGTGGGACACCAGGTGCCCACCAAAGCACCTCTGTCACTCCCCGCCTCAGCCGGGCACGGGGGAGAAAATACAACAAAAGGCTCCTGGGTGGACATCAGGGCAGGGACATCACTCAGCAATTACTGTCACGGGCCAAACGGACTCGACTTGGGAAAAATTAATTTTATTTATTACCAATCCAATCGGGTTAAGGTGATGAGAAATAAAAAGTAAATCTTAAGGCCCCTTTACGCCACCCTCCCCCTTCTTCCCAGGCTCAACTTCACTCCCCGTTTCCCTCCCTCCTCCCCCTGAGCAGCACAGGGGAGCAGGGAATGGGGGCTGTGGTCTTCACACCTTATCTCTGTTGCTCCTTCCTCCTCAGGGGAGGACTCTTCATGCCCTTCCCTCCCATGGGCAACAGTTCCCCACAAAACTCTCCAGTGTGGGTCCCTTCCATGGGGTCACAAGTCCTGCCAGCAAACCTGCTCCAGTGTGGACTTTCCATGCGCTCACAGCTTCCTTTGGGCATCCATCTGCTCCGGTGTGGGGCCCTCCATGGGCTGACGGTGGATATTTGCTCCACTGTGGACCTCCATGGTCTGCGGATGGACCACCATGGTCCACCATGGACCTCCATGGGCTGCGGGTGGATGTCTGCTCCTCCATGGACCTCCATGGGCTGCGGGTTCATGTCTGCTCCTCCATGGACCTCCATGGGCTGTGGGTGGATGTCTGCTCCACCATGGACCTCCATGGGCTGCAGGGGAATCTCTGCTCTCTTGCCTGGAGCACCTCCTGCTCCTTCTTCACTGACTGTTGTTTCTCTCACTCCCCCCTCCTGGTTGTTGTTGTGCAGTTGGTTTTTTTCTTCCCCTTCTTAAACATGTTATCCCAGAGGCTCTGCCACCATCGCTGATGGGCTTGGCCTTGGCCGGTGTCTTGGAGCCGGTGACACTGGCTCTATTAGATGTAGGGGAAGCTTCTAGCAGCTTCTCACAGAAGCCTCCCCTGAAGCCCCACAGCTACCAAAACCTTGCCACACAAACCCAATATGCCCTATTTGCTGAAATCTTGCACCAGTGAGCAGCTGGGGAACTGGCAGCCCCTGGCAGTGATGGGGAGGTGGGTTTGCACTAGGCTGTGTTGGGAAAGGAGTCACAGCAGGGTGGGCTTCTAGGTGCAGGGTGGTTGGGGGAGCAGCACTCATGCTCAGGAGCTTCTGACCTCCAGTTCTGCTTCTAATCCTGGCTCCCTCTGCAAGGAAGAATGGCGTTCTGGGACATGGTTTCCAAAGCTGTGGGTGGCTGCTTGGAGGCTGGGACTGAAAAGTGGGGAAAGGGGAAGGACCACGTCCCCTCTGCCACCCAAGATGAAACCCTCTTGGGGTCTGAAATAACCAGTTGGACTCAGGGACCCCTCCAGCTCATCCCCGGAGCCCCTCGTGTGGCTGATTTCCCAGGTGCTGGGATGCTGCAGGGGAGAGTTTGCAAAGCCCCGGGAAGACTTGCACTAAGGCTTGTAATGGTTTTAGTGGGATCGGGGCAGTTATGGGTGGGAGCCCATAAAGTATTTCGGAAAACATAGCAAAAGGGAGCACAGAAATGGCAACGCTGTTGTTTGGCCCATGTGAAATTCTGAATTTTTTTTTTATTTTTTCTGATTAAGTATGATATTTCCCTGGCAGGATTTCAGTTCACCCTCCTTTCCTAATGGAAAAAGCAAAGCTAAATGTCTTGCTTTGCTCGCAACTGAAGGAGCTGGACTGGATAAACTTGACCGTTGTCTTTAAAAAAAATCTTTCTCTCCTTGGATAGGAGTGTTTAAAAAATGAAATGATGACCTCATGCTTTCATGTTGTGGTTTTTTTTAAATTCTATTTCAGCTGATGTTTGTTGCAGCTCCTATTAACAATATTTGAACCAAACCCACGGTCCAGATGTGATGATTTTATTTATGCCAAATTGGGTTTTGGTCACTAAGTTTGCATTTGGATAATGAATTATTTTTTTTTTTTTGGCCTTTTTCAGCCTGATGGCACCAGCAAGGAGTGTGTCTTCATCGAAAAAGTCCTTGAAAACAACTATACGGCACTGATGTCAGCGAAATATTCCGGCTGGTATGTTGGATTCACCAAAAAAGGGAGGCCACGGAAAGGGCCCAAGACCCGGGAAAACCAGCAAGATGTACATTTTATGAAGAGGTACCCAAAGGGGCAAGTGGAGATACAGAAACCTTTCAAGTACACAACAGTCACCAAGAGGACTAAGAGAATACGACCCACCAACCCCAGTTAAAAATAGACAAAAACAGTGTCACGATAATAAACCACAAAAAAAAAAAAAACTGCACCAGAGGAATATTTTTACATTAAAAATAAGGAAGAAGCTCTATTTTTGTACATTGTGTTTAAAAAAAAAAATAAAAATAAAAAAAATTAATAAAAGACTAGATGGCAAACGCTGGGGAAAAGCTGTTAGGGATTTATTGTGACTTGAAAAAACGAAATGAACTGCTCTATTTAAATTGACTTCTTGTTGTTGATGACACACAGGTGCTTATTTCGCTTTTTTTTTTGGAAAGGACAACTTTTCAAGCATATCCCCAGAGGAGAAACAAACAAACAGACAAACAAAAGTAATTATTATTAAAAGTAAAAAAATAAAACCAAAGAAAACCAAAGTTCTTTCCCAAAGTTACTGAGACCTTGCCCCGAAAAGTGCCGGTTTTTGCAGTAATCTATTTATTGTCTGCTGCACGCCGGCCCCAGGCAGGCTGGTGTGTGCCGCAGTGATGATTGAGTTTCCGTGGAGTTCTCGACGCATCGATCTTCTGTAACCTTTCTGACGACATAAGGTGTCACGGCTCCGTGATCCTGCATTATGCTCAGTTCTGGAGAATGCTGCTAAATACATTCAAGTGACTACAAGATGACCTAGTACACCAATGATAAGGGAATATTTTAAAACCAGCTATATTATATATATTATATATATATAAGCTATTTATTTCACCTCTCTGTATATTGCAGTTCCATGAACCAAGTATTACTGCCTCAACAATTAAAAAAATTATTTAAAAGACATGGACATATTTTTTGCTGTTCACACTTCTTTCCCCTCCCTGAGTGGTGGTGTTTTTAATGCATATTTATCTTTGATGTGAGGGCAGCAGGAGGTGTTTGGGGTAGTTTCCCCGGCATAAAACTTCATTGCTACTTCTGTAATTCCTCCTTTTCCTTCACACTGTCTTCCTCCTCCTCCTCCTCCTCCCTCCTTGTTCCCACAAGGAAGAAATCTTGCGAGAGGTGATGCTGGGCTGAGAGCGGGGGAATCCATGCTGGCATTTTTCAAGAGCAGGAGCTAAATTTGATACTTTTGAGTCCAACGAATATTTCCTAAAGCTGTGGCCAAGCAGAAGGTAAACTGGAAAATTAGCGTCTGACTCAATTAACACGTACTTACGGGTGGCTTGTGTTTCCTTCACCGGGGGGGTTTGAGAGGGGCTCGTCGTTTCAGCTTTCTATTTCCATATTGTATCTTCTAAAGCTTGCCCTAGACCAACCAGATCCTCCTCCCTCAGCCCACGTAGCTCTCCCAGCCCTTTGGGGACTCTCCCACCGGCCTCCCGGGGGGCGATGGGGCAGGACTGGGAGGATGTGAAGCCACGAGGTGTGACTGTGTCTACCGAGTGACCCACGCGGTGGGTTGGGTGATACCTCACTAAACAGGTCACAGAGGAGGAGGATGGAATAGCTGACCTCAAATTTTAGCCGAAATGACAACTGAGCCCAAGCGAAGCTCTAAGGAGAAGCTCCCTTGGCTTTTTTCCTTCTCTCTCTGTGAGCCACGCTCCCTGGCTCCAGCCAGGGCTGCAAATGCTCAAAGCCCCCAAGAAAGCTTTTTCTTGTTCATCAGAAGAACGACTCTCCCCAGAACAAGCTTTCTCAAGATAACTTTGAGAGCTGCAGCCAAATCCTGCAGATCAAAGCCATTTGGGAGATGGCGCAGATAAGCCTGCAAGCTTGAGGATGCTTATCTCAACCAATCTCCAAACCTCACAAGCCTAGGGAAAAATGAACAGTGCTAAACAGGGTCACTTCGTGCCGCTCCACGAAAAGCTGGGCACCCTTACAGGTGATGCCTTCACAGGCAGTCACTCGAGCTGCCCTTCTCCCAGGGAATAAATATATTGGGAGCTGCTCTCCTGGCCCACCTGGGGACCAGCATGGAAGTGGGACCTGATGGCACGGTGGTGGAATTGGTTGGTGGGGGCTGGAAGGCTTTGCCAGCTTTGCCTTCAGATTGATTCATGTGGGAGAGATTTGGGGGAAGTTCAGAGGAGCACTGGGGGTGGGGGACTGGGAGCGGCTGGAGATCTGCTGTGTTAGTGCCTCCAAGAGGAGAAACCCAGTTGGTTTCCAGAGTGAGAAAGGATTTATCAGTGCCTTTTTTTCTCCTGGAAATATGATGGTTTCACTGTCAGAATGACAGGGTTAGTTTGCCATCAGGGAAATTCGAAGGGGTGGAGGTGGCAAATGCTGGAGAAGGCTGGGCAGAAGGGATCTCCTGTGAGGCCGAGAGCAACCAAGGAGGATCTGCTGCCTGTCCTGCAATGTCCTCTGGGTTTGGAGACTGGCACGTGGCAACTAGGGGACATGCAACTGTCACTAGGGGCCTCTGGCACTTGTGTCATTGGTTTACAAGAGTATTTACTGGACAGCAGTGAGATGGGTTCCTTGGGCTGTGAAGTCTGTGTGGTGAGGAGAACTGCTGCTCACCTGGGCTGGGTGCCATCAGAGAGGTTTGTTGGCTGAGACTGATGTGCGTTGAGTAGTTGTGTTTGTTAATAAAGCCTAAAGAGCAGATGTTCAATTGCAAAAGCAGGGACAAAGACAAGAAGAATTCACACCAGGTCCCCTTCAGCACAAATTCACGTTGGGCAGAAGGGTGCTCTGGGCAGGAGGTGTTCAAGAAATGAACAGAAACAGGGGAAGTCCATCATGTGCCCAGTGATGGACAGCCTTGTGCTTGTGGCCACCAGGCATGTGGTGTCTCTGCGCCCAGGTTGTGGATGGTGGTCGGCCAGAGGCTGCAAGTGGTTGTCAACATCCCTGTTGGACAAGTCTGTCCGCTGACCTCCAGACTGAAAGCAGCAGCTTCTCTGTGATGTTCAATGTTTCTTCCTCACAGAAGGAAGTCTCCGGGCTCCCTGAATCCAAGCTGAGATTCCCCGTGCAGGCTCTTACATTTGATTTACTTTATAATTGAAAATTGTTAATGAGGATTTAATTACTATTGTGGAAATAACCTCAACAGCGAGGGGTGTGATGATAGGCGATCGCTTGAAGCAACTGATGGCATTAATGTGTGTGGAGCTCTGGGTGGGCACATTTTACACAAATACACTGCTTAATTGGATTTAATAAAATCATATTGTAGCTACTGTTTCAGAAATACTGCTGGATTTGTAGCAGTGTTTTCATAGCTGAGATCAGACAGTGGCAGGCTCTGATGGTTGCCGAGGTTGGCTTTGTCATGATGCCAGGAGCAGGCACCACCGGGCACGCTGGAAGGTGAGTCCATCCCGGGAGGGAAGCTTTGTAGATCCAGGGAAGTTTCTTGTCAGGACTTTGAGTGTGTTTCACAGACCAGGCTGCTGTTTGGTGAGACCTTCTGGGTGGTGGGTCACCCATGTTGTTGCTGTGATGGTGAAGGGTTGGCAGCCAAAGCTCAGCCAGGCTCTGCCTCTGGTCCAAGTAGGACAAACCTTTCATCATGGTGTTGTCATGACCTGTGTGGGGCTGAGAAGACGAAGAGTGTCCTGAACCCTGTGCAAGGTGTATTCCAGCTCACCAGGGACCTTTCCTGGACCACGAAGCTGTCAGTGAATGGGAGCAACTGACCAAGTTGACAACCCTGCAGCTGGAGCCCCAAAGCTGGTGTGATCTTTCCTGCTCCACAGCTGGTAGTTTTGTCCTACCTCTGCCTTGTTGATGCAAACACAAGTGCCATTGCAGGCTCTGTGCTGTGGAGCTCCTGGTGTGCCCCTTTGGAACATGATCTGCCCCTCTTGCCAACAG
The DNA here is from genome assembly GCA_026546715.1 of Gallinago undulata. NCBI lineage: Eukaryota > Metazoa > Chordata > Aves > Charadriiformes > Scolopacidae > Gallinago > Gallinago undulata. Next base: position 31,744,436 of record JAOTQQ010000052.1, on the reverse strand, counting down.
TTGGCCTTTGGCAACGTGTTCTTCAAGAGCATGGGCACGTGAAACTTGGTGCTCATTGTCTTGGGCTGTCTTTGCAGTCCTGTTTCACTTGGGATCACGTCCATCACTCTGGTTCACAGGCTCAGGTAGAGATGAGCGTGTTGCAGATGTGAAGCGGCAAGGGAGCCTCCTCCAGGAGCATGATCCCAGTTTTAGCTGTGCCCTCCCTTCTGCAAGCAGGGGATTATCCCACCTGCCCGAAGGTGCAGCCCACCTACACAGAGGGATCGATCCCTTCAGCTACATCACCTCTTACACGCCAGTGTGTTTGACACCCGCACAATTAGTACTCACTTTGGGGACCCAATGGTGAGGCCAGGTGAGGAAGAAGCATTTGGGCCAAAAATAATGAGTTGGGGAAGGGCCGCTGTCCTAACGCTCAGCGGGGAGGAGACAAGACCAAGTTGTTACATCCATGATTTCTGGAGTTAGGGCCATGTCCTAAGTGAGCTGGATGCTCTAGTGCCCGTGGACCCGGCGTGCCTGTGGGGGGACGCACGTGGGAGCGGAGCTTGGGGAGCATCTTGGGAAGCGCGGGGAGGCTGAGCTCGGCTCTCCCCGGCCGGCTGCACCGCCTCCCATCCTCTTGGTCTCTGCAAGAGCTTATTTACCTTGGCTGGTGGAAACACGGCACGGTGGAGGTTAGGTCTGGTTTAAGCAAACACCCAGCCTGCGAGGCTTGACTGGCACACGCGTTGTGCTGCGGGCACTGCTTTTACCCCGTGGATGTCCATCAGGTTCACTGTCCCAGATTCACTGAGCGTTTTGGTGTCTCCCTGCTTTCACAAAAGCAGTGGAATGAGGTTTCAGCCAGGAGCTCAACCTCTGGAGAAGCTAGAGAAGGTGGTCTAGTGTTTCGTCTTGACTAGGAGAGCTTGTCCACCAAGGAAGCCCTGATTCTGAGCAAACGGAGTTGGCTCTAGGTTGAATAGGTTGAGTAACAGAAAACATACACGAATTTGGCTCCTGCCTTTGAAAAACCAGGCTGTAATATGTGAAGAAGTGTGTGCGGAGTGGGGGCTGTTCTTTCTCAGGGCACTGAATTGCTCTACAAGGCAGGTATCTGCCCATGGAGGAGGAGGAGGAGGCATGTGTGAGTCCGTGTAGCTGGAAATGCCCCCTGCAAAGCCCCTTCCCCGTCTCGGCAGAGCCCCGAGCCCCTCTGGGTCCCGCTCCTCCGACGGAGCAGAAAGGGCCGGACAACGCGTGGGTGCCCCCCAGGAAAAACAGCTTTTTCTCTCCCATCCGCTCTCAAGGTATTAAACACTGATATTTTTGTCTGCTGCGAGGGAAAGCAGGTATATTCCTATGCATAATTTCCTGGTGTGGTGCCAAAGGGTGGAAGTTTATACTTAAGATTCACAACAGCTGTTTAAAGTGCCTGCGTCTCGTGCCAGCCATACCACCTGAATGGCCAAGGGATATATATAAAACTTCAATTATATTTTGAATGTTTGTTGTTATTCATTTGGAGACGGATGAGAGGAGATTCCTCACGAATGATGTAACCTACGTAGACTCTGTTATTTCCAACGGTGTGAGCTGAAAAATTAGGGAGGAAAAATCAGGTCAAACTGAAACTTTTTTTTTTTTAAGTGAGACAAAGTACAGGGTGGAGAGATTTGGGTTCACCAAAAGCATTTAATTCCCTCTATTTAACAATTTGCTTCATAAATACAGTTAATTTTAAAGGGAAAAAATAAAAAAGAGAAATCAGAAGGTTCGCTTTGAAAGCAAAAACCCAATATTCAATGTGTAAAAAAATCTCACCTACCTGTTCCTCAGTTGACACTGTTTTCAAAGTCTCCAGCTAGATATCAGTCCCCATCTAAAGCTCCAATTCTGTGGCAGTTTGCTGTTTCTTTAGCAAGTGCCACCTGGCTCCACTGGTCAAGCCCTGGATGATAACTCCCACTGCCTTTCCCCGGAGCCTGCTGAGGGCTCCAGCGTCCAAACCTTCTCCAGGTTGGCCGTGTTTTACCCATTTCTGCAGTCCCCCTGCTGCCATGCCTTTTTCTCCAGAGGCTGAATCCTGGCTGTTGGGAAGAAAGCTCCCGTTTCCTTTCTCCCATGGCTTTTTAACCTCTCAGTTCCTGCATTAAGGTGCCAGCCCAAGGAGATGTGGACCATGAGCATCCCCTTTGATGCGTCACCTGCAGAGTCCCTGTACCACAACAAGGTCTGGCACATACCAGGATCCCCCCAAGGGTCAAGACCCATGGATTTAGTGGTTGCCTGCAGAGACAAGCCAAACTGTGAGCTCCAGGTTGGTGGCAACCATGAACTGCTGCAGTGCCTGGCCATGTTTGTTTTGGGTGGGACTCGTTTCTGCTCAGAAAGTTATGGAAAGCTGTAGTCCAACCAGGGCAGCCCGAAGGTGGCCAACACCTCCTCAGGCAAGACCTGATTTCCAGTTTTGGTGCAGACAAAAAAGTGGCTGTCTGAACATCCCCGGTGTCTGCCAGCCCGGGGAACCTATGGCTTGGCGTGGGCTTGGGAAACGGCCAGTTGGGTTTCCGAAGCCACATCAAACCAAGCTGAAGAGAGATGAATTGGTCTGCTTGGGCCTAAACGACAGAAAGGACTGCCTTTGTTTTGAAAAAAACAACCGCGGTGGCCAGGAATAACAGAAGATGTAACCGCATGGAAGCCTCTAATGGGAGCTGCTTCCTCAGCTAAGCAGCACCAACGTCATGAGGTTCCCAGTTCATTTTGAGGGATGCCCTGGATGAAGGACAGCATGGCCCGGCCGGGGGGAGCACCACAGGTGATGCTGCCGAGGACCTGCTCCTGCCTCAAGCTGTGTTTTCACCGGCTTGTGCCATCCCGGGCTTGGAAAGGCCTTATTTTTTTAACCCAAAGAGGCAATTCTGAACCTGCTTCCACCCCGAGCAAATGAAAGAAGCTGTGGAAACTGTGGCAGAAATTTGCAATTGGGAGATTTCAACCTAGAACTTCCCAACTCAGGGAGCTGGACCCATTGTGGGATACGACGCCTTTCCATCAGTAACCGGGAGAGATGCTCCATCAGAAGCTTCGCCCTGGGTGGAGCGGAAAGGATGCAAGGGAAGGTTCTCCAAGAGTTTTTCTGAGGCTGTGTGGAGAGCTGGCTTGAGGCAACCCCCGTCCCAGCTGGTTGGGAGCCAGCTGTCTGCTTGAGGGATGTTGTGTGCAGGGACAGGAGGAAGCAGCGTCAGGAACAAGGAGGGAAAGCGATGGTGTGAGATAGACCATGGCCTGCGGCACGCCAACGATTAGTGCATTAGTTCCTGGGAGGTAGCACATGTTACTTTGATCATATGATCGTATTTGCATGAATCAGAATGTAAAAATCTTGGCTGGGGTTTACAAAGGAGCCTAGAGGAGCGAGCTGCCTATCTACCCATGTATCTGACACGAGCACACAGTGAAAACCCTTCCACTCCTCCCTGGGACTATTTTCCAAGGGGAGACAGCTATGTGGAGCTTAAATGTTGTTTACAGCCATGGCAGGCTTTGGGGCTGTGATCATCTCTGCTCGAGAGCTTTCAAAAGGATAAAATGAGCCTCCTATTATAAGGGCTGAAAATGATCCTAAATGAATAACACACATGCAGCCTGCGCAGGCACACATTTCTGAGCCATTGGAAATGTTGGCACATGCAAACAAACAAAAACACATGTCTCGGGTCTCTGGTTTTCATAGATTTCTGCATGCCATGACATTTTGGGGGGGTGGCATTGCCAAGAGCTAACGAACCAGATTCCCGAGCTTGGCTCACGGAGCTGGCTCGGTGATGCAGGGACTCAGAGGGGAGGCCTTTGGGTTGGGGACAGGCTCCGGGGACGGGGACACTCTGGGCAGAGCCTTTGAGGGGTGCCCACCTGCAGGAGAACCAGGCAGCGGGGAGAGATGCCTCCCCCGGAGCCAGGATCGCAACGGGGAGTCTTCTCTGGAGGCAACCTGGGCTTGGGGACCTGCACCCACCTCTGCTGGAAGGTGATGGAGAGCGATGGCTCTGCAACCCACGGCCACCAGCAGTGCCCAAAATACTCCCCGGAGGGAAAGTCTGGGAGAGTTGCGCATGTGTGTGTGTGGCTCCATCTGTCCCCAAGTCGTGATGACAGTGACATTGGCAGTTGCCATCAGAGTCGGCACCCGGGGACCCTGGGGCCAAGGGTTGCGGGACAGGGGGGGACATCTGCCTGCAGAGAGGTGGCCTTGTCCAGGCCATCGGTGTGACCCGGGCTGCTCACCCGGCTCGTGCGCGCCGTCCGTCTGCCCGTCCGTCTGTCTGGGCTGCTTGGGAAAGGTGAAAGACCATTTCCTGCGGGGTCAGGTATTTTGGAGGGGGAAGAAAGCAATTTGTGGCTGTGTTGTCTGCCTGATCAAAAGTGTTACCGGACTCGGCTACACAATGTGCACTCTTTAAACCGGTCCCAATTAGCCCTTCTTGCTAATGCTGCGTTTCATTCCTGGGAGACTGCACTCGGGGAGCTGTTATGACTTTGTGATTGTGCACATACCTTTATGTGCTTTCATTCTTAATCCCCTTTTTGCAGAAGCCAAAAGGTCTTCCAGCCAAAAAGGAAATCAAAACCTTTTGTTGGCTGCTTCGTAAGAATTAAGGGTGGGATGAAGGTTGTAGCAGGATCTTAATTAGCCATTGTAAATAACGAGAGCGGCAGTGCCTGCAACCATATACCACCTTGGGTTGAGATATTGTCAGACCACACAAAGCTAGGTGAATGGGCAGCACAATGGCAGATAAAATTCACCCCTGACGACCGCAAGGCAAGGCACGGCGAGGAATAATCCCAGCATCCAAATTAATTGTAATCATTTACGCTTTTATTGAGCTATCTGCAACCACTCCGGGGTCTTTTTTCCTTTTTTTTTTTTTTTTTTTTTTGTGTCTGAAAAGCAAAACAAAATATGAGGATGGTGGAAGAGAGGGATGTAAACTATTTCTGAAAGCCTGGCTGCTCCCAGCAGAGATCCGGAGGAGACCCTTGCTAACACGCCGGGCTCCTCTCTGGATATCTGATCTCAAAAGGGGATATAGTGGAAATAATAAGTGTTCAGAGGCTGACAATGAAAATGATTAGAGGCCTGGTGAGGGAATGCTTTATGGAGGTATTGAAAGGACTGCGCCTGCTTCATTTAGAGACAGGAAAGTAATGAATAGTCTAGACTGCAGAGAAAGTAAATTGGGATCTCCCGCTCACCTGCTCTCCCAACACAGGCGGGGAAATTCAATGAAAGGCAGCAAACTTCAAAACTGCTGAAAGGGAGCCGTGCTTGACTCGGAAAGATTAACATACGGCACGGTGATTAACCTTTGGGCTCACACTATGAGAGCCTGGAGACTGGCCTCGGAAGGGCAGCACACCCCCTTACCCCTTATGGGGAGTTTCTCCCATCCCACCCAGCAAAAGCCATGGTGGTTCGTCCTTGTTTCATCCATGGGAAGCAGCTCTGAGGAGAGCACAAGGGACCTCCAGGTGTGCCTTGGGTCCTTTCCCAGTCCTATCACATAGGCCCATCTTCTCACGCTGAAGGAGCAGCAAAGATGCTCCTCGTAGGACCTTTGCAGGGTCTGTCCTCTCCTCATTTACCTTTCCAACCCCACGAGAAGCTCCACAGGCACCTCTTCCCAAGGAGACCTTTTGCCAGGTGGCAGCCACCCTGCTTGCAAACCCTAGCTTGCATTTTCTCTTGGTGTTTTTTGGGTCCCAAAGTCCTCCTCACATCACACCGGCACCGTCCCATCAGCTCACCATTGAGGCAGTGCCAGCTGGCTACAGTTGGAGAGGAGAACTACCAGGTCCTGCCTTCACAAGGTCACCCAGGTCTTCTCCAACCCTTGCTGCCTTTCACACCAGCCATGCTGGGCAACCAAGTGCAAGCGGTCCCCTTCCAGGGGTGGAGAAGCTGAGATTACTCATTTGATCTTGAACATGGCAAGTTTTGAGCTCAGTGCTTCGGAGCCTGATTTTACAAGCTCCTCGCATACGTTCAGGCTGAGATCTTTCGTTGCCTGGAGGATCTGGGTGTTCAAGTCCCATCCATTTGGCGTGTTGCAGCTGGATCCCTCCCGTGATTTCAGGAGGAGATCCGTGCACACAGCGGGCCCTTCGCTGCGGGAACGAGAAGGGCTGCACGGCCCGATTTGCTGGGAAGCATCAAAAAATAACTGCTGGGTGGGAGGTGAGTCTGGCTGGGAGGGCTCTGGGGCGCTGAGGAGTAACTGGGAGTCCTCTCCATCGCCTGCGCGGGGAGGGGGCACGGCCTGGCCAGCCCAAGCGTGGGGAGATGCCATCAGACGTCGCGGTAGGTGGTCTGAACCCTGCCCAAGCCGCTCTAATCTACGATCTGCTGCAGCAGCCAAGTGATTCAGGGCTGGATGTTTGCTTCGTACCTCTTCGAGGTGTGAACCGGGATCACGTCATGCTCTCGGGAAGAAAGTGGCGAAAACAGACCCTCACCCTTCCCGGCTGGCTTCTCCAAGCTGACAGTGGTTCAGCTCGTGTGGTGGGACTGACCAACACCAGCTCAAGCCGTGAGCACCGGAGAAGCCCTTCTCCCTCCCCGGGGCATCACTCTCCAAATGCGATGGTATCTCCAGATACCAGCTCACAGTCACCTCCAAAAAGTGAGGAATAACCCAACCCCCTGCCCTTCGGTGGTGGAATTCATGACATTTAAATTTATAGGTGGCTCCTGCATTGCGAGGGAGCCGGGAGCAGGACTTGGTGGTGGGGCACATACCTTTACGGTATGTGCTTCATTAAACACCTTTCCACCCAAGCCAAGTGGTTTGTACGCCAGAACAGCAAGCAAAGCCTTTCCTGGTGGCTTCACAGCCAGAGGAAAAGGCCACGCTGTCCCTTGGGACATGGAAAAAAACCTCCAGGGAAGGTTTGGTGGCAAGTGGATGGGAGCACCCCGAGCAACCCTGCTGCAGGACCCCGTCCCACACAACGGGGTTGTCCACGTGGGCAAATGGCAAAAAACCAATCCTTCCACGAGAAATTACCCCAAGTCCCTGCAAATGGCAGCGAAGCAGGGAAAGAAAAATGGATCAAAGGAACACGCAGCGATGAAAGATTAGAAAAAGTTATTTGGTCTGGAAGTTTCCAGAGAAGCGGTGGTGGGTGTGAGTGAAAACGTGGCTGTGGCTGGAGGCTGGAGAAGGAGGGGAGGGGGCTGCGCCTGTCTCTGCCAGCAAACACCCGAATGGAGCACTGTGTTTCATTATCTACTTTTGGGGGCTTTATGATGGGCTTCACATCCATCCTGCAACTTCTCCTCTGCTTTTATAAGGGTGTTGCTGGTTCCAGTCTGGGAATATCTGCATCATCTTCCTACAGGGCACGGGGAGACCTGCAAGGGATGTCGAGTCGGATGGGCTGGGAGGGTGGGGGGGAAAAGGTGAGCCCCCAGCCCCGGGGAGAGCGCTGGGTCCCTGGCTCTGCCCTGTTTCAACACACGCACGCACACGTGTGTGTCCTGCACCCATGTCAGGGGTAAATTGAGTCAATTATCTCCCACCATCTCTGTTGAAAGTGGTACTTAATCCTTCCCTCTAAACCTTTTATCTGACATTAAATGGTCATTAGTTTAAAAGAAAAAAGTTAAGCTGACTCACTTTCCAGCTGGAAAAACCTTTATAATTGCAGTAAAAATGCACTGAGGGCATGTACTGATAACATTGTTTTAGGGAACAAACAAAAACCACCATCAGTTTTGCATTAATTATTTTTCTGGGCAAATGAATTAAACAAACAGGACCGCTGATTTGTAACTCGTGGGCACATTATTGTGTTTACTATTAGACCTTCCTGGAAATTTCCCGAGCTAGAAGAAATATTTAAATTATAACCAGCTACACGTTTCTGGTGGGAATTGTTCCCAGTCATAAATAACAAAGAAGTCTTTGGGCTGATGAGAAGGAATCCAGATTCATCTTCCCGATGTTTCCAGTCAAACCCAGGAATCCGAGACCCTGCTGCTTTGGGTGGAAGCTCTCGGGGTGGGGAGGGATGTTGGTGGGGACCCCGGGGATTGATGCGAGAGGGAGAGACCTGGCTCATCCGCCCGTCCTGCTCCACAGGCTCGTTAGCGGTGTGCATCGTTAAGCAACCAGCCTCTGCTCTCAGCTTGTGCTCGCTCTGATGAAGCTTGGGTTTTCTACCAGGGCTTCTCCATCTGGGCTGTGTCCCGCTCTGGGGCAGGAGCCTCCTGGCTCACGTCTGATGCTGCAGACCCTCGTGCCACGGATGTGATGGGACACAGGAGCTGGGTGATGGTCTCAGGCAGTACTGTGATGAGGACAAAGTGCCTCCTGGGCTTCTCCAGCCCCCAAACTGGAACATTATTGGCATCATCGACTCCTCAGCATCCCCCCATTGCAAAGCTGGAAAATGAGTGGGTGGTTTCTCCGTATTAACTCTTTTCCCCCCCTCTGCTGCCTCCCAGCTCTGCCACAGTCCTCCCCAGCCACATGGCGAAGGCAACGGGGTGGGAGCCGGCGTTACTGGGGGTTACTGGGAGAGCCGCTGCTGTCTGTGGCCCTTTCTGCTGGTGACCCATGGTGGCACCCAGGACAAGGACCAGGGAGATGACAGCGTACGCCCCGGAGCAGCCTCCTGCCCTGTGGTGCCTGGTGACATCCTGGCTTGGTGCCTGGTGTCAGCACCCACCTCGGGAGGCACCTTCACCCAGGCCAGAGCTGAATCCGGGATCGGACTGGGATGATTGAACAAGGACTAAATCAGGAATTAGCCAATGTGACTGGAAATTTTTAGCTTTTTTGCCTCGAGAAGTACAGCTAAAGGATTAAGTTTTGTGTTTTTTAACCAGATTTTTTTTTTTTTCTTGGAAAGTTCTTTGCATTTTTCCAGCTGAGAAACAAAGTCTAGGAATATTGAAATGTGAAAAGAATGCATGTCAGGTCCCAGTTTTTCTACTTTTGACAAAAATAAAGGTTTCCTTTAATGCAAAGTTTTTGCTTATCTGTAACCGTGTGGAAGTTTCTAGCCAGCCCTGACACGGATTATTCCCTTTGTGACTTTTGGAATAGAAATACTGAACTTTCCCACGGTTGGACGTGCAGTGCCAGGACCTCTTCTCCTACCCCCAGCGTTGCCTCCCCCGTGGCAGGGCGGCACGCCCCCCGAGCGGGGCAGAAAGGAGAAGTTTGGCTTTGGAGGGCATCAGGATTCTGTTGACCTGTGGCCAGTTCTGCTGTTGCCATTGGGTTGCCCATCTGAAGCCCCAGCACCGTGA
>JAOTQQ010000052.1:31723919-31734084 GCA_026546715.1 Gallinago undulata | reverse complement strand
CCCCCCCCCCCCGCTCCCTCCCTCAAGGTGGCAAGTGTGGGTGTGGAGAGCGCGGCCCCTGTTTGCCAACATGTCCCTTTGAACTCCCCGGCGGGGAGGGTGAAGGAGAGGGGAAAAGGTTTTTCCAAGCGAGAAAATAAAAATCGCATTTAAGAAAAAAAAAAAATCAAATAATAATAATAAATTTTAAAAAAAATATATATTCATCTGAACACGTTCCAGCCTGTGTTATTTTGTTGTTAACTCAGAAACCTGTGGCTACGGGAATCTGGGGGAGGAGGGGAGGAGTGGAAATGGACTCGGTGAGAGGGAGAAATAAAGGCAAAAAGCCCCGACCCATGACTTTGGTTTTGTTGATATGAAAATTAGACACGTACAAATTAGCTAGGAAATATCCTGTTTCTTTAGGGGGGCTGGGAGGGAGGAGAAGGTATTAACCTTATAAAGGGAACTCTCCGGCCACCCCAGGGAGGGTGTGAAGTAAGTGTTGGGTGATGTGTTGACTTTAATGCAGGAAAGGAGTCTGCTGCCGAGAGCAGCATTAATCCTGCGTCTGCCTTCGGGCTGCAGTTGTTAGCATCCTCCCTTGTCTCCCAAACCTCCCTGCCCTGGGTGGGGGTGTGTGTGTGTGGGGTGGAAATTGGGGTGGGGAACCCAAATCTGCTCCTCCAGGTGGCAGGAACGATGGAGGGTATTTTGCCCCAAGATGGGCTTTTGCAGGGGTTTGGTGGGAGGAGGATGGAGCCATCCCGCTCCCGCATCCCCTCGATGGCACGGGGTGGGGGGAGCAGCCCCGTCCCCGAGGCAGGATTTGGCCACTTCCCCAGCCCCCCTGGGTGAGGATGGAAGAGTTAAGCGCACCCTGGCAGTGCTCCCCCCCCACACACACCTCCCCTCCCCAACCTTCATCTAGCAGATGGGGGAGATACTAATTATCCCCCGAGCCGGTAGCCGTGCGGCGAGGGCGATGCCGTCCTGGAGCTGTGCCACGCAGCGGGGAGGCATCGCTTCGGAAAGAGTGGGGTGAGCCTTTTGGGGGTGACCCCCAGGGGGATGACACACACGGGGTGACCAGCCTGGGAAGAGGATGCTGCTGCCGACCCTGCCTTCAGGAGTACAAGCGAGTCGCTGGCCAGGCTGGGGTGGAAATAGGCTTGGGTTTGTTTTTTTTATCCCTGTCTCGCTGTAGCCTTGCTTTGGGCACGCCGGCATCCTGAATTCCTCCTGGGAATTCCCAAAAGAACACGTAGTTTTTAAGCACGGCAGCGCTCCATAGCAGGTAACTGGGAAGCTGCTCTGGCAGAGGCTTTTTTTTCCTTAACAAACACACAAACAAACAAACAAAAATCCCTGTATTTAGCATGTCTGAGAGACGCCGAAGGTGCCCTTCTTCTCGGTGTTTGCTGGGCTGGAGGGACTGGTTCCAGCTCTGTCCAACACCAGTTCATCCCCCCAACCCCGGTCCGGGCTTTGCCGATGAAAGCTGCGTTCCGAACAAAGCCTTATTGATTGTCATCCCCTGGAATTTCAGAGCGGGCTAGCATTTTATGTGCACGGCACAGTCCCTGGGCTCGCTGGAATAAATAACACATGGGAGCTCGTTCGTATGCCTAGTCGATAGGGAGCTGTCGGCTTACATGTGATTTCACACGTTTTTTCAGCTAGCTCAGCAATCCAAATGCAAAAAAATCCGGCAAACAGGGACATCGTGTTTATTCCTGACAATCCCTGGCGAAGGCTGGGTCCGTAAACCAATGAATGGATTACACTCATCCATAGATGATGGGGTTTTTTCCATCTGTGACAGATAATATATGGAAAACCTCCATTTAATATCTGATCCAAGAATAATTCAATACAAGCGAGTAATATAAGTTGAAAAATACTGTAAATTCTTCTTAACTCTTTCAGGGGGTGGAAGGCAGAAGGCGGTGGAAACCATTTGTGGAGGGGGGGAAGGGGAACGATGCTCTGCAGGTGGCATCTCAGCTCAGAGACCTAACTTCCATAGGGCTCTTGGGATTACAGGGTGGGACAAACTGATCGGGTTTTGACCCTTCTGAGGGGCAGCCTAAAAGCCTGGCTGGGAAATGAAAGGTCTGAAGCACAGAGCTCAAAGATAGATCTCAAAGCCGATGTCCTCCCAGCTGGTGGAAAGCTGCTCTTCTGGCCTGGATGGAGATCCCAGGGTAAGGGCCAGCAGCTGTAAAATCGTAGTGAACTATGAACACGTGGTCATCAGTTCAGAATAGATGCTTGTGGGTAAGTGATGTGGGTTGTGCAATGTCATCTGGGGCTCTGCCCCTTCGTGGCACGGCTGTAGGTGCGGTGACACCAACGATGCCCCGCAGACCAACACGGGGTGATGAGGCTGTTGTTCAAGACTCCTGAGCAGCAGAGCACTCAGCAGAGAAGCACCTTGAGAGGTGATGCTTCTGGCCAAAGGCTCGAAACGTTGTGATGTTGGGGTCTAGATCCCAGCTCTTGCCTTTTGGGTCTTCCAAAAGTGGCTTTCAGTAATTCCCAACCTGGTTTGGGCTGGGTGAAAGAGGCAGCCCATGGGAAAAAGACTCCAGACCTTCTCCTGAAAACTCACCAGTTCAGGCTGAGACCCAAGCTGGGTACCAGAAATGGAGATGGAAGGGATCAGCTTCTGCTTTCTGCTCTGCTAGCCTGGCACCTTAAAATTTTAATGTAGTCTTGAATTTATACCTGCACAAATGAGATCCAATCGTTAGCAACTGTTGTGGTTTTTTGCCTCATCTAGCCATTAAATGATAGTCAACTGTCCCTGATGTGCTCCAGTGCTGGTCAGAGGGGCAAGCCAGGATAGTCCTTAACCCCCAGCGTTACCGAGTGAGTGAAAAACCACTCTGGGGTGAAAAGCCACAGTGATGGCTCCAACAAAGCACATGGAGCCACATCCAGTGCCACGGGTCCGGTTGTCAGCCCTTGTCTTGGTGACACTCCCCTTAAAAAGGGTTTTCCCCATCAAGGTTGACTTTCTCAAGAGCCCAGGGTCGGGCTTTTTGTCCTGCTCAGGGGTCTCCACAGGGGCAACTTGTTTTAATAACAAAATGATACCTGAGGCTTGCCGGGGGGCTCCGGGGGGGTCGGAGCACCCAGGGGGAGAGGCAGGAGGGGCACGATGGCGAGCTCATGCCCAGGCTCTCCAGCCCGAGGAGAGAAGGCTGCAGTCTCCATCCCGAAAGAGATGCCGGTAGGTGCGCCCAGTGAAAATTCAGAATATTGAAACTTCTGACCACACAAAGAGCTCAGATAAATTCCATTATCTCCTGCTACATCAGGGCACACTGACATCGCTCAATGTGTCCCCAGAGCCACTGCGATGGCTGGAAGTGTCCCTTGGTCCAGCACGAAACAGAACACTTTGATTTTCCTGCTGGAAGAAGCTGCTCAAACAGAGCTCGCTCTGCAGACATTTCGATTTCAATGAAATTGGGTTTTCTGATGGTTTTGTTTTTTTTTTTTTTCTTTTTTTGCCCACCTAGCCAGGAGAAACAAGGCGCTGACTGCCAAAGGCTGGAGCCCACTGAATACATACAGATAATAAAAATAATAGAAATACAGAAATGAAATAGAAATAGAAATAGAAATAAATAGAAATAGAAATAGAAATAGAAATAGAAATAGAAATAGAAATAGAAATAGAAGGAGAAAGAAATAATAGAAATAGAAATAGAAATAGAAATAGAAATAGAAATAGAAATAGAAATAGAAATAGAAATAGAAATATACACAGACATATTCATACCTATACCTAGGCATATACATGTACATGTAAATTTATATATATATATAAAAGTATAAATAGTATAAAATACACATAGATATAAAATCACATAATTCTAGTGGGAGGTGTCCCTGCCCATGGCAGGGGGGTGGACCACAATGGTCTTTATGGTCCCTTCCAACCCAAACCACTCTGTCATTCTATGATACACATCCATATATACACATATATGTGTCTATACATCCTTAGTGCTGTCTGTATTGCTACCCCCACAGCATCCTGCAGCTTTTGTCCCTGACCCAGGCGCCGAGCAGTCCCGGCGCTCCGAACCCGAGGCAGCAGATGGGTGCAGACAGCGAGTGAGCGCAGGGGGACGATGAGCCAATATTGCTCAGTATGATAGACAGTGGTCTTAGCACACCAGCAGCCTAATTCAGGCTTGGGTTTGTTTTTTTTTTCCCCCCCTGTCAATTTTTCGGTAGATATGCTGGCAAAGGATGGATTTAAGGAGGAATGCGAAGCGGCAAGAGCTCGCTGCTGTTTGCAGAGATCCTGGATTTGGCTGGAGCAGGGCTGGGGGGGAGAGGGGGGGGTGCTCCTCGGGGTGAGTGGCAATGAGCAGGCGCGATGGTTTAGAGCATCAGCATCACGCGGGTGAAAGTCCAGCTGAACCCAACGTGTGTTTTACCTGCCTGGAGGCTGGATTCCCTACAGATAGACTGAGGGATGAGATCTGGAGCCAGCGGTGGGGAAAAACAAGGAGAGGGAAAAATAAGGAGAGGGAAAAATAAGAAGGTTTTGCTATAGTGATGGAATTTCCTATGGGATAAACTTATTTTAATCGTAAGAGATAATAGCATCAATACATATATGTATTGATGCAGAGTACAACAGCAGAGCTTAGCATTCAGAAATCAAGACAGGAGTGAATTTCTTTCCTGGACAAGGTCCTTCTCTCAGTTCCACTCCTCAGCTCCATGTGCCAGGGCCCCCGAGGTGCAGTGAAACCCCCCCATCCCTGCCAGACTCTTGCCCTCTTCTATCCTGCACGTACTGCATCCCGGAGAGGCTCTCTCAGCGCTGTGCGTGCCAGATGCCTTCTGCTTTTTACTTCATCTTGGTACCATCTCAGGAAGACAGCAACATCCTTCAGCTGAGATTTCAGCCCCCTGGACCTTTTAGCTCCCCTGAGATGTGTCCCTGCTCTTTCAGCAGGAAATGGGCTCAGGATGTGGGATTGCTGCCCGAGCAGGATTCTGCCATGAAAGCCTCCTCTCCCCCAGGGGTAACCCCCAGGAGCTCTCTGTGGTCCCCTTCTACCACCCTGCAGCTCATTCCCTTAAATACTTGTGACTTCTTTGAGGCTATTTAACTCTTCCCCAGCCTATGCTGGCCTTGGGTATAATCCCAGCTGCTATTTCCAGCTCTTGTCCTAGTGGTCCGACCCTGCAAGCTGGTTTGGTTTGACCTGCTAAGCACAGATGATGTTCTGGACAACGGATGCTGGATTCTGTTCTCCTCTCGTCTTCATACCCTTGGTTATGAAGTTACCCTTTGCTTTTCTACCTCAAGCATAATCCTTCACATCTTCTGCTTTCAGTGGCCCTCCTAGGAACTTGGCAATGTTTCCCCTTTCCAACCTGCCCCACTGCGTCGCGGTATCGTCAGTGTGTTGGGTGGCATCCTACCGTGTTCTGTCAGCCATGGACTCCAAATGACTACGCAGAATTCAGGAATATTTCGGAACATATGTTCCCTCACCTCTCTGGGGCCAAATATTTCATTTAGCTTCAAGTACCGGGGAGGAAGTAATCGATTAACGTGTTCATTACTCATTTCTGGTACAGCCCAGTCTAAACATCTTAGGTATAACCCACGCTTTCTTTTTTTTTTCTTGCGGTGAGCACCATATAAACTCACCGACGGCCGCTGCAGCGTAGCCCTTGGTATTTGAGGAATGAATCCAATTTTGCTTCCTCCCGGTAAGTGAAAATTATATCATCGTTACTGTCAGGGAGGTTTGGATAAACCCGCTGCTGCCTCGACGATGCTTGTTTACGGCTAGAGCCCCGCGAACCCTTGCAAGGCTTGTATTGTGGTTTATAGTGCAATATAACGTTTGTGTGTGTCCTTATGCTTCTGCCGTTCGATCAGTCAGCAAAGAAAAAGGAAATAAGATTTGTTAGCAATAAAGCCATATACAATAGCTATTAAAATGGGGTAATTACATAATTAGCACGGTAGTGGTAACTCACCCAGCGTGAACAACAGTAAAACAGGCCCCTGTTTCCCTTGGTCCGACTTGAGCCGGGACCCTAACAAAACCTCCAAAATGGTTATTTAGTTGAAACACACACGAAAAACTTAAAAGCCGTCGTAAAACTGAGAAGGGAGGCCCAAAAAACCACAGGGAAGCCAAACACTTTCAAAGAAACAATAGTAAATTAGGTGTTAAAGATATAAAAGCCTGTTCCCTAACAATTTAATTAGGTAGCATGTCTGTTACAGACATTATGCTGCTAGTTTTGGAACCCATGGCAGGGCCTCACAGCTCTCAATTCACACTCGCCCCCAAGAGAGGAGTTTGTTATGAAGGACTGATGTTTTTGCTCCACAGAAAAGTGTGATGGTAATCAAGTGAAAATGGCAGGTAGCACAAGAAATTACTATTTTTCTTCCCCTTTGCAACTTTCCTTGACATATTTTTACAGTAATTAAAAGCCCAGTTTGAAGAACAGTCCTGGTTTTCATTAGCACCTGCTTCAGTTTCATCTGAGCTCATTCCCTCGAAGAAGGAACAAAACAACAAAACTCTCCTGGAATGGGCTTGAGTTTGACCGGCGTGAGATAAGGCTGCTCCTGACTCCTGTCCTGGATGCTGGAAGGGGGCTCAGCAGCCAGAGGCAGTGGAGACCACCTCGGCTGGGGGGCTGGGTGTGCAGCTCAGGCTCAACGAGCCTTGGCTGAGGCTTCCTCTGACTCCTCCTGCCACCCCACGCCATCTCTTGGGTTTGGAAAGCCAACCTCTTCTTGCCCATCCTGAATCCATCTGGTGGGGTTCTGGCTCCGCCAAAGAAAATGGAAGCGCTGGTGGCTTTGCCTGTGCTGAGTCCACCATTAGTGACTTTTAAAATTAGGAATTTAGGGGGAATCGGGGATGGGAATGCTTGGGAGGGGAAGGACATTGCTTGTTAAGAGGGTATCATTAAAGCAAAAGGACAGTTCAAGTGCCTCACTGCTTCTCAGAAAGTCTCCCCATCACATACTATGATTTATCCCTCTCTGGAAAAGCTGGGATAGCCTTTTTTTTTTTTTTTTTTTTTTTTTTTTTTTTACCTCTGAGGCTCTAAGGATGCAGCTTTTTCTCTTTACGGCAAAGATGGTTGCATTTAACGACTGCTTTAGAAAGAGCAGGATCACGGGATCTTGTGGGAAGACTCTCCCTGACCTCTTCTCAAAGGCAGGATGCTGAGCAGTACTCCTGCTGTGCTCAGGGTAATTTTCAGGGATAAAGTTTCCATCGGAGTGTTGCTTGACGGTTTGTTCTTCCATCACCTCCCAGCAATGTTTATACCCAGGAACGGAGAGTCCATCACAAGCCGAAGGGTCATTTATTTTTAGTGGAGTTGCGTTGTTAAAAAATGATGGCACATCCCTGGTGGAGTTGAGTGAAGCACGTGGGGAGGTCCTCACGTAACCTTGCTGTGGGTTTGCGGGCTTTGCCTTAGCAATCAGCCTGATTTTATATCATCTGGAGGTGGATGTGCCACACAGAGCTGGGTGCTGCCCTGCAATTAGCAATTAGCAATTTTTGATGCTGCCCTGGCCTGCTTCATTGCTTGGTCATCACTTCCCTACAGCGCTGCTTCTCGCCCAGCAGATCTCAAACCGGAGACGTGCAGTCACCCGTCCAAACAAGACCAAGCCCCTTGGAGAACTGGCCCTGCTCCCTCCACAAATGTGGATCTTCTCCTCTGGTTTGATGTTTGTCCACTTCAGGATGTGGAGACAGGCAGGTCCACTCCAACATCACCAGCTGGAGAAGAAATCTGAGCTTTTCACTTTCACAGAGATGTGCAGGGGTTGCTTTGAACACTCAATGCACTCCAGAGAGCAGCGATGGCACTTCAACATCATTATTTGAGGCTTCTAATCTTTACTTATGCTTTTATGTGCACTTCCAGACCTGCACTGCTGTGCTCAGCTGGGAAAAGGAGTAACACTTTAAAACAGGATTGGATCTGCTTCGAGAACTTTATTTTTGAAGACAGGGTGATGGGGGAAAAGCAGCTCTCTTGGGGAAGAGCCTGAGCGTGACCCCCTTATTTTGAGAGCATGCATCCCCTCACTGGTTTATGAGTGGAAAATGAGCCTGGGCTGAAGTGCCTCTGCTTGAGAGAGGTAGGCACACTGCAGGACCTGGTGATGCTCCGTGGAGCTGTGGGGAACCAGTGGAGGAAGAGCTGGTCCTCAGTGCTAACGACCAGCCAGATCGGATGGACAGCTTCCTCTGACCCCACGTCAGCCGCTCAGCCAGGCTGCAGATAAGGAGTGAGGATGCAGTCACTTCTCTTACTCTGGTATCCACGTCCAAAATTTCCTCCCCAGGCCACCAAGATTCCACTTCTCCTCCCAAAGTAGCTGGCAGCAGCTCCCCTCCCTGGGGAGCAAAGGCTCCTGCATTTCCATGCTGTTGTGTGTGTTGTTTGTGAAGGGCTTTGGAGTGAAATCTTTCTCACAAGGCACTTTTTTTTATTATTATTATTTTATTTTTTTTATTAGCACTTCATTGTTTTTTCAGGGCTGGAAACATAAGCTCAGCCATCCTGATGCTATTTTGGACCTCACACCTCTACTTGACCTAAGAGAACTAAGGACAGCTGCAAAAATACAAACAAACAAATAACTTAGAGCATTGGATATGCTTTAAACCACTAATGAGCTAAGCCTAACAACCCCCCTAGGAGGCATATGTTAATTTATATGTTTTCATTAAGTCTAGTCTTCAGCCTCTCGATTTGTCTGTGCAGCATTGCAGGGTCCTCGCTGAGCAGGGGAGACAACGATGGGACCGGAGCTTTGGCAGGAGCACTTGGGAGCGGGGCATTTTCCCACGTCAAACATCTGCTTAAAAAGGAGAGTGGCCGTGTCACAGCGATGTGACGAGCTGCTCCGGGCCCTGCACGGGCAGATAGAGCAGGGGAAGGTGAAATAACCTTGTGTCATGTTGGGTAACGGGGAAGAGGATGGCACGGATCCTCAGCGAGATGCTCGGCCTCCTCCGACCCTCCCTCTGCGGGACCCGGGGCCAGGGGCTGCTTTTTTGCCAGAGCTGCAATCCCCTGCCCGTCTCGCTCCGTCCTATTCCAGCTGAGCTCAGATTTCCCACACCCAGGCACAGAAATAGGGGGGAAAATAAACCATTCGAGGAAAGGACGATAATATTCTTCCCCCCCCCTCACCCTCCCCACCCCCCCTTGCTTTTCGGTGTTACTAGATGTCAAGCGGTTCTGGCATAAACAGCATGTTCCCCCTTGGTAGTTTTTTTTTTTTTCTTTTTTTTTTTTTTTCCAGCTCCTTCCCGTGGAGCTGCAGTTATTCGTGACTTCACTCCAGATCTATTGCTCTGGGATTTGGGAAGTGCTGCCACTCCCTCAGCCCACATCGCTGCCCGGGGTTGGGGAGGGATGGGGGCGGGGGGGGGGGGATGATGTGTGTTGGGGAGAAGGAGAAATGGGGGATAAACAGGGCTGTCACCTTGCAGGGAGCGGGAGATGGAGCCCTGACCCAGCTGAACCCCCCCACCCCCAGGGTGGGGACCCGGGGCCGTGACCGAGGGGCAGGGGCGTGCGGGAAGCCATCGGAAACCCTCGCCTCCCCGTATAAATAGCAACATGAGAAATTTGCACAGCAGCTGCGATAGTAAAGGGCTGGACATGTCCGTGCCCGGCAGCTCCTCCTCAGTAATTCCTAATGCTCTGCCTTGGGTGGTGCAGCAGTGGGGTCAGCGACTGGTGAGGCCATGGAGGAGGCTCCATCACATCTCCAGCCGCCCCGTTGCCGGCTCTTGTGCTCACCGTGGGCGACTTGACCCGTGGGAGATCATTCACAAGCCGTCTTCCTCCTCTTACACAGGGCTGGTGTCTCCACTTGGGTTTTTGGTTTGAGTGGTCTGGCCTGAAGAGACACCACGGATGATGGGAGGAGTGTTGGTGGATCTATCAACAGTACCCCTTGTCCAGCCCCGCAGTGGGCAAGGGGACACCTCCCGCAGGCTGGCACTGGCGTGACAGTTGCGGGACAGATGTCACTGACTTCTGCAGCCCAGAAGGCAAATCCCATCCTGGGCTGCATCCAAAGAAGTGTTGCCAGCAGGTCCAGAGAAGTGATTCTGCCACTTTGCTCTGGTGA
>JAOTQQ010000052.1:31690124-31723819 GCA_026546715.1 Gallinago undulata | reverse complement strand
TGGGCAACCTGGTCTAGTTGGGGGTGTCCCTGCTGACCGCGGGGGGGTCGGACTAGATGGCCTTTGGAGGTCCCTTCTGGCCCAGATGGTTCTATGATTCTATGGTCTCCCTGGTTAAAGAAGTGAGATGGGTAAAAATAGCAGCTTACTCTTGAGGAAAACTGCTTCCTGTCTGGGCCTGATTTCATCGCCCAGGCCAGCCCCGTGCAGCTGCGAAACCGCAGCCTGGCTCCCGCTCGCTGCTCCCGACTCGTACATGGTCCACAGAGCTTCAGGGGGGACCTCTGCTCCTCGGGGCTCTGCCTGGGGGCAGGCAGCCTTAAATGTTGGGTGCTGCACACCAATCACATTTTCAAGGGGTTATTATTTATTTATTTGCTCTGAAATTGCCCCAAGAGGCTTCCTAGCTCTGCTAGGAAGTTCCCGCCCTGTTTTCCTTATGATCTAACCTTCTCGTTCATAACCCTTTGGCTGGGGGTGGGCATCTGTGGGCTGAAAAACCCCGTGCCCCTGCCTTTGTGATGGGAGTGGGGTCATTTCACAACTGGCCGCCTCTCCAGTTGGATGGCAAGTGGAAAAAGCTGTAGAGCCCTCAGAAAAGCGGAGAGAAGAGCAAGTCATAGGTTGGACACGTTCTTCTTGAGTGTGATCCCAAGGCTGCAGCCTTGGTGGGCGTAGGAGCACCAGCTAAAGGAACCGGAATAATTTGGTCAAGATCAACCTGGCATTACATGATCTTCTAAATACTTTTACCATTGGTAGGCAAGGTTCTTCAGCTCCTAGGATTACACCACCACCCTTGTTTGTCTTGTAGAGGCAAAGTATTTTTACAGGTGATCTTAGAAACAGCCCTAACCCTTAGAACAGGTCCAAAGCTTTTTTCTAAGGCAAGCACACCCATAGGTACTACTGGATCTCTGGGGTTACTCCTCTAGAGAAGTGTGGAACCTGCAAGGTCATCAGTGGATGATTTGTTAACATCGTTTTGGATCGGATGTTATCCTGCCAATTCATGCTTCCTCTGTCTTTCTGCAGATGACTTTCACTCCATGTTGCACCAACCCATATGGCCACCCACCTTCTCCTTCACTGCAGCATCAGGTGATCACCAAATACACAAGAAGGAACTGCATCATCTAAAACCAGTAAACTTGAGCAAATGGCAGACGAGCTCCAGTAGTCAAGAAGGTACCTTCAGAAAGAAAGAAGCATTTCTGTCCAAAGCATGATCCTTCGGAAGAGGAGAGACTGGCTGAACCTCACCCAGACGTGCTGCTCTGCACTGGGTGGTCTTGTGTTTCACAAGCATCTTGCGATGTGACTCACTCCAGGAAGGGTTTCCTCTGCTTGTGGTGGGATCTGATGTGTGTTCTAGCTCCTCAACCAAAGCCTGTGTGAGGCTGCCCATCCAATGTTACACGGCATTATTACTTCAGTGGCCTGAATTTCTTCACATTCCTGTATCTCCCTCATTTTGGTCAAACTACGTTTAGTTTGACCAAAATTTTTAGTTTATTTTTTTCACGCCCATTTTAGGAGTAAAGTAACTCAGAATTTATTCCACTACAAGTCCTCTTCCCAGAAGAACAGTAGATAAATATTTCAAGCTGCATCTGATTTGGTTTAGGATCTTATTTCTGTTACTGAGGTACATTTTCCTTGCAAGGAGGGCAGGCTGCATCAAAGCCGGGATGATTCACTGGGTTTCGCAAAGGGCTGGTTTGCAAGTTGTGTTCTCCGGCTGTTGCTAGGCTTGTGAATCACATCTACCTTGGACCTTCCCACAGAGCCAAGGGTTTCAGCTGGGAGAGGGCTGAGCGGTAACAAGAGCTGGTCAGAAGGTGGAATTTCTGCTCCAGGAGAAGCTCTGACACTCCCCGCTTCTTTTTGTTATGAATCAAGATGAAAAGGCGAAATTTGGAAGTTTCCCATGAAATGTAAATTTAGACACTATTCAGAAAAAAAGGGCCTTGTTCAAATGACGTTTGGTTTGTTTCTACTTTCCTATTATACAAAAATGGAAAAACTAAGACATTAGGCAGTGCAAAATACAAAATCTGTATAACGTTTGAGTCAATATTCAACTATGTGCAGCCGTGGAAGCAAAAAGACCATAATGAAAGGAAGCACGTCAATGCCATTGAAAAGAACCACCGCGGCGGTGATGAAACACCATGTTTTGACATTCTCCTGTTGTAAAATTTCATTGAAATTGACAAACTGCCGAGAAATATTTTGATTTTTGAATAGACTTTACTGGATGAGAAATTGCTCTGTTGAAAAATTTTCAGCTGGCTCCATTGCAAACTGAGTCAACAGCTGATGAGCAGACCATCGTCACTGCTGGAGAGGGCCTGGCGACGGCGAGGCAAACATGTGAGGGTCAAACCCCTGAGCGTTTTAGCAGTCACTCATCAAAATACCATTTGACTTGAGCAGGGAGCTGGACTAAATAGGAACGACAGAGTTTGGCACTTTGTGGGGGTCCAGATGGCCCAGCATTAGGCGCTGGCTTCTAAGAGTGGATGCGACCCAAGTTGTTATCAAGGCTTCTCACAGCAGCCATTGCAGAGATTGACAAGTCAGAACGCCTTCGTTAGGAGCCAAAGGCAGGTCTGCTAAATCAGCCTCTAAATTTCAAGCAGATGCAAGGCGCCAAAGTAGGAGGAAGATGGCAAGAAGAGTTGCTCGCTGGAACAGACGCACTGGAACGTGCGCTCATGTCTTCTGCTGGAGGGGCCTCTGCCAAAGGAGAACATCAGTTTGGAGGAACTGCTGGTTTGAACTGACATTTAATCTCCTCAAAAGGGATTTCATGTAGAGCCGTGGCACGCAGATCTTAGCTGTCTGGTAAGTCTGAAAGTCCACACTGCTCCGTTGTCGGCTCCAGAGCGAGTTGAAACAGAAATGCTGAAGTCCACAGCTGCCTCCCTTCCAGTAATCCCTCTTAAACTAGTTGAAGTATATACTTGAAGCGCTAAAAAATAATAATAATAATTTAACAGTTAAGAAGAGCTGTCAGTCAGAAGAATGTACGCCCTGTTTTTTGGGTACATAATAATGTGCTGCTTTGTCTTCTGTGGAAAACTCAGCCCAGGCTGAGCTCACCCATGTACTCCCACATACGCTGGACAATCTCACCGCGGCTCCACTGGAAAAATGAAGGAAGGCAACAGATGCAGAATAACGCCTGACTCTATGGTTTCCTCAACTGTCATGTGTTTGGACTATTACATGACAGGAGGATTTTTCTTAGGAGTTTCTCAGTTGGAAGATGCCTGTGATAGATTTATGGTGGTAGCAGATAAGAACTTTTTTGGACGCATGGAGAAGGAAATGCACAACTCTGAAGTTAGACAAGCCTTGCTCTTTTGTAAAGTCCTAATGCACCGTGATGCTGTGACCCCAAGGAAGGTGTGTGCCAGCTTTGGCATGTCCATGTCATTGGTGGTGCGTGGGAGGTGGGAAAATTGGGATGGAGAGATGAAAGTTGTTCCAGGCTGGTGCACAGCCTGGCTGCTGCCTTCACGGCGCCGAGACAAGGGAGCCCTCGTAGAGTTCCCTCCTTCTGTGTTTGTTTTCTGTTATGACTTTGGCGTTGACAGTGAACAACAGCATTCTAGTAAACGTGAACGATGCTGCTTGCACATCACCTGCGTTTCAAGAGGGGAACCTGCAAAGCTTTGCTCTGTTTCGCAGTGAAGTCCTGAAGCTTTGCTTCCACTGTCCCTTGGGAAGCTTTCAATAAAAGGGTGTTTTATCACCTGGGTTGATACTGCCTGCTCTTTCTCTTTTTTTTTTTTTTTCTTTTTTCTCTCCTTTTTATGCCAAAGTGCTGGGAACGTGTTGGATGGCTGCTTCTGATTGCCTCTCAGTGTGGATGGAAGGTTAGAGGTGGGCAGGCAAACCACTGCTGGGCAAAAAAGGAGATTTTTGGTGCACAGCAATGGGTTGTAAACCTACAAAATAAGGCCTCTGTGTGCAAACATGCACATAAATAAGCTTCCAGTTTCTGCTGTGGCTTCAGTAGCACTCTGTGCCTTCCCCATCAGCCTGTCCCAAGGATCAGCTGCTCCCAGTGGAAGCTGCTATACAAGGGAGAGTCACAGGAGGGGCAGCAAGGAAGCTCCACACTGGGTTCCAAAGATGCTTTCATCTCTGTATCTCTGCAGACCCAGCCTGCCACTGCTCTGCATCCATCCCAACCCCACGGAAGTGGGGTGAACTTGTGCAACACCTTTAGTTACTCACCAAATGCCTCCCTGCAGTCTGTGTCGCGAGTTTTGCTTTCATGGTTTATTTCAGTTGTTGCTGCTCATCCCTCCGCAGGTGGAATGCTCTGGAGGAGCCCCAGCCTCAGAGTGGACATCTGCCACTGGGTTTGCTGGAGAAATTAGAACATGCATTGGAAATGATGGACTTAACAGGTGGGGGGCAACCTCATATGTCCTGATGGCAAACTGGGTCCCAGGTCCCACAGTTGACTCGGTCTGGCTGGATGTCTCACAGCTGGTTATAAGGACCCTTCCTCTCTCTCTGAAGGGATGCTAGCTTGGCTTTTCCACACCCCCAGGTATAGGAAAAGCACCACTGGCTGCAAAAAACGAGTGTGTAATTTGTAATGAATAATTTCTGTCAGTAATGCTGCCTTTTTTTCCAGTATGCGAGTTGTCTGTATGAAAAGGCTGGATTTTTCCCAGAGAAACTTGTTATTTGGAAACTTTTTTTTTTTAATAATATCTAAAAAAAAAAAAAAAAATCTTGGTCTGCAGCTTATTAGTGAATTGTTTGTTGTGAGTCCTTGATAGTCCAAATCCTGACTGCCTTGCATGCATGCACATAGCTCACATGAGCCTGATTAATGTCTATTTAAAGTCAGAAGGAGCCTTCCTGCTGGTCCTGGGATGGCCCACGCAGTGGACCTCCTGACCTGAGGGATGCAGGCAGTAGTCAGAAACAGGTTTCTCCCATCCTTGCATCTGGCTGTAGGTGTCCATCGCGCTGGCTGAGACTCTTCGATATTGGCTTAAAGTTTGTCAGTTCAGGTAACAAATCTATCCGGTAACTCCTCTGGCAATAAGCACAAGTAAGCTTTGGGCAGCATCCTTGTAAGTTCAGAATTTAGCAAGAGGATTTCTAACAGGTTTTGTGAAAACAGCTTCTTGGGCAGAGGGGAGAAGAGACCCTGCTATTTAGAGGACTAACATTTTTTGAAAATACTTACCCAGTCTCAAAGCACAATTCCCACTTTCTTTCCATTCTCTTACACCGGTTCTGCCCATTCCAGCTTTTATTGTTGGCTTTTTTCTTGTCTCCTAGCCGTTGGAAGTACCATGCTGTCTCTCTCCTGGAGCCATCAGAAGGAAGTGGGCACCCACCGGTCTGGACCACAGGTCCCACTCAGTGAGGCACTGAGACTTGCTGGGAGCAGAGCTCCTGGGACATCCAGTGTGTGCTATCCCTAATTTTGAGGGCTAGAAACCCTCCAGTTGGAGTTTTCTTCTATTTTTAGGTACCTTTGAAAGCCTGGTTCTGCAAGAGTGAATCCCTTTGACTGACTCAGGAGTGCTCAGGCACTTTTGAAGGTCTCTCATTCCCATGTCTAGTGCTTTGTCCCATGGGGCTTGGGCTGATGGAACACGTCAGGCTCCTTGCAGCCCACAACCCAACTGTGGTAACATTTTGCAGCAGCTCCTGAGAGGAGCTGTAGCTACACATCTCAGCAGTCTGGGCAAGGTTCCTCTGAGGTTCATGCACCATACGCATGTGTGGTGTGTCACAGGGCAGGGACGGTCCCCATGTGTTCATGGGCAGCCCAGCATCATTCCCCTTCTAACAGTAGGTGACTCTCAACAAGAACACCCATTTCTGAGAGCATGGGGATGCTGAGAGCCAGCCTTGAGGCTGCCCTCATCCAGCCTGAGTTGGCTGGGACCTTGTCACAGTGAGGATGCCAGGAGACTCCTGATTTCTAAACGGATGTCTTCTTAGAGCATGGAAATGCTGAACGAGAGCAAGAGTGCTCAAAGCTGCTTCTTGAAACAGTGTAAGCCCCGAAGAAACAGACTGATCTTTGAGGGGGAAGAGGGGTTCAACAGGTTGTTCAATGGGTTGCACAAGTCCCTTCTGGTTCGTGATCTTCCCATCACCTCTGAAGCTTGGTTGTGAGCCACGTCCCCACCACAAGCAGGCTTCTTGCTTCTTGCAAGAGTCTTCTGGTTTGCTCTCAGGATGCAAACTCTGCCATAGCTGCTGCACCCCCTCTTGTCACCCCAGCTTTCTCCAGCAGAGCCTCTCCAGAAAGCTGCACCCTCTCCCCAAAGTTGTTCCAGCTGGACAGGAACACAGGAACCAGGGCAAGGTCTGCTGCCCAGTAATAGCCTTTTCCACAGTGAACCACCTCTACAAAACAGACCTGAGCATGAAGGACATGTTCCAACCTTCACCTCGCAGCAGCCCGAGGGTTTGCCCCCCTCCCACGTCACATCTTGGAGTCCAGACCTCAAACCCATCCATGCTGTACCACTGTCAAACACTTCCAGAGTCCAGCTTTTTTCTCCTTCCAGGTTTGTCTGCAAGCAGAGGAAAGAGCAGGGGCGAAGAGGCGGCAGAACGGGTGACGTCTTTAAAAATGGGAAGAGGGGATATTTTTTTGGTGGAGTTAATGGACGGACATCCAAGGGGGGACTGAAAAATAGGGAAGGGAAAGAGCCCAACCTACATAGCTGTGCAGATAGCCATGGGTTGGCCAGCACGGAGCACGAGCACTAAGCCATGACAGGAGGCTGGCGCAGTATCATCTCGGCTTATTAGTGCCTCTTGTTTTATAAGCTACGTTCTGGGGGAGGAAATATGTAGTGAAGTGAAACTGGTGATTGCACAGGCACGCCGGCGATTAAGGTTGAAGTGGGTGGGCAGTCTGTGGGGGCTGGTGTGTTAACTCCAGCCAAGGAGAGGCACATGCTTTCCAATCTATGCTATCTCAGTTTCAGGGCTGCAGACAACCCATCAGGGTGTCATTAACAAGCAGTTACTCCGCTCTCGTTGCTGCGCTTTAAGGAAATATGTCAAAGGCATTTCTGGTGAGCGAGGGCTCGGTGCGATCAGATTGCTCCAGCCTTCTCACAGCATTCCATTCAGATTATAATACACAATAGTTCAGACCCTGCTGTGTCCCATTACTCAATTATGAAATTGCTTTAGAAGTTGGGAGCTTACTGATTGGCTCCGAATGATTTCATACCCATCATATTTCTGTGTGTTTGTGCTCTTGGGCTGATTGCTCCGTCTAGTTGGTTCAAGCCGTTTCACCCTTCTGTTTCATGCACTAGCATATATTTTATGCCTCTCTGTATCGCTAACAAAAACCCCACTCGATGCGCTTTGAGTCTTCAAATCAGCACAAATTACCTTGGAAGCCGGTTGTTGTGGGTATGGAGCCTTCCCCTTACTGCCTCGGAGCCAGGAGAAGTGGGAAGGTGCAGTGAACCGTGGCGCAGAGCTCTCCTGCCTTACCTGCCTGGCAGATGTGCAGCTCCCCGTGAGGGACAAGAATGGGGAAAGAAGGCTGGAACGGCAACTGAATGTATTTGTGCAGCTCCTACCCCCCAGGCTGAATCCTAAAGCTGAGGATTTACTCCACTAGGCATCACAACCAGCCTCTATAAAAATTAACTTTGTTCATGAATTACATGCAAGAGGCAATGAAAAAGTTGTATTTATAGTATGGGCAGGTATGAGCCACTTTGGTGTATCAGATCTTTAGGCATCTGTTTGCCTTCCTGCTTCCTTTTTCCCAGGGCCACCATTTCTGGGAGGTGGAAGACTTAACGGAGAGAGGCACCACTGCTTTGTGTGTAAAACAGGGATTTTACACCTGTTTGGAATAAAACCCAGGAAACCTCAATGTATGTTGTTTGATTCTACTGAACGTCCCAATTTATCATGTCCTCCATAAAAAAGGGGGAACAAGAATGAAGTCAGGAGGACTCAGCTGTGGCATCTTTAGGACCTTCAGTCCTGTTTGTATCCATCCAAGCAAGAACTGAAGCGAAGTCCTGTTCTAAATTAAAATGATGTTACATGTTCTACTTTGGGGAGCCAAAATAAACTCAGTCTTTGAACTTTTCTAAAACTTACTGCAAGCGATCACTTTGAGCACCTATTGCTAATAACAGCATCAATTTTCAGGAACATTTTGTACCACCCAAAGCAAAAAAGCTGAGGCCGATAAACTGATAGTACGACGCATTGCCAGAGCCTATTAGAATCAAACTGTTGACATCTTCTAGGGAGATGCTGAGCTTACAAAAAAAAAAAATCTGGGTAAAAACGTCCTTGGTATGCAATTAATAGTTTTCTCCCTTCTCTGTCAGTAAAGGAATGTGTTTTAGAGTCAGAGTGAACTGCTCAGGGGGTTGGATGTGTTTAGAAGCCTGTGGATATGGCCAAGCAACTGGATGCCATTGACCTTGTGCTCAAGCCCACGATCTGCTGTTCAAAGGGGAGAGATTTCTTAATAAAAAGCCTGAACTCTGGAGGTCCCTCAAGGATTTCTCTTGGGCCAAGTCCCGAAATCCTCTCTGGGTTAAGTCCTCGCTGGAGATGTTTAGATACATGCGCAAAATAAAAATGAAATGAGGACACTGGATCTGTCTGGCTTGTTTTTGAGGAATAATTTCTTTCCCAGAATCAGCATTTAGCATTTTTTTTCCCCCTTTCTGTTCACATTAGACCACCAGCAGGCTTGGTTCACCCTCTAGGTGTTATCAGGGAATTACTGGAAAGCAACATGACTTTCTATACCTTTGATGCTGTTAAAATGATAGTCCCTTTTGCCTACACAGGGATGTAGCTAGAAGGTCTTTGAAAGGTTTCAGCTTATGTTTCCAAAAAGAACCACTGATTTTCTAATGAGTTAAGGCTTTGGCAACGGCAACAGGATTCTCTCACCTGCCAGCAGATAAGGATCATCGTAAATGTTCACCATTCTGGGTTATGCTATTCAGTCAATTGAATACTCAGAAAAAAACCCCAGTATTGTGCCATCTAAATTTTCCCCTTTCAGACTTTCCACTGGATGTGATCGTTCTGACAATGTGCCATGCCACTAGCACAGAGAGGTGCTTATCTTGCAAAGTTATTTCATGTATTTATTAACTCATTGTGTTTACTTACTTAAATATTCTCTGCAGATGAGACATATGGCAAATCCTGGCCAGCTTAGTCTCAGCTGCTTCTCAGATCCAGATGCTAATATCATTTCATAACTTGGCTTGTGTAGTTCAGATCTGTACCAAAAGACTCTGTTTTGAATTACCATTATATTTGATATTAATACTAAGCATACTCACAGCTGTCCTACATTGCTATTTCCACCCTCCCTGGGATTCGGCTCTCAGACAGAGGACATAACACTCTTGTATGTCTGCCTCTCAGCCTTTTAGATCTGTCCTGGACTCGCAGTGTATTGTCTACAGCAGAGAAGATGCGCAAATTGCCACTGCATCAGTCTCAGCTTAGGAGCTTGATGGCTTTTTCAAGGTCAGACCTAACCTGGAGAGTTTTTCCAGCACCATAATAGTGACCTTCAATAGGCAGCCCAGAAAAGAACTATGTGCAGACCATCTAAAGTCTTGGAGGGCATTTGAGATGGGATTTTGGAAGCGTTTAGTCACCTAAAGATGAAGAATGGCATCTAGTGGGATTTTCCAAACCCCAGTGGGCCCAGATCCTCAGTGGTATTACATGGCTTTGTCTGGGTGAAGCTGATGGGAGTTGAGTACTGAAGCATGCTGAGGGTGTAGGTCTCCATGTCCCCTTCTCCTGAACACACCTGCACAGGTATCTGCATCTTCAGGAGCACAAGCACCTTTAGAAGCCTGGTGATGGTGAGCCCAACCAGGCAACTGAGTACATGATTTTCCTCCAGCTCCTGGGGAGCAGTCTCACCTCCAGTCCTCAATCAGCTGCTGTCTAGAGGGATCCCATGCCCACCACCGGCTCGGGATGTGGAGGGTGCCCAGGAACGGCACCTCCAGCTTGCTAAGGGCAGTGCTCTACCAGCTGAGACGGCGTCAACATCCCTCGCCAGCGGGAATGACACTTGGGCCAGTTGTATGACTCAAGTGTTTTCTTTTTCCCACAGAGGCAGAGTTGTCAGGGAGAGGAAAAACATCAAACAACTCGATTCCTTGTGCTCTCTGGATCCTGGCTGAGCAACACACAGAGTCACCTTTTTGTCCACAGCTGCTGATGTGCCCTGGGCACCGTTTCTTTAGCACAAGAACAGAATGTGGTCTTCTGCTAATGAGCAGGTCAGCAGTTACTCTTTCTAGAGAGACATGGTCTTGTGCCTGTACTCGGTAAAAGCTCAATATTTCTTTTGGTGACAAACTAAAGCATCACCATTCATGGATGAAAATAGGAGAAAAGCTGTAAATCCTGTGTAAATCCCATCCTCAACAAGCCCCTCGGGTGTCAGCCCGGTGACATTAGGACATAAAGGCTAGAAAACCTCAGATTTTGAGCAGGTTGGCAGCCTTGGCACCAACCCGTTAAAATCCCCAGCCTTGCAGCAGGCATAAATCTAGCCCCAGCAGTGAAAGGTCCTGGCCAGGCATGGGTTTGAGGTGCACCTCGCCTGGGCGTTTTCCAAGGTACACCGCCACGCATGCTGTGCAGCGGAGAGTCAGCTCCTCTCCCTCCATCTTCTGCTTTCTCCTCAGAGAGGATTCAAGTTTACTTAATCTCAGATTTCTTGCTGAAAAACGCTCAGTGAGCATGAAATGCCTTTGAACTCCGGGAGTATTGCTACTGCCTGTAATAAGGCCGGGTAGCAGGAGACAGCCGCTTCCGTAGCTATTCCAAACACATCTGGGCAACGTGAGGCAGGAGGCATCTCCGCGCCTCCCTAGCCTGGCACGCTTTTGGGAGCCCCTTGGGAACACACGGAGGACACGGCCCGTGACCCGCACGCCCCGCTGGCCCGCACAGTATGCAACGGGGGCAGACCGTTGGGCTTCATAGAAAAGTCTCTCCAGCCCAGACAACAATCAGCTGCGAGGGACTTGGAATCCGTCCGAAAGCGGATAGCCAGGAAACCCTTTCCATGAAGCGAAGAGAGGATTTAGTTGCTGAGTGCTGCAAAGATGCATACGTTTTCCTAAAAAAACATTCGTGGTGCCAACATGAAGATTCAGTGCATTGTCCAAACAAGCCAAGATTCTTATTAAAACCAATTGCTTTGGTTTGTTAGGCTACTTTACTATGGTGCTTCTAAGCCAACATATGTATTTGGGTTTAGTGGGGCCGTCTCAGCCAAACCTGAGGTGGCTAGAAATGAATGCGAGCGGAGCAGATGCAGGGTATCGCTTGCCCACTGCTGTCCTGTGGAGGCTGCTCCATGGTACATGGTACACCGTGTGTCAGATGTTGGCTTTCTCCGTGGGAGCAGATGGTCCCGTGATGAAGCTGTGTCGAACAGCTGCCCGAGAGGCAGAGGCGATGCTGGGGAACCCTAGGTGCTTCTTCTTTGCATACACGGTAACGTAGCGAGGAAATAAGACAAAATACACATGCTATTTCTTTTGATCTGGATTTCATTTGACTGGATGTCATTAATAACAGAGACCATTTTGAAGACAGAGGTACTTTCTTTTATTAGGCTGACTGTGATGATACCAGAAAAGCAGAAGAAGCCCTTGTAGGCTTGAAAACTCTGGTTTTTTTCCAGCTGTATTGATCTAACAAAAGCTCATCACAACCCCAGCTGTTAGCATAAGAAATAAAAGGCATGTTCTTGTGAAGTGCAGGTCTTCATGGTATCAGGGTTGTTCCACCCATGCTGCTGAAGACACATTGGGTAAATGAAATTGGAACAGGGTTGATGTGTCTCTTGTGGATGTGCTAATACAAATATTCATTTACTACCTAAGTAGATTAAAAAAAAACAACAAACAACCAAACCCCAAACCCTTAAAAAGTCTCTTCCGTGTATATTTGAAGCTAGAATTGTTAATTTCTACTTTATTCAGAATATGGTGCTGGAAGGTTGGCTCTGTTTTAGCAGTGCAAGCCAGACAAAGGCTAAGACTTTAAGTGGGATGGGTAGAGATGGCAATTCCAGTAGAAAAAAACATCAAAAATCAGGAAGCTGAGAAACAGGAATTCTTCTTTTCCAATTTCTTTACTGAGCCTTTAGTTCCTCTCAGCTCACACCTATATTGTGTCAGCGTTCCCTCGGACACCGTTATTTCTCTGTCACGGTTGTTGCTCCCCTCACCATGGCAGGCACAGAAGGAAACTGGTGACGTACTGGTGAAAGCAGAAGGGTCCTTGTTTTTTTTCAGAAACAACAAGATGGGAGTTGGAAACCACCATTAAAAAATATTCAGGCTCACCCTACACAGACCTCCACCTCCCTACGTGTGAGGAAGAGCTCCTAGCTCTTCCTTTAACGTGGTTTGTGACCCCGATCCAACCTCTCTGTGCTGATTATCCATTTCCTAAAAGGATTTCACAAACCAGCGATGTTGTAATGGGTTGGCTCGTGATGCCATCATCTGCAGGAGGTCGAGCTGCACCACGCTGCCCCATGGTTAATTTCCAGGTGTGCCGAGGCAGATCCATGAACCATAGAATCACAGAACAGCTTGGGTAGGAAGGGATCTTCAAGATCACCTAGTTCCAGTCCCCCTGTCCCAGGAAGGGACAATCCTGAGGACCTGGTGCTTTTGTAGGCTGCAAAATAGTGACTCTCTGCTCCGTGTCCTTGATGTGTCTATGGGTGCTGTGAGATGGGAAGACCCGACACCAGTCTCGTGGGTGTTCCTCCGTCTCCAGAGAACCATGGAGCATCAGCACCTGCCATTTCCATGGGCTGGTGAGGAGCACTCAGCACAGTCAGCTTTTTAAATGCAAGGAAGTACAGCAAGTCCTAGATTCCCATGATCTGAGCAAAACCTCAAGCTCAGCCTGCCTTCCGCGAGCGGTATTCGCACATCTGAGCCTCAAGGCAAGCTCCCAGCCGAACTATCAGACTCTTGGCAGTAATTTCCACACCGGTTTGTTGTATTTGGACTCGAGATTCCCCCTTGACCCCAAAAGTCACACTAAAATGCTAAAAGTATTTTCTTTACTTGCTAAAGAAAACACAGAGGACTTTATTTAGTTATTCAGAACTCCTCAGCCGTTCTTCAGTCACTTCATGACTTCCAGAGATCGTATCTGTGCTGTTGTCTCCCGGCTCGGGTCGCTCGGCGCGGCTCGGAGGGGAAGGAAAGCTGTTACATTTCATTGTCCTCAAAAGAGGGGAGAAAAATCCGACTCGTGCTCCCAACCCAAACAACTCCGCTGCCTCGTGCATTCTTGACAGCCAGCAAGGCTCCATTGAAAACCGTCCGTAGCCTTTCACTCCCTGCTCACAAGTTGGCCATTTCCATAGAGAAGAATATTTTTTTTCTTTCTTTCTTTTTTTTTTTTTTTGTTTTTCTCCGCGGATTTCTGAGGTTTAATTTATATGCAAGCCTGGAATACTTGCTTTGGGAAGAGTTCTACCTCAAGCCAAGCGAGCGCTTGAGATGCACAGCACTTTGCATGGTATGTTCGGTATTTTCATGGCCCGGTCTCTAGCAGACCAAAAAATGCCAGGTTTAGGGCAAGGATGGTTGTAGGGCTTGCCGAGATCTCTTGTTTCCCGGCCCAACTGGGCAAAAAAGGTGCGTTACTGAATTGGGTGGATTTAAGGGGTTTGGAAAGGCTCCGCGTGGCCCAGGCAGGCACAGCCCCTGCGTGTGGAAGCGCCGCTGCAGCCCGGGCTCCCCGGCAGCCCCTACGTGATCTGGGAAATTGTTTAACAGCCTCTCGATGGGTGGTAATGGGATTTTCCAACCCGGGGCTGACTCGCTGGAGCCCGGGTGTAGGTAGGATTGTGCTGACTCCGCCGTTTCCTTTGGAAGGGATGGAGAGCATCTGGCACTTTTTTTTTTTTTTTTTTTTTTTTTGCATCAGGTCAGGAGCTCCCAACTCCTGGCTTCTCAGCTGAGATATGGCAACTGGTGGTGTGCGCCCTGAGCCACAGCAATATCCCATTTTCCTTTGGATTTGTACCTGCTGGGAGGATCCAAACTGATGCTACCACATCTCAGCTGAAGGTTGGTACCTTCTAGCAGAAGGGTGGTGAATTTTATATAGGTTTTCCTAACTACATCACTTGCAATGCAGGAGCAACATGCTTTTCACCCATTGGTTTGTTATCACCATTTGTGGCACGGTGTTGAAGGGGTTGGCTTCTGAATACTTAAAATCTGAGTTGTCTTAAAATCACTGGAGTTTGGTGGAGGAAGGAAGAACACTCAGCCTTTCCTGCCCTCTCAAATACAAGTCATAATGCCCAGAAGCGTCCCATGGGCAGCCCTGTGGCTTTCACAAGAGGAGAGTTGGAGTTCCATCTAAACATGAGGAGGAATTTCTTTCCTCCTCAGGGTGGCAAGAGCCCTGGAAGAGGCTGCCCAGAGAGGTGGTGGAGTCTCCTTCTCTGGAGACATTCAAAACCCACATGGACAAGTTCCTGTGCAACCTGCTCCTGGTGGACCTGCTTTGGGAGGGGGTTGGACTGGATGATCTCCAGAGGTCCCTTCCAACTCCATGTGATTCTGTGATTCTGTGAGAGGCATTTCATGCCGTCTGGAGGAGCAGGCTCAGCTTGGAGGCTGCTGGGGTGGCCAAGATCCCCCCCCTGTGTGCAGCACTCAATGCAGGGAAGGGACAAGCAGATTTCATTTTGCCAAGCAGAAATTGTCAGGCAGCAACAGCTTTTGGCAGTGCCTTCCTTCAGCCAGCTGAGCAGAATAAGCATGGTTGCAACCCTGTGATTGCTCAGTCATCTACATGTTCCCCAGATGGGTCATGCTGCCCCATGGCTGACCCACTGAGAGCTACTGGTTGCCTTGCCATGGCCAGGAGTGTGTCCCCAGGTAGCGAGAACATGAGCACCCCTTGGGGCAGAGATGGATGGAGTTACCGGGCTTCGACAGGTTACAAGCCAGCTCAGTCTTCAGAAAAGGTGATTAGAGAGGATGAGTTTGGGTTTGCCCTTGAGGGCACACACAGGTGATCACTGGTGCTCAGTGAACCTGTTGGCTGTGGTAACGGGACCATGACTGAGCCCTCAAGGGCTTCATCCAACAGCACGGTCCAGAAGCTGTGAAAGAAAAAGACTTAACTGCCTGGGTAAGTCCCTCCATGCAGGAAAACACTTGGCAACAAACAGTGAAGCACAGGTTTAGATGTTTCTCTGAACGCTGTGCCTTAGGCCAGGATCCTCAAGGATACTTAGCTCCCTGATTCCCATTGATTGCGCTAAATACCTTCAAAGACTTGAAACATTGTAGTGG
Source organism: Gallinago undulata (assembly GCA_026546715.1). Taxonomy (NCBI): domain Eukaryota; kingdom Metazoa; phylum Chordata; class Aves; order Charadriiformes; family Scolopacidae; genus Gallinago; species Gallinago undulata. The sequence continues at coordinate 31,708,424 of JAOTQQ010000052.1, read as the reverse complement.
AAGGAGACATGTTGGCTTTGGATGGTGCTAGTGGAACCCTGTGGGTTGGATTCACTGACTTAGCACTGGATGGTGATGCCTACACATCCTGGAGGTAGTGAGAGCTTTTGGCCTGGTGGGTCACCTACACAGAGCTGCGAGGTAGCAGCAGCAGTGTGTTTACTCAGTTGTGGTTGTCTAATCTTGACTGTTATCATTCATTTACATCAACTCTTTCACAAGCTTCAAAGTGCTTTATCTAACCCATTGAGATTGGGGTCTTGCTACCAACAGTTATGCATCTCCACTTTGATACTGAAATAGAGACTGCTCCAATATATGTTCTGCTTTTAAGTAAGACCAAGAAGGTAGATGGGGAGAGCTGTTATCTTCACAGAGGAAATGGTGAGAAGTTCACACTACAGTGTTTGATTCTCTGCAGCAGGTTTGTTCTGCTCAATGCCCAACAAAATGGTCAGTGGCTGAGCCCACCTTCACCCCTTGGGGACAGAATTAATAACCGATCAGTAACTGGATCTGAAGTTTGGAAGGATCCTGCTAAACTTAAGAACATCCTTTCCTCAGATAGGTGGCTTCTCTGACTACGTAGCTTATGGGAGCCCACCAGGTTACCACTGACTGTGGGAGGACTCACTGAGATACACCTAGAAGGTCTCCCATGGAAAGTGGCGTGGGGTTTATGGAACAGCCCATGGTGGGGGTATGTTCAAGTCCTGAGAATGGATGTAGATGTGAATGGGATAGCGTGATGGACATCCCAGGAGGCTGGGAGTGTGAATTTGGATGCAGGCACCAAGGCTTACTCACACCCTTATGATAAGAAGGCTTGGGGGAGAGGCACAGGGTCATTTGTCTATTTGTTTGGCTGTAGAACAAGGCAATAAAAGGTGATGTTTTAGAAACCTCAGAATAAGGAAACCTGAATCAGAGACAGCCTCAGCCTCCTCCACTGTTATCTGGGTTGCACTAAACAGGGTAATTCATTGCTCTCTCTGTCTTGTATAAAATTGCACTCTTGGATGTGACCTCCCTCCTGGGACCCACTCCACCCACCAGTACCTCCCTGACCTCATCTCCCCTCTCCCTTCTCCGCCCGGCTCTCGCTCCTGCATCGCTGGCCTCCTGGCCCCGTCCCCTGCTGGCAGCTCCTCGCAGCTGGGGACGGGGGCTCACCGGTGGCCGAGCTCCCTCTTGCTAACTTTGGCTCTTGAGTGGTTGTACATCTTCATCCGGGAATCCCCTCCCCTACTCAGCTCTCACCTTACCTTCCAGCTTTCCCTCTCCACTGCTTCCTGATCCTCCCTCTAAAAATAGGCTCTGTGGTTTGGGAGTTTCCAAACAAACAAACAAGTGAAAAACCAGCAGAAGGTTGTGGTTTCCGCTGCTGTTCTTTTGCTTACCTAAGGGTGAGAAACCATCTTTCACACAAAGACATGGCCCACATCGCACAGAACCAAGCCAGTGAAGAACACAAAAAGCACAGAACTTCACCATGGCCATCATGTGTGTCATTGGAGATGGTCCTAGCAGAAGAAGGAGCAGAGTCCTTATAATGCCTCTCCCATCCCCACCCTTCCAAGCTATGGCAATACATGAGCTCTCTGTTATTGGTGAAGACAACAAAACTTGGAGGTGGTCATTAGACCAGCTTGCAGAACCTCAGCAGATGTGAGGAACGTTGTTCTCCACAGGCTTAAGCAACATGGGATGAATTAAGCACTCCGGGTGGCGTTTGCTCTTGGGAAGCAGATAAAATGTTCATCAAAATGTCCAGGAACTAGAATTGTCTTTAGGTGTGACACTTCCAGTCTTTGACCAACCACTGGGTAGCTGGGGTAAAGGTCTCAGAAGCAAGAACAACAACAAAATCTGAACATATTAGCATGCACATAAATATTATATCTCAGGAAAATAACTTGTCTGAAATTAAAATCCCACATTCTGGATCTTGCCAAGGTCTCTCCAGGAAGCTCATCTCTCTTCTTCCAGAGGTGAGCGAATGTGGGAGTCTCAAGGACTCTACTGGCATGACAAGGTGCCAGCGTGACTACGCTGGGTGTCTGGAGGCTTTCATGCAAGAGGCAGGCAGCGATGGCTTCACTGAACTGACCAACTCCTGCTCACCTTATTCAGGTTAGTCCTGAGTGAAGAAAAAATTGGCTGAATATATTGATTTGAAGTTGCTGTCTGATCACGATTAGCTGTCTGGCTGCCCCGGTTATTAGGTTGCTTCTGCCACGTCTTGCTTTTCATTCCAAGTTCTGCAGCACTTCAATTTCCTCCTTGCTTTAGCCTTTTGCTGTAGGTCAGTGTCTGGCAGGGATGGATTCAGCTACGCAATGACTCCCTTGGTGGGGTCATCAAACCCCTACAGCATCCCCCTACAGGGACCTGCTCAGTGCTCCCCTCAGATGCTCCTCTATGAACCCGCAGCCCAGAGCGTGCCGGAAATTTCGATTGGTATCACCAGGGTTGTGCTCATTGTGTGTTTGTGTACAGAATTAATTATCCTGGTGCAATGCTCAGTGCTTGCACAGTCAGGCTGGTGCTCCTGTGCCTTTTCCAAAGCTGTTTGATCCCTTGCCCAACCTGCCTGCCTCTTCGTATCAATAAACCCAAATAACAGCCCAGAACTGTTCGTGGTGCAAATTTTCTGCATGGATTACAAAGATTTCAAACACAAACCAGACTGCAGATCCTTAGGGAGAACACGTGCTGCCTCCCTTGCAGGTTATCCTCTGCTCCTCCTGGTGATGCTCACTTACAGGAAAAAACTTTTGAACTGGAAGGACCTGTTTGCTTTGTGTGTGAGGGGAGAGGGTAAGAAAAAAAGCCCTGTCCCAAAGCATTGGCAGTTGTGTGCACACCACCATGGGCTGGGGGAATAAGACCCCAAATGTTTGAGACAGAAGTGATATCCTACATACCTCCCCCGTAGGCCTAAGGGCTTGGTAGGTTGTTTTCATCCACATCAGTTTGTCTGATAAAATATACTATCTTTGTCTCTGCAAAATTTCCTCTCCAGAAAGGTACACTGCATGATTTCCATAATTTCTACGGATTATGAGATTAATGGAGCAATCCCTGACCTTTGATGTGTGGGAAACCAGCAAGGTATTGCACCATCCTTTGTCATGTTCTTGGAGTTCCAGAGATGGATGCTCCTATATAACATACATCGTCCTCCTTGCGTGTACTGCCCCTTCTCAACTCCTGAAGTCGCAGAGCTGCATGGCTTGGATTTATTTGAGTTTTGCAGTGTAAGAAAAAAACCCCAAAGCCTCCATTCAAGCATCCTGCATCAGTCCCTTCCTTTGCCTTCACGTCACATGTCCCTTTTCACACGCTGCCACGGGAGCTGGATTGTGTCAGCAGCTGAAGCTGCTCTATCTGCTGGTAGATAATGATGAGTATTTATGGTGCACTTCACAGTGGAATGCCAAAAGAAAGGAATTAGGGAAAGTCGGAGGAACGCTGAGGAGCCAGGTCAGGAGTTTTTCTTCCTGATACCTGGCACAAGCCTGTGGCTACCTAGAATTCTATTGTTCTTGAAGAATCACCTAAAGAAAACACAAGCCAGGCTTGTCACTTGTCACCCAGGCTTGGGTTCAATTTTGCCCCTTGGAATTTAAGTAACCAGAATAATCTCAGATGATATCGCCGGTGTTCAAAACCTTTTCAGGCTCTGAACTATACTGGCTTTATGTCCTACCCACGAAGGTGAAATATATTGAGCTAGAAAACCATCCACCAAGCAGGAAGGTAGCTGAGCATCCACGCCATGCTGGTAGCCGTGTCGTTCTGCAATGTTCTGAATGTTTTGAAGGGGCTCATTTGCATACATAGTTAAAGCAAATTTGTTTTCAGAACGTTATTGTCATGTTTTTAGCCATTGGATATGATGCTGTGTTTCAGAGCCCGCGGCAGTGACACAGACAACCGTGTAAGTACAGCACATGAGAAACATAAAATGGAACTTTTCACGTTTCAGAGAGTTGAACCATAAAATGAAAACACGAGTCAAGCTGGGGTAGAAAAGGGTTAACCATTTAAAGGGCTGAGTTAAACAAAATATATCTGTGCAAGAGTCTCCCCGAGGAAGTGGCTGGGACCACATCACTTGGATCATTTAAAATTGGACTGTACAAAGCAATAGAGAAAATTCTGCAGGGAACAATCCTTCACTGGCAGGTGGGATGGACTCAATGACCTAATAAGTCTTTTCCATCTCTAAGTCTACGAGATGAGTCTATAACTAGTGCAATATGGTTTTGCCCAGAGTTCCCATGTGTTGGTTTTGAACAGAGCCAAGCTGCACCAAACTGTGTCTTGTTTAAGTTAACTATTTACGCGGTTCCTTTGCCCCACGCTGGTTCCTTTTTTAGCAGACTCCCTCCCCAAACAGATGATTCTTTTATACTCGCTTCATTTTTGGTATGTAAAGCATGTTAAATCACATACTGTGTCATAAATTTTCCTTAAAATAGAACAAGAGGGCAGGAAAAAACCAAAAACCTTTTCCATTTCTGCAAGTGACCCCCTGACTCTCATCTTGGGAAGGATTTGGACCACCCGGATCCTTGATGCAGTTGTCTGACAGGCGGTTCCCAGCATCTCATCAACCACATGGTAGAGAAATGCCCTTTTTCCTGGGCCACAATGTGATGGGGCAGCAGACAGAGCCCTGCATGTCCCCTGTGGCACATGGGCACCCTCACCGGGTAGTGACACTTTGGGGTCTTGGAGTTCAAAGCGCATTTGCTTTTGCTCTCAAGTAATTGAGTGTAGCTGAATGAACTCAAAGTCCGTGGTGTCTGTTCTCTGCACCCAAAAAACTCTAATTCATGAAGGGAAAGGCATCGGGGATGTGCAAATGGCAAATTTTGGGCTTGTCATCATACCAGCAGGCAGGGGATGAGGCCCTGCCTGGAGTTGGAGGGAGCTTCAGGGGACCGTCTGCCTCTCCAAGACCTTCTGAGGAAGCCTGCGGCTCTGGCCAGCCCTGCCTGGCAGAGGGCCTGCTCCTAATCCCACAGGAGAACAAGGTGCTCCAGACACTGTATTTATCTTCAGGCTTTTTCCCCCCCTCCACCTCAGGAGCGTGTTGGCAGAAGGCAGGCAGTGAATGTGGATGGGCTGCTGGGTGATGGGACTGACAGATGTGATCAAAGGGTCGCTGCTGCAGAACCTGGGGCTGGGTTTGGCTCTGCCGTTCCACGTCCCAGCTCCAAACTGGGGAGGTCTGGACAGAGGTGGCCAAGCTTGGGACTGCCATATCCTTCCCTGGCATGGAGATGTTCCACAAGAGGCATCAAGAAACTGGTGTTAAGCAGAGAAATAGAATTAAGCCATGGTAGAATTGGGTGGCTTCCCAGGTGCTCACTGAAAGGGGAGGCAGGCATGGAGCTTACTAAACTGCAGTCAATCCATCCCAGTGCTGGAAGCATCATCTCATCCCAAGGAGATAAACTTCTGCTGAGCTAGACAACAAGCGGGGACTCTCTGGTTGAGCAGAGAATGGATTTCCATTTTTCCCTGGCCAGGGTCAGGACCAATCAAGCTGCCTGGGCAGGCTGTGGCACAGCACCACGAGGAAGGAGGACTGAAATGTAGAGCCTCAGGAGACCTCCTGGAGATGCTGCTCCAGCACGAGCCTGGAGTCCTCCTTCCTCCTCCTTGCCCCGAGGCAGGAGAAGCTGAGTTAGATCAACAGCAAAGCGTGACCTGCTTAGGTGCAGCAGGAAATGGGAGCAGGAGATAAACCAAAACCTCCTCAAATTCCCCACTCCCACTCACCCATCTGACTTTAGAAGGAAATCAGGACGTAACATGCCGTTGCTTCTTGTCGAGACCCAAGGTCCGGGCAGCCCGTGCGGGGCGGCGAGCCTGTGTGTGGCAAGGGGTGTGCTTGCGCGGGCATGAAACCCACCTACCCTCCTCGCCTGCCGAGCCCGTGGGAGGGCACCCGCAGGGGGAAACTCGCCCCGGCACGATGCGCGACGCAGGAGCCCACTCGCTCCTTCCCTCCCGCAGACCTCCACACAGGGACCCAGCAGAGATCGCTTTCCGCGGCCACGGTGGTCGCTGGAAGCAACACCAGATACTCCCAGGCTGCCTGCGCTGCCTTCATCGCTCGCTCTATTTATTTCTCCTGTTTGCTCAGAGGTTGAGCTGTTTTCATTTTTATTATCCCAGGCCAGTGAATATCCCCGCTCCTTGCCAGGGCAGATGGACTTTCTGCTTGGCCTTTCGCTCGTTTGTTGTGTGTTTCCACGTCTACTCTGCTCCTGCACCACCAGCACCTCATCTGAATGTAGCCTCTCTGCTACGATGGGTGCTCCTGGAAGGGATGATCTCAGAGGTCCCTTCCAACCATGAAGATTGATTCTGTGATTCTGTGGTTTCATGGAGGTGAGACAGGTGGGAGGATGCAGGGTGAGAATGATGAATCAGGCTCTTTGTCTGATGCTCCTCACACAGGGACACCTCTCCCCAGTCCCCTACAATTCGTGATCCTGGGTATGACTTAGAAAAAGGTGCCCTGTGGCTCTTCAGGGAAGGAGAAAGTACCCCTGGATCCATTAACCACACCAGGACTGAGCTTGCCACCCAGCACAGCAATGATGGTGATTGTTGTCCCTTCATGATGTCCATGACTATGGGAGAGTGAGATAGCACGAGGAGGTGTAGCCCAGTGGGACCGGTGACAAAGAAGGGTTTGGGCTGTTTGGAGTCAGGGCTACAAAACTGCTCTGACATCACCAATGTAGCATGTTGGATGCTCCAAGTTCACATTCTGGGACAGTGTCACAACCCCAGGTCCCCAGGATTGTGAGGACCCTTTCCTCACCAGGAACACTTTCCTACCACCAGGTTTTTCAAGGATGCTGAGACTGTTGTCTTCTGTGCCCATCCCTAAGAAAAACCCATTGCGATTACTCTTTTAGGCTCTAGTAAATACACATAGACACACACACTATGGAAACCTGGTAAGAATAGAGATGTTGGTGTTACCCAATTGGCCAAACATCTTTGGTTTCTGCCTGGTTGGATGAGGGTGCTGAGGAGAGGGCTGCAGGGAGTCTCTCCATCCTACTTCATCCAAAGCCCAGCGCTGGAAGAGAAATGGCTCAACTGTCCTGGGATTCACTGGTGTCTCCCTCGGGGCTGCTGTGGTACTCTTGGGTCTTGAGCAGGAAATCTTCTACCCTCTGCTTGTTGTTGCTGGGGGTTTTTTTTTAGGTTTTATCTTATTGGAGAAAAACCTGTCCTTCCATCTGGAGGCAGAGCTAAGGGAGAGCTTGCAATGACTGGAGCACACCAACAGACGGCCCGTCTAGAAGTGGGCCAGCGGCCCGTTCAGGTCCAACAGGACGGGGAGATCCCGATTTGGACCAAAACCTCCACCTCCTGCCTCCATACCCCCAGCTCAGGCCACGGCTACAAACCTCCACCGTTGTGTGAGGTGTCTCCAGCGTGAGTCACTCGTGGCAGCGCTCTGCTGTGCACGGAGCGCACGAGGCACGGGTCTCTCTCTCCGAGGAAAGCAAATTTCCCTTCACGGCTTTTTAGACCTTTTAAATATTTGTTGTGATTGCGGTACTAATTAAATACAGCTGTTGCAGGTAATATAACTCCTAACAGCTTTTTTTTTTTTTTAAAAAAAAAAAAAAAAGATATTTTATCCCTTTTAGAGGGCAAGTGAGCAGCTCTTAAAGGTATAGGGTCCGTCCGCTTGGGATGGCTGCTGGCAGAAACGCAGAGCTTTGATTGAACTCTGAAATCATGGCTTTCACCGTGCCAGTGCACAGACCACTACCTGCCTGGATTTTCCCTGCCTTTGAATCCCGGTAGATCGAACAGCCCGTGCATAAGATGGGAAGGGAGGGCATCCATCATCTGAGCTCTTCCCCAGCCGGATTTGGGTCTTTCTGGAGCTCAGCGCCTCAGCTTGAAGCAGGCTGTGCAAAAAACAGAGGCTCCCCTGCCACCTCTGCTCCTTTGTACGAGTTATCCAGCACTGAAACCTTCAGCAACATGGTTCAGATTTGTGGGCAAATTGAGCAGATGAGAAGTCGGTGTCTTACGAGAAAACCGCATTTTTGTGGTCTTGTTCCGATGCTGCGCTGCGCCGCGTGGGGGGCTCAGGGCTTCCCGGTGCTCACCTTTCGGGTTGTCAAGGAGAATTTCTGCTTGTCAAAAACGATTCCAAACGCCCTCTCTGTGTGCCCTCCAATGTTTTGAATTTTAAAGAGTAGCCCCGGGGCAGTATATTTAAAACATGATCTCAGAGAAACTGGTTCATTGCATTTGTAAGCCTGAAGAGCGAGCTCAGAATGACAACGATAAATAGACATTAGGGTTTGTGGAGTCACACCGAGGTCAGGCGTTCCTCTCCCCCCCCCCCCCCGCCCCCCAAATCCCAACCCCCATGATTTGGGCCAGTATTGCATTTCCCAATTCAAAACCAAGCCTGTTTCTTTGTGTTTTACCAGCGTTTGTCCCACCAGCTCTCCCATCCCACCGTGGCAGCTCCTGCTGCAGGAGGCGAGTGCCAGGGCTTTGAAAGCCGGGTACCCCGAACCAGGCACGGGGCTTTATTTAGCCATCTGTACAAAGCCCCTTGATCTTCAGAAGGCTGGAGCACCTGCAAGCCCCGTCGCTGCCAGTGGGACCTGTGAGCACTCCCTAGCCTTTGAAAAAAAAAAAAAATTTAAAAAAAAAAAAAGAAAAAAAAAAGAAAGAAGAATAATCAAACCACCACACTGGAGACTGGAGATGGGGATGATAGTGGGTGATTGAGTTATTGCAACTTAACGAGTTGCCGCTCATCTGCCAAGCCGCAGCAGCCCTGTGTGTGTGTGCGTGCACGCACGCCCCTATTCATCCCAGCCCTGGGATTTAAACTCAAACAGTTCCTGTGGATTTGCACTGGTTTGGCAGCAATCCCGGGGCCAGTTACCAGGCGCTGCTGATAAGCCTCAACCAGCCAGTGGGGTTTAGAGCTCTTGGGTTTGAACATCCCCGCTCAAAGCACGGGGCGGGTATTTTGGGGTCCGAAGAGCCAAATTGGGTCAGGGGATGTGGCGTGGGTGCAGCTGGTCTGTCTATTAAAGTGGTGTGGCCCTGCTTTATTCTGAGTTTTGGAAGAAAGTGATGAGCTCGGGGAGAGTCAGAGCTCCTCTGGAAATGCAAGAGGGGCTACGTTTGTACTTAGCAACGCTCCAGACTGCCCTAGTGAATGCCACCAGGATGCCAAAGCTGGGAACCCACACCTCGGGGCTGCTTTGGGTGCTGTGAACCCACACCTCGGGGCTGCTTTTGGGTGCTCCCAGTGCTCACGTTTGCTCTCAGTTTTAATTACCCCAATGAAGAGTCAGAGGCCTTTTGTGAGAGTCGGTCCTGGCTCCTTATTTCAATTTTCCTTCAATATGGCTCTGAGCTTTCGGTTAAAGCCCATCCACTAGTGAAATGGGAAGGGGAAAAAAAAAAAAAGCCTCCTGGTCTTGCTTTCAGGTCCCTGCAGCCCTTGGCTTTCCAGCACTAGTCTCCTTATTTAACCATCACAGAAAGAGTCAGGGAAAGCAGGACCTGGCTGGATAATGAGCCATCATTTTGTCCCATGCTTAAAAGAAGCTTTCTGTGCTCTGCAGAGGCCAAATAACATTCCCTCCCCCCCCTCATTTTTTTAACTTTGGGCACCTTTGCAAATGACTCTGCTGGCTGGGATGGAGCCCGGGAGTGCCAGAACACCAGGGGAAGAGGCTGCTCTGTGATACTGCCAACCTGAGGAGAAGGAGGAGGAGGAGGAGGAGGAGGAAATGCTGGAAATCCCCTAAGCACGCCTGTTTTCTTGAGATTCCCAACTCAATTTTGCAAACTCAGAAGATTTTATATAATTTGGTTTAGTCAGTTCAGAGGTTTAAAGCACTTGGCTACACATCTGGATTGCATCTTGGGGGTGGGTTATCCAGAAACGAACTCCGAGGGAACAGTTGGAAATTCAGCCATGGCTAGCAAAACCGAGGGAAAACAAGAGCATGGGAAGGGAATGGGAGTTTCAACTTTGCTCCTTGGTGTTCTGGGCTCTGGGCTGAGACCCACGGTCTGTCTCTGTCCTTGTTTGAGCCGTTAGGTAGTGGAGGAGAGGCTTGGGAGGGCTTGATGTGCCATGAGTCACCATCATCGCATCCGATACCCTGCTTGAAGGAAACTTGAACTCCCTCTCTAATCACCTGCTGGTGCCACCTGAAGCTCTTCAGAGAAAAAAAAACCAAAATCAAACAACAAAAATTTTGATATATAATTTCTAAATGTGGAAATAAATATCCTATTGAATGTGCACGAGGAACGAGCCCAGCTCACTGAGATGATGCTTTCTGCACAAGCGCCAAAGGGCACTTCAGCCTTCCCAGTCTGCAAATGTTGGCCTTAAAAAGCCCCTAAATGAGATGTTTCAAGTTGAAAAGTCCAAGTCGATTCAAAATAGAAACAAAGAAAGTTAATTTTAAGAGCCCTTTAATTTTTAGACCGTAAAAGCCAAGACGGTTGCGTATTGATGGGATGGTGCCTCCAGACAAATGAAACCCAGCTCAGCACCCCGCTGCTGGTGTTGACTATCCTTAGGTCTCCCTGTCTTCAAGAGCTGATAGAGATCAGCACCTCCAAGGTCTGAACCTTTAACCATTTGCCATGTTTTGCCTCACAGGCAGCTGCGCTTCAGCGGTGGGTGAAACGATTCCTCTTTGTCTGAAAGGGCAAATTCTTCCCTTTAGATGTTTGCGCTCACCTCCCATTAACTTTGGTATGAGCTGAGCTCATGCTTCCAAGAGCAAAATTTGGCTTATAATTTCTGCATGCTTCGGGATCCTCTGGGTACCATATAAATGTAAGATACTGTGATTCAGTGCTAAAGAGCAGAGAAAATGCAAACCCCCCGGAGACACTGTAAGAGAAAAATCATATAGAGCTTTTGTTTAAAACAAAAAAAAAAAAAAAAAGAAAATTTAAAAAAAAAGGAAAAGATTAAGAAAAACAATTCAGATTCATTCCAAAGCTGATTTCATTGCAAACCAAGGATGAAACCATCTCCTACTTAGGCAACCGCTTCTTTGACATTGGTGAGTTACGGGCCATCGGATGCAGTTTCGAAGGCATTATTGAAAACGTCTTACCTCCTATATTTCCTGGTTTTTAATCAAACTCACTGCGCTGCCAGAGGTGTTTCATTTACCAGGAGAGGGGTCAGCGAGGCAACCCCGAGCAGCAGGAAATAGCAAATGCAGAACAGTTCCTCCATGCTTGGAAGCCCTCCGAGGGCAGACGGCGCTCGGATGCTCGTTGCTATCTCCCTTCAGGCACCCCTCGCGGAGCTGGGCACCCCGCTCTCCCTTCTGGGGTGCAGCATCGTGCCAGGGGGATCAGAGGCCGCTGCGGTGGGGACTTCGGGTGGTTATCGTCTTCTGATTTCACCAACCAGCTCTGTGCCAGTGAAAAGAGCTAACAACGCATACATTTCTTAATTTCATTTTCTATCTGCTGCCATTTTATAGTTTCTTGGCTTGTTACAACTGTCATAAAATTACTTTATTATATTTTTCCCATCTGCTACATTTTTGCCTCTTTACGGGGGGACATTGCATGATACACATAGGCTAATTTAGCTTTAAAATTATTGTATGACTGTTGTTTATGGAAAATGAACCCTGTATTTGCGGAACAACATGTGGCTTCTCTGTAGCACCAAGGAGAACAAACGAAGCCAGCAAACAAAATGTCAGCAGATGGACATGGCTGCCCCCTTCCCTCCTATCCCAACTCCTTTGCTTTGATTTATGGTCTCCTCTACCTACATTAGAGCTGTAATTGCTCTTTAATTTAGTCATCTACTCTGCCCAGTTGAGGGAATCTCTGACTCCACTGGAGAGGTGCACTGTGCTGCTGGTGGTGAATACCTTCAAGTTTTGTGTGCAAGCCAAGCCAAAGAAGAATTTGCCCAGAGAAGCTGTGGCTGCCCCATCCCTGGAAGGGTTCAAGGCCAGGTTGAATGGGGTTTGGAGCAACCTGGTCTTCTGGTGGGAGGTGTCCTCTGTCACTCTTGGTTTGACTATTCTTTCTCATACTAAGTATCTATCTGGAAGTATGTGCCACCTCCTGATCTCCTGCTCCCACCATGAAAACTGGGCTGTGACATCACGGTCGGGGTATCAGAAAGGCCCGGGGATGCTCTGAGCACACACTGGGCCTTCAACTCCTCTAGATTTTTGCTTTTTTCCTCCCAATTTTTGTTGTGATTTGTACTGTCACTGATGGCACCAGCAGTTCACGATTTTCGACGCGTACAAGATGTGTATTAAAGACTCCATACTGTTAAATTATTCATATTATTAAAAGAAATTGTGTGTTTCATCTGGGGGGTTGGTGTTCCCAAGGGATTTCTGAACACACAAAGTCTTGTTTTAAGAAAAAAATAGAGAAATTTCAGAGTCTTATTTATGTAAACAACCCCCCCCTTCACCTCTCCTTCCTGCCCACAGTTGTAACACATTGTACTGTTTAATATAATTTGATCTTCAAGAGAGGAAACAATAATTACTCTTAGCAGTGGCCCAGAGCCTGTTCCCACCAGAAGAGCCTGCACAGTACGTAGGATGTGAGGCAAAGCAATTCTGCACACCTGCATTCACCAGTGGAGTCAATGGAAGCCACAAGAACATCTATGGAAGGCACCAACTGTGCTGAAAGACTTGAAGCAACGATGTGAATGTGCTGTCTCTATTAGGATTTGTGAATAACAGGGAATACCTTTTGTGTATGATTTCAAGAATAAAAAAATGGCTGTAGACAATTAGCCATGCTTTGATTACAGCGCTCTTACTGGGATCCTGGGTGGACTTTCAATCTCCACAGTTGCCCAATGACTTAATGGCAACAGTTCTGGAAAAGGAACTCCAGGTTTCCCATTTTAAATGGTTTTTGTAACTGTTTATTGTAGTAAAAAGGTTAAAAAAAATCTCAGAGAAGACGTCTCCCTACAGCAGTGCAAGATCCCTTATGTGTCACCTCTTGGGGCTCCATTTCTCTGGCAGCAGGTATTCCTCTGGTGGATGCTGTCCTTCAGGCTTAGGAAAGGGAACAAACAGAATTACACACAAAATCACGGCTTGCAGTGGCATTTAGCTTGATGAAGACCTCAGACTGAACTGGCGAGTTGGTTTTGTTTGAACCCTGCAGCCCCCATGCTCAATTCCTTATTAACTTTTTCAATATGTTCTATTACAGTCAGGCAACAATATGGGAGCTATCTTGCAGCTAATTTAACACCTGTAAATTCCCAAGGCTGGTAATGAAACCTTGTGTAGGCCAGTGGATGAAGCATTTGCTTCATATATCAAAGGTCATTAGTTCAGTATTTGTTAATGCTGTAGCTTTTATTAAATTTTTTTTCAGCTTTTTTTTTTTTTTTTTTGCATCAGTGTACTTCCAGCCTGATTAATTCTTCTGCTTCCCAAAGCTAAACACACACAAAAAATGGGGATCATCTGACCCGGAACATTGGGGCTAAATTCCTTGTTGAAATCCCGAATTAACCTGCTTGAAATTATACTTCCAAAGCTCCTCTCCTGTTCAGTCCTGTGCAGACTGGGAGGCAGCGTGAGAAGAGGGGAAATGGGGAGGAGAGCATCACCCTGGCTCTCCTGGCTCCACGGGAGAAGGGCAGGTAACAGTTGTGCCCAGCTGTTGTGTGCCCATTTATATCAGCTCCAGACCAGACAATTGGGTGGTTTTCTGGGTCTGAATTAGTAGCCTCCACTTGGTCGATACAAAACTTAGGTCCTCAAAGATAAGTGCACATTTCATGCTCTGCTGGCTGAGGTCACAGCAGGTCCCATCTCAGCAGTGAGGAGCAATGGCTTTAGGTAACTTGTGTGCCTCCCAACATTTAAATTAATTCCCTCTGTGGCATGTTCAACAACTAGACACCTCATAGTACCATGAATATATTTTTTATTTCCTGGCTTTCCTGGTTTTGTTTGGGTTTTGTTACAGTAGTTAGCAATTTTTGACTATTTGGCAGCACTCCTTGGAAGACAGAAGATGGTGGAAAGGAGACACAACCCACCACAACCACACCAAATCATCTGCCAGTAAGCAGTGTCCCCCCTTCAACATCCTTGGCCACTCTGCCCAGACACCACTTGGTGGTGCTTGATGGAGGCATGAGTGCCCCTGATTTTGGGATGGTATGGTCTCCACATCCTTTGGTCAGGTTGGTTGGTCATGGTCACCCAAGTAACATCACAGCCTTACCCTGTGCCATTCAATGGTGAAAGTACCATTTCCCTCTGCTGAGGGTGCTGTGTCATCACCACTGTGCTAAAAAGAGCTGATGCAGTTAGCTCCGAACCCTGCAGCTGTTTTTTCTGGATGTTTTGTATCTAAACTGACCCTTTCTCAACCCTGTCATGGGTTGTGTCCACCACAGTAGCCAACTTTTCAAAACACCACCAGCACAAAGCAAGATTCTAGTGAAACCAAGCAGTTTCTGAAGATGAAATCACATAAACTCGGCATCCAGATGTGATGCTGCAGCTTCTGGGAAATGCTGAGCGTGCGCTTCTTCACCTCGAAAGGTCTTGGCATCTATGCTGTTTATCAAAATAACAAGTCATTGAAGTGCAGTGGAAAGTATTGCCAGAAACGTTGAATGAACCACTGTTGTTTCCAATCTACCATGGTCTCTACTGGCTTTTCCAGACAAAGGGCAACCAGTGGGCTCAAAGAATGAACCCTGTATACGGATCTTGCCCAATTGAAGCTGCAACTCTCGTCAACCTGCAGTGAGTCCTGCCCCACCATCGGCAGAGCTTGAACAGAGCTGGGATGCCTGCAGCTACTGCAAGAACGGGACCTTCTCTGTCATTTATCTCCACAGTGAGTCTGGATGTTAACAGTAGGTGCCACTGGTCAAGGCTCCCGCCCAGAATATGCCATTTAATGATTCTGGTTATCAACAGAGAGAAGACATTCTGGATGTATTCCTAGGACTCACTATTAATTTAATCCGAAATAAGCTGTGCTTTTTATTAACATCTTTATGCCCTAGCATTTTATAGGATATTAGGTTCTTTGTAAGACACACATGCTGTTTTATATTCTTATCTGTGCCTGCCTCAGAGCTGGCTTTGTGATGCTGCTCATTAATTCAAGATTGAAATGTCTTTCTCTTTCTATGACATTTAGATGTCAGATATTTTCTACAAAGCTTATTAAAATGCCTTTTTGTACTTCGTCATTGACTGTCCTAACAAACAGTCACATCAATGCGTTCTTGTTGCCTGTATATTCCACGGGAGAAGGTGTTATTCAGCTTGCAGAGTTAGAAAAACACATCCTGAGGCACACGTCTTTTTTTTAGACAAAGGAAAATATAACTGTTAGCAGGTCAGAGGTGCTCCAAAATTAACAGCAGCTTCTCTCTGTATTCTGAATAATATAAATACAATTTGCAATAGCATTTATGCGCAGATAATGTCAAACAATTAATCTAGTCACAAATAACAAGCATCATTCTAAAATCGTGACAGCTGAAACCACTTTCAAGCTAAATAGCAGTGCAGCTTGTTTGTTGGACGGGCTCAGCTCTTCCGTGCCGGGGTCTGTCGGACCCACCAACAAACTGTCGGGGCATCCTCTGTGCAAACGCTCCCACTCAATGGGGCAGACGTGTTCGTGGTTGCTTTAGCAACCTCCTGCCCTGACAGATGGGCTCAGTGTGGCACCATGGGGAGGGGTGAAGACAGACACAAGTGTGTACCCACACCGTGCCCAGGGGTTCTAGAAACCCCTCTGTGCCAACAAACACTATTGGACACCAGGCATCTGGAGCACAAGCAGATGTTCTCCCTCTGAGCTGTGCCCAGAGAAGCCCCATGGCCCCAGGAGTTGCCCCATGCTGTTGGTGGGCAAGGGACACCACAACGTGCTGAGGAAGACAAGGATGAACTCAAGTACTGGCCAGACAGGGGCATGTTTCATTTTATTAAGGTGCCACCTTCATTTTCCCAGCCTGTCCCACTGCTGCCACATGAAGAAATTTGCCCACCAGGGCAATGGAGCTGGTGAGGTGTCTGGAGCACAAGTCTTGTGAGGAGCTGGGGGTGTTCAGCCTGGACAAAAGGAGGGGGTTAATCTCTTCTCCCAAGGAACAGGCAATCGGACAAGAGGAAACCACCTCAAGTTGCGGTGGTTGAGGTTTAGGATGGATATTGGGAGAAACTTTTTCACCAAAAGAGTTGTCAAACATGTCAAACATTGAAACAGGCTGCCCAGGGCAGTGGTGGAGACACCATCCCTGGAGGTATTTAAAAGCTGGGCAGACGTGGTGCTGAGGGACATGGATTCGTGGTGGCCTTGGCAGTGCTGGGTTGATGGTTAGGCTGGATAACCTTACAGATTTCTTCCAACCTAGATGATCCTATGACACGATGCTGGGGCCAGCACTGGTTAGCACACAGTTTTTAGCTAGCAGGTACAAATTACCTTTATAAAAATAAGAAATTAATTGGAATAACGAGCCTTCAGTGCAGAGAGGCAGCCCAGCTCCCAGCTGCCATGTCGGGCCGGGCCAGACCCAGCACAGAGCGGCTTCCCGGCTCCCACCCGCACCGGTCACTGGCCCCAGCGCCGCAGGACCGGGCTCCTACAACCACAGCCACAATGAATGGCGGTTTGAGGTTCTCTTTTATTGAGTTAATCTTGGTTTTGTTGCAATTTCCCCCCTATGCTTTATAAAAAGGCCTGAAACAATAGAGGCCGGCCCTGCCGGCTTGCTGCGGGCAGAGCCAGGGCCGTGCCAGGGCCGGCCCGAGCGTCCCCCCTCAATTCAGACAGTGTCCCCCACCCCTCCCGGCGAAGCTTTGATGTGCGGTTTTCAAAGCATTTAAACCCAGATAGAACGCTCGTATTTGACAATGTTTCTGTATGTTTGATTGAACTTCTCAAATCTCTCCGTTTCTCTTCAGACGTACAGAGCCCGTGAGCTAAAAGCCAAGCTTTTTCCACAGCTTATGTTCTTGTAAAAACAGCTCCAAGTACACACATTCTGCTCCTCGCTCCAGTTGGGGCTCCGCATGCCAAGTCAAGTATTTATTTTCATTACTTTTGAGACCACCAAAATTAATGTATCTTTCAGACAGGAAGAATTTTATTTATTATGGTGGATTTGGATCCAAGAGATGAAAGAAGAGCAGCGTGCATCTCGAAAGCGGCCGGGGCTGGGAGCGGGAGGAGACGGCCTGACCTGAGCTCCCCTCCCTCCCCGGCACCGGCCCCCGCCTGCCCCGACGCGTTTCCTTACGGATGGACCACGGCACCTCAAATCCCCCCCAAAACACCACCCTAACTCCTGCCACCATTGCAGTAGTGAGGGCAAACGTCAATGTTTGAATGAAGTCTCCGTTTTCCCAAGTTGCTGGTGCAGCTGCTGGCTGATGGTACAGGTGGGAGGCTGCCACAGGGGATCTGCTCGTCCTTGGGGAGCAGTACCCTGAGACAAAACAGGTTATTTTTCCCCTTTTTCATGCGCTGATCCTTGAACTCTACACCATGAGCATCTCCCCTGAGATGACAAGTGAAATGGCCAAGCCAAGCCGTGCCTCTTTGGTGCCAGCTACTTCCCCACCAGCTGTTTCCTTCGATAAGCTTCATTCAAGCTCCTTAAACTGGGATTTCAGCATCAGTCCGTGATGCTGAAGGGGGATCTTGAAGCATGAGGGTGGTGAGAGCCTGGCCCAGGTTGCCCAGAGAAGCTGTGGCTGCCCCATCCCTGGAGGGGTTCAAGGCCAGGTTGGAGGGGGCTTGGAGCAATGTGGTGTGGTGGGAGGTGTCCCTGCCCAGGTTAGAGGGTTAGAACTGGATGGGCTTTAAGGACCCTTCCAACCCAAACCATTCTATGATTCTGTGATTTTTATCTGGGGAAATCCAGATGCAACAGGCTTTTGCCTATATTACTTAAATGTTTTGCTATGGATCCCATCATGACCTTCTTTGAAAGTGTCCAAGTTCCACCAAAATGTTGCCCAAGTCATCCTGCCCATTAGGAAGATGGAGCAAAATCTGGTTGGCGGCTGGTCACCAGTGGTGTGTCTCAGGGCTCAGTTTTGGGGCCAGTCTTGTTCAATATCTTTATTGATGATCTAGACAAGGGGATTGAATGCACCCCCAGTAAGTTTGCGGATGACACCAAACTAGGTGGGAGTGTTGATCTGCTTGAGGGTCGGAAGGCTTTACAGAGGGATC
>JAOTQQ010000052.1:31671072-31689899 GCA_026546715.1 Gallinago undulata | reverse complement strand
TTTAAGAAACGTGTAGACGTGGCTCTTCAGGGCATGCTCTAGTGGCCAAGATTATTGGTTTGTGCTGGGGTGTTGTGGGTGTGGGGTTTAGTTGGTGGGTGCTTTTTTTGTATGGTTTTTCTGGGTTTTGTGGGATTTTTTTTTTGTTTTGTTTTGGGTTGTGGGTGTGTTTTTGTGTTTGTTTGGGTGGGGGTTTTTTGTGTGTTTGGTTTTTTTTTTAATGTGGTTGGACTCGATGATCTCAAAGGTCCCTTCTGACCACTAAGATTCTGTGATTCTGTAAGAGAATGGATTACATCTCTTCAACAACTTTTTAGAAACCATGATTTCACTTCTAGACCACAGAAAGTCCAAAGACGGATCGGGTTGGTCATTGGCACTGGTCAGTTTTTGGTAAAAATATTCTACTGGTATTGATGCAACTCCACTTAAGGCTCTCTCCTACAGAGGGAGGCAGCAGGGTTATGCCATGGAGACGAAAGGAAAGTGTGCTGAGACTGAAAGGAAGACAAAATCCAGCAGAAACCAGTGCCTCATGCAGCAACTTGGTTCTTCCATGAAACTCACCGAAGCTTCAGACAGGTCCTACATCCTGACATAGTTGCCTGAAATAATGCCACTTTGGAAGTCCTTGAAATGTTGGCTCATTATACAGTGACAGATCCTTTCCAGGCTGTATTTGGTAATACAACTGCAAAACTTAAAGGGAACTCTAATTTTCAGTTGCTTTCATCGTCTCTGATAACAACTCCAGCCTGGGACCCAGCGCTTTAAGAGCACAAAGAAAAAAGCGCTGTATTGGACACCCAATAAAAGAGAATTTGTGCTATCCACAGTTAGTTTGAATTCAACTTAATTGTTTATTACTCTGAGGTCTCCGAAGGATAAAGAATACGGAATAAAATATTTCTACCACCTCAGCCTTTGTGAAAACATTCACAACCTGTTAAACGCCAGGGTCTCTAACTTTGAAATGATCTCACAATTTGATTTCATTATATTTTAATTGTAAATGATATATTCCAGGGCTCGGGGAGGGTGAGAAGCTGGGACTAAGGGAACATTAAACCCCTGCTTTTTTTTTTTTTTTCCTTCTTTTTTTTTTTTTTTTGCGATTCTCCAGCCAGATGTACCGCGGGCAGGTGCAACACAAACTCCCAAAGACCCGAGGAGAGCCTGACCTAGAGGGACCGGCGTGAACGGGCTTTTCAGCCCGCATGCTTATTCAATTCGCTCCGGGGAAAGGCTGCCAACCAGGGGGACGCGGTGCCAGAAGCGTGGTGGTTTTTTTTAATGCAAAGTTGCAAAACCACAAAACTCGTTTTTACTAGTGACCTTTTTACCACTAATTGTCGGGGTACTTTAAAAAAAAAAAAAAAAAAAAAAAAAGAAGTTACTTTGGTCAGGGCTGAAACGATGTCCCAGAAACGCTCCTCCGGCAGCTGCTCCCCAACCCCGCGCTGTTTGTATCCAAACTAGACCGGGTCCTGCTCAGATGAGTCAGACAGCTTTTTGGGTTATTACTTTATTTTTTTTCTCGCAGAGCGCCTTTTGATTGTGAAATAAATCACCAAAAAATAGCTGGAGTGTTGGGAAGAGGGAGGAAGGAGCAGGGGGTGGGGGCAGAGAGGAGGAGAGGCTCCCGGCCCGTGTCTGCGACCAAATGCTGGATGAAGGCGGTTGTTTTTTCCCCCCTTTGCTTTTGCTGGTTTTTTCCCCCCTCTAAGCACACACAGGTCCATTTTACTTTATTTCTATGGCTTTTTTAGACACGGGCTCGTCAGCAGTTACAGCTGGACTCACTCTCTCCCTGTGAGAGTTCGACCGAGTTTTGATCTCCTCTGCCCAGGTTTTAATACTGATTCATTCCCTAATTTCATTAGAATTGGCGACATGTAAGAGGTGTGTTTGTGAGCGGAGCCTGACCTACTTTTTTCCACCTCCTCTGCCGCAGGGATTGAGCCCACGCTCGGCTGGGGGCAGCGGGGACGCTCCAGCCAGGCGACCTTTCAAGCCCGTCCAGTTCCGCGCTCTCCTTACACCTCCACGGAGAAATCCCAGTATCAAGGGAAAAAAAAAAAAAAGGAGAACCAGTCTACTTTAACGAGTCCCAATAAATTAAAACAACTCAAATGTTCTTGGGCGACGTTATTTATAATTTTTGCCACGTTGCGGTTTCAGCTAAAACAGTGCAAAAGCTGTTCTTAAATCATTTCTATGCACTGAGATACTTCTGTGCTCTGTAAATACCTTAAAATCACAGAATCACATGGGGTTGGAAGGGACCTCTGGAGACTGCCTTGTCCACCCCCCTGCCAGAGCAGGTCCACCCAGAGCAGGTTGCACAGGAACATGTCCAGGTGGGGTTTGAATGTCTCCAGAGAAGGAGACTCCACCACTTCTCTGGACAGCCTCTTCCAGGGCTCTGCCACCCTCACAGGAAAGAAGTTCCTCCTCATGTTGAGATGGAACTTCTTATGTTCCAGTTTGTGCCCATTTCTTGTCCTAAAGGAATGTAGATAGTATCTATGTAAAGATGCCTTGCAGAAAGCTGAGCAGCAACGTCCCATGCTAGTAGGTACCTCATGGGAAAAGCGTGGTGCTCCTTCATCAAAAAAAACCCCCACATTAAAGAATAAAATCCCCCCACTGGAGCTGGCCTCCTGCTGTGCTTGATGGTCTCAAGGTGCTTCTGAAACCATGGGCGCCAGCTTGGCTCTGCTGGAACTTATGGCGAATCTCCCACCCATGTCGATGATCCCAGATTGTCAGGACGGGTTCTTGTTGGTGCTTTTACCAAGAACAAATTGAGAAATTTGCAGCCTGAATGAGGAAGAACCACAATTTGCAATAAAGCAGCTGATGACCGGCTGCCTGGGGACTGTGTTCAGTCTCACCCATCTGAATCCATCCCCCACGATGAAGGAGATATCCCTTCTGACCGAGGGATTTTGTCACTGCTGGATTTGTCATTTTCAGCCTTTGTCTCCAAAAAACAGTCAGGTGGTCTGAAAGTCCTAAAGTGATTTCCTCTCCCTCTCCAAAGCCAGGTCCTCGCGAAGCCCAGCAGCCGCTGTGGGATGGCTTGTTTGTAAACACAGCGTGAAAACACTTTGCTCTGCTTTCTCTTTCAGCACATCCCAATTTTCTCTTTTGCTTTTTTTTTCCCCCTCGCTTCCCAGTATTTTATTTTTATAATTATCTCCGGAAAAACATTCTTGGCCTCAAACTTGCCCAGTCTGGTTTACAGCAGCGTTTAACATTCAAAACCAGCCCTGCCGATTGGCTGGTGGCTGGGTCACATGGCAGCTCTCCGATTGGCTGAGCCCAATATGTTGGGACATGAAACCACCCATTACATCGTATCCAAAAGCAGTTGCTGATGTAGGGCTGGGCTGAACAGCAAGATGCCGGGAGGGCAGGACCAGCCCCACGTCCTCCATCCCCACCACGATGGGCTGCGTCTTCAAACCTTGCCCTCCGCGTTCAGAAACATCCTTTTTTTTCAGTAAACAGTTTACGGAGTTATTTACAGCTCAATTTACCAAGCACCCTAACAGAACGATGAAGGAATGCTGCGGCGTGGGTTGTGTGTCCAGCGTGGTCAGCAGGAGAAGAGTCTTCTCTTGAGAACCCCTCTCCTTCCTCCACTCTACAACCCATCAAACCAGTTACAACGCAAGCCTTGCCCGCAGCAAAATTCAATGTAGAAAATGACAGGAATCCAGAAATGCAACCAAAGAAAAGCCAAAGATAGCTCACCTATAATTTTCGGGAGCCTGGGTAGGTGGGCAACTTGTCAGGGGAAAAAAGCAGCGTGCCACCACCACGGTGTTCAGACTCTAACAGGGCAGGCTCCTCGTCCTGCACCAGTGTCTGGTTTTGCTTGGACTGGATTTTGAATTTCACTTTTATTACCTTTGAGCCTGAATTTTTACAAGGAAGCCCTGCAAAATCTTTGAAATTTTGCTCTCATGTGAAGGCAGGGAAAGTTTTACCCTCAATTTAAGTCAGTACAGAGACAAGAGAGCCCAAGGCAGTTTGGAAACATGTACCCGAGAAGGTCTCCTATGATCTCCATCACAGTCTGGCATTTCCCAGACAACTCTGTTAATTTGAGGTTTAATTCGTTAAAGTTCAGTGTATGGAGCTCCTTAACTGCAACCATCTAGAAAAGTGCTAATGGCCCCTCCCTTAACGAGATACCAGTAGAAGAAAGGTGGAGATTGCTTTCCAGGGAACAGCTTTAAAGATGAGTTCTCCAAAGCTGCAGCAGGACCACGGTCTCACTTGTGCTTTGGGGCTCCTCTGGGAGCTGGTTCCTCCAAAGACACAGCAGTGACCCTGTACCCCAGGAAAAGGGACAATGGCTCCCATCAAGACCTAAGGTGTCCCCAAATCACAACTGAGATTTCCCGGACCTCAGTCCTTGTGAACGCACCTTCTCTAGATGGTGTGATGGGCACCCCAGGTCCCCTGCTGGGTGAATTTGCAGAGCAGAGTCCTTCGGGCAGGAGCAAAGCCCAGTGGTGGCTGCAGAGCGGTGCCAATTCCACACACCAGGCACAGCTCAAAGCTCGGCAACGGCAGATGCTGGGCGCTGGCAGAGCTGCTGAGGAGCAGCAACGGGAGCCAAATGTATGAGGTCTTTTAGCACCCTGCAGCTGCCTGGGCTCTGCTGGCTTCCCTTGCCCTGGGAGGGGACGTGGTGGCATTTGGCTTCTCCATTGCTCCACGTTGCTCAGATGAGCGCAGGTGACTTGTGAGCTCTGGTTCCCTCTGAAACCTGTCTCCCTGCTCAGGTCAGCAAGGGCATCGCTCTCCACCTGGATTTTAGCACAACACACCGGCGACACCGTAAACGTCTGGCACCTGCTGTCCATACACAGCCCCTCGCAGTCCATCCAGTGGCTCCACGTGCTTCAGGCTCCTGCAACGCTCTTGGAGACGAGTTCTTGCTGGCACACTCCTGGGTGAGACCATGGCCATCACAGAACTGGGCAGAGGCCGCTCCTCAGCTGGGCTGGGATCCCGCGCCGCTGACATTAGCGGGGTTGCATCAGGTTTTGCCAGCTGTGGAGACCGCCCACAGCTGTTGTGTGTGACCTCTCCTCCCTCCACCATCTGAATTTTCTGGGCTTTGAGAAAGCATGTACTCATATAAACAAAACCAGATACAGGAGGAGAGGAACCTGTTTAAGATTTGAGATGACAATTCTGCCCTCAGTTACACTTTCTTGAACGAGAGCAGATTTGGTTAGTAACAAGATACAGACCTAATTCTGATTATTTTTACACCAGTACAGCCAATGGCTCTGGGAGAATGAGAAGTGCTTTACACTGGCACCGGTGCAACACCAACCACCGTTGCCGTTTGGCGCCCTGGACATTTTCTCTGCAATAGGGTTTCAAAGGCTTGCGAGAGCTGAAAACAAAGAAACGGAATACCAGCCTCGTGCAGACTTCAGAAACGAAAAATAAAATGTCCAGGAAACCCCTGCAAGGTTTTGGATTGAACAGGAAGATACATTACAGAACTTTTTCAACTTTTTTTTTTTTCTTTTTTTCAACTTCCAAGCAGCAGAACGCCAAAATGCTAACAGGCAGGGCAAATTGAGCAAAAATAAAATATTCTGTGGACTGGGTTAGAAATTAAGGCAGTGTTTATTTTTTTATGCTTTACACTTTGGCCAGCATTTATCCCGAATGAAGGCAGCAAATGTTATTAGATTTCATGGAATGTAAATAAACAGTTATTGGTAAATACATTTTGGTGGTCTGCTTGTTACACTGCATGTCAGGAAAACTATAGGGAACTGGCAGGAGTTCAGACGTCTTCAAGGAACACAGAAAACAGACATATTTTACTAATTATAGCTAACAAAAACACTCTGAGATTACAGTTAAATTACATTAAAACATAACTTGTTGGCAAAGGCTGTGAGCATAATGCTTTGCCTGTATCTTTCTGTATAGTGTTTCATCGGAACAGAGCGGTAACATCGGGAAACGCTGGCACAGACCGAGCCCCGGGGCTGGTCCAGCCGGTCACTTGGTTCCCCCCCAGTAGTTTCTGCAGGTCCAGGGTGGTTCCTAAGAAGGAGAAGCCCTGGGTTTGCCTGCGGGTGACCCGATGTCCTCATCTGAGCCTGCGCAGATGGGAAGGGGAGGAAGAAGAGGCACCTGCTAAAGGGGCTGTGTGGTCCCAGGGAGGTTAGAAGCAGTGGAAGGTGCAAGGCTCCGTGGCTGAAGCTCCCAACAGGAGCTTTAGTAGCCACACCACCTTACCTGGCTGGATGGAGCCACCTCTGACCGAGTCCTCGCATAGCTGCAGCAAAGCAGAGTGCCTTCTGCTTCTGTCTTCTGGGTCTCCTCTGCAACACATCTATGGGACAAGGAGAGAAGGAGGTGACGGCTCTGGTCTGGAGTCTTCTCAGGGACACAAAGTCACGTTTCGGTACGCTGGGACCTCCAGCAGTTGGTCGCAGAGCTGAAATCAGAAATATGCCTCGACCCAGGCCACCAGTTCCCATTTGCATTTCAACAAACTTATTCACCTCCTTATGGACCATCCCCGGGCGTGGGATGCCCAGGGATGGTTTGTGGCACGGCTGCTAAGGTCTCTGGTAGCCCTGCTTGCCCCTGGGGAGCCTCTCCAGCCATGCGCCCCCTCACTGCTCCCCAACTCCCCTCCCACAGCGCTGCTGCCCCACCATCAATGCAAACCAGTACTGAAGAGCAGACCCTTCTCAACCACGGGAGGAAAATGATGTCCTCCTGCAGAAATCGTTCTGCTTACATGATGTCCAGAGTTTTCACCACAAACAAGCCAGAGGGAACGTCGTCGCCCCAGTTCCCTTCACATAAATGACCCACAGCGTGGGGCGTGCATGAATATCAGCTGCAGAGTTGCCTGCATTACACCAAATTTGATCATAAACTACTCACTGTATTTTTTTTAAGTACAGTTTGCATGAAGTAACTCCATAAAGAGAGATGCTCAGAAGCCTTCCACGTGAGCAGCATTCGGGTCACAGAAAACCCAGGTGGAACGTGTGATTCTGCAGGGGATGACAGCATTGTTAGGGAAAGTCTCTAAACCAGAACAATTTCCTTCCTTCCCCTGGTGGGATATTAACCCGGAGGGATCCCAGGTGGGGCTGGAAGCTCCGCTCTGCCACGACGATTATTCACTTTTCAAACCAGGTAAATCAAGGTGCCCGTTTAATCCGGCCACAATTTAGACCGGGAGAAAGGCGCGTATCATTTTGCCTGCCAAGTCAACGAAAGGACAATATTCAGGTTTATCTCCCCAGAATATTAATTACACTCCTGCCACTGTGCCCCGCTTCAGAAACACACGGCTCCCGCGGCGCGGGCTGTTCTTGCATCCGTGCCCCCGTGTGAAGAAAGCCTTTAACGAAATCCCGCTCCCCACGATTACCCCACGGTAATCTCCTCACTTGGACTGTCTTTTGTGTCACATTTATGGCCCATTCTTTGCTGGGAAGATTTTTACAGGGGATCTGAAGTTTAAAAGAAGACAGATGACAAGCTGTGATCGCGAGGAGGAGAGGCTCACCATATGGAAATAGAAAGCCCTGGCTCCCTCCTCTATCCCTCCTCCCCCCTCCCCTGCCGAGTTTCTCTACTTCACATGATGCTATTGGGATTTGAAGATCAGAATACAAATTAAATTATTAAACGAGGAACAAAAAAAAAACCCAAAAACCAACTCAGGCCTTTCCTCTCCATCCTCCTCCCATGTGATCAGTAATTATAAATCAAAGTGGGGAAAACCACCCCGCTGGAAGCTGGCGTTTGGGATATAGCCCAGTCGCCTACAGAAGGATACAATGCTCAGGAGAACACGTATGTGCCTTTGCGTGCTATGGGGGGGTGGGGGTGGTCACGCATGCATTGCTCCTAGAGCTAAGAAATTCATTGTTTTAATGGCAGAGACTTATTCACGGTGCATATTTAGTCTATTACTTATTATTTACTTACTGAGAAAAGCAGAAACACCCCTTCTCAATCCAGCATATTTCTCCAACGTCCGACTCCCAGTCACCAAAAGCCACGCAGTGTCCCCCAAAACAGGACAGACGAAGCCCCATCTGATGCTTTTTAGCCATCAATCACTACGACCTCGATGCACGGTAGCAATCACTTAAACCCTGGGCAGTCAAAGAGAACCACATTCATCCATTTCAGCTGGACAGAAGGTGGGATGCAGCAGTTTCGCAGTTTATTTTGGTGTGGCCCGGGGGGGTGCTCACTGCAGAGGATTTTGCAGTTTGGAAAAACCCCAAGCCCACACCCCAGGCCCTGAATTTTGAAAAATTTGGCCCCGTTTTCAACATTGGCTTTGCAAGGCTTGGGCTCGGCTGCTGGCCCCCGTAGCCAGTCGTACGAAATCAAGCACTTAGTCCCCTTAGTGCAGATTTGGGCTATGGACATCCCATTTAGGCACCCGTGTTTGAACACTGGCTCGTTGTAGCCAAAATAAATAGCTGAATCAATGCTACACAGAGTTTAACCTAAACACGTAATGGAGTCTAACTCAGATATACGCTGTATTCCATCGACAGGTCCCGGAGATGGCAAACTGAAGCCTGCTTTTATAGTGTGCCAGCTCAGGGACCTGTTCCCAATTTGCAGATTTGGCCGGTTGCATTCTGAAAGATGTTTAATATACTCGATGCCTGTTTGTGTTAATGTTTACCATTGAAGTTTTTCATTATTTGATGTTATATTTGGCCTTAGCATTAAAATTCCATTGGACCGACTGAAATCTAGTGTCAAATCAGAGCCAAAGAAGTGTCTTTGTGATAGACCTTCAGCTCCCATCCGACCATCAGAAAAAATAATCATCTATTGTAGGTTTTGCCAAATATCCTGGTTTCGGCTGGGGTAGAGTTAACTTTCTCACTAGCACCTGGTGCAGGGCTGTGTTCTGGATTTAGGATGAAAATAATGTTGATAACACGCTTTGTTATCAAAGCTGTTGCCAAGCAGTCATGGACTTTTCAGTTTCTCATACTGAGGGGGGGGACCCAAGAAGCTGGGAGGGGACACAGCTGGGAGAGTTGATCCCAGCTGGCCAAAGGGCTACTCCGTGCCACCTGGTGCCGTGCTCAGTATATAAAGCTGGGGAAGAAGGAGGAAGGGGGGGACACGTTTGGAGCGATGTCTTCCCAAGTCACCGTTACGGGTGATGGAGCCCGGCTTTCCTGGGGACGGCTGAACATCTGCCTGTGATGGGAAGCAGGAATTAATTCCTCATTTTGCTCTGCTTGCATGTGTGGCCTCTGCTTTACCCGTTAAACTGTCTTTATCTCAACCCAGGAGTTTTCTCACTTTTTCTGGTCCGATTCTCTCCCCCATCTGACTCGGAGGGAGGGCGCCAGCGGCCGCGCGGTGCTCAGTGCCGGCTGGGGTTAAACCATCACAACGCTGCAGAAACAGCAGACACTGCTCAGTATCTGTTGTTTTCACACGTGCATCTCTGGAAGAGCTCAGCCCAAAGCCATGGGCTAGCAGGGAGCTGCCAGCCCCCTTGCCAGGTGGGCACAGGTCCATTCTGGCCAGGGTCAAGGGGGAGTGGGGACGGCTGCCACCTCCCTCTGGGGCTCCTCATTTGGGACAAAGAGGACCTACAGCCCTTGGTCCTCACAAACCGAGGCACCTTGGGGACAGCTGAGGGGCTGCACTCATGCTTAAACGAAGCGCTTGCATTAACTCCAAGTTTAATTGTTTAAACTGAAGAAAAGCAGATTTAGATCCAGAGAAGGGATTCTGCCACTTTGCTCTGCTCTGGTGAGACCTCACCTGGAGCACTGTGTGCAGGGCTCAAGCCCTCAATAGAAGAAGGACATGGACCTGATGGAGTGGGTCCAGAGGAGGGCCACAAAAATGCTCAGAGGGTTGGAGCCCCTCTGCTCCGAGGACAGGCTGAGGGAGCTGGGATTGTTCAGCCTGGAGAAGAGGAGGCTCCGGGGAGACCTAAAAGCGGCCTTCCAGTACCTGAGGGGGCTACAGGAAGGCTGGGGAGAGCCTGTTTCCAAAGGCCTGCAGGGACAGGACGAGGGGCAATGGGTTTAAACTGAAAAAAAAGCAGATTTAGATTAGATTTTAGGAATAAGTTCTTTCCAATGAGGGTGGTGGAGCACTGGAAGAGGTTGCCCAGGGAGGTGGTTGAGGCTCTGGGCCACCTGGTCTAGTTGGGGGTGTCCCTGCCGACTGCAGGGGGGTCAGACTAGATGGCCTTTGGAAGTCCCTTCCATCCTGGACCATTCTATGATTCTATGATTCCATAACTCCACACCTAAGGAGAGAGCTCGCCTGACCTTGGGGCTGGCTCGTGGCCTTGTCCTCCCCTCTCTTGGCATCTTTGCTTCTGCTCACAGGCTGAGGGTGGGATTTTTCATGGAAAAGCAGTGATAGAGGAACAGGAGTCGATCCCCAAGTGCTACGGGGAGTCACAAGCCTTGGGGCGACGCTGAGGACTCTTGGCACTCGGAGACGCGGAGCCTGGAAATCCCGCTCCGAGAAACCCTGGCATGGCTCAGCACGTCCGCGGCGAAAATAAATGAAGGAGGCTTGCCGAAGTCCAGATGTGCCTGAATTCAAAGGGACCTGGAAAATATGATGGCCTGGATGAAAAACTGGGAAACGGCATTTAAACATAAAGCCATGAGGGTAGGTTTGAAAAACAGTCAACAGATATTCTCTCAGCTGGTTAAAGAGGGGGAGCCCTGCAAATAACTCATTTTTCAGTCCACCAAAGAACTGCCAAAGCAGACAACGATGTTTCAAACTACATCCCCTCCCCAGAACATTTTCTCCAACTTTCTCATCAAAGTTAAGACCAGATATTTTGTATTTCAGTGTACTTTTTTTTTTAAATCAGGATGGTGCTTTTTGATTTTAAAGATTATAAATTAAATTATGTAAATGTCATCTCAGTACATAAGAGCATTTATTTTGACAGTATTAAAATGGCATGTTTTGATTAATGAAAAGTTCCCACTTAGCTCCAAACTGGATTTCTTTCTGAAACGGGGAACAAAAGTCTCTGCCTGCAAAACTTTGCTCAGCTTTAGTTAAATGCTGAGGCACTAAGGAAAAAGATTTGCAGCATTATTCTGAAGTAACCTTACATACTTATAATATATAGTAGCAGTTCTGAGAAGTAAATCCAAACCTGGGATTACTCGTACTAAAATATTCTCCTCGAGAAGTACCCAAGAAGTTTGACATTTTGGGGAAAATGAAGCCCCATCCCAGTGGTCACAGGCCACTAAGAGGACCCTCGTTAGGGTCAGATTGAGATTTTAGTATTTAGCCATTAGCGTGGTTTACCGGATTGTATAGATCTCTGTACATAGAGCTGTTAATCCTGAATGATGTCATCTAAATATATCATTCTAGAAGAAACTGATTTACTAAAAGACTTTGAGATCCCAGTGCTACTGGTTGAGATGTTAATTGTTACTGGCACAAAAGTGAAGTAACCCAACTTTTCTCCCAGCAGTAGTACTGACTGTAGAGACTGGGTTAGGATGGATTACCGCGTCCTCCCACGTCAGCCCCCACTTTTCTAATGTTTCTGCTGAAATTCACAGGGGTGAATCTGTGACTTGGTTTGCTTTGTGACTTGCTGCTGCTGCTGGCTACGTGCTACAAAAAAAAGTTAGTATTTGGAAGTTTGGTAAATTGTTCCCTTTAGGAAAAAAAACAAACAAAACCCAAACCTTTAAACTGTACTTAATGACGGGTGCAAAGCTGCTAAGGCTGGTGCTGGTGCTCAGCGATGAGCTTCTCTTCTCACCATCACTGTTATCTTCTCTGGCCAGGTATCTCCTTTATGCACCTCATGCCTAGAGCTGAAGCTGGTGACCACCTGCAGTTGGATCAGTTTGAACCCACGGAGGCTGAACACCACTTCACTCTTGTGCTTCTGTATTTGCCTGGCATTGGTTTGAGGAAAGGACAGCTTGCCTACTCCAGCACGGCCCAAAATAACACTGTCCACTTCCCATCAGACCTACAAAAAACACAAGGACAGGGAACTGCTGGAGAGGGGACAGCAGAGGCTACAAAGATGATGAGGGGCCTGGAGCATCTCCCTTAGGAGGAGAGGCTGAGGGACTTGGGTCTTCCAAATCTGGAGAAGAGAAGGCTGAGGGGGGATCTGATCAACACCTATAAATACTTGAAGGGTGGGTGTCAGGGCGATGGGGTCAGTCTTTTTTCAGTGGTGCCCAGGGACAGGACAAGATGTAACAGGCACAAACTTGAACATAAGATGTTCCATCTAAACATGAGGAGGAACTTCTTTGCTGTGAGGGTGGCAGAGCCCTGGCAGAGGCTGCCCAGAGAGGTGGGGGAGTCTCCTTCTCTGGAGACATTCAAAACCCGCCAGGGCACATGCCTGTGCAACCTGCTCTGGGTAGACCTTCTTTGGCAGCGGGGTTGGACCAGATGAACTCCAGAGGTCCCTTCCAACCCCGTATCATTCTGTGATTCTCTGAAGGCCATTTGCAGCAACGAGATGTCTTTCCACTCTGTTAATGTAACTCCATTTTGTAAACTCACAAGCTGCGTGGGTTGGGGGACAGACTTCTTCAGGTATAGCAAACAGCCTCGGTCACCAACAACTGTTTCACCATCTGTATTCCCATCTCTCATCCAGGTCTGACCCCTCAGAGGCTGCTCCTTGCTTGACACAGGCAAGAAGAGAAGGATCCATGCTTCTTTACAAGCAGCAGGAACTACTTTCCCCTTCTAGTAAGACAACGACTGTCCTTACAAGGGGCTCCAGGCAGCTTATGGCTTCAGCCAAGACTTTAAGACTTAGAAAGACTTAGGGATGTGGATCTGGCCATTAGACAGCATCGGCCCAATGGCTGGGCCAGGCTCTTAGTGTAAACTGGATTGCTCCATTGGCCCTGCAGAGCAAACCCATGTTTTATTAGCAGAGGGTCTAGTCCCCATAACACCGGGGCTCGCTGCAGCTATCCCGAGCTCTATCAGGAACCAATCTGGCCTCCAGACAGAGCTGTCACATCTGCCACTTCCAAATAAAACGGGCTCGTAGTATCAATGAAACGGCATCACAGAAAGCTCATAGCAAACGTACTATGTTAAACATTAACCACAATGCTCACAGTCCTAGAAAGGTCTGATAAGCCACGATTAAACTTAATTATGGATTATTTTATATTACCTACCTCCAAGCACTGTGGAAAATTGCTTCCTTTTAACTGCCTTGGCTGGCTTTCTCTGACCACACACATACTGGGGGATATTTTCCCATGATTGATGTATTTGTTTACCAAGCTCCTTGCTCAGATACAGGCCGATTCTCCCTTTAATCAGAGGTGTGAATACCTTAATAGTTGTCAGAGCCCACATTAACCTCTTGATTAAAAGACATCCTCATGCTTACCATTAAAGAAATACGTGGAACAAAGCAAATACATATTCTCAGTATAAAACTCACGATGGGCAAACAGTTATTTTATGCTGGTGTACTTGGCCCACTGGCATTTCATCACCTTGCATCTTACAACAGAAATGTTTTTTTCTTTTTTTTTGTTTCCTTTTACCAATGAGTAGATGGAAGAGTTTGGGTGGGTTGGGGTTTTTTTTTTTCGCCTTTGCCTAAGGGTGAAAAGCTCCGTGAACATCAGTTTTCACTCGACTTCCTTTGACTGCTTACCTACCCTGGCTATTACGCTCTCTCGCTACAGCAATATTACCAATAAAATAAACATGTCAAAATTCAGAAGCACAAACAAGTTCATCTGTGACACTAATTTTGCCTGGCAAATAATTCTCCTCATTTCTGCAAGGGCTTCAATTTCTTGTGGATTCAAAGCGAATTCATCTTTAATTTGATGCCTCAGTCTTATTTTTCTTTCCCAATCTCATTAGAGTAAAAATAGCGAGGATATCCATATGATTAAAGACTTCATGTGCAAGAAAGCAATCTGGTCATAGTGCTCCTTAGCTTTATGTACTTCTTTCTATTTGACAACATTAATTTGCCATCTGTCAGCTCAGTTACATAGTTTACTTGCCGCTTGCTTGGCGCTCACCTCCCCCTTTTTCGCCGTCAGCTGTTTTTAATAGTTGGGCCTCCGTGAGCGGGCCATTTATGCAGATTTGAAACAGGAGAAATCCTAAAAACTGACCATATGGGAAGCCACTTTGTACTCCCCAGGCTGACATAGCCATGCACAGACCTCCTTCCCCCTCCCACGCACCCCCGGCACTTGAAAAGAGACGGAATTTTTTCCATAGCTCCGTAGCACCTTTCATCCGGGGGACTCCAGACCATCGCAGAGCAGGTACCAACAGCCCAATTTTGCTCTCTCGGGCAGGTCTGCTGAGGTCAGCTGAACCCTATGAGATGTCCTGGCAGCTATGCTCAGCCTTAAATAAGCCATCAAAACAATAAGTGAATCGAAGAGATGGTTAAGACGGCAGAAGAACCACTGCCGTTGACCAAGCGTGCGTGGCCAGGGATCTCCTCACACCCCCTCCACCGGGGGTACCCCACGGGGCCACGTGCCACCCATCTGATACTCATCTCACATCTGCAATAAAAGCTGAGGATATACCTCATCATCCATCTCTCAATCTTCGGTGATAACTGTCAGAATTCCTCAAAACGTTCCTTTTTCATCCTAAAGCCTTATCTCTAGGGAAAAAACAAACCCCAACCAACTGGGAGATGGTGAGGAGAATTGGGAGATGATGTGGAGAATTGGGAGATGGTGTTTTGCTATCACAAAAAAACGTGTTTTGGAGAGGAATGGGAGAATCTAGTTCCCAGCTTCCAACTCCTACCAGGCACCCAGCGATGTGGCAGAATAAAAGCAGGCTTTCATGTGGAAAACCTGATTTTTCAGAAATTCTCCCCAAAACTCTGATTTTTTCAGGATCTTCTGTCAGTGCTAGTACTTCATCATTATTATTGTCCATTTAGTATGTGCTGTCTCTGAAAATACCTCCCATTTATAGTGTTTTAAAGTGATCTCACTAATACTTAAGGGTATCTACAAGTTTTGTTTTCTATAATGATATATAACAATATATAATGATATAATTAATATCTTCCCTCTTCCAAAATCCCCTGCAGAGAGCGGAACCCAAAGGACAGTGGCTCAGCCTTTGTGTGAACAATCACATTTCCCACTTGATGAGGCCGAGAAGGTAAAAACTGAACACTCTTCCTGGAAATACCCTGTTTTTTAGCAAAGGAGGCTTTTAGAGCAGCATCTCTAGAGCATGAGGACGGCTGCGGGAGGTGAGCCTGGCTGTCAGATTGACAGGACTCCATCACTAGGGGCAATTTTTTCCAGATCCCAAATATTTAACTCTCCAAACCTCGTATCTGATGTTAAGAATTATGCTTATAAAAGCAAATACATCAGCTTATATATCTGAAATCACACTAATTGACCCGAAGATACAGCAAAACCACTTCTGTCCGTTTTCTTCCATGTCATTTTTCTGCCAGCTGAAGAGGTTCAGGATACTCGGGGGCACTGAAATGGCAAGATGAACTTCTCTCCTGATCAGAAAGCCAACACCAAGACTGATCACTGCTTAATTACTAAGGGGAAACGGAGCCATGCCCAGCGAGTGAGGGTGAGCAGCCAGGCTGCCAAGCACTGCCCTTTGCCAATCAAACTCTTCCTTCTCCACCTAAACTATGCCAGGGGAAGTGTACTTTAAGGGTTTTCATCCTCAGGAGCAGCTAAATTACCAGCAAATAAGCAAATTAACTGTTCTGTATCAACAAAAGCTGCCGTCTGGTTTGTTTATGCCCCGTTTCAGGAAAAAGTGCCATTATCAGGGCTCAGGATTAGCCTGCACCGGTGTGGGGTTTTTCTCCTGGTTGCCTTTTCGAAAACTCATTTTCAAGTGATGTTAGAAAAATGTGAAAGCTTAAAATCATTCGTATTGAAAAGACAGTAGCAGATGTGCAGCAGTATCTTGGGTCTAGACAGTTTAAACATGAAGAGCCCCGACTCTTCCTCACAGGGGTGCAGGGAGGGTGCAAGGCTGCAAAGGGATGTCAGTCTGGGTGACCTCCACCCACTTTGAGCATCCCACCCACTAAGACCAGCCCAGAAATCCAGCACAAGGGTTGGACAACATCAGCAGAGGGTGTCTGAACTCAGACTGCAGCTGGAGCTCAGCTGAAGGTGGTTTTGATCCACAAAACGGGCAGGAAAAGAGCCAGGTCCTTGTCAAGGAATCCAGCAGAGAGTTGCTGGTGATGGGGAGAGAAGGGTGGTCCTACCTAGGGCAGGTTGGGCGGTGGGCTGATGGCAGGCACGGAGGCTGACACCACTTCACAGCCAGGATTAATATTTCCCGAAAAAACAAAGATGGCAACGACTTCCTGGCTCTGATAGCCCAACCCTGGTCTCAGCAGCCACGAGAAGATCACCCCAGTGAAGGGAAGTCCGACTGTGAGACAGAGCCAAGGCAATACCTCCAGCACCGCTCCCCCGGTGGGAGCCTGGCCAGATGTGTGCCTGCCTCTGGGGCCGGAGCAGCCCCGGTAATTCATAACAGTCTCCAGGCTGCTCTCATTTACGTCGGGGGCCAACGCGCAGCTCGCTTCAGACAGAGTTCAAAGGCTGCCCCGGGCTGCTCCGCAGGCGGGCTGGCCACCGGCCGGCACCCAGGTCACCAGCTGGCACCATCCACTTGCCAGATCGGGCTTCCAGCCCCACGCTTGGGCCATCTCGTACAAATGGGGCTGGCGACCAGCTGGCTGCTCTAATGGGCCACCAAATGGTCCCTCGCGCCTCCCCCAGGTACCCTGACGAGCTCTGCTTTGCATCACCTCTCTGCGACGTACAGATACGCCCGGATTCCTGCAGCTGGTGCAAAGATGGAACCCCGCAAAGATACCCCAAACTGGTTTTAGGTTGACAAAGCCCATCCCGTCCCGGCAAAGATACTTAAAACCCGGCACCAAAGGCAGAATTTCACATTTTCAAAACATAACCACTGCTCCACCCGCTTCCCGGCATCAGCACGGGTTGGGTTCAGATATCCAAATATTTGAGAGCATCCTTTGGGGCTGTAAGCTCTGCCTCACTGGCCGAACCCCTCCTGGCGTAGCCAACCTGCTGGTACAGACGACAGAAGCTACAACGGCAAAACAAATCCACCAACATTTTGACCGAAACACAAATAGCGGAAAAAAAGAACATCAACACGATGCTGTTGGCAAAACTTGGCAGAAATGTTCAGTTTAAGAAACACTGAGCCATTTACATTTACAATAAGGCCTGACAGCTTTTGGGACGCGCTGTCTTTACAGAGGCTGGATTCGTTTTAGAAGCTCATTCATTTGCACGGGGGTTTAGAGAACCAACCAGCCCTCCTCCTCATCCTCCTCCCCTCCAGGAAAGCTCATTAGCTACAAGGAAACGCGGTGTGAATGAGAGGTGCGTGTGGGGTACGGGTAATTACACGGGTACCTCAGAAATAAATCACGAACCTACTGTTGATATGACTGCAAACCTGGAACTGATCCTCATTTTCACCCGGGAGAAGGTCTTCAGCAACACTCTATAAACTACAAAGAGAAGAAAAGGAAATTGACTTTAAAAACAACATTTTAATAATACCGAGGTGTTGACAAAACCCTCGGAGAGCGAAGGAGCTCCATCACACGAGGTGGACTCACCGCCTGGGAAGTGGCTCCTGGCATCTGCTGGGGGTGCTGGTGGGGCTGATGGCTCGTTAGCTCTGTGACTACCCCTGTCATCGTGTCCAGAGAGGATGCTGTGGGGGAAAACACCCCGCGGGGACAGATCAGCTGGTACCAGCTATCACACCGACCCTCCTCAAACGCCGCTCCCAGCAGCAGCGGTGGCAGAGGCAGGACCGCGCTCGCCCGGAGGGGAAGCCACGGGGACCTGGCATCATCACGAGGTGGGACACGGGAGGTGGGGGCTGCCCTATTTCTTCACGGGGAATCCCAGAGGGAACGGGGATGTGTGCTCCCCTGAAGCATGTGTGCGGTTCCCCACACGTGCCTGGGATGGAAACGTGAGCGCAAAGCGCAGATCTGCTGTCTGGCACGTCGGCTTGCAGCCCGCCATATCCGACAGGCACCAGCCTTGCGGTTCAGCGCCTGCGTGCGGGGACTACTGACCCTGGAAACGTGTAAGCGGGGCTCCTGGTCACACCACGTATCCCAAAATACGCTCAAAGTCCCCCTCTGGCTTTCAGCAGGCCACCCGACATCCAGATGTCCTACAGACGCGATGCGATGATAGGGACGTAGCGATGCTGGTGGAGAGGATGGACCCGTGAAACTCCCCCTCATTACACCAGAAAAACCCAAATCTGGGAGGTTCAGGATGCTCTTCTGAAAACCTGGTTACATTAATTCAATGCCCAGAGACCATCAGTGCTAGCCCCCATTGTAGGAGCCACGCTTTCTTGAAAATCTCAGTTATTTCTAAGGCTTAAATTGGGAGAACAGCTTTGAGTGCCGTTTCGCCAACGAGTCTCCTCCAGCGGAGACCCACCACGTCTCAGCCAGCAGATCTGTAGTCTTTACAGAAGGCAGGCTGACCGTGATGCTCCATTGGAGCACAAGCCTATGAGGAGAGGCTGAGGGAGCTGGGGGTGTTCAGCCTGGAGGAGGCTGAGGGGAGACCTTCTGGCTCTCTACAACTCCCTGAAAGGAGGGTGTAGAGAGGAGGGGGTCGGTCTCTTCTCCCAGGTCACAGATGACAGGACAAGGGGCAATGGCTTCAAGTTGCACCAGGGGAGGTTCA
>JAOTQQ010000052.1:31653200-31663857 GCA_026546715.1 Gallinago undulata | reverse complement strand
AGGTCTTTCTCCTCAGAGCTGCTCTCTGGCAGGTCAGCCCCAACCTGTCCTGGTGCAGGGGGTTATTCCTCCCCAGGTGCAGCACCCGGCACTTGCCCTTGTTAAATTTCATTAGGTTTGTCTCGGCCCATCTCTCCAGCCTGGCCAGGTCTCACTGGATGGCGGCACAGCCTTCTGGGGCTTCCCGCAAAATATCAGTCAAGGAGAAGTAAAAATCTGCTCAAGTCCAAAACTTGCAGCCACTTCTGCGTCTGGCAGCCGGGGCAAACGCAAGAGGAGGATTTCCACTGACGTGGAGTTAATTCTTTTTCCTCCTTTTCTCTTTGCAGCCCCTCCGCCCCGGTGAAGACCGAAGTGAGAGCTGCCCCTTGGGAAGAGAGCAGGATGGAGGTGTGGGACTGCAACCCAACTCTCCCATCCCTGGGTCCAGGGGCTTCTGTGACGTCATACAGAATTCCAGCAAAATGACTGAGAATAGCCACATCACTTTCTTCACTATCCCATCCAGAAGGTACAAACGTCTCACCTCTCAGTGCAGAATAAGGTGACTCCAGGCTGAATCTGAGTAGTTCCAGACTTGCAGACATTTAAGGCTTTGTACCACCAGTGCAATTTTCCTGACTTTCCATCAGGTTGTAACCTTTCGATCTACATTTCCTGGATTTATTACTCATCTTATCATTGCATCAGCAATGTTACTTGAATTAACCTGACACTTGAGCAGATCCTTAGGTGTGAGCGAAGGAAAGGTGACCTAGATGGGCAGAGAGAGGTAAAAAGACCTGAGGCAATGGGTAAAATGCTGGCCTTCCTCCTCATTTCCTTGATTAGGCAGGAATTGAAAGTGGCTGAGAGCAAATACCACATCCTGTGAACAAGGAGAAAGTCCTGTCTCAGCTGGCACACAGCATTCCCCAGGGGATTGGGCCCCCAGATGGTTCTTCTGGGAGGTTCTGTAGCCACAAATGGTGCAAAATCCTACTAGTGCTGCCAGTGTGGTGCAGAGGTGCAGTGTTTGAAGAGGCACTGGCCATCTCACAGCCTCCTCCTGCAGACTTTAGTACAGCTACTGATGACACTGTGGCAAGAAAAGGATAGTCCTTGGGCCACTAGTGAGCCTTCTGCCTCTCCCAACACTGAAGCCTACAATTCCTTACCCGGCAAGTCCTTTTGGTAACTACTTCACAGTGTCTGGAGACCACAAGGAATTAACCATATATTTTTATGCTGCAATACACACCTGAGTGCCTGTCTGCCAGCAGCCAAAAGCCTAATTGTAGCCATGCCTTACTGTTATTAGTTTGAATTATTCAGCAGTTTCATTCAAAACGCTCTGATCAGCCCAAAGATCTCAGATGGTCTCCAGCAAACACCATGACTTGCCTTTTGTCTCAGAAGAACTCTTAATTCGGTGAGTAGAGCTATCTGTGGGCAAGATCTACGTGTGATCAGACAGTTTTTTCCCCACCTGAAGGTGCTACCCATTTCTACCTAACCGAAACAAGTGTCTAATCACGACTCCTCACAAATTTCACAGATTATTTTTAAAGAAGAGGAAGCCATTCAGTAGAGCCTGGCCTTCCGCGACTGAGAAGAAGACGCGGAGATGGAGAGGATCTCCTGCTGAACACACATACCTGGGGGCAACAGCCAACACCGAAGTGAAGTGTAACGTTCTCCGCTCGCCCTGCACTTGGGAGCGTGGAAGACCCCGAGTAGGATGTGTGTTTGTGGCGGGGGAGGAATGCCAGCTGTGCTCCGCGTGGATGGATGGAATACGCCGGGTGCTGAAAGCTGTGGGACGGAAGAATGAACGCAGTTGTCCTGGGAGAAGGAGGAATGCTTGCACTGTTTTGTGTCCTCACATGTGGATTAGCTTGGAGAGGGACGTAAGGTGGGAAAGACATATCCTGAACACCTGTTTCTACATCTGTATTATTATTTTTTTTTTTTTTAAAACTCATTTTTGGAGATGGCATGCCTTGCTTCACGCTCTCTGTCCTTACCCTGCACTCAGGTCCTTTTCTTTTCATGCACAACCAGGTTCTCCTCTCAGCGGGGCTGCGTTTCCACACGGGGAGAGGCTGGGAGGGGAGAGATGCCCAACGTGCACGGGCTTTGCTGATGCTCCCCTTCCCCAGCCCCAGCTGCCGCCGCAGTCAGGGGGGATCTGGTCACGTCAAGGCATTCAGGATGGACTCTCCTGGGACGGCAATTAAGGCAGCCCCCTCCTCAAAGCCCCCCGCCAAAATGTGCACGCAATGAGTCGGCAAACAGCGCTACTCTCACTTCCGTCAGCAAAAGGGAATTTAATTGATTTATCAAGAAGCTAAGGTTAAAAAATCTCTCCAGAGGCAATGGAAATATATGCACTTTCACTGACCTCTGAAAATACATGATTTATGGGAATACCCACTTATTTACCTAAATTCCCACAAACTGCCCGGAAAAAAATTAGCCCTTGATCTGTGATGTCAAGGGTCTCCACAGAGGTAAAGTCACTAAAGGAGAGAGAAGCAAAAACAGAATCAAAAGTATTATTTAAAACTAGAAATACAGAAACGAGGACAGAAAATAATTTGTCCTGTGTAGTGTAACAGAACACGGCTTGGCAATGCCCTTAGGCTGTCGATGGACAGAGAGACTTAGGGCTTCAAGCTCTTGTGGTTCGGCTGTTGGTAATTAGGAACTTGAAAGGAAAGTTGAAAACACAGTAATAATAATTTCAACTCGGAAATGCTACAGTTCCACAGACCTCCAGCCACACGCCTGACCTCCGTTCCCAGGGAACCTCCACACACACCCTTCCCCAGAGCTGCTGGGCTTGAAGTATTTCACTGAATTTTTAGAGTTGGAAGGGACCATAGAGATCATCTAGTCCAACTCCCCTGCTGAAGCAGGATTGCCCAGAGCATGTTAGAGTGTGTTACTCAGGACGGCATCCAGGTGGGTCTTGAAAATCTCCAAAGAAGGGGACTCCACGACCCCCCTGGGCAGCCTGTTCCAGGGCTCTGGCACCCTCACCGTGAAGTTTTTCCTCATATTTGAGTGGAAATTCCTATGTTCCAACTTGTGCCCGTTGCCCCTCGTCCTCTCACTGGCAACCGCTGAAAAGAGTCTGGCTCCCTTCTCCTTCAACCCACCCTTTAGACACTTACAGACGTTAATAAGGTCACTCCACTTCAGAAATTAAGGTTTTACAGGATGGCTACCACCCCTCAACGCTATGCCGGGTGTCTGGTCGCCAGTACTTACTGATGGAACACAGACACGTTTAGACTGTAGGCTCAAAGATAAACCCCCCATGTGAAAAGTTCTATCTTCTCTCATGGCATTTCTACAAAGATGACAGGACCTTGACTCTCAAGATGTCCCATGAAACAGTTTAATGCAGTGCACTGGAGAGGGTGTAGTGCCCCCGTCTTGGAAAGATGAAGAGTTTTGTTCATTCTGTTAGATTTGAACCTGAGATCCAGACGGTGCAAACGAGACGCACAGGCCTGTGCATCAGCCCCCGCAGCAAATGCTAGCTCTTAAATTTTCTTTGAAAAAAAAGGCTTGATGAAATTTAACCTTCCTCCTTGCGGTCCCAGCACAGCCAGCTCCCCTGAATTCAGTCAAAGAATATGAAGAAAACGAGCTATTATTTCAGACGCCAGATCCAAAGCGCATGCTGCTCCCCATGTGAAGAAAGCGATGTGAAAATAAGATGGACCACCATCAGTTTTCCTCAACCGACTGAGGATCTTGTATGGATTGGGGAACTGAGGAGGAAATGAAAAGTAAAAGCCCAGAATTCATCAAAAGTAGATCAGAACAAAATCTGTAAATTCATTTGTCCAGGGAGTGAAAAGTTCATTAGGCCGTGCTCTGTGGTGGCTCTCAACCAGGACTGGATGTTCTGTCACGCCTCAGAACCCAAACCTGAAGTTGCTCTTTGATATCCTCACAGTGTTTTAAGTAAAGAAGCC
Organism: Gallinago undulata; assembly: GCA_026546715.1. Lineage (NCBI taxonomy): Eukaryota > Metazoa > Chordata > Aves > Charadriiformes > Scolopacidae > Gallinago > Gallinago undulata. The sequence continues at coordinate 31,659,886 of JAOTQQ010000052.1, read as the reverse complement.
ATAGAGTCCACCAGAATCAGAGCCTGAGAGCCTGAAACCAGATTTGGATCTGGACTCTGTGGGTTTGGCTCATTTCTAGGCGCAAGTGAAAATGCGTTTGGTGGTCTGATTCAAGTCTCCAGCAAACAGGTGAGTTGGCTTTGTTCAAAACCACTGTATAATTCCGCATGATTGGCACCTTTCGCTTAAAAGAAGCCTGAGCTGTGTTAGCCAGCAATGAATTAAACTGGCAAAGGCTTGGGGAGGTTTGAAAAGCACTTGGCTGTGTTCGAGCCTCAGATTCTCTTATTTTCATGAACCCAAACCCACACTGGAATAGAAAGCAAAAGAATAAACTACCTACCCAGCATCTGATGGCAAGAAGAATGCCATTCTTCTTAAAACAAACAAAAAAAATAACCCCTATTAATGTGATAATCTTACAATAACTAATTATTTCAGCGAACGAATGACACCAAGACAAGAAGTATACTGGAGTCGGAGGCATGAACTTTTAGTTGGTAGGTCAGCAGTAACGTATCTTGTTTGAACAAGGCTGACAAAGATCTGCTGAGCAATCTCCACTGGGGCCAACAGCGCTTGGCTGTCTGCGTTGTGGTGGGGAGATGGACTTGGATAACAGTGTCACTCACTCCTTCCCTGACACCAGCCAAGCATAATGAAGCACGGCCAAAGCCTTCTTCAGCATGATGGGAAGAGCGCAACGCTGAAAAGACCTTAAAAACGGTTGATATGGATGAATTAGAACGAAAGGGTTGCAGTAACAACGATCTGAGACGGCGTGTCCAGCGTCGAGGCCAACACAACCCTGTTCCAACCCCCTCCTTCCTCTCTTAATGGCCTTCATCCTGCAAAAAATTACGCAAGTGCGTCCAGCCCACAGCGGTGTCAGGGGATGTCTACGCCGCAGACCACGGCATCGTGCCGAGGTATCCGGATCCGCTGTCGACGAGCCAATCGGAGTACCTCCGGCCACGGAGCCCCAGCTCCAGAACTGGCTTGGCGTAACTAATTAGTACTGTTATTTCTAATGCTGATAATACCAGAGCTGAGGTGTCGAAGGCCAGGGACCCGCCGATTTAAACCCCAGGACACGTCTGCCCCCGAAAGTCCCGACGTGAGGTGGGAGGCAGCAAGCGGATACGGAGAGACGAGCGGGCCGGGCACAAAGAAACCAACTGAAGATTTGCACTAGCTTAGCTCTCGCAGGAAATCCTTGCGGCTGTTAAATCCAAGTATTAGCTGAAAATAAAGACAAAAGGGAGAACAGAAAATTACATCATTTTTTTTTTCTATTTTGAAGGAGCGTTTTGCCTGGCTCTCATCCTAAAAACAGAGAACAAAAGTTTCACTGGATGCATACAGTAAATTCAAGTCTTTGTGAGAAACTAAGCTATGAAGAGGTGTTTTCTTGTGCATAAAACTCCAGCCTGGATTTTTCAGGAGCAATTGCTATTTCAGCCATTACACAAACCTGGCCTAGAGTGTGTGACTTTTTGGCAGTAAAAGAGAGATCCACCATATCACTCAGAACACCTTAATCCATGTTCAGAGAAAGGTCAGATCATCAGGTCAGCACCGAATTTCTGGGGCTAGACTCTCTTCTGGACTGTATCCTTCCTGCAAACCCACTCAGGACAAAGTTGTGCGAGGCAACAAATCACGTTGGCTTTGGCCAAGGTTTGTGAGCAGCGCCAGCCCAAGGGAAGGGCAGCCCAGTCCTTGTAAGCTCCATGTTGAAATGGGAAGCACAGATCCAACCCAAGGCACCTGGGTCACCCACAGGCCAGTAGGTATCTTTTAAATGACTTAAGAATATCATTTCTTCAGCCATAAGAAAGAACTAAAAAAAAAAGACAACTTTTTTTTTTTTTTCCCCCCAGCAAATTGAGAAAATGTAAGACCATAATCATCACAGTCCAGGACAAGGAGGATGCGATAGCTGAGGATGACTTCCAAGTGTAACTGAAAAAGAGAAATAAAGGGATCCTGTGTGGCACGGCTCAGTGATGATAACAAATTAGTGCAGATTAACGTGCTTCTCAGTTCCTAGGTGTTGGTATGTCACTAAGAAAGAAATCTTAACATCTTCTGCCTGTAGAATGTGCTCAGAAGCTGAAGGAAGCCACAAAAAATAGACTGATACTTCTCTATTTGTAACACTAGCTGATGGCTGCTTCCAGTCCTTCTCTTTCTCCAATGCATCTTAGAAAATAGCTTTTAAATTATCAGATCTTGGACATACAGCATGGGTAATGTTCCAGCAAGTAGCCGTTTATTTTATAAGGGGATTTAAATATTGTAAAACTGAATAAAATGCAGGTGTTTGCATTACAGACAAGTGAACCTTGTGCAAGCTCTATAAAGACGTGACTCCCAGATTAAAAGGGGTTTGCCCAGTTTGTGCTGCTTCAGTGGAGGAGGTGGATTTTTGGGTCAGTTCCTGCAGCATCTTCCTTTGCCTGATGAGGTCCCAGACTCAAACCTCTGCTCTGTTTGCACACCAGGGAAACACATGCAGCCAGACAGATGGTGGTCACATTTGCATCTGCAAAATTTTGTTAACTTTGAAAATTTGGCTGGATGAGTTCAACCAGCAGACTGCTCAAATGCAAGTAATTGCTATCTAGTGTCTGGAGCTGCCATGCTTTCTGAGAAGGATGGACACAAACCCTACATTGCGCTACTGTTCAGATGACCCAGCCCAGGCATCCCAAGGGGTGCTGGGATTAACCAGAGGAGGAGCACAAACACAAGTGAGAAACAGATCCGCTGGTTTTTGCATTGGATTTTGGTAGCAAGGAAAGAATTAAACCTCAGGAAGAACTTCTTTGGTGTGAGGGTGGTGAGAGCGTGGCCCAGGTTTCCCAGAGAAGCTGTGGCTGCCCCATCCCTGGAAGGGTTCAAGGCCAGGTTGAAGGGTGCTTGGAGCAACCTGGTGTGGTGGGAGGTGTCCCTGCCCAGGGCAGGAGGTTGGAAACTGGATGGGCTTTTAGGTCCCTTCCAACCCAAACCATTCTATGATTCTGTGATAATTACCTCTTGGAAAGCTTCCCCAGTGACCAAACCCAAACCTTCTGGCCCGTACAGGGATCAGCCTCCTCAAGAAGAGAAGTTATATGGAAAACCTTACAACAAGGTTTAAATACAATGAATCTCTACCTCTGTCAGTCCATTGACTCCTGATTTACACCACCAACAGTGAACAGATTGCCAAGGTAATACTAGTTAATTATTAAATATATAATCAGTGTAACCATGCCCTCTAGAGGACTAAGTTTACCTTCATAGAGTCAAAGCCAGCCCTTGGGCTTGAACACTCTTAAAATTTGGGCGAAAGGCATTTTGGATGTTTGCATTTTCATTCCACATCTGAATCTAGACTCGAATTGCAGCTTCCTCACCGGCACCGTACCCTACAGCGGGTTGAACCCACCCCCCAGAATGGCATCCATAGGTGAGTTTTTAACTTCTGTACACACCTGGTGTCTCCGCCAAACAATTAATCCAGCTAATCCCCACCCAGAGACTGGAGGACTGATCCGAGGTCTTACTCTCTACCAAAGGGAAGGTCACTTCCGTAGACATTTGACCGCTTCGCGAGGTCTGACCCAAATCAACGTGCCGAGTATTAAATAAATAGTGTTCGTTTTCTTACCTCCTGCTTTCCACATCTTCCGGCCTTTTTTTTTTTTTTTTTTTCTTTTCTGCATCCACTGGCAATTTCCCCAACTTTCCTTGGTCAGTGTGGTTTACATTCCCAGTTGGCTTGAGCTGCAAGAATGAGAGTCTGTTCGCCGAGGCTGCCAGGTTAGAGGGGATGCTGGTGGCAGGGTCAGCCAGCTCCGCTCGTGGGGACTCAGTGCAGGCTGCGACACGGTCCTGGAGGAGCCCATAAATGCTGGCAGAGCAAGCTCTGAAACATTTTTGGCCTGAAATGTCCACACTTTGGGATGAGGAACCCACTGCCGTCAGCGTGCGAGCCGCGCACCACCAGCTGCTCTGAAAAACAAAGTCTGGAAAGGAACAGGGAAAGGGTCAAAGGTATGAGCTAATGGGAAGCAACTAAAAGGAAATTCTCCCTTGTCGTCACTTCAGTGGGTTTGTGCTGGGCAGGTCTGGTTTACCCAGAACTGCAGATATTCCCTTGAAAGTCCTGCAGACCAGCCTGGGGTCCTCCTTTCAGGCTGTTGAGGGACAGGCACACAACAGGGAGGACACCCACTTGCCTTCTACCAGAGAGTATTTTGCCATCTTTCTCCCGGCACCTTAGGTGTCTCGTTAGCCTGCTCCGCAACGGTTTAAGGGCCAAATGGAATTAAAACACAGCTCTATTTTGGTAGCTCTGTTGAGTAAACACGGAATAGCTCGGGCGTGGGATTTTCAGAGCCTGTACCATTAGCTTTGCTTTTCCCGTCGAGCCGCTGGGCTGTTAGACACCGAGCACTACAGCCGTCACAGGTCGGTTTGCAAACCCACTCCGTGGATGTTTTCTTTTTTTCTTTTTTTTTTTAATCCCACTTTACTGCATTCGTTATTTTTTTTTTTTCTGACTTTTTTCCCAATACAAGGATACGTGTTTTTATTCCTTGGTTACTTCCACTCTGCTGACCTGGTTTCTTGCCTTCCGTTGGAAACGTTTAGGTGTCTCGGCAATGGAGAGGATGAATCAGTGAACGTACAGCGGGTCTGGGAAAACCCCGGCAGAGGGAGGTCTGCAGGAGCCTTTGGAAACAGCTCAGGAAGGAAAGGCACTGCCATTTTCCTTTTCTCTCCCAATTTTCATCAGCAGCCAGTATTGCTGCTCTGAGCAGATGCCACCCTTGCTCTTGGTTCAGGAAGACCATTGTGCCCAGTTTAGAGGACAAAGCCCAAAACATTTCAGCGGGAACTGCAATTTTTCCAGCTGTGGGAAATTTTCCCAGCGTACTGGGAAGTGATGGATGGTTTGTTGGGAAGGCAAAGCCCTCATGGAGGGCTAAGCATGGAGCATGCACTTGGGTTTCAGTTCATCCTCAGGAACACCAACTGCTTGAGATCATCTCTACGGTTCGGCGCTTGGTCCCATCCTACTGGAGATTCGGCCGTTTTTGTTCACCAGCAACAAACACACCTAAGAAACAGGCAGAGATTTGAAGATAGTTCATTAACAGGAAAAAAACAGGCCACCTTGGTCAAGTGAATTATATGAGACAAAGGACACTGAAAATCTGACACGCAACCATTGAATAAATGCAGAACGATGTAACGTGATGATCTAATGACTGGATTTTTAAATTAAAATTGAGATGTGATCTTTAGACACTCTCCCTACCCAAAGGTCAGGAGCAATATTCTAATCTATTTGTTATTCTTCTTGTTAAAGCCTCTTCCAGAGAAAAGAGTGAACGAACTGTAATTTTAGGCGAAAAACGTTCCCCCAGCATTGAACGTCCCGTGTCTTGGCCCTGGGGCAGGGATGCACATAATTTGAAGCATTTTGAGTCATCCCGCTGATTTCAGCCAGATTAGTCATATGCTCAGTCGAAGCACGGAGCTGAGTACCGTGTGTGATCTGGCTTTTTAGCTCAAAAAAAGAATAGAGGGTCATGCTCAGATTTGCTCTCGCCATCAGACCAAGGACGTGTGCCCTCTCCCCTGCACCTCTGAAAAGTGCTTTATAAAAACACGTGGAGCCTTCCTGCAAACAAATACTTTTTTTTTGCCCAGGATCAGTTGAATCTGAATCAAATGAATGGGTGTGTTGAAATGAAGACTGAAAAACAAGAGCGAGTTGCGTAAACTGATAGTACTACTCTTCGGGTTGAGCAACACGTTAGACCTTTTGCTGAAAGTGGTAAATATTTTTCGAATTCTGAAATGTTTGATACAGCTACAGCGACTGACATTCTGGTTTACAGCACGACTAAATCACACCATAAATGAAATTTAAAGGTAGTTAACAAAATGATTTTTCTGTCAAATGTGTGAAATGGGGGTTCACCATTTGAAAATGTCATTCTTTGGTTTCGTAGTGTCCCTTAAAGGCTAATCTAAAAGAAAATTAAATTAATCTCATGCTCACCACCTTTAAATTGCAGAAGTGAAAACCTTTCAGGACTTGCCAATTACTAAGGAAACTTCATAGCTGGATTATTCCCAAATTGCACACCCTTTCTTTTAACCACTAAAGGCAAACACATGGTTTTGATGGGTCGTAAAAGAACAGGTTGCTTTTTCAGTACTGAAAGAAGCTGTAATTACTTCCCTTGTTCGGTGACTTCCTGATTGACTTAGGTTGTTATGGGTGATACTATTCTGCTGAGGTAATTGGAGCTGATGACCTGAGGGAATGACCAGCGGCTTTTCAGTCTAGGTGACATGCACCTAATGAGTAGAGTCCTGCTTCCCGGGGAAAAGAGGACACTATAACTGCCCTAAGTGCCTGGTATGTGGACTTTAAAGGCTTGTGTTTCGCAGTCCAAGCAAATTATGTCTCTGCATGACAGTCAGAGACCAAACTCGGTCAGTTCCAGATACAGATAAAATAAAAGTATTTTCCTCAGACAGAAATATGAATCAAAGAATGGTTTGGGTTGGAAGGGACCTGAAAGCCATCCAGTGCCACCCCCTGCCCTGGGCAGGGACACCTCCCACCACACCACGTTTCTCCAAGCCCCCTCCAACCTGCCCTTGAACCCCTCCAG
>JAOTQQ010000052.1:31630893-31647154 GCA_026546715.1 Gallinago undulata | reverse complement strand
GGGTTCAAGGCCAGGTTGGAGGGGGCTTGGAGCAGCGTGGTGTGGTGGGAGGTGTCCCTGCCCAGGGCAGGGGGTGGCACTGGATGGGCTTTAAGGTCCCTTCCACCCCAAACCAATTTGTGATTCTGTGACGTGCAGTGTGCTGCATGCTGTTGAAATGCAATTGGAAGTTGCAATTTAGTCACTTTTCCTTAATATAATTAGAGATCTTTGGCAAATAATAAAGTACCTGAAATGTTTAGAAAAGTCCTCTTTAATGCATCTAAGAGAACTTTGGTTTTAAGTTGAAAGCAGCTCTTCTAAGAGCTGGGGGTCCTCTGAAAACTCTCCCCTTTGAGGAGGGTGTTAGTCTTCAGTTACACCTACCAGACTTGCAGCTTATCCCATGACTATCTTGAGAGGGAAGGGCCAGAATCACCAACCATCCAAGCATATCCCAACCCCCTTTCTTTCATTGCCCCTTAGATCTTCCTTGGGAGGTACCATCAGGAGACATGTCAAATGGCAGCAGAGCACCTGCGGCAGCAAAAAGGCACATGACGGGTCCTCTGACGCTTCAGTGAGGGCCTTCATCACCGAGCCATCCCTCCTGAACACCTACCTGCAGCACACCCAGCAACCATCTACTGAGGGTTTCTCTCTCCTTCCTGCTCCCATTGCAAGGTCGGATGAGCTTCATCCCAACAGAATCACAGAATCACAGAATGACCTAGGTTGGAAGGGACCTTTTCAGATCATCTAGTCCAACCAAAAAAAAAAAAAAAAGCTTCTGCAAGTGCCACAGTGACCACATGGGTGTCTGCTGGAGAAAATACTCAATAAAGACGAGTGAGCATTTCAAGATTTCATAACCTTACAATTTTTGAAAGAAAGGTCCTTGCAGAAACTTGTTGAAAGCAGAACAAAGACGGAAAGCAGGACAAAGATGTACATGGGGACACGGAGCCACAGCTGCTCTCGAACCACAGCATCACAGAGATAAAAACCAGCTTCTGTAAATCAAATAGTCTGTTCTACGCTGCTACCGAACTGATCCCTACAGGAATTAAGCTGAAGCGGGATTATTACTGCAGGTCACTGTGGGATATCCCAAAGATTTATTTTTGTAATGGGATTTAGCTACACTGGACAAAGCTCTCAGCTGCTGGAGCTGAGGACTTGCCAGATCGTGCGGTATTTTTGTTTTGATTATGTGTGCAAGGCACCCTGCAAACCTGCTGCCATCAGGGGGACAGTGAGGGGACAGCACTGCAAGGCAGAGCCTCAAACCGCCCCGTATCCCTGGGTGGGTGGGCAGGGGGGACCCACGAGCTGTTTGGTCTTCCAGCAACACACCCCACAGACTCAACGGTGTCTGCAAAGAGTGGTCACTTGGGTACTTGAAGGGAAAGGGTCTCTCTTCCCTCAATTCCCTGCCAAGGGGATGTAGCAGCCTCTACGTAACCAACCTCGTCCAGGTCCAACCACGAAGAACCCTGTTTTCTCCTGAGTGGCCACCCCTGCCTGCGCCTCCCAGGCCGAGCAGGGGTGGCAGATGTCCTCTCCGAGCCATATCTGCAAGTCCTTCAACGTTAAGATCAACTAAGAAGCTGAAAGTAAGAGGTCAGAGCTATGAGAGCACTGTGTGGTCAAGGACTGTATCAGGAGGGTCTCTGGCTTCCTGCTCTGCAGGAGAAATACCATGGCCCACCATGTGAAGAGAGTATCTATCCCCAACATTTTCTACAAAAATCTAAATAAATTCATTCTACTCCAACCCCAAAGCTGATTTGTGTACAGAGACATTTGAAAAGCTACTTGCAGTTTGTCAGTGTTTGAGAAGAAAACAAAACAAAAGCTTGGAAACGACTTGCATTGTTTATTTATTAAGTCTGAATTGGGAACTAATTTTGTTTCCCCTGCTTTTTGTATCCCCTTCTGCATCTTTGGCACGGCTGAGGGATTTGTGTGGCTATCTCCAAAAGATCACAATCGTATAAAATTTAGGAGCGAGTTTGTTCTTGTTTATTTACCAGTTCAATTCACCACCCTTAATTTCTTAGCACTTGCTGAGATATGACTATATCCAACTTCACAAATCTGGACGTTTCAGAAGAATGTCTGAATGCGAACCCTGACTCAGACTTACTTCCAGGCAGTTTTGCTGACATACGGATTTGGAGAGACCCGATCGGGTTTCAAACTTTTTCAGTCCTTTTTCTAAGATCAACACACACGCCAGACGTTTTGTGATTCACTCATCACTAATAAACAAGCATTTTACTATTGCAAAACCTCATTCCACTGCTATTTCCAACTGGTATCAGAAATGCTGCTTTAATAAACTCAATTCATGCGTTTCGTCTGAATTCACAGGAGTTACCCCAGGGGTGATTTTGGATCAATGTATTTAATTTGTTTTGTGGGACAGAGGAACATTCCTTCCTCATACATGCGGTTTATTTGTGTCTATGCATTTTGCAAAGGAGAACATAAGTCATTTAAGGAGCCAGCTTAGGAAACGTAAGGAACCACATTAAGAAATTAGAGAGATGGATTATTTGGAGGTGCTCCTTTAAGCCCCAACAGAAGCTATTTTGCTGAAAACTTTATGAAGAACTAGCCCATGCAGCATCTCGATGTATTCCCAGAAATTCTAGAAATGTTTAATCAGATATTTAGAATTTCCAGTAGGAACCAGAAGTGCTGCCAGCAGAAAGCTGGACTTCTAGCACAAGACTTTTGTCTTAGTAAGGCAGGTTTGCTTGTTGTTAAAAGGTGTTACTTCCCGAAATTTTATTATGGAAGGGACAGAGAAGTAATGGCTGATGGCAGTTGTGGATTTTATAGGTAGACAGTATTTACAAGCAAATTTGGTTTTAGTGAACATCAGAGAAGTGCAGAGATAAGGGTCCCAAGAAAACTCAAGGGATGCTTGTCATTCCCACCGAGTCTGGACATTACAGATACACGTTTCTCCAAATGTCATTAGAAAACACCAGTTTAAAACTCACCATTTTACATGCCTTCGGAGAAGCAATTGGGTCCAGTCTGAACGCTTTCAACTGCCTTTTTTTTTTTTTTTCATTTGGGAGTGAAGCAAGGCCAGCTCTTCCCAAGAGCTGCTTTAACCATTCGCAGGATCAGGTGTTTAGAGAAGAAATGGCTTTTGCAGTATGCATCTGGCCTGGAGAGAAGAAGGGGAAAGAGCCCAAGTGAAACCCTCACTCCCCTGACATTAATCAGTAACCTCCTGTGCCTTCAGCAGGACCAAGGTTTTGTGCAAATATCTACCTATTTCCTTTCACGCAGTTGACACAGATTCAAGGTTGACGTTTCCTTACCCAGCCGGGCAGGTTCACGCCTTCCCGCTCACTCAGTTCTTTGGGTCAACATATATTCCTTGCAAACGGAGGGAAAAATCTTCCTGGATACTTCTAAGAATCCCATCATCTTTTTTTTTAAGTGGGCCTGAATTGTTCTGGCAATGCAGCTTTCCGTATGTACGTTCAGAAAAAGCTCAGAGCAATAAATCAGGCGCAAATATAGGATAGACTGGCATTTACTACCTATAAATACAAGCAGCGTATCTGATCTCTCTCTTTCCTATCTGTATTGTCATCAGGTGTATTAGAGTTTTGCTACCAAGGTTTACTGAGATATAAAATAGATCATGACCGAGGGATGAGACACAAAGCCAAAAGGACTCTGGCAAACAAAAAGGGCACAAGCAGATGAGCAGAGCCCTTTGGAAATGCAATCACCATCACCACACACATTTTTTATATTGTGCTTTTCATCTGACCATCCCTGAGTGTATTAGATCCTCTCAGGGTATAAATCAACACGGTTTCATGGAATTCATAGTGACTCAGCTCACAGACCTGACCCATGCCATTTGTCTCTTCTTTGGCTCTGTCCTACCTCCAGAGACAGAAGTATCCGAGACTGTCCCCAGAGCTGAAAACATTTCTCCAGCTGAAGGTCTGCCCAAAGCCCTGACATGTCCATGTCCATCACGGCAGAGGGTGGCTGTGGTTCCTCTCCAGAGCCCTCCCAGCTGCAATGTCAGCCCCACCAGTGGCCCCAGAAGGTACTTGAGACAACCAGCCCTTCCTGACCTGCAAAGTGACTGCAGCTATGGCTCAGAAAGAGCAAAAGTAGGCAGAGATGAATGATTTTTAAATATCCCCAAACACCCCCAGGCTACCTGTGGTTAGCAGGAATGCTTTCAGGCAGTGAAAGCTCAGGAGAGAGCATCCCAGGGAGGGGAGGTGTGAAGGCTCATGGGTGTGAAGGTACCTGTCTCATGGGTCGGGGCGGGCGTCCAGAGCGTGATGGGCTTGGAGCATCACCCCAGGACTTCTGCAGAAAACAGCGAGCTCCCTGCACTGCTTGCTTCCTTCTGTCACACAGCATGAACACAGAGAGCCTAAATTAAAGTATCCAGTCACTGGGAGAGACCTGCAAATGCATAACAGTCAATTAACAACAGTTAATTGTCTCCTGCCTGCGGCTTTCGCGCTGTCAATGAGATATGAGGCAGAAGATGCCTCCTGAAGACCAGCCTGAAACTCTACATTCCCACCCACCCCATGCTACTTTTTCCCCTCCCCAATCTGCGCTGCGTGTCCTGGACCCCTTGGAAACCAAGAAATCCTACCAAAATTAGTTCAAACAGATTACCCAGGTAGTTTCCGAGATTTTCTACTCGGATAGTAGAGGGTAATAAGGAAGTTCAGAGGCACCCTGTTATCTTTTCATTAAAGAAAAGTATCTTCTTTTTTTTTTCTGATGTATTTATTATAGGCTGTGAACTTCTCAGCTGAGATTTCTTTAAGTACAAACCTAACTTCTGTTAGCAAAGTTTATCTGGTGTGAACCATCTGCCAAGCAAAGTTCGCATCACTGAACCAAGGGAGATCAGCAGCCCCAGAACCAGAATAGCAAGACACAGATTATTCAGATAAAATCCGAGAAAACATTACAAAGTGTTTCTGTGTTTCACTAACTAAAGCTTCCATTGCTGATGGTTGAGAATCTTGTTAAGGGTTCGACAGGAGCAGTTGGTTTATAATACCTGCAACTTTTTCTTTGAGAAAATGGTGTGGTTTAGCCTCCTGATACCCCGCCGTTAGCAATTCCTTTGTCCTATTTTTACCACATCTATTGCTGTGCATGGTCCATCGATTCACTAAGGCACCTGTAACTTGGTGCTTGTTTCCAAAGACTGCACAGGAAGGAACAGAGCTATTTTGCTGATTTGTTTCTCAGCTAAACCCTTAGGTGTCCTGGGTCTCACATTATGGACACGACAAGCTGTGGGATAAAAGGCGGGAGGGACGGGGACGGGATGCCTGCTTGTTCTCTGGATGGGCAATATTCTCTTCTGTCTTTGTTATGAAAAAAAGGAATGTTTGGACAACATATAATAAAGCATAACTGAAAGGGATCTGGCCTCCTGAAAGCCAACGTGGCTGCTCAGCTGGGCAAGAGCCCTGGGACAGGCTCGCAGTTTGCTCAGAATCCTCTCCTGCGTGCCATCCACTTTTGGCCACCCCCAGCCACCAGACCGAAGCAAAGAGCTCTGCAGCGTGGGGCCACGGGGACAAATGTGCCTCAAAAGGTAACGTATGGCAGAGAAGCTTCTCACTCCCTGGAGATGAAAGATCTGCAGCTTTTGGGGAAGGACATGGATATATGTGCAGAAGTTAAGATTTTTTATAAAAAATAATTTAGGTGAAAGTAGGAAAAAAATATTCTCGCAGTAACCTGTTCATAGGCAGTGGGTAATTTAGCATTAAATCACATACTCTCCCTGGCACCGGTGCAGAGGAAGGTATTTCCTGAACAGCTCGTTTCAAGTTTCATTCATAGGTACTGTCTAAAATTAGATCCACCACTTTCATTCAGGTCCAAAACCTTTGCCCAGTGTAACATTTTTTAGAAACAGAAACTCAGTTAAATGTGCTCCATCATCTGCACTATTCCCCCGAGCTGGCTGAGGGCTGCAAGTCCCACCAAGTGGAGCGTGAGAGCCAGGCTGGCAGCGGAGGCTCGTAAACCTGCGGCTAAATGCAAAGTACCTGCTTTTATGGCTGATCACAAACTCAAAGAAAAAAAAAAAAAAAAGAAGAAACAAACGCTCCCTTTGACTCTGGGCAAAGCACATCCTGTGCCACGGAGATAATAAACAAATGTTTGGTGGCCAAAATCTCACCTGTGAGCCAGGTGGAGCCCTGAAACGTGGCCAGAGGATGCTCTTGCCTTGACAATGTGGAGCGGTGACTACACCTCCCCAGATGTCTCACTACAGATGGTGTGCGGCTGCGCAGCGGCTTGGATTTATTTTGATCCCAGCTCATTAACTTAATTCACAGCCTTCGAGCTTGCAGCTGATTTTGGTTTCAGAGTCTGTCACACGGGTGTGAGCGACCATGTCCTCCAGACACGTCCCTCTTCCTAACGCGGGCAACCCCGATGGCTGCGGGTGGCTCTGTGTGAACCGGAGACCTCAGCCCACCTCTGGATCCAGGCTTCCGCATCCCAGGATCCAGGCTTCCCCATCTCGGGCCGTGTCTGCCCCTCACCACGGAAGGGGAGAGCCAAAACACAGCTCCCTCAAAGCCCAGAGACTTGAGCCCCACAGCTCCTTTGCTGCCAGGGCTCTAATGGCTCCTGCCACCAACACCCCAGCCTGAGCGTGGGACAGTGAAACCCAGCCACCAAAGGTGGGTGATGGAGCATGCCTGTCACCCAGAATCGTGATAACACCACCAGGAATGCAAAAAAAATAACACCAGGGCGCTTCAACCCTCTGCCCAGGTCAGCCATGTCCTGACCTGAGCCCCAGGAGAAACACACTCCGGGGCCTGGACACCACCAAAGGCCCCGTTGGCCACACGAGGCACAAACTGCTGGCAAGCAAACAGCAAACAGACTTTTTTTTTGGCAAAATCCATGAGAGAGAGCACGCTGCCTATTTTTAGCACTTGTTAATTGTTTTAAAATCCATCTGGCAGCGGCTGCTAAATAATTTAGCGTTTTGACCCATATGCCTGAGGCGGTAGCGCAATCCCGTGGAGAGGCATGGCGGTGGGAAGCACGGGGAGGACACCGCCGTTGGCTCTCTGGGGTGGAGACGGCACCGAGGGGAAGGTCCTCATGGACGCCCAAGGCCGGATTCCCCTCTCCCGACCCTCTCCACCCTAGGGTGAGGGGGTTTGTCAAGCCAGCCGGTGAGGCTCTTCCATCGGACATGGAGAGAGAGGTGCCTCCAGCGGAGGGTTCATCCTACCTACTGCGAACACCTCCCCGGATGGGCCGCTTGCCCACGGACAGGCCTTCCTTCACAGATAAGAGGGAGCCAAAATTATTAGTGCAGATCAGAAGCTTAATTTTAGCTGGTCAAAGTCATCTGAGGTTTTTAACCCGACTATTAGGTCAAACCCTCGATATCGGCTCCAAAGCACACCCGAGTGGGACGTTCCTGGGGAAATCCCGGAGCCAGAAGAGCGGGAGCACACAAGGATAAGACGTAAGGCACTATTCCTGTTTATACACTCGAGACCTTCCAAACCACGGACTTGGGAAAGGTGCTCGCCTCGGGAGCCTCGCCGTGCGTCACACCGGGGCTCCTGCCCTGGCTTTGTGTGGGGATTCACGGCACCAACTGGACACAGTCGAGCCGTCTGCTTTTTTGGGGAATGTGTTTCTCTCTCAAAGCATTAAACTTCAGCTCTGAAAAGCGTTCGCCTCCCTCCTCCCTTCCTCCTGGAGGCTCATGAATCACAGAGCCGCCAGACGAATGAGTCACCCAGCCAGTTTTTGGTCAAGCATGCCAGTCTGGGAGGCTCTTCTGTGATCAAAATGTGAGCGGGGCTGGCTTTGTCGGTGACTGGCCATGTGTTGAGTCGTCTAAACCCCTCCTAGGGGTCATCCCCGCTCTCTTTGTGAGTCGTCTCCGCCAGGTTGTAGTTGCTCTTTTGTTGGGGAAACTTGTGAACGTATTAAGGGAGGGCGAGAGGGTGGGGGGTTTCTCAGGAAGGAGAGCTTCAGAGGCCTTCCCAGGACGGCGGCGGCAGCCGGGGGAATTGTTCTCCCGAGTCTCAGTTCATTGAGCTTGAACTTCCAAGTCAACCCGGCCCATCCCTCGCGCCTGTGAACCGAGCGGGGGGACCGGGCTCAGGGAGCCGGGGAGGATCCCACCCGGCCCTATCAAAGGCTCCCCCCGGCCCCCGGCGAGCCGCCCGGCACGGGGAGCTCAAACCGGGGTGGGGAGGCATCTCTGGGGCCGGTACGGACCGCACACGTTTCAATAACTGGAAATATGGCATGCTGAGAAACAGTTGCCTCAATTTATTCCCAAATAGGAAACTTGAAATCTGCCACCAGCTTGTCGAAATCTTTTTTTTTTCTTTTTTTCAAAAAGAAAAAAAAGAGAGAAAATAGCTGAGGTTCCAGCCCTCCCATGTTAAAATGCATAGTGGGGTTCTTTTCAGGCATTCAAAGCGAGTTTGATCTCCCCAGGAATCATCTATTTCATTATTCCTACATTAGGCACGGCCAGCGTGCCCCTGGGAAGTTGGCGTTGGCCCCTCTCACACCTCCCACCTCTTCTGCTCCGGCGCCGGCCACCACGGGCAGGTCTCCCAGCTGAGCCATCCCCCTTCCTCTCTCTTTTCATGTGGCTGCTCGGGTCTGCTGATGGAGGAGGCAACTGGGAAGGATGACACCTTGTACTGCTTCGTCAAGACTGGAGGAAGGATGGCGCCATCGCCAAGCGAGTGGATGAACACACAGCAGCCATTTCCTTTTCGCAGAAGAACAGTGACACAAAAAGGGACCAAGGAAACAGGAAGAGGTAAATGATTTTCGTCTAGATCACAGTGTGAGATTTGTGACCTTAGTGTCCATGCTACAGAGGTTTCTCCAGCAGTCAAGGAGGACCACTGTGTTCCCAGTTTTGTGGTTCTGTGAAACACCTGGCTATCCAGACAGGTTTCAGCAGGACAGAGTGGAATCACAGAATGATATGGGGTTGGAAGGGACCTCTGGAGATCATCTAGGCCAACCCCCCACCCAAAGCAGGTCTACCCAGAGCAGGTTGCACAGGAACGTGTCCAGGTGGGTTCTGAATGTCTCCAGAGATGGAGACTCTACCATCTCTCTGGGCAGCCTCTTCCAGGGCTCTGCCACTCTCAAAGTAAAGAAGTTCCTCCTCATGTTTAGGTGGAACTTCTTATGTTCAAGTTTGTGCCCATTTCCTCTTGTTTTATCCCTGGGAACCACTGAAACGTGTCTATGGTTTCCTATACCACCAACCCCTATCCCCAAAAGCCACTTGCAACCAAATTTCCAAAAGCTGCCAGCAATTCAAGCTCTATCCTCAAAGAATTTGGGGTATGTGAAAATGTGGCCTCTCGGACACTTGGCCCCTGGACCACAGGATCCAGCCTGTAGGATATCACCCTTCAAACAAGCAGCTCCAGCTTTGCAGGAAACCCAGCACAGCTCCTGCCCAGGGTCTCCAACCTTCTCCTCGTCCTGTGTGTTTGGGGAAATGTGAATTGCACAGTCATTTTAGTATTACTTAGGTAGCTTCAACCACGTATCAAATACTAAATTTACTCAGGATGAAAAACAAGGAGAGTTTATTCTCACAAGAGCAAAGGTTGCATTCTTGGTTGAAAATACATCTACAAAAGCAGAAAATAGCTAAATAACACTGCCTGGATACCTGCACTGAACTTCTTTTCTCAGTATCATTTAAGCCCTTTGAGATATCATTTAGTTACAGGAGCTGACGGTAGATTCACCCTCACCTGACGTCCTGGATGTGGCCATTCAGGTTGTGTAACCTCAAGGCTTAATCTTCAGATGTGTTCCCTGCCTGACTTTTCTCCTCATCGACCCTCACCCCGATACACAGGATTTTTATGCTCCTTCTTGCATGTTTTATTCAACACAGCTTGTATTTCCCTTCCTCTTTTCATACTCACTTGACTCCATGCCTTGGCTGCTATGCCCTTCTCCTTCCTCTTCTCTGAGGGTCTCCTTGAGTTTTTACTTCTTAGCACAACCCTTCTAGCCTAAACCATTTTTTTCAATGCAGCATTTTAAAGACTTGAAATATCATGTGTCCTAACAAACAATCCCTCTGTATGCATCTTATCTAACCCACAATCTCTAATTTGTCTTTAGCACATCCTAGAGACTGCACATAATGTGTTATTCATCTAGACGAGATCTGATACTCAGGAGTGCTTTCCCTAAATCCTCTTGCTCTTTGTCCCTCCCTGCCACCTTTTGTTACCTTTCTGATCTTTGCCCATTACCTAGCCCTGAAATAAGCTGGGATGGATTTCCAAAACTGATCAAACGCTGGTTATCTGTGTTCCTGCCTGCTCCAAAAATGTGGGGTGGTGACCCTCTGCTCCCCAGAGCCAAAGCTACTCTTCCCCTTACTACCCTTCACACCTCTTCTCTGTCTACCAGATATACCCACTTATTCAAGGCTGAAATTAAATAGATATGTATATATCAATAAAATCAGCAAATATACCCCAATCTGAATATTTTACAGTCTTGGGACCAAGCAGAACTGGTAAGGATGGACTGAACATATTTTTCACTGGCACAGAAAAGCAAAAGATGAAACATATTGTGGCTCTCAGCTATTTAATATAAATCCAGGAGGAGATCAGGCACATAAGAATGTGTAGCTGTGACATGAAAACATGGGATGATGAGTATGTTCCTACCTAGAAAGAACAACTGTAGTTTTATCACCTTCTTAATTTGCTTCTTTTCACAGATATATTTTCTCCATCTGAATCTTTTATCTACAACGACCTGATTTAGCCTGGAGAACACTGCACCTGCCAAACCTGATGCTCCAGGTAAGAAGTGGCAGAGTCATCTTCAGTAACATCTAAGGGATGCTGGAGTCTCCTAAAACCCTCCCTCCCTTCCTGACCTTCCCTGAAGCATCTGCTGAGAAGTGTCCATCTGTCCATCAGTCTGTCCATGCTGCTATTGACAACAGTAGAGCCTCTCAAAGAAAAAAAAAAAAAAAAAAAAGGTATTTTCCATTTTTCCATGCTTTGTCTATAATAGAAAGAAATACTGAAAAACCTGATCACAACTACGTATCTGAACATGGTTCATTGCTCAGGATGAAGTAAGTTTGGGCTAATAATGCTAACGTACATATACACAAAGAGCAATTTTACAGGACAAATGAAACTGTTGAAACCTTTCTGCATTTGTTTTCTGTCAACATTAAAGCGAGTGAATGTTACTGGCAAAAATGCATATAAAAAGCTTATTTCAAAGTCATACACAGGAGTATTCACAGAAAAAGCATTTTAAATTGCATACACCAGATTGACCTTACAAGTAGGACTTCACTCTTCTAATCACACCAAAGAAAGGCCATCTCTTGACTAACTTGGCCAACCACCACAAAACAACAGAGCAAAGATACTCATGAATAATCCACCTGGATTAATTCAAGAATGTACCTGCCAAATAGTTCATGGAAATCAAAAGATACCTGCAAACATATCATGCACAGCAAAACACGACCACACTCTAAAACAGACCGCTCACATGCCTCACAAGATCCACTCTCTTCTCTGATTTGGTGCCCTCTGCCCATGTTACACGTGTCAGAAGTTCCTCCATCACCATTCAAAGAAGTTCAAGTGTAGGTGGAGTTCCCTCTTTCAGGAACTTTCCTAAACATTTATGGCAACATTTCTTACCATCTACTCTGTGGCAGTCGTCAAAAGTGGAAGACTCAGCAAAAGCAGCATCACTGAATATTTTCCTGAGGAAAAATCTAACTTCTGAGTCTTCGAAATTAAAATAAGCAGATGAGAGTTTGTTTCTTTTTTTTTTTTTTTTTTTAAACTGGCTTCTGCTAATGGGTCTCACCAGCAACCAACTCCTTGTATCTCCAGGACCTGTGTGAGGTGAGGATCCCTGTGAGATTATTTTCTCTGTAAAGCAAGACTGCATAAACTGACATGTTTTAAAGAAACAAAAGGAAGGTCTATTTGTTTGTTTGTCTGCAAATGTAATTAAACTGTGCCCTTTCCAGAGAGCTGTGTGGAGGCCAAAAAATATAAATAGGCTTAGAAAGGACATAGTAACATAGTTCCCAAGATTAAGGCTTCGGCCACTACTAATCATAAGAGTATGGCTAACACTTCTAAATTAACATCTTGAATTAAAAGAAATGCCTTAAGCACCTTGCATTGTCACATAAAAGATTTCCCAACCCATAAAACTTGAATCTGGACCTCTAAAATACTAGGAGAATGCTCACATCTGGAGTCCTGACATCATGCCCTTCATCATTTCTGCCTATTGCTGCTTAACATCCACGGACAATTATTCTCCCCTCACCCGCTCATTCAAAATAAACCTGGTCAGGACCTTCACCGCCCTTTTACACCACAATCACATCCAAAGTATGAGAAGAGCTTAAGAAAAAGAATGTTGCGATGAACTGATTTACTCAAGGAACTGTTCTGTGTGGAATGTGACACAAACTACTCACTCGTGTGACGAGCTTCGTGCTGCCGTGTCCTCAGCACAACTCCACTTTGCCTTGTCCTTTCACTCCGTGCTGCAGAGGTCACCTTGGGAGTTTCCTAGAAGATCCTAGATCTACACCGGTTTATCATCTCAAGTCTTTGGCTGTTGATATTCAGGAACGTTCCAGAAAAATTTTCCCATTAATCAGTTTCTATCGCTGCAAGATTTTCACCTTGAACTCCGTTCCTTACACTTGCTTTTCTACAAAGGAGCATCTTCCTCTTTTTTTTTTTTCTTTTTTTCTCTCCACTTACTGTAAAACTCCAGGTCAAATGAGGTTTGACAGCTCTGAGATTAAAAGTTTATAAAGACGGAGCTCTGCACACACACAAGCCAAATAAAACTTGCTTTTAAGTAAGAAATACTATCTACACTAGGGAAATTTTTTAGTGGTGCCTGCCTCATGTCTAGTGATTAACTGCTTTTTTTTTTTTCTATGTAAGTGCTTGCTTTATCATCTTTTACACACACAAAACCATGGCAACAATGAAATACTATCATTGTATTAATATATTAATATGAATGTCTGCCTACTTTACATTGACCTTTTGCTTGGGGAAAGGAAACAACCGGAGCTTCAACTGAGAGTAAAAGAAACCCCCACTTACCGGTGCCTAACAGCATCTGTGGCTTGAAGCATCTGTCAGCATTTATTCAGAGGTATTTAAGGATGCTCACTGACAGGAGCTGTACATTCCCGATGCCTTCCTTCTGACAAAAATCATAGAAATGTCAATAAAAGAAAATTACAAAGACAGGCAGAGATTTTCCCAAGGACTGCTGCAGTTCAACATTTTTAACGTTCCTTCTGGGCTGAAATCTGGCAGTAAACACTTCACCTTCTGATTAGTGATCCATACTGCTATAAGCAGGGAAGACTACACACGTGGCAATGGGTATCAGATCAGCCTAAGACCCAAACTTGTAGGCACTCTCAAAAAAAAGATCTCCCACGTCCCATCTTCAGGGACCAACGTGAGTGATGTGCAGCCCCTGTAAATGTAAAATTGAGCCCCTGACTCTGCCTTGGTTTTATCCACATCAGCTGGCGTTGGTATCTGGACTGAATAATTTTCTTCATTTTCTATTTGTAACTCTCTTTCCATACAACTGTTGCCTTTTGTGCTCCAAGCAGGAATATTCACAACAAACCACCATCACCCACGGTCTCTAATATATAAATTGAAAATTTAAAAGCAATCATCTCTTCATATTCTAACAGGAAAATAACAAAAGGGAAAAAACAAGTTATTGGTGAATGTCAAGTGGATCAAATATCTTTTTTTTTTTTTTTTAATTTACTACTGAGCTCAGAGTTGGCAAAGCACCTCAGTAGCTTTGGACATGAAAGTGAAGCAGGATGTTCTGGGGGAAGAGAAGACAGAAAATATTTAGCAATTGTCAACTGATCGCCTTATTGCAACTGTTAACTGATGCACCGAAATTGTTAACTGAGAGGAGATACAGATATATCGTTACGAAATAAAAATACTATTGCTGACTGTGAGCTGATAGGAGGTCTCAGAAGCACCTCCAGAATATTTTCATAGTTTTTTAGATCATGTACAAGCTCTTGGCTGTTTATCCAGCAGTAGATTCTCTTTTTTCTCAGACGAAAACATGTTAAGTCATTTTTGCTGATATGTATTTTTTTCCTCCTCTGACCAAAAATGTATCTACATCCAGAGTGGGCTCAGAAGTGCTCACAACAAAAACTTCACCATCCAATGGATGATTACAAATGTAATTTCTAGTGAATTAATTTTCAATCCCTGGTCTTTATCATTCTCCTAAGTCTTTATCTGACAGTGGGACTTTGATGTTTTGATGCTTAAATCCAACCTTCACAGAACTGCCTAGCAGGAGTCTTCAAAATATGTCAAACATGTCTTCCTTTTCTGTTCTTTGTCTAGTTTATTTTTTAGAGTGGAAAAAAAAAAGGGCTGGATCATTTTTATTGGAATCTTCTTAGCATTAAATACTGCAATTAAACAATCTTCCAGTGTCAATACACAAAGGGTAAAATCCTGGCTTCAGGGGAATTATGCCTTTGATTGCGGTGAGATCAGTTGTTTTTTTTGCCTTAGCCTTTATAATCTCCCCTCCCAGGGTGTAGAATCAGAGGAAGAGGGAAGATCTGACTGTACGTTTGTGAAGAACTGTTCAGCTGTGCGCTGCTTAGCCGGGAAGTCTCGTTGAACAATTTTTGTCACTGAGTTATTTTATTCCCAACTAAGATATGAAGACCCGAGAATATAAAGCTTTTCACATGAGAATGAATCACTGCTTGATAGAATTCTCCTGTATGTATATGTATATAAATAATTTGCATGAGGGATTTTTGCTTGAGGGTATTTCTGGGTTCCAACTCGAGAAACTAAAGCAACTTGATGCACTTAAGTCAGAGGTGAATCATATGAAAGTCAGGATTTGAAATGCTTGAACCTTTTCTTGCAACTTCCACAGATTGTCAACAGTTCTTTCAGACCCCTCGTAACTGGGATTATATGGGTGATGTAAAATGTATACTACCTAGCAGGTAAATACAGCAGAAAAATATGATTCCCACAAAACAGTAAACAATTTATAGGGGAGCTACTCAAACTTACACTTAACTGGAGTTAACAATTTACAAGCAACTACATGGATGCAACTTGTAAATGAGGTGCTTACCATGCATAAATCTTGGGGATTCAGCTGTTGCTTTGGTGTCTGATTTCCCACCTCTTCTTCAGTGGTCTTGGATTTTCTGTCCAACCTCGTATTTCTACATCTCTCTGTCTCATGCATTTTGCTGGGTGTTTGCCAACACCACAAGCTCGCTGCATTTTTTCAATCACTCCTCTCTCAGTGACTTAGCAAACGGCTGTAAACCGTTGCTCTTCCCATAATACAAGCTACTTTCTCTTCATCACCTTTCCTTCCCATCCCTGTCACCCAGTCCCACCTTCAACATTTCTATGAGCAAGTTCATTCTCGCTTCTCTGGTATAACTCCATCAAATGGTCATAGGACAAGAGGAAACCACCTCAAGTTGTGCCAGGAGAGGTTCAGGTTGGATATTAGGAAAATTTTTTTACACTGAAAGGGTGTATTGAAGCATTGAAAGCAAGCATTGAAAGAGGCTGCCCAGGGAAGTGATGCAGTTACCATCCCTGGAGGTATTTAGAAAGCCAGACAGACGCGGTGCTGAGGGACATGGGTTAGTGGTAGTTTTGTCAGTGTTGGGTTGATGGGTGGACTCAATGATCTGAAAGGTCCCTTCCAACCTGGACAATTCTTCCTGACCTGGACAGGCTGGAGAGGTGAGCTCACATAAACCTCATGAAGTTCAACGGGAGCAAGTGCAAGGTTTTGCCCCTGGGCTGGAACAATCCTGGGTATCAATACAGACTGGGGGATGAGCCCTGAGGAAAGGGACTTGGGGGTGCTGATGGACGTGAGCAGGCAGTGGGCACTGGCAGCCCAGAAGGCCAGCCCCATCCTGGGCTGCATCCAAAGAAGTGTTGCCAGCAGGTTCAGAGAAGGGATTCTGCCACTTTGCACTGCTCTGGTGAGACCTCACCTGGAGCACTGTGTGCAGGGCTCAAGCCCTCAATAGAAGAAGGACATAGACCTGATGGAGTGGGTCCAGAGGAGGGCCACAAAAATGCTCAGGGGGTTGGAGCCCCTCTGC
>JAOTQQ010000052.1:31619429-31630793 GCA_026546715.1 Gallinago undulata | reverse complement strand
GTCCCTGTGACTGCGGGGGGGTCGGACTAGATGGCCTTTGGAGGTCCCTTCTGGCCCAGATGATTCTATGATTCTATGAGTCTATGACGTAGGTCATGACCCAGCTGCTAAACTGAATGCCCTTCCCAGCCGCGTGCACTGCCCACCGTGTAGGCTGGGTGCCAGCCTGCTCCACGTGGGGCTTCTGTCCAAAGAGTTTCTGCAACATCCTTCCAGCAAACGCTGCACTAAAACAACTAGTGACTTAAATGAGAAAATGGCAAGACTGACCTTCACCGTGAGGCGGTTGAGGTAGGACCGCATCTCATTGCTGCAATCGGTCACTTAATTAATGCAGAACTGAATAAATTATATCAACCCAAGACCCAGCATGTACCTACTTGGAAAAGGACTGGAAGTCATATCAGAAGTATTACAGTCCTGTATTTTGGAGCTTACGTGTCCCATCCTCCTATCTCCTCTGCAGATAAATGCATCGACTGCCCCGGTCTTCTCAGTCTCAGTTGCCACCCAACATTTCAAACCTCAGGTTTTCACCAAAGCTAAGCTAAACCAACAGAGAGACACTTACTGACACCTACGAACTCTCAGATATTATGTTCCTAAGGAGTCCTGCTCTTACAAAGTAGATCATTGAGTAACTGGTCCAGAGCACTGGTAAAGGAAACAAACTGTAAATAGTGTCATCCACCCGTGACACCGGACTGGTGAAGCTGAATTACAAACATTACACTCAGAGTTTTAAAATAAGAGACTCCTTGAATGCTTGTCAAGGGCTGAAATAGGAAGTGTTGTGGGTTTTTTGTTTTTTTCTATCATTAGCCGTCATGAAAAAAATCAAAGAGACTGGAAGAAAAAAAGACAGAAAATAAGAGCCACCCTGGTTTAATTCTGGAAGTCAGCCCAGCCCACGCTCACTTCAGAATCACCAAAGAGAGGCACAGGTAGGAAAGTCTGAAAAAGGGGATTCAGGTAGAACAAGCTTTTCCTAAGGTACCACCCTGTATTATGCCTGATACTGAAATAAAATACACTCAAGACATTTGATAATTCGAGAAACTGTTTTACAACCGCTTAGACGTTTGCACAAACTGCTCCACGTTGGTTGTGAGGCCAGTGAAAGTCAGATGAGTTGCTGCTGAAGTGCCAGCCGCGCGATCAGAAGCCATCGTAGGGTACACCCATTTTGGGGAAGTTTTTGCTTTCTCTGTTTTGTGTAAGAGCCTCGCTGGCTGCAATCTGAAAGCGCTGAAAAATGCCTGCCCTATCCCTGTTTCACCCTGGTTCCACAATTTAAAAAAAAAAAAAAAAACCAACAACAACAAAAAAGCAACCAAATCGTAGTGGCAACCATCACTTTACTATAAAATAGGTATGGATGTAGGTGAGATCTTGTGTTTATTTGTGTCTCTTCTCATACACTACAAACTCTCCCACCTAAATGTTCATGTACGTAGGATCATAGAATGGTTAGAGTTGGAAGGGACCCTAATGAGATCATGAGAAGTGCTGGGCTATAAATTTGGGAGCTTTGGGTATGCAGATAAAAATCCTTTCACTTGGAGAATCAGTGAGGGCAAGGTACCTGATGAAACAGTAATGGGTGCAAAGCCTGGGGTGGTCCCTGGGAGGTGATGAGAGCCCAGCAGCTCAGAGGGCAAATGGGACCCCTCTGGGTAGCATCTGCCAAACCATCACGGTCCAGCAGCTCTTATGGGAATGGTCAGACAATTCCCACTTGCCTTTTTTTGTCCATGATGGGTATATCCCTGGCCTCACGACCTAGAAGACAGACATGTAACTATAGGTAGACCCACTCTGGTGGGGGTTGGACTAGATGATCTCCAGAGGTCCCTTCCAACCCCATACGATTCTATGATTCAGCTAGTCCCTTCAGTTCTGTTGGTAGCCACGGACACTGGTGAGTGCCCTGCAGAAGGTGATTTAAGCCACATATCTCCTGGAGCTGCCAGCTCTGGAGGGAAACCAACCAAGTAGTTCAGACTAGTTTCTTAACTATCAGACTTCTAAAGTGAGGTGAGGTGAATCCCATCCTTTTTTATCTTTCTGCACTGAAAATTGGAAAGGGATACAAACAAAACCTGTTGTGGGAGGGAGAGGTGTGAGTGAGGAGCTGGCTTGGAAGGCACAACACCTGGGTTTTGTTTCTGGCTCAGCCACCGCCTCCTTTCAACGAGCTGCACTTTTGTGGTGCCTAAAAATTATGTCAATAGAATAAAGAGAATTGTCTTGTCTATTTGGATTATAAGGTCTTCACTGTAAGGGTATGTTCCCACGTACAGAACTCTTGAGCCTTACTATAAGACAAAAATCCACACTTAAAATGATTTCATGGCTGTGGGAATCATAAAGACAGAACAGATAAAGAACAGAAGTTCTTAATGAAAAATGACAGTCAAAGTCTTGTCCTTGCTGGAGCGGGGCCAGAGGAGGCCACGGAGATGCTGGGAGGACTGGAGCCCCTCTGCTGGGAGGGGGGGCTGAGAGAGCTGGGGGGGTTGAGCCTGGAGAAGAGAAGGCTCCGGGGAGACCTTAGAGCCCCTTCCAGTCCCTCAAGGGCTACAGGAAAGATGGGGACAAGCTTTTTAGTGGAGCCTGTTGTGATAGGACAAGGGGTAATGGTTTGAAACTGAAAGAGGACAGATTTAGGCTAGATATTAGGAAGAAATTTTTCACTCTGAGGGTGGTGAGAGCCTGGCCCAGGTTGCCCAGAGAAGCTGTGACTGCCCCATCCCTGGAAAAAGTCAAGGTCAGGCTGGACAGGGCTTTGAGCAACGTGATCTGGTTGAAGACACATCCCTGCTCATTGCCGGGGGGTTGGACTAGATGGCCTTTAAAGGTCCCTTCCAAACCAAACTATTCTATGATTCTATCAGCAGTTCACAAACAACTGGCAAAAGGAGAAGAAATGATACCTGTCACTATTCCTCCGTTCACCCCCGCAGCCTCTGTACACAGCTCACCACTTGCTCGCTGCACCCACACAGCCCTTTCAAGTCCACGGTCTCATTTGCAGCTAATAATTTGGTTTTCGGTAAGGTTTTCGTTATGTTGGGCTTCTCTACTCAGTTTCTGAAAAGAAATTATGAGCAAAAAATAATGTCAGAGCAGTTCGTGTGAGAGGAGCATGAATGAGACACCTGACACTGGGAGAACGGAGACAACCAGTTGACCCACAGATGTGTGATGGGCAGAACGGAGCACGTGTCTCCTGCACATGGACTTCCACCAGGTAACCCTGGTTTAAGAAGTCTTGTGAAACCAGAGATTTCTGCCTGTAAAAGCAGCTGTAACGGTCAAATGGTTTAAATTAAAGAGTGAGCCAATCCAAATTTCTCTTTGTGAAAAAGGAAAGGGATGAAACCCAGCTATCTGAGAGCAGCGTTTGGGATTGCTGGACTCAAAACAAAGCACTTGCAGGTGCCCGAGAGAAGGATATCGTGCACCGTGCTGACTTATCATACCTCATGAATTACAGGGATGTGGCTCAGACACTCCTCGAGCCATCTCGAGTTTAACTGGGCTGGGCCCATCCCTTTTATCTTCTGAACAAGTTCTAGCTGGGAGTCTCATTCCCTACTAGACATGACTTACACCCTGTGGAAAAAAGGACGGATCCTGTCTGTTCCACTTGAGCTTGCTCATAAGCTTAATTTTAGTCAACCGGATGCCTCTGGTGGGATAAAGCCTGGTTCTGGAAACAGGTGTGGGAAGGAAGGAGTATGAGTTAAAAAAGGGATTGGAAATATGGTAAGAGAGGAGGATTCAAGGCAGTTCAGCCTCCATGAATCATGGCCTGGAGAAAGAGAGGACACACACATTCCCTAAAATGAAACCTGATGTGGTAGGTAACCTAAGATTTCAGTAACATAGTCATATTTGGATGTTTTATTGGGATTAGTGTTTCCCAAACAAATTTTCCACATTCGGAAAACACATGCCTCTTTTCAACACCAGCCAAATGGGTGGTTGTGGCTGCTGTGCAACTCCTCTCAGAGGCGACCAGCAGCTCCAAAGCTTTTCTATCTGTTACTGTCTCAGCTGCTGAAGACCAAGTTGTCCGGTTGATAATGATGCATACAGTTTTTCTAATTCCTTGTGTTCCCAGCACAGCCTGGGATCTCAGTGCCAGGCTGTTTGCTTGTTTCCTTGTTTGTTATTCTCCCCTATTCCCACGTAAGCCCTACCCATGGTTGCCCCTTTCCTCTTGTTGGAGTTTAGGCTCTTTGGCCATACCCTCAGCTGGAGATTCTGGTACCACACAGATGAGAGCAGCGTTTTGATTTGGGAATATTATTGCATCTGAAGGGATAAAAGGAAAAACAGCAAATGCCCACTTCTGCCAAAGGTCTCACTGGTAGGAAAAGCACTACACAGAAACACAACACACGTTGAGGAAAATCCTGTTCTCCGTTGTCATTCTGCTGACCGTAACTAGACCTCGAGCCAACATTTAGTGGGGCAACCCAAAGACGATGCAACTTGCCACTTTTCTCCTCTACCTTTGGTGTATAAACCACTGAACTCTCCACATCTTGCTTGTCTCGATCTCCCCACTGCTACTGAACTGATGTCTGATGACCTCTGGTTACCCTCCACTGAGTCATCACCACGTTCTCTGGGCTGCTCAGAAACTGGGTGGGATATTGTTTAAGTTGGAACTAAATAACACAAACATTATGTATAGAGAATTTGGGCTACATCCATTGCTGCTCCTTTTGTGGATTTTCACAGGAGCTCAACAGTTAATCTGTATCCCCAGCATGAATTCTCTCCTGGGTTTCCAAGACCCAGGGACCAATGGTTACATGTCCTCTCTCCATGTCGGATATGTTGAGCAAAAAAAGGTTTTATCACGGCCCGTTACCGGAGAATTGAACATTTTAGCTCTGACTTCCCAGACCTGCTCTTCAGTCAGTCAGTCAGTCAAAAAGCCAACCTGTGTGGGAGTTTGCACCGAATTCAAAACGCCTCAGACGTTTGGAGTAACCCGGTGGGAACGAGCCAATCTTGGCACGAAAGTCACCATCTAGCCCAGTACTTAATGGTTACGTACTTGTTTTCTTTAGTTATTTTATTAAGGAGGAAAAAGATTTTGGGAGCGATGTTGTGTTAGTCAGTGATACTCGCTATTCTCTTGTCATCGATCCCTTTTGCCATGCTGTCACTATTTTAAAATAGTGAAGGAGAACGGTCTGTAGATTTATCTTCGCTCATAAGCTGACATCCCAGTTTGGTTCTTTCCAGGGAAAATTAAATCCAGGGAAAACATCCCTGTTATCTTCGATGTTAGGGATGAAGTTTCTATTTTGATTTGTCTCTAATGAACCCGGAGCTGAAACCAGTGGCTTTATCACAAGCTGTGTCTGTCAAAGGGGACGTCTCTGCTGCCGAACTGGCGGCGCTGGACACGCGCTTGGTCGGAGTCCACGCTGTCTGGCTGTCACCCGGGACCACAAAGCGCTGTTGGCCAAGCAGAGCCAGTGTGCACCAAGAAGAGACTCAGTGTGAGCAAACCCTTAACAAAAAAAAAACCTTGAAATCTGTTTCAGTTTTCTCCTCTGGTGCCCATTTAGCTCTCTGCAGATTTTGAAAGCTGTTGCTACAAGTTTTGTGGAATTTCTTGAAGATGATGATGAAGATGTGGGTGGAGATTGCCTGCTGCTTATACCAAGACTAAAACATTTTGAAATCAAACTGGCAACCGCTAGCAAAGATTGAAATAGAAGAAAGAGGAATTCCCTGAGTTAAAGTAACTAGAAGCAGAAACTGCAGCGTGATGCTCACCTTCACAAGGGCTTTAGTTACGAAAAGTTCCACTTTTCAACAAGAAGGACTATCATGATTTCAGTTTCACAGACAGCAAAATGAAATTCCTCACTGAAACCATCATTATTGCACACGCAGAATAACATGACTTGCACTGCAGAGTTTCTTTTTAGAATAAAAAATAAATTAAAAATGCCATTGTCCTTGTTCAATCTTAATAAAGCCACTGAGAAATTCTGCCTTTCACAAAATCCTTATGGTATAGATAAATATTCTTGTTATCTCCATAAATTCACAAAGGCAAGATTTCACCCAGTGGTTCTGCAGTACCATCTAAGTGGGGCATGCTTTTCTCTGTAGATTGGAATATTTAAATACTCCCATCTTTTATCTCATGAAAGACAAAGAAGCTAAAATTGAAAACAGTAAAAGTGGTAAATGCTTTTCCAAATGCTTTCAATACTGCTGTTGAGAAAGGGAGGCTTTTGGGTTTGTTTAGCAACAGGAAGAGATGAAACAAACCTTTGCCTCAAAGAATAATCTTATATATTGTGACCAGCTCGAATGCTATGGTAATATGGGGACAAATATCTCAAACTCTCCTATGGTCCATGGGCTGAGAGCAGTCACTCCTGGATGCACAACGGCAGTTCCACCACGTAGACGGTCTTTGTCTATTGAGATTATCCGCTAGAAATTCATCACAATATTTAGACTGGATCCTAAAACACAATTGAAATTCCCACAAAATACTGTATTACCTAGAATAACACTCCCTGTGCCAGTCAAAAAATAACCGTACATTATAAATATGTATTATTCAGATCACCTAGCAGCGCCTTTTAAGCACAAACACAGGGGAGTTCCATCAAGTAAAACCAAGGTTATATTCTGCTTTGGGAGGATCCATCTGTAGCAAGTATCCCGAGGTGGGGTTATTTTTTATTTTTATCTCAATGTTTTTCCACTCGTTATTTCCTTCTCTTTGAATGAAAGCGAGTTGACAAATTGGCCTACTCATATCCAAACCACACGCCGCTTGACTTCATGGCACTTGTGGTTTTAGAGGATTCATTGTTTGCAAAGAGAATATCTTTTGCCGGGAAGATCAGACTTCTGATGCAATCCCATGAAACCCACAAACCACCTCCCTCTCGAAAACTTCAGAGTTGGGGTGTTTTTCCTCTTTCTGCTGAATTCTTGGCAAATGTTTCAGATCACAGGCCACGACTAGAATCCTGCAGAAATCTGAAAAATTTGTTTGGCAAAACCTCTGGAGATCGTTCTGCTTAATCTGCAGAACACTCGTTTCAGATCCTTTGCTACTGTGGAAAATGGCTTTCCCCTTAATTGATGTCCCCACCCCTCTCACTAGGGATACGTTTACGAGGAATGAAAATAGATGTGTGCCTGGAATATCTGAGAACTCCAAGAATAATTCCTACCACCTGTATCAAGTACATTCCTCTTCAGATCATTTAAAAGTCAAGGAGGCACCTAATTCCCTTTCCGACATGCCAAGCTGAGATTAAAATTCAACAAGTTTTATGTTCTCCAAAAGCACTGGCTGTAGCTTCTGAGTAATGACTAAGCTGCCCCTTGATGTATGTGGGCTGAGATCCCACCGACTGCAAATGATGACACCCTTATTTCCCCAAAGTGGTCCCTTCGTCAAGGTAACAGCTACGGGACAGCTTTATATCCCGAAATTGGATATAAAATCCTACGGCATCCCCGGGCTTTGGATGGCAATTCACTGCTGAACGTAAAGCTGACGTATAGAACAGAGCTTTGTTTTTAATTGGTGCCTTGAATCAGCAGCCAGCAGTGTGCAGACAGACAAAAGCAGTGATTTTCACACCATAATCTGTGTCCTGAAGAAAAATGAGGACATTTTTGGGGAAAGGTTGTGGGTGCCGGTGGGCGCAGCCATCTAGGGACATTTCTTTAAGAATTTGCTTATTTTGTCTGCATAAACAAGGTGGTTATATTTTGAATCCCTTTTGTTATTCTAGTATGGAAGGAGCTCATTTCTCTAGTCAGGTAGAAGAAACAAAATCCAGTATCGTTTAAGGAATAACAAATGACAAATGCACCCTTAACGAACAACTGCTAACGTGAAGTGCATTTGCATAGGCTCACTTGATAAATGTCACTCCAGCAGCACAAATGAAAATCTGTTCACAAATGATTTGCTACAGGGAAACCAGAAATGATAAATTTGCATCTACAGAATTTTAAGAAATAACCAGACACTGTGAAAAACCTCCCAAAGCCCCTGTTCTTTCCCCTGGAATATTAATTTCCCAAGTCCTACCTGACGTGCACCGTAATAAACAGCATCAGAGTGTGGGTTTAAGTGCTCAAAACCAGAATAACAGCACGTGAGAAAAAGCTCCTTCACAGCATGGCATTGTTCCAAAACTACATACGGAAATTAATATCCTAATTAATAAGGGTTCGTGAAACGCCAAATATTAAGGGCAGACAGAAATAGCTGGAGTGCTTCGATGTCACGACACGCTCGGGGGCACACAGATTGGCAAAGATGTGGTAGATGGATAAAAATATTTGGAAATTTTTCCAGTCTTTCCAGTCCAATCCTCTGTGTGAGCAGCACTCAAAGCCAATTTACAACGACGTGATAAACCAACTACCAAACCCACTCTGTCCCTCCATCTCCAGCATTCTCAGACTCTGATGAAGCAAAGAAACTAAAAGGAAATAAACTGGTAAACACGCCAGAAAAATTTTTGAGGGCTCTTAATTCGGATCTAGTAGAAAAGTTCTTTTTTCATCCCCGTTTTCAAGTTTCCACCAAGCGGTACAACACCCAACAGGTTTAACAAAGTTGGTTGTGTAACTCCTGAGCTGGGCAAATGCTGCCCTTCCACTGGGAACCCACCAAACGGGCCACTGGAGCTTTCAGTTTCTTAGGTACCCCCGTTCTGGCCAGTTTTCCACCTAAAAGGAACAATGCCAATTTTTTACTACGGGAAGATTTACTCCAACCAACTCCAAAATGACAGATATAGCCAGATTTTGGGGGTTTTGCTTGTTTGTTTTGGTGTTGAATTTATCACAGACTGACCACGGAAAATGTTAATCCTGAAATCATTTGAGAAAGCGAGACTTAAAGAAATTCTAAGGCTGCTCCATGCGAAGCCAAAGAAGCAGAAGGATCCTTCAACGGCAGCTCTGGTACCCACCCAATAAAAATTCTATTAGCCAAGCCAAAATCATGACTAACAAGAGGCTGAATTCACAAACATGTCACACATACAAATATTAACCCCGCGGCATGATCTGTCCTCCAAACAAAGATGTGCTTTGACAAAGCCCCTCGGGGCAGGAAAGGCTTTGGAGCAGTTATCCACTCAAGCTTGCACCCAGCTTTGACCACTGCAAAGACACCATCGTGACTGTGGATGGGGAAAGCAATCATAGGAAATGTGAGGTACAAAGATTCAGGACCCACAATTTTAGAAATCTCTGTAAGGGAAGAAGAGTTATGAATAAGAAAAATACATTAGCCAATAGAATCACAGAATAGAATCATAGAATCATCAGTTGGTTGGAAGAGACTTTTAAGATCATTAAGTCCAACCATCAACCCAACGCTGCCAAACCCACCACTGACCCATGGCCCTCAGCACCACGTCTGACCGGCTTTTAAATACTTCCAGGGATGGCGATTCCACTGCTGCCCTGGGCAGCCTCTTCCAACGCTCAATAACCCTTTCAATCTAGAAATTTCTCCTAATATCCATCCTAAACCTCCCCTGGCGCAACTTGAAATGGTTTCCTCTTGTCCCCTCTCCTGTTCCTTGGGAGAAGAGACCGAACCCCCTGGCTACAGCCTCCTTTCAGGGAGTTGGAGAGAGCGAGAAGGTCTCCCCTCAGCCTCCTCTTCTCCAGGCTGAACACCCCCAGCTCCCTCAGCCGCTCCTCACAAGACTTGTGCTCCAGACCCCTCACCAGCTCCATTGCCCTTCTCTGGACCTGCTCCAGCACCTCAATGTCCGTCCCGTCGTGAGGGACCGTCAGATTATAGTGCCTCTACTCCACGACTCCTATTTTCTTTTTAAAACTGCTGGTTTTCAGAAAAGAATTTTTAAAAGTTTACTGAGCTCACATAATATCCTGCTGTAAAATGTCCTCTTCACCTAAACCAGCCTTGTAATATTATTTTATGCTGGAAGAAAATCTGGCTTAACCCTTAAACCTCTGGGAAACTCGACACACGTCTCTACAGTACATTGCACGCCGAGTACTCGAGCTAGTGATGGGTGAACTGCAGAAGACTGAAGCTTGTCTGATGGTTTGACTCCTGAAATCAGGCTAAAACCAGTGTCAGATGAATGAGATTTCTGGCCCTTCCTATTTCCAGGGGGGTTAATAGCCCCTCCTGGGTTCTCTAGTCTTGCTGTCTTGATGCTGAAAAGGGATCTCAAATGCTTCTCTACATGATGGTACCTTACCAACTGCCACCAAAAGCTTGGGCACAACGCTCTATGGCTTCATCAAGCCCACTTGCAACCCACAAGAACAACACAATGAAAATCACCTACAGGATACTTTAAACACATCAGAGAGCTCTGACAAAACACACGGGATGGGAAATCAGAAGAAAGCGATTTTAGTATTTCCATCACCAATCTAAGGCTCAGTATTAAAGCACAAATTCTAACCGTTACATACCATTTGGACAGAGGCTCTTTATAGCACTCTGTGAAGACAGACCCAGGATGGACTTCAGAGAAGACTGAATTTAGATCCTAAATAACTGCACAGCAAAACTGTGATCCTTGCCGATACCCTATGGACTTGCTACAGCACAAACTAGCACAGGCACCAGCTGCACGTTCTCATTTCATTAAGAGTACAGCATATTGGGCCCAGCAGGGAGACACTAAAATACACCCATGGAGGAGCTCACCCTGCAAACCCTGGTTCAATACTTTTCAGCCCAGGGGAACCTGCATTTAGGGCTCACAGTGTGATTATCGTGTCCAGCAAAAACTTCCCAGTAATAACAAAACCCAATAGATTTAACTAAGAGAATACTACTACTGATAACAATAATGTAGAACAATGATTATATGAATGATATAGAAAGTATTTAGAACCAGACCATTGTACTGGAATTTAATAAAACTCTTCCAAACCTGACTGTAACATCTGTTCAGATTTTTCAGGCTTAAATTGAACTACGGGGGACAGGAGATCATTTTAAACCTAAGCCAGTTCCTTCATTGCCTTCCCAGTATGAATTCTGCAAAGTGGCTCTTCACTTGAGAATGCCACCCTGGATGCACCGAGTGCTTCACAGAATTTCAACTCCAGCACGAGGCTGGGCATCGCTAAGGATACAGCTGAATTTCATGCCACCTATTACAGTGCCAAACCAAGTACAAAACTTCCATTCATTGTCCGCGGACTAATGTACAAAGAGTTGAAAATAATGTCTGGAACTTCAACCAGGGCAACTGTTGGCTGCTGCACCTGGGGAGGAATAACCCCCTGCACCAGGACAGGTTGGGGCTGACCTGCTGGAGAGCAGCTCTGAGGAGA
>JAOTQQ010000052.1:31558331-31568952 GCA_026546715.1 Gallinago undulata | reverse complement strand
TTCCATCTCAACATGAGGAGGAACTTCTTTGCTGTGAGGGTGGCAGAGCCCTGGCAGAGGCTGCCCAGAGAGGTGGTAGATTCTCCTTCTCTGGAGACATTCAAACCCCTCCTGGACATGTTCCTGTGCAACCTGCTCTGGGTGGACCTGCTTTGCAGGGGGTTGGACTAGATGATCTCCAGAGATCCCTTCCAACCCTGTATCATTCTGTGATTCTGGGATCACTAATTCCCTTCCCCTCCACACACCTGACATGGACATTCCTCATCCTCTGCCTCTCTCTATTCAGCCTCCTCAACACAGATGCCCCCTCACAACAGCCTCAGAGGTACACATTCAACCTCCAAAGCTTGGCTTGTCCAGGGTGGGTTGCTCCAGTCCTGTCAGCCCAGGGAACCAGAAGAGGGTGGCACACACATCCAACAGTTATTAAACCACTGGATGTCAGAGACATTAACATATTAAACCAAGATTTGTAGCAATGGGATGTTGAAAACAATGCTCTGAAATCTGGATCATCTTTCTGTCTCAAAGAGCACAGAAAACCCACTGAAAGTTGGGAATGGTGACTAAAGGCGCACAAAATTTCTGAAAACCATTTCCGTTTTACAATTCCTTCCTATTTTCAAAAACATTACACATTCACACTGAGCTGACAAGCTTAAGAATGAACTTTATTTTTGGAAAACCTTCGGTTTCACTGAGAGGCAATATAAATGGAGGGGGAAGGACCAACCACAGACATTGATAAGGGGGAAGAAGAGCAATCTGTTAGTAAAAAGAAAGAAATACGAGTACTGAGCCTTCTATGTGCTGAGTTCTGTTCTAGGTTACAGCTCTTATCACCTCAAACACCACCAGCTACAGCTAAACTTTCTGTGCCTCAATTTGTCACCACGTTGAGATGGATGAGCATTAATTACCTTTGCAAATTGCGCTGAAGTCTTTCGAGGAAACACGAGAGATGCTAATTCTGCATTTCAAACATGGACCTCTGGAGTCTGTGCTCTGCAAAGGAGCCAAACCAGTGCAGAGGGGACGCTTCCAGCAGGAACACGGGGAGTCCCAGCTCCAGTGGCCTCAAACCCAGCCAAGATCCCACATCTCCAAACTCCTTCTAAAAAGAAGAGGAGACACATAAAAGAATACCCTTTTCCTGCCGGAGCCATCGGGTGAGCACCCAAAGGAAGTCTTAGAAAGTTGTCTGAACAACTTCATAGGTTCATCAGAAAAGATAATGTCCAACTTGGGCTATTGAAAAGATTTTCCAACGGGATGGCGAAGCAGACGAAACAACCAAGAAGAATAAGAAAGAGCTGATGTGATGACCAACCCCCACCCTGCTTCCTCCTTGTTTTTGAAACCTGAAAACAATTTGCAAACTAAGTGTCAAATACCATTATCAAAAGAGGGGTACAGTACATATGGGCAATGCTTCTCCTTACACCTTTCAAAGGAAAAATTGAAACTAGATTTCTACATGGCAGAGTTGGATTACCAGAAGGGCACCGGCACACACAACCATGGCTCTGCCTCCCCTCCTCTTCCTCCCGAGCCTTCCCAGCCATCAAACAGCCCTTACCTATCCCAGCACGGCAGGACCCCCGGCGCCTGCACACCGGTTTGAGAGAGAACATACCCGTGAAAGGGTTAAAGAGGACAATAAAACACAGCAGGTGCAGGCACACAAGAAAGAAATAAAGCAAAATTCTCTCCTTATGGGAGCAATAGAAATGATTGAGAGCGTGGACTCTGTAATCTGCAGAAACTGGGGCGACACTGTTGAGTCAAATTAAACGCACAGAGTGGAAAAATCCGAGGCCGACAATATATCTGTGTCATGTCTCTGTGTGTAATTTACTGCCGCGGTTGGAGGCTGCCTTCCATGGATTCGAGGGAGAGAATTAATGCGTGGGGCTTATTTCCTTGCGGAGCCGCGACACATCCGTAACCACGCTGCCGAGTGATGAAGAGGACAGTAAATTTTTCCCACTCCCCGATCCCCCCCATCACGGTTAAGAGCTGTCTCCACCCCGTCACTGCGAGCGTTGCCTTTGCTTATCAGGAGGCAGCGAGAAAAATACGTCGGGGTGAAGCCTTGGGAGACAGGTAATTGCTCAGGGCAGGAAGGGGCAGGGAGGTAACGAAGCCATAAAGGGATGTGTCTTCCCGGGGAGCAGCCCAGCATCCTGCATCCCTGCCCGCAGGCAGCAGCGCTGCCAGACCCACCCCAACATTCCCATCCTGAGCCTTTCCCCGCTCTCATCAAATAGCTTCAAGTCACACAACTCATTTCGACAAAACCAGGCTCTGAAAACACACAGGCAGGACTCGGGGAGAGGCAGTGCCCGGGATGCTAAGGTGTTCTCCTGGAGCATGTGGTACCAGGCTCTGGAAGGCAGGGTATGTGTAACTTCTCTCCTGGCTTCAGAGGCTAAGTATCACTCAAAAAAATTAAATTCCCTCCCACAAAACGCACAAAGGACAGGAGGGACCTCAGCACCAGCAGCTCTGCACATTCCTGCCTTTTAACAGGAGTCTCAGCCAAAGCCCCCGATGGAAATAATCTGAGAAGACAGGTCCACATTACGTACCGGCACACTTTTTAGAGGAGTCCTCCTCCTCTACAGTGATTTTTCTCTACCACCCATCGGGCTTTATTTGCTGTCAGTGTTGGATTTCAGCTCAGAGACTTGCGCTGCAGCTTCTGGCCGGGTTCAGCTCCCTCCGATCGGCTCTAGAAAACGTTCAGGGTGAAACACAAAACTTGGGAGTTTTGGTGCGTTACCAGCGATGCTCTGGCACGACTTCTTGATGTTCATTAATGCCAGGCAAGTTCCAAGTGTTCCAGAGCTAGTTTTTCCTTTTTTCTAGTGGATAGATGCAAAGTAAGAATCACAGCCTGTCACCTTTTTTTCTTACATACACACAAAACCCAGATCACAAAACTAAGCTCAAGGGGCTCGATTACCTTTCCTTCACTGGTATGAACTGGAAATAGCACCAGAGATGACATGGAGCCACGAGGATGTGAGGGGAAGGGCTAAGCCACAGGAGTTCACAACTCATTTCAAAAACAGACTGTTTCTAGATAAAGTCACCCCGAATCGTGCCCAGCTCCCGCATCCCGTACCGCGGGAGGCACCGTCCCCCCTTCCCCGCAGCACATCTCCCCCATCCCACCCGAGGGGCTGCGGGAAGGAGACCGTGCCCAAACCCCCAGAGTTTTAAATTCCCCCACTTTCCAAGTCTTTCTTTCGCCTCCCTTCTTCTGTTGAATTGTCATCAGTTTGGCAAGAAAACAGCAGACATGCCCTTTTTTTTTTCCTTTTCTTTATTCCCTGTTAGTAATTATTGGATTTAGTTACCTGCCAGCAGCAATCCACGCAGCGGCGGGAGGGGGAAGTAAATATTCCCTGGCTCCTTTCCAGCACCCGAGTATTATTTCATACTCCAGTAATCACACAGAAGCTAATTAGGTATCTAAATAGGCTGGGATTATTTATTCTATATTTTTACGGCCTGATGGTTGTCACAGGGCGTTTGTTTGATGCTTCTTGCTTCATTTTATGGTCTTTTGACGGCAAACCGAGCTCTGCTGCTGCTGGCACGGCACGATGGAGCAGGGTAGGGCCCTCCC
Source organism: Gallinago undulata (assembly GCA_026546715.1). Taxonomy (NCBI): domain Eukaryota; kingdom Metazoa; phylum Chordata; class Aves; order Charadriiformes; family Scolopacidae; genus Gallinago; species Gallinago undulata. The sequence continues at coordinate 31,565,312 of JAOTQQ010000052.1, read as the reverse complement.
TTCTATACATATATATATATATATTTGTTTTTTTAAATAAATATATCTCTAAGAAAACTACCTGGAGGGAAAACTCAAATACAATTTCATCTATATTTTTCATAACAGGAAGAAATCACTTTGGAATCAAAGCAGTGTTTGATTTCGTACGCCATCTGTAATATTAAAAGAATATCGAACAGAATGAAGGGAGACTTCATTAACAAGTTCACAAAGCTCAGAAATGTCTTTTTAAGGTGTAATTTAGTTTAGTAAAATGGAATTTCGAAGTATGCATGTACAGAAACCTAACACAGGAGAATGCAACTGGCTGGCCTGAGTTCAGAAACAGTCATTCAGGAAGGGAAAAATACTGTAAAGAATCATTATTGAAAGTATTTACAGGAATTTGGAAAATCTGAATATATACAAATCCACTTCTCCAGACAGGAGCTTCATCCTTTCAGAGACCAGCATCACTCGTCTTTCCCCTGCCTCCCCACCAGCCTCACCACTACCCTGAGCAGCCAGGGGAGAGGTGGGACCTCAGCGAGACGTCCCCATCTGCCAGAGCTACATGCCATGGACTGTCGTGAAAACCATAAACACCCAGCTCAGCACGATTTAATATATATGATTTATGTATCTGATATGATATATAATGCTCTATGAGATACGCTGCTCGCTGGTTAAGTTCCACATTCCCACATTGATAAACCCCCCCAGTTGATGATGGTCAGCACATGGAATTGGATGCACCTTATCAGATGCAAGAAGAGCTCGAGCATCCAGACACAGGGGGCCTCTGCAGCTTCCAAAGAGTGTCAGAGGATACCTCTGCAGCCCACGGCAGTCAATTAGGATGTGACTAATGACCACAGTGTGTCACCTGTGCCATGAAAGGACAAAGGTGGGAGAAGGCCATGACCCCAACCGTAATGGAGAGGTGTGGACTGTCCTACAAGACGCAGCGTGCAGAGACCCGGGGACTGTATGGGCGAAGGACCGACACCGGGATGGATGGTGTTTGTTTGGACAAGAGCTCTTTGTTGGGCAGCCCATTGAGGGGGTTGAGTTTCAAGCCTAAAGAGGTGTCTGATTACTCTCTCACTCGGAGATAAGGAACCTGAATGTCTTGTGCAAACACGGAGAGGCCGGAGGGAGAACAAAACTTTGTGGAAAAGGCTCTTGGTTGCACATTGTCAAAAGGAAGAATGTTCTAAGGAAAAAAAACCAAACAATTCCCTCTGACTTTTGTTAGCGCTGATGGAAAGTGGCAACGTATAAAAATGAGCTTTACGGCTTGCCAGAACGTCGCTGGGAGTGGAACAGATGGCCAATTCATCTCCACCGAACTTGGCACTTCTAACAAAAGAAACAATATGTGTTTTGCTACCCTAATTTTTCCCCCAGGTATCCCAGCAGGTGACTGGGATGTCTGATGACAAGAATGACTTGACTTGTGCTCCCCAAGAGCACGAGTTGCTTGTTTCTGTGGCCTTGCCATTGTTTTGTCCGATTACCCACTCCTCCGCAGCGCTCCGGTGAGGTTTCTCCAGACCCAGAAGACAATAGCAACCCTGGATGACACACACACGGTCACACATGGTCACACAAATGTCACCGCTTACGGGGGACTCGCGTTTTCACATGGAGATCCGTTTCAGTATCCTCAGGACAAGTCTGAAAAGCATCTACTTTCTTGTACTGCAGTTGCACACAACACATCATGAAGATGCTTTACAGAATGTAACTGGTTGTAAAACTTCCAAGATTAGACCGAGGGAGCCAAAAAACAGTTGGCTACCCCGATATGTTTTCACATTTAATACGAATTCCCAGGCATAACCTTGACTTCCAGATTTATATTTTTCCACAGAAGGGATAAGCTGCTTCATTTTCCCACAGCCAGAGGCTGAGGGCTCCACAGGGATGGGTTTCACATCAGAGCGTGGGCAAGGGAAGGGGAAAGAGCCTTCTCACGCCGACACAGGGTGCACGGGGCATCCCCGAGGCGGGGAGATACGCTCGAAACGAACACAAAACGGTCAGTGTTTCAGGATAAAACGCACCTTTCCCCACCTCCCACCCTCCAGCTGAACCCTGGGGCAGAGATCCTTAAAATCTGCAAGTCTTCTGAAGGTGAAAGGGAGCTGTGGGTAATTAATATCTAATATTCCGAGACACGGGCAATATATGGCCATTAGCTACCAGCACGACTCTCAGGTTCAACAACTTGAGTATATTTTCCTGCCTTGAATATTATCCTGTCCATTTCTTTTTTTTCTTTTCAACAACAATAAATGAAATTACCAACCAACTTTAAAAAGCACTGGAAGTGGCCTTCCTGTTCAGGACCAGAGGATGGGCGTTCCTATGATCCAATGATCCTATGATCACCACAAGAGAGATCCAATGCCAAATATTTTGGAAATCCCACCCCACAACTCTACAGGTAGTTCTGCTCCAACTAGAATCCGTCTGGCCACGTGAACCATACTCTATCACATGTTAACGAAGTGGCCAGATCATTAAGGTGATGTAAAAACCATGGGTGACGATTAAAAATCATTCACTGGAAAAATTCTAGAGAAATATTATTAAAAGTTGATAAAATTTAGATGATACTTTCAAGAAACTGATTTTTGTCTGTATTAGTGATGCATTAGGAAAACCTCTAACGGGTTAACGAAAGACTTTATCCGCTTTTTCCTATTTTATTAGGAAATACAATGTTATATTCCCCACAGAGCAAAAAGTTGTTTTCTCTTACTAGTAAATATTGACTAAAAAACACTGATTAAATGAGTATTCCCATCCTGCTGACTCAACCACAGCAGTGTTTGTTCCCTTAAGAGAGTCCTACACGCACTGAATATACGTACAGAGGAATCAATCATCAGACATATGTTTAGGATATTATCTCTTCCAACCAAAAAGGCCAGGTTTTCAGTGAGAAATCAGAATCCAAGACAAGTTGTTAGAACAGCTTATCTCACAGAAGCACGGCAGAATAGGTCACATCCCAGCCTTGCAGAAAAGCGCTGCCATATTCCTATTTTTTTTTTTTTTTAAAGGAATTTGTAAGAAGAATCATCTCATTGTTTTTTCTTCTCATCTCATTATTTTGTTTTGTGGCCATCTATGGGGCAACGGCACAGACCTGCAGTTAAAAATACAAACTTGGGTCTGCGGGATCGTAAGCAACTGCTCTTCAGCCTGATTTTTAAAGATACTTGATGAAGATGCAGAACGGGGCTATTTTAGAACGTGCCTCAGTGTCTCCCTGCCACCGGTTCCAGGGGAATTTAAACCTATAACCTGTCTCACTCAAGTCTCGCAAGAGTGAGTGGAACAAGGCCTAAATATCTGTAAAATGCTTGAGTTGGACAGATTTTCAACACAGCTCAGCTCAAATTTCCCCTGCTTCAGCAGGATCCCTGCACATGAAGTCAGTAGGACGGGGCCGGGGCTCGCCGTCGCGCACGGCTCGCGGGAGGCTGCCCAGCATTTTTGGGAATCTCGCCCCTTTCTCGTGTTCCCGAGTGAAAGATGAGCTGCTTGGAAAAAGAAAAAAAAAAGTAAAATATATATATTAAAAAAAAATCTAGCTTTCATTTCTGTAAAATAAGGCTTGCAACACACTGCTGATTCACACAGGCTTGGGAAAGCAATAATTGCAAAGTGCTCAGACCTTTAAATGGCACTAAAAAGATGAAAATAAGATCAGTCAGTCTCCCTACTGTCACCAAGTCACCTTTTCTACTCCTTATTTCACTAAGGCACCGTCTTTGCTACGTTGTCACTTGTTGGCTTCTAAGACTAGACAATTTAATTCAAAATATTTCAAACTACTAAGGGAGAAAAACCTTCAAGTGACAGGCTGGGAGCAATCCCGGAGGTCGCTTTTTGCAATTCTATGGTAAATTATTTCAGATTGCTGTGAAAATAACGGGATATAAAGATCCTCAGCTCTACTCCCAGTTTTAAATAGTGTGGGGAATGACAGTTAGATGTATACAGACTGAATTTTTCCAGCCTAAAATTTCCTAATGCTGTTAGCTCCCAGCAGGCTTTTGAGAAAGAAAAAAGAAGTACTGAAAATGGATATTAACTAAGAATTATATTCTTGGCTCTGAAAAAATTTTATGGCCCTTACTTTTGAAGTTCGTCACGTGTGACAGACCAAAACCAAACTTAGGAAGGGAGCGCAGGTGGATTTTGACAAGAATGGATGGTCTGAAGGGTAAACCCATCGGTGCAGCCACCAGATGTGCAGCAACAGAAGAAAACAGCACAGCTACAACATCCAAAAGCTATAGCGTAGCAAAGGTTGGGTGCTTCTCCAGGGCAATAGCAGGAAGGTTCTTCAGGGTGGGATGCAGGTAGGTGAACACTTGGAGAAATTGCTCTGGGAAGTTCCTGTGTGTTCCCCTGGGACTTGTGCTATTGCTTGTGGAGGAGGCAAGACCGGTTGGCTCTTTGAGCTGGTTTCAGCCCTGGTCCTCTACAGCAGAGGGACCACTGAGTGCCTGAGATGACACTGGGAGATGCTCCAGCAGATGGGATAAAGATGGGCTCCTGCCCTGTCCCCACAGCTCGTCCATCACCCAGACTGGGTCAGACTGGGTCCGCCTCGCTCAACATCGCGTCTTGTGAAGTTGCCAGCGCAAGTCTCAAAGGCCATAAAAACTAGATGGTGTGTTTTGCTAGAATGATTGTTCTGTCATCGCCCAGACGTTGTTGTTATAGGTGCTACGCGGGGCAATAAATAAAATGAAATTAGACAGTGTCATGCAATGGAACAGGCAATCCATGCTGGCAGCTCTCCCGGGCAGATTGTACCCAAGCTCATTAGATACAGCACATATTATTTCACTGATTAAAATACAAGACATGGCGTATACGCCTGGCTGCTGTTTTCCCTCAGTGAGACCTCAACAAGGTCTCACAGGGACCTGAGCCATCAAGGAACCCAAGCTCCATGCTGTTCATCCACACCCAAACACCCATCTCGTGTTCGATTCTCTCCTCACCTACGCTGGAGCAAGCCAGGAGTTGCGTTAACAGAGCCAGGTGGTTTCAAACCCCTGCTGGGTCCAGGAGCGTCACTCCTGGAAACCAAAAGTGTCACAAAACTGCTTTGGGAAACATCTTAGTAGAAATTCAAGTGCCAGGTACAAACACCATATTGTAAAAGGGCCTGCAAAATACCATCACAGCTTTACAACACTGTTTTGTTTAATCATTTAACAACCTCCCATTGGTCAATACCCAAATTCCAGCCTTTCACCTGGTCCAAGATGTTTCCCGACTCCAGAAATTGGCACAAACCCCTTTGGCCCTGTCCTGTCTCTGTAAGCTCTGATGAGGTGATGGGACACCAAAGCTCTGCTTTCCATACAAAAACCTGCACTTCCGGACTGCCGACCTGCAGGAACACCACCAGGACCTTCTTCCACAAAAGCCACAAGAGCCATCCAGCCCTTTGTGGGCCACTGGAAGCTACTCATCCATGACAAGAAATTTGGCAACTCAGGATGCTCTTCTACTCTGCTTAGAGTAGGAACATTAAAAAAAAAATGCAGTCTGTGGGTTGTTCTAGCTGCTCTGAGTCAATTCTTGTTGGTCAAAGGCTTGGTCTGTGACTCCTACTCTTGCAAAGGATGGCTTTGGTCCTTGGGCTGCAGGCACCCCCAAACTCTACCCCAATAAAGAGGGGAAGGGGAACCCAAGTGCTCATGGCCCTCACTTACCATGTAGATGCCTCTCGCGTTAGTCTCCACCATTACTCCAGCAAAAGACTCCCATATACCAGCCAGCTTATCTGCTTCATCTTACGTGACTTTTGGGGAGGTTTGCTTACTTATTTTGGAGTTCAGGAACCTTCAGGTCAGTTATTTTGGTCACTACAAATATTTGAGTTCCGTTCACAGTGAAATAAGTAATTTTTAAAATTTGAGGGCTTTTTTTTTCCCCCCCAATCAAATGAGAAAACGTACAACTGAAAATTCCACCAAATCTGGAAAATGCCTTTTTGAAAAATGACGTTTAAAATAGGATACACATTTTTTTCCAGTGAAACCTATTAATAACACTTCTTTTTAGAGTAGCTGAGTAACACTCGGTGGTCTCTCAACCCCATATTCCCACAAAATCCTGCAGTTCCCCAGATGTGTGGCAATGGTGGCAGACCCTCTCTAGCTACTTGCGACAAGAAAATTCTTTATATCATTAAAATGGAGTCAAAACAGGCCAGCTTTCCAGCTAGCAGTGCCTGCCAAGGAATGGAGGGGAAGGGAACAGGGGATGCAGGAGCGGGGCTGCCCCGGGACACCACGCTCCACTCACCGCAGCTGAAACGTGCTCGTTACCAGCCTTGTGCATAATTACAGCAACCCTGGAAACGTGAAGAAAGCGACGTGTACAATCCTCTGTAAAATATATCCCAGCTGGAGTGTGACATCATGGCCATAGATCAGCCCGGGAGCAACCTGGAGCCCTGACCTGGACGTTCACTACAGCTCATCAGTACAAGAAAGGTACCTGCCAAGAATTCCTTGACTTGGGAGATCCGCAAGTCCCTCTAGAAATTTTCTTTGAAAAATAAAAAAAATCGAGCAGTTTCTCTCCAAGGATCCTGACACGCTTTATGCCACCGGAGCAGCTCCTGAGATCGCTGATAGTTGGTATGCTTCTTTTATGGGTAGGAGACTGGAGACACAGAATGGCTGAAGCGAGACACTTGAAACTATCACCAACTGAGGCAATTACCCAAATGAATACGTACCATTTTTAAAGAAATATGCTGGGGGGGGGGGGGTGTTTCTTTTTCCATCTTACCATCCAAGATGGTAACCAGGAGGATGCAGCCACCCTCCACTGCCTCTGTTCCAGCTGGGGGGGCTGGAGCCCCTCTGCTGTAAGAGTTGGGGGGGTTCAGCCTGGAGAAGAGAAGGCTCCAGGGAGACCTCAGAGCCCCTTCCAGTCCCTCAAGGGGCT